>OX155953.1:1280351-1938351 GCA_944548615.1 Micropterix aruncella | reverse complement strand
ATAATTAATATAGGGAGGTTTAACACATCTTACATGACCTTTACTGCCAATAGCACATCTAACTAGGCGATAATTTGGCCCGTCTCTAGATGTGCATATTTTTATGCAATTTTAAGAAATGAAGTGTTTTTTTTAAATAAATTATTTGGACCCACCACCTGTATATACACATAAATATACCAATTTTATAAAAAATATAGCTATGTAATAAATATATATATTTATATATAGATGTCTATGCGTTGCGTACATTGCGTACGTCGAACCAGTGTGCCGGGCCCCTTAGTGTACATTCAATTTTATATAGTTTTTATTCGTCGGATTCTATAAGTAATAGGTATTCCGTTCTACTGGAAAGAACCGTCGAAAGACATGGTCTCAATTTTGAAATCTATTATTTTTAAGATACAAATCCATTGTTTGAAGTCCGTTGACAATGACATGAAACAGAAAGAATAGAGTTATAAAAGAACAGAAAAAATGGCAAACAAAACAAATCCTTTAGTTTTCGTAGAATTACGTAAGTATGTACCTAGATATGTGATGTGTCAAAATGTATATTTATAGGTTGTCTAAAAAAGATGTTTTTAATTCTTCGTTTTAAGCGTTTGGGAAGGTTAAAAGGAATGACTAGAATATAAATGCTCGTACCACCCCCCCGCCTCCCCCCTCCACCCCCTCCAGTCATAGCAATTTTATGCAACGACATATTTTACTGCAAGCTAAACTACATATTATTATGTTTTATGGCCTCGTTATGTCAAAGGTGAATGCTACACGATCGATATATATCTTGATATTTGGATCGTAAGTGATCATGATATTTCTGGTGAGGTCATGATATTTCTCGAGCGTATATAGCGTGTATAGCGTAGGTATAGCGTATCACGGATCATGATGCGGGTCATCACAGGACTTCTAGAACTCCAGAAATCCAAAATCTGGATCCAAGTATCGCGCGATGCGCGATATCGAGCATCTAGTCTTTTGTCGATATTTATTGTTTAGTACCTATTCATTCTGACAGCGATAGAGGAGCAGTCGACAAGACGCCTTTCTCCGTACCTCACACCAACGACCAAAAATAGTTATTTTTATTTTTATCGCCGACGGCTATATTGCTAAATTTGCCAATTAATTTAAATTTTGTTATTTTTAGTATACGATTATCTATTTTCATGACTATCATATCGATCGAACATTCGCATCGAACACTTGCGATCCTGAATATCACGATCTCGATGACAATACAAATATCGCTACAAATATGATGCGTGTAGCATTCGCCATAGGGAGTGGACCCTAATTAGGTATACTAATAGCGAACTGAAATATAATCCATCTAGTATCGAGAAGGACAATTCTCAAAATATATCAAGAATATATGAACCTTTACTCCCAATGTGTCTGGAACAGAATTCTCGGCACATATTGAGATGTCAACCACAACGGGCGAACCCGTCACCGCAGGACGTTTTAACGATTCATCGTTCTATCGACCGTGCAGTGAGCGTAGAAGACTTTGGACATAACAAATCCGATATCTAGCTACGCCACAACCCGTTAGAGACCAACGCCTTACCGCGAGTAGCCAGGTATGTCACCTGGCGGGCGGCACTCGCGCCCTAACTACCAATTGTGACCAGATTTCTCCGGTCTCTCGATTGGTTCCGAGTTCGAGGTCGCTTGCGCGGTCCTCTCCCTTACGAAGCGGTGAAACGGAGTGCACCGAATCTGTCGCGGACCAAGGCGTCCTTTGCCCGACTCTGAACCGGGATCGGATGGCCAATGGTCATTTCAAGAGCAGTCGCCGTAAAGGTGCGATTCCACCAAAATAGTGTGCAGCACATTTGCTTGCACACATTTTGTGCAAAACTCCAACAGTGCAGGTACTAAGCTGGTGTCGCATTTGGCTTCCGTCTCCACTGGTAAGGCTGTGCGTAACTTTTGTAAGCGCACAGTTCAGCACACTTGTGCGCGAACATGTTCACTGAGCAGAGTTTCTGCCGAGACAGTTCAGTAGTTAATATGAACGGGCAGGAAAACGTAGTGCTTTGTGCTGCAGCATGTGTTTTACTATGTAGTCTCCTTAAAAAGAAACGAAGGAAGAAACCGCGATGTTGGGTGAGGCCGTTACTACAGCGACGGAATGAAGAAACGAATAAATTTCTAGAAGAAATAAAAATAGATCCATTGAGTGGATTTAAAAACTTCACACGTATATCTTGCGAAGATTTTGAGTTGCTGGTTAATGTAACTAGTCCTTTTATTGCTAAGCAAGATACCAACTACAGAAAATGTGTCCCTGTTTCAATAAGGCTTGCAATCACCTTAAGATATCTTGCTACTGGAATTCAAATATGCATAAGCAAACCATTTCGGCTTATATATATCTAAAATCCCAGAACCTGAAGATTTTGAGTCCGCGATTTTCTTCTTTTCTCTTCGGTATTGAGCCAAAATAATCTTCCATTTTCTCATTACCTCAGTCGAGTCACAATTGAAACTTTGCGCCAACTCTTGAGTGGCGTCGTGTTTTTTGTTTTTATTTTTATAATCACTGTGACTAGAATCCCCTAATACAGTATAAGTTTTAATAGCTTGAATAAAATTAATAATTTTATCATTCGTCCAATCCATATTTAGCTTGGTTAATTAACAATGTACGCGCACAAATCAATGTTTTCACTCCGGTAGCGGAAGCAAGACTGAGTTCGCGCACAACAGGTTTGTACACGTCGACGCGAGTCCACTGCCTGCATGTGTGCGCGCACAAAAGTATACAGATGTGCGCGAACATTTCTAGAATGTTCGCGCACAATTTGTTATTGTTTGCTTTAGTGAGTCGACCAGAATAAACATTTGTGTCGCACAATGTGCATTGCAGTGCCGCACAGTTCTGCACACTGGTGGAATCCTGCCTTAAGGTAGACAACTACCCCCGCTCTATAGGAAACAATACAGTTCCCAGACTCCCCCGATTGTTAGTCGGAGAGCACAATCGATTGGCTTGCGCCGCTCGGTGCGCAGACCGTCCAGGAGCGCCAGAGGATTGTTCCCAGGGGAGACTGGTTGACCCAGTGTCCTACCCAGGCTCGCACCCCATGCGTGGAGGCCATCGGATGGGTGTTGACCCGTGAGTGTGACCGACCCTGAAACAGAATGGGTCTTCGTGGCCAACTCAGCAAGGGCCCATTAGCTCCCAAAGGGCCCATTAGCTCCCTCGGCACATTAGCATTCTCGGCACAGCTGGATATATCTTGATTATGATGATTCTATCATTATTATTGCCCTTGCTGCAATCAAAAATCGGAGGCCCAACCGAAGAAGGCCGTTGAAAACTCGTGGCTGTCAAACATACTAACGACGATATAGTGTAGAATAGTGTATGTATAAACAAAACACGATCGCACCGGCAAAGTGGGCCTTTAACCTTTTGAAAGACGCTGAAAAATGGTGCTGCACCTTTTTAGTTGAATTTGTATGGGTATAAATACTAATAAAATAGTTTTTTTATGAATTCTCTCTTGTTACCTAATAATTAATATTGGTAGTCATGTAAATTATATATTTATATAATATATATGGAGGCTAGCCGGAACGGCTACGTTTGGATCTTTCAACCACTGCATAAGGCCGATCGGCCTTTTAGGCACTCCAGCGGTTATACGTTTCTGACAACGATTATGTCACGTAGAAAAGAAGCGCATATAAACAAAATACGATCGGCCCAGGCTGGCAGCAGCCAAGCTGTCGATAATTTATAAGAATTATAGCATTAGTCGGATCGAAAAGTTTATTTAACGTTTTCTAGAGTTTTCATTCCAAGTTTTTTTACTATCTATTAGAAACAATTTTTAAAAATATTATTGTAATGATCCCTTGTCGCTGGGCCCCTAAATGGCGTAAGCGGTGCCTACTTGGCCTATTGGATAATCAGTCACTGGGAAGAAGCCGCAAATAAATTTCGATGCGAAAAATACGCAGATACACGCGAGTAATACGAGAAAATTGAGTTTTTAAAACGATTCTCTTACGACAGTTAAATGGATTTAATTATCCTTCCAATGATTCTAATATTTTATTTTTATTTTTTTACAACGAAGAAATTAAGTTGCAATTGCTTTTTTTAGATCGATAATTAAGAGCTCTTTAATAAATTAACATTTAATCGTTCACTAACCTCGTGTCTATAAATATAGCCCTTACGGCGATTTAGAACTTCAACCTGGTACTGGTGGAACTGGACGTTCTCGAAGTCTGTCTGATATCGTGGAGGCCCGGGTACCGGAACTAGGCTTTCTCAAAGTCTACCTAATATCTCTGGAGGCCGGGGTACTAAAACTAGGCGTTCTCGAAGTCTACCCAATATCTGGAGGCCCTGTGTATTCGTAAAAAGCTCAATCTAGACGACTGTATACTTTTAACTTCACGTCGGAAATACTTCACGTAATGTTCGCGTTCTAAGATTTATACGCATAGTTAATTTTTTTAATTCGTTCGTCTGTTAAAAATGTGAATCGAAGATACCTATAACTTCGCCGCGGCGGAAGCGAGCGTCGCAGTAGTGATTCTTCCCAGAACCGTCAACATCTCTGTTTCTTTATTCAGTCGTACGAAATCTTCCTTCTAATGGTGTAATTTGGAGTCTATAGTTATTTTCCAATAAATAGTTATATCCGTAAATTGTAGTCTATTATTTCGTTCGTGTCAACCTGTCTCATATTGGGAAGAATAACTTTAACACTTTAACAGCGGATCACGTACTCAGTACGTGAAATAAAACATTCTCTAACTCGCGAATCACGTACCGAGGACGTGATCGACTTTCATACAGTTTGTTTAAAAATCACGTACTCGGTTCGTTATTCGCGTCGTACCAGCGTGTAGCTTAGTCTTTTGTATATTTTGTATATACATATGTACATATGCGATTCATTAGCATGAATTCATAGCGTGAACAAAAAATAGCATGCATTCATAGTGTAACCAAAAAAAAACGAAGGTGTCTAGAGTCTGCAAAGTTTGCGCAGACATTGGAAAGAAGCAAACTGGCAAACGAGGACACAAGGAGACAGTCGACTATTGCCGAGATTGCAATGTACTACTATGCTACTATCCATGTTTCAAAAAGTTCCACACAAAAAAGATGATTACTTATGATTACTTGATGTACAACTTTTTTTTCTCGCAGAAATGCGCTTTTATAAATAAATAATTTCATAAGTTATCTTATATATCTTTCATATTTAATATTTATACGGAAGATGTAAAAGTCAGTCTAATAGATAGAAAACAAATTGTTTCTATATCTAATCAGGTTATTTTTTATAGCCGTTACAATGATGCCAAAAAAACGCCCGCGGGCAAAGAAACACGCGCTATAAAAATCGGTTTTGAGCGCACATAACCGCCCATACATTCGCCAGACTTATGGTATTCACCAGACTGTCCAGATACCGGCTTTACCTACAGTTAAGAGCCACTGATCATAACTAAATTGTTAACAGTGAACAAATCTAACACAAAAGTCACTGCTGCATTTACGTCGACCACGTTATCTTTCTGTTGAGCAATTTTAAAAATGGGGTATCATCTGCAAATAAAACTGCATATGTCTGACTTATTTTGTAGGGCAATGGCGGCTGTAGTGGCAGTGCTCTTACGTATCTCGTCATATAGCACTAAGTCTTACATATTTCGCATCACATCCCTACAACACCGTATATGAAAAATGAAAGTTCCAAATAATATTAGACTATAATTCAGATACGACGAAACAGGGCATTTCAATTATTGTGACGTATTACCAGCTATCTTATGATTTATTTATAGAATAGCTCAGTCAGTATTTCGACACTGACGAATTCAGAATGTATGTTAAAATCATAAACATAGCACTAAACAGATACAAAATGAACGGCTACTCGTCCCTCCTTTTCGCAACTTGTATGATTAAAAGAAGATCCTAATCCCTCATTTATTCAATCAAATTCCTCTAGACTTAAAAATAACAAAATAAAGAACTAAATTGTTAACAGTGAACAAATCTAACACAAAAGTCAGAGCTGCATTTACGTCGCCCACGTTATCTTTCTGTTGAGCAATTATAAAAATGGGGTATCATCTGCAAATAAAACTACATATGTCTGACTTATTTTGACTGATCTTATCTGACTTTTTAGGGTGTCCCCTAGTATACGGTATAGAAGGGGCAATTGAAAAAAATAAAAACTTTAGTAGATAAAAAAACAGTCTCATTACCTACTTTTCTCACACACCTCGATGTCGATTTCTTGAAATTGACTGTTGTATGGTCATCAAGCGGTACATGATGAGTTTTGAAGACGACGAAGAAAAACATAGCTCACATCTGACAGTCCTTTACATATAAGATTTCTCTATAGAGACGGCGCGTCCGCCGAAAACAGTCATTGTGCCATACCTCTGTGCTGAGCCGCATACAATATTTTTGGGATTTTATTTTTTATTATTGAAGAATAAGAGGTCATGGAAGTCAACGTGACAAGGTGGTATTGTTCTTTAAGAAAGTTGAAGAATTACAGGTCCATTTTGCTGCTGGGCCACGTACTGTTTTTGAGAATCATTACAAATCGTCTCGCTCGTAGTGCGGCACTAAGACGTGGTCGCTAACTATTGGTCTCATTCACAAGCTCAAACTCGCGCAACGAGGCATGGAGAAAACTATGTTTGGAGTTTCACTGCGTGGTAAGATCCGAAACGAGGAAATCCGCAGAAGAACCAAGGTCACTGACATAGCTCGTAAAATTAGCAACTTGAAATAGCAATGGGCAGGTCATATAGCCCGCAGAACCAACAACTTTTGGGGAAACAATGTTCTCAAATGGCGACCACGAACCGCAGACGAAGTGTAGGACGGCCCCCACAAGATGGACCGATGACATTGCCACGGTCGCAGGAAGTGGATGGCGGCGGTTCAAGACCATCCGTCATGGCATTCTAAGGGGGGGGGGGGAGGGAGGCTATGTCCAGTGGAGGTTTACCGGCTGCTGATGATCTTATATTTTGATATTTATATAAATATCACTATATTTTCGAACTATGGTCATGGTCTTACCTTGCCTATAAACCTAAATATTCGGAAAGGCTGCATGGCGTCGCCCACGCGGCATGCCTTTAGTGATTCTGAGCTATTAAAAAATAATTCGAAAGGCATGAAATATGCGAACGTAAAATTGTGCTATTTTTATAAGAGCAATAAATATACCCTTTCTGTTGTTAATTTCGGATCGTCGTAATTTATTTCAAGCTAACTATTAGCGATATTCCTAGTCAAAATTATCTATCTATCATACTTAGCAAGTAGATACATGCAAAATAGTGGTTTTGATCTTTCGTCTTTTGTCGCTTGCTCTAACTAGACAACACACTTTTAGTAACGGATATGAAAGACAAAAAGAAATGCTTCACATCCTCGGTGTTTGTATTAGTAAACTTGAGTGTCTCTTGTCTCTGTCTTTAACCGCTATAATTTTTCACTTGAGAGCGTCGCCAAGATCATTCAATTATTGCAGACGGGTCGTTTTGTCGCCCATTCGAAGGCATAAATAAATTGGATGCTCGCGCGGCGGAACGATGATTTTGTCCGTCACACGACCTGCATTTTATAAGTGATATTATAAATAACAAACAATCTTGTTATAGATTGATAACAACGACAACAATGACTAAAACAATAACACCAACAAATACAACAACAACTTATATAAAACTAAAACAACAATAAATACAACAATAATTTATATAAAACTAAAACAACAATACATACAACAGTGGCAACAATGATCTTATTGATGATTAATAGATACAACAGTGGCAACAATCTTGATATGCCCCGGCATGGCTTCTGAATTAAATTCCATTGATAGTGGCTTGAATTTCACTTAATTAGTTTTGATTCATATATAACTATAAAACTATTTTTCCCGTCGTTTAGGATACTTGCATTAGAAAGGGCATGTCAGAAACCCCCATTTAAGAGATCAAAAACAGATTTTTGATTTTTTGGCGTTTAGCACAGTTTTACATTACATAGAATGCGGCGCGTTAGATAGAGAGCAGCGATATAGTCGGCCTTTACTTCCAATTACGACCAGATTACTCCAGTCTCTCGATTGGTTCCGAGTTCGAGGTCGCTTGCGCGGTCCTCTCCATTACGAAGCGGTGAAACGGTGTGTACCGAATCTATCGCGGACCACGGCATCATTTGCCCGGCTGTTCATCCAGGATCGGGTAGACGACGGTCGTTTCAAGAGCAGTCGCCGTAAGGTCCGCGACCACCCCTGCTCTATAGGAAACAGTACTGTTTCCAGATTCCCCCGACTGTTAGTTAGAGTGCACAGTCGATTGGCTTACGCCGCACGGTGCGCAGACCGTCCAGGAGCGCCAGAAGGTTGATTCCTAGGGTAAACTAGCCCTCCAGAGTCCTACCCAGACTCACACTTCATGCGTGGAGGCCGCCGGATGGGTGTTGACCCGTGAGTGTGACCAACCCTGAACAGAATGGGTCTTCGTGGCCAACTCAGCAAGGGCCCGTTAGCTCCCTTACTTAAACAAGTTTTGCATTGGTATTGGAGTGGTCAAGAATTAATATTTCTTACTTGTATTTTTATCGTAGCTGAAGGGCTTCACCCTCCCTTGAGACGTTAGTGGCGGTCAAGGTCGATGCCAATTTATGAGGTCGATTAAAATCTCGTCTGCGACCTACACCACGCCGAAGGGCTGTCGTTTCCGACCCTTGATTACAAATATTTTTTATACACGATCACGTGAAGCAGTAAGGTTAAGGCGACGCTGTTGGCTAACACAAATTTGACTTTTTCTTGTCATAGGCGAGGGGGGAAACCGAGGAGGGAGACGAAACTGTGGAGTGCAACTTATTATTTTTCAAAGCCATCTATCGGTATACTGCCGAACCACTTGATTACGCGCGAGCCGCGATGTAATGGCGTATTTACACGTGTCGATTTTCGCCGTGCGGCTAATCGCTTCACGAATCGACTCACAAAGCCGCATCGCCACCCCATTTACACAGGGACTGAAATCGCATGCGATTAAGTCATTATCTTCGAAAATGTTGAGCAGAACAGGTGTTTTACGTGCCTGTATCGAAATTATTAGTAAATTAATTACATACTCAAGATTTGCTCGAAGAACAAAGAAAGAAGAAGAATAAGAAGAAGGAAATAAGAAAACGTAAATTTTGGGTACGCGGGTGGATTTCTCGATGCAAGCTATTGGGTGCTTAGGATTCTTTATTGGTGGAATGGAGTTCAGAAGATCCTGATTATTTTAAAAAACGATTAAGAATGTCTACAGATCTGTTTGAGATTTTACTACACAAAGTTACTCCGCTTATCCAAAAATGTGATACTAATAAGTGTGAGGCGCTTTCAACGAAAACTAAATTGGAAATAACCCTGAAGTTCTTGGCTACCGGTGATAACTACTCAAGTCTTGCAGAGTCATTTAGAGTTCCAAAATGCACGATTTCTATATTTTTAAAGGATGTATTGGATGATATATATAATGTTTTACAAGAGTATGTTACGGTAAGTGAAAGTCATAATTAATTAATTAATCGTAATGCTTTTATTAAATATCACAATAATCATTTTGCAAAGTATTTTCATCCAAACATGATTTAAGAGCTTGAGATAGAATATCGACGTTCACTTCGTATTGTTGTCCAGAATTTTCTTGTGTTGGTAGTAAACAGCCTTCAAAATAGTCTTCTTCATTATCGAGGTGACGAGAAACTGAGGGTCCGGAATTCGACGTATCGCGTGTATATTCTAAGGTTGAACTCGTAGGTCTAAAAGTTGAAAGGTGGCGAGAAGTTGAGGGTTTGGGAGTCGAAGTATGGCGTGTATCTGAGAGTGAGCTCACAGGTCTAGGAGTTTGATGAGAATTAATGTTTTTAAACCTTTCTTGTGACAAATAAGTATTAATAAAATTTTGACAAATAATAGCATTTGCTAATGGTAAACCATGTAATTGGTTTGCCCTAATGACCGAATGTGTCAGATTCATCATGACGGATACTTTGAGCTAAAGATTTCAATCTCCCGACTGCTTCTAAAACAGGCGGGTCTTTATTTTGGGCACGCTCCGTACGTTTCTTTGGAGACAAAAACTTTTTTTTTCTGCAGGCTCAGTGTTAGATCCTTGTCCCAATTCATCAAAATATGATGACGCATCGCTGTTTGTATTCACCGCTGAATCCTCGCTTTCTTTTCCCTATAACCAAAAAATAAAACGTTCATTTGTTTTAGGTGCCATCCACAAGAGATCAATGGATGAAAATATAGAAAGATTTTTTTGATTGCTGGCAATTTCCTTTTTGCTGTGGGGCTCTTGACGGGAAATACGTCTTAATACAAAATCCACCACACGGCGCTTTCGACTATTATAATTACAAAGTGCTATAGTGGATGTACATTACCGTTTCATATCTTATATAGATGTCGGAACCAATGGACGCATGAATGACTCGCATATTTGGAAAAAATCGACATTCTACAATGCTCTTCTAGCCAATAATTTGGAACTGCCTAATAAAGCCGCTTTCATTGGTGATGATGCTTTCCCTTTGGCAACAAATATAATGAAACCCTATTCAAGACATGAAGGTTTGGTACACAAATAAAAAGCGTTTAATTACAGACTATCAAAATCACGCCGAATTGTAGAGAATGCCTGTGGTATAATGGCTTCACGGTTCGAAGTATTCATAAAACCTATATCTTTATTAGGAAAACGGCTTTATGACTTAAAACGGCAGTTGCAAATTAATAGCTAGAAGAGCATTGTAGAATGTTGATTTTTTTCCAAATATGCGAGTCATTCATGCGTCCATTAGTTCCGACATCTATATATATGTAACGGTAATGGGCATCCACTATAGCAAACAACACCACACTATAACCGCCTTTGTAATTATAATAGTCGGAAGCTCCGTGTGGTGGATTTTGAATTAAGACGTGTTTTCCGTCAAGAGCCCCACAGAAAAAAGGAAATTGCCAGCGATCAAAAAAATCTTTCTGTATTTTCATCCATTGATCTCTTGTGGATGGCACCTAAAACAAATAAAACTTTTTTTTTTGGTTATAGGGAAAAGAAAGCGAGGATTCAGCGGTGAACACAAACAGCGATGCGTCATCATATTTTGATGAATTGGGACAAAGATCTAACACTGAGCCTGCAGACCAAAATAAAGACCCGCCTATTTTGAAGCAGTCGGGAGATTAGAATCTTTAGCTCAAAGTATCCGTCATGATAAATTTGATACATTCGGCCAACATGTCGCAAACCAATTACATGGTTTACCATTAGCAAATGCTATTATTTGTCAAAATTTTATTAATACTTATTTGTCACAAGAAAGGCTCAAACACATTAATTCTCATCAAACTCCTAGACCTGTGAGCTCACTCTCAGATACACGCTATACTTCGACTCCCGAACCCTCAACCTCTCGCTACCTTTCAACTTCCAGACCTACGAGTTCAACCTTAAAATATACACGCGATGCATCGAATTCCGGACCCTCAATTTCTCGCCACCTCGGTATTATAGGATGGGGCGGTTGTACAAGGTCCACTCTACACCCTCTAGAAGTAGCGCAAAAATGTATTTTAAAAATAATCGCACGTAAACCCTATCGATTTCCGTCAGACACTCTTTACATCCAGTCCGAGGTTTTGGATGTAAGACAGCTTTATGTTCGCATGGCCCTAATATATACTAAAAATAAAATGACACCTTATAATCAACGAGTTGGAAAGACGAGATCAACAAGAACTGGTGATATGTTGGTGCCAAGATCTTACACAACATTTGGCCAGCGCCATTTCACGTTCATTGGCCCTAGAATGTATAACAATCTTCCCGACGCAATTAAAAGTAGTGAGAACACATCCACTTTTAAAAAATCTCTAACGGATTGGTTGTTGGAGGTGGGTAGGGACGGTTTAGGGAATATGTTGACTGTTGTATTTTGAATGATAGTATTTAGTACTTAGTATTTAGTTTTTCCATGATAATTTTAAATGACTATTATAGGTATGTGAGCGTCATATCAATATGTAATTGATTTATATATGTATATTATTTTAGTTTTTATTTTATTTATTTTGGTTTTATTATTATTTTCGTATAAATATATGTATGTGTATGTGTGCATATATGGATATATATTTTATCTATAGATGTATATAAGTATCTATCCATATTTGTATATGCGTAAATATTTGTAGTTTTATATTTGGCGATTTAAAAATAAGTACTAACTATAGATTAAGTTGACAGTGCACACTTAATATCATCATTAAAAGTCTACCTTAGAACAGGCCTAGTCCTAGTTAGGCGACTGTGTCAATGATAAAAATAATGTGGCATCAAGTTCTTGCTAACATCTCAATCAAATATGACATTAACTTTTTACTAGATGTGTTACTACTAAATAAATAAAAATAAATAAATAAATGAAGAAGACTATTTTGAAGGCTGTTTACTACCAACACACGAAAATTCTGGACAACAATACAAAGTGAACGTCGATATTCTATCTCAAGCTGTTAATCATGTTTGTATGAAAATACTTTGCAAAATGATTATTGTGATCTTTATAATAAAAGCATTACCATTAATTATGACTTGCACTTACCGTAACATACTCTTGTAAAACATTATATAGGTATAGCATACAATACATCCTTTAAAAATAATGGTCCATTCTTTAAATCTAAATGTCTCTGCAAGTCTTGAGTAGTTATCACCGGTAGCCAATTTAGTTTTCGTCGAAAGCGCCTTACGCATATTAGTATCATATTTTTGGATAAGCGGAGTAACTTTGTGTAGTAAAATCTCAAACTGATCTGTAGACATTCTTAATCGTTTTATAAAATAATCAGGATCTTCTGAACTCCATTCCACCAATAAAGAATCCGAAGCACCCAATAGCTTGCGTCGAGAAATCCACCCGCGTACCCAAAATTTACGTTTTCTTCTTTCCTTCTTCTTTTTCTTCTTCTTTCTTTGTTCTTCGAGCAAATCTTGAGTATTTAATTTACTAATTATTTCGATACCGGCACTTAAAACATCTGTTCTGCTCAACATTTTCGAAGATATGACCTAGTCGCATGCGATTTCAGTCACCTGTGTAAATGGGGTAGCGATGCGGCATTGTGAGTCGATTTATGAAGCGATTAGCCGCACGGCGAAAAACGAACCGTGTAAACACCCCATTATCATGCAGACTCTGAATGCGACGCGTCGATCGCTCGAAAATATTAAAATTTGCTACATTGAAACTCACCGTTTTGAGTCTGTCAGCCCTATTACATTTTTTTTAATGCATTATTGGATGCTAATGAATATTTCTTCCCCATGTTTTGTGATCGATTCCAAGTTAGCACCTTTTTGCAAAATAATATCTTGAAATAGATCGCGTTAAACAGTAAAAATAAGCGACGTAGCGCCTAAAGCATTACCGCCGCAGCTTGCTGCCACGCACGGACTGGACTTGCCAAGGGAAAGTCGAGCGGGGCGCTATACACGGAAGGACTATTTTTGCTTGTGCAAGATGACATTTTACTGAAATTTCGCTTGACAAAAAAATATTTTTTTGGTTTTTTGGAAGATTGTAATGGAAAAAGTAAAATAATTAAAAATAAAGCAATGTTACATTTTGAACATTTACTTCGTTCTTATTACCAACATGGTTTCAAGTTGCTAACCCTTATAGATTCCAAGAAAAATGCTATTTACAAAAAAGTGAGGACTTCAGATTTTATTTATTTTTATTAAGAAAAAAATCAAAACATTAAAATTCGACATCGTAGTATAAAATATTGAAATTTTTTCTACAAGACTCATATTTTTATTATTATTTAAATGTTCTCGGGAGTCACGTAAATTTGATCGCAAAATGTCAGTTTTTCACTGTTTGGGAGAGGTAGTCACCTTAAGAGTTAAGATTGCCGTTATCGTTACCGACTGGATATTCATACAGCATGAGAAAGTACGGAGCCAGAATCGACCCGCGGAGAAAAGTGAGAAGCAAACATAACGTGGACGTTACAAAAAAATGACACCCAAAGTCTTCAAAATGTTTCAATAGAAAAAAGAAATACGCAGGCGATATCCCACGCAGTCGCCAAGGAAAAATAATCGGTTATGTCACCCCGAGACTTTCCCGCCAATTAGCCAAGGACGTCATCACATTCAATTTAAAAATCGAACGAACGAAATTCGTATTTTGAACGAGCGACACAACGCGATGAAGATTTAAATTTCGAACGTGCGTCGAGCGATATCAAACGCGCGATGCCCGAAATTAAAATATTTCATTCCCATACATTTGTATGGCATAATTTAATAGTAGATTGTATCACAAGGGAGCAAAATAATATTTTTACGGCGAGGGCGCTTTTTTGAATCCAGAGTGAAGTAAGGGATTCTACTAGGGATTCTTTAGTAGAATCCTGTACGTAGCGAGGGATTCAAAAAAGCGCCCGAGCCAAAAATATTTTGCGCCCGAGTGATACACTCTTTTTTTTCATCATCCTCTATGAGAAAATAACAACAACAAAACAATTGACGTTCGCGCGTTTTTAATTTCATTTCTTTTTTTTTATTCAGCCGGCGCCGCGGCGGCGCGACTAGGGGCCGTCGTACCAGCCAGTCTTTATTCAAACAATATTTGCGTTCGATTTCTTCGGCGCTGAAGACTAAGATGTTCCAAATTCAAAAAGTGCGCCGCAAAGATAAATTGCGGCGCACTTATTCAAAAAGTGAGCCGGAAAGATAATTGCGGCGCAATTATAAAGTTTCTTATAGAAAACACCACTTTTGGGCGCACTTAAAGGCGAACCAAGTCCTTTTTGAATAGATGGGATGAATATATTATTTGTGCAGCTTGTATGTATATATGAGATATTCCAACCAAAAGTTCTTTTTATACGATGAGATGTTGGTCCAACAAGGCATCTGTGTACCAAACTTAAAGTCTCTAAGTCCAACATTTCGAGGATGTTATACGACTAGTGCGCCCTCTGGTGAACCGGTTTCAAGCACAACCTTTTTAAGAGGCCTATTACAAAATAGCGTAGGTATTCTTTTAAAATGAGTTTAAAAAATGAACGCATTTTTTTTTGGATGTAACTATAAAAGATAGGATAAATAAATAAAAAAATAAATAAATAACTATTCAACCCTGGGAGAAAACCGCGGCACTGAGCGCTCTTCTCTTGCGCAAGCAAATATATACACAATTTCTAATTGTTTTTTGCAGTGTTTTCTCCTTTCTAATGACAATAATTTATATTATGTCGTATTGCTAAAAGAGTGAACTTTAATATAGTATAAGTATTATATAAGAATCTTATTTTATTTCTGAGAAAATTAGAATGATACAGGAAGATTTTTTTTTAATTTTGTGTAATTGTAAGTAATGTATACCTTGGATATGTGGTCAAAAAACGAAAAAATAAAGCCGTAGTGTACATCAAGAATACATGACGGACATAAAAAAAATAGTATACGGTTTTCGTTGTAGTGATATTACTGTATTAAGGAGCTCAAAGTTTGCCTTCCGAGCGTTTTACGAATAACGACTTTCGGAAAATGGGCTGAATAAGTAAATAATATTCGTTATATCTAAAATTAAAGGCCGCTATGGTCAACATCAAGAAATGGTCCAGGTAATTCAGTAATTAAAGTTTGTAGAAATCTCTTCATTTCTTGGAATTAGAACGCCAAAAATCCACTTTTCTTGCCTTTCTGGAAAAAATATGTGATAGGGCTCTTAATGATAATCTGGATAGATTGACAAAAGCGCAGAAATTATTATTGAGAGTAATTCACAGGAAAAACCGACGTCATCCATCTGCCTTGTTATTTTCCCAATCCCATGTGCTATCAGCTAAACAGTTATTCATTAAGCAAGCGCTTCTTGCATTCTACAAATCTAGAGATGACCACGCCCGAACTCAAAACAATCTGAACACAAGAATGTCCGCGAGTATCAATTATATAATTCCGTCAGTCAGGACAACATTTGCCCAGAGACATATATTCTACATAGCCCCAAAATTATATAATTCCCTTAGTGAAGACATGAAAAATTATCCTAACATAAAAATATTTAAAGCAAACCTTAATAGATGGCTACTTAACAAGGGATATGTAAAATCTGATCAACTTCTTTGCAACGCACGACAATTTATTTAGTATCACTTATCTATTTTTCTTAATTAAATTTTATTAAATTACAACTATAAATATATATATATTTATTACATAGCTATATTTTTTATAAAATTGGTATATTTATGTATATATACAGGTGGTGGGTCC
This sequence comes from Micropterix aruncella, assembly GCA_944548615.1. NCBI lineage: Eukaryota > Metazoa > Arthropoda > Insecta > Lepidoptera > Micropterigidae > Micropterix > Micropterix aruncella. The sequence continues at coordinate 1,921,950 of OX155953.1, read as the reverse complement.
AAAAAATTTATTAAAAAAAAAACACTTCATTTCTTAAAATTGCATAAAAATATGCACATCTAGAGACGGGCCAAATTATCGCCTAGTTAGATGTGCTATTGGCAGTAAAGGTCATGTAAGATGTGTTAAACCTCCCTATATTAATTATGAAATAATTTATATTATTATTATATGATTACATGACCTATGAATGAACTGTATACCTAATCCTATGTACCTAAATAAATAAATAAATAAATAATAAATAACTCTTGCTATGAACATAACAAATTTCAGCACAATCAGATTAAACGTTTGGGCTCTATCGTGGAGAATACACACAACACACAAACAGACTTCAATTTGGAAATGGTTTTAATCGTCTCAGGGGGGCACAAAATAAAAATCTAAAGTTTTCATCAACAACAAAAAAAGTTCACAAATCTTTCCCTCCTGGTCGGTTGGTAGGCCGGGAAAGTAAAACATATACCGACAGTTACAGAAAATCTGTTAAATGGGAATAAAAATACGAAGGCGATATCCTCGGAGTCGGCAAATTAAACATAATAACTCATGAAACGCCCTGTAAAAGTGTCTAATCAGAAATGACGACTGGAAGACCGTTGGTCGCCTTTGGGATTGGAGAATAACCATCTGTCTGAGCCTGAGAACCTTCCGGGACATGCTACAGAGGCGCTGCGAGCCGGTTGGAGACCCGACGCACTCACGTCTCCTGAGTCTCGCTTCCCCTCGGGAACCGCCACAATCGAGGAAGCCATAATCATACCTTAAGTTAAATACATATATTATTCCACTGATCTCGTGAGTCTTGTAGCTAGTGCCCGATTATCCAGTAGGCCGAGTAGCAGAGGCGTAGCTAGGGGGGGGGGGGGCAGGGGGGTACATATGTCCCTGGGCGCCACAGCTTAGTGGGCGCCAAAATGAGGATGGATTTAAACTAACTTTTGTATTTTAATTTTATAAAAATGAATGTATTTTGAAACGTGAGATGTTAGTCTTTTGGCTGAGACAAACATCGAATCACTTCATCAAAATTGTTTAGATTTTGGAAATTTCTACGACACCGACGTCAATGGTCACGAATTGTTCACAGAAATCGGAGACTCCTTTAGACCTTCTTGGTTTTATTGTATCTTATGGAGATGACGTGTTTCCCAATATGCGTATTTCACTGCTAATTCTTTTAACCTTGCTGTTTCAATTGCAAGTTGTAAGCGGTCTTTCAGCAAACTAAAGCTTATTTTATCATATTTACGTGCTTCAATGGGACAAAATCGTCTGAGTGATCTTGCACTCCTTAGCATCGAAAGACAAACCCTTGATTCTATTAATTTTGACAACGTAATCGATGAGTTTGCGACAGTCAAATTGAGGAAGGTCAATTTATAGTAGAAATCCAATTCATATATACTACACATACACACTCACGGACCAGTACAATAAATATGTATAGAATTTAGTTTTTATTAGTATTTGGTAATTTTAATAATTAATTAGTATTTATTTTAGTATTTTAATGTTTATTAAATAAATTGTTTCAATCCATAAAAAGAATTTTTAGTTTTTATTCTATTTATGAACCATATATTACGGAACGCCGATTTGTTAAAAACTAAAGTCCTATTATCCCATTACAATTTAATTGTATTTAGAAAAAAATGAATTGCAATGGGATATTAGGACTTTAGTTTTTACCAAATCGGCGTTCCATAATATAAACTGAAAAAAAAAATTGGGGACTCCGGCCCGAGTGAGTCTTCAGACTCTCGATACGAGAAGGGGCGCAGATTTTGTGTCTTGTGGGCGCAAATTACCCTAGCTACGCCACTGCCGAGTAGTCACCGGCATATGGGCCCCATGCCTTTTAGGGACCCACGAAAAGGGATCATTACAATCATTTTTTTTAAATCGTTTCTAATAGAAACAAATCATTGAATTGAAATTCTACGGAGAAATTGTTTAATAAACTTTTTGATCCGACTAATTGTATAACTGCCAGCCTGTGCGATAGTATTTTGTTTTTATGCGCGTTTTTGTTACTCGACATAAGCGTTGTCAGAAATGTTCAACGGCCCACATGCACTTTTTTTATAGTGCGATCGTGTTTTGATTATATTCACGTCTATTATACGCTATCGTCGACAAAATGTTTGACAGCTCAAAGATGTCGACGGCCTGAGGGCCTCTACATGGGTTAATCCGGCACTACTTGCAGTCGACCCTGCACTCTATTATCCAGAGTCTGCTCTGTCGATTTCAACCAATTATAGTTTTAAGCTATTGCATAGCTTTTATCGCGGGCCTAGGCCAGCGCGGCGACCGAATGAAGAAATTTCTTAACGAAAATTAATGATTTTAAACTGATAATTACGTCTAAACGAGTACTGCTTACGATTCGAAAAAAATATATGTTAAACAAGAACATTTTCCTAATATTCTTAGCTTTGAATATTTTAGATTTTGTTTATATTACATAGTGTAATTAATTTGTGAAATTAGGTCAAACCGAACACAAAAACGACTACTACGCAAATACTATCTGGCGTATTATTATAAAACCTACACCATTTTAAAGATAATTAAATTATCTATCTTTTTATCTACGAATTTTTTCGAATAATCCGTTTTTTTTGCTTTATCGATTAAAAAATTCGTGCGCGGCGCTCTATTGGAAGACGTTTAAATTGCGGCTGCGGTAGCAAATGATTCGGAATAATTTCAACGTTTTCCGATAGAGCGCAGTTATCTGATATCAGAATAAATAAAATAAATAAATAATTATAATTGCATAAGTTGTTAAAAATGCTATGCAATAGCTTTACCGCGGCAGTCCCCGAGTGCCACACGTATTTTTTTTTTATCCTCAATATTGAATAATGTGCTATAATTTATCGCATATACTTATTTATTAAATACAGTTTATTGAATTTTAACGACATCGTGGAATATACGAATTTATACGAATCGTTTATACGAATTTTAGTGACTTCATCGTGGGTTTTCTTAATAGATTTTGAAGCGGTTTTTTTATGAAGAAATATTAAAATACGTTACAAGATGCATCTCTCTAATGTTGATAATAAAGGCAAGAGTCGAGTCTGTTCATCTTCAGTAGGTTACGATACCTCAGCATCGCTCTTAACTCATCTTCTTATGCGACTACAACAAAATGGATGAAACCGATTGTTACAATAAATATTTGATTGTTACCATAATACGTAACAATTGATTATATTTCATTTATCAATGTTATAATATATCAATGTTATGATATATCAATGTTACAATAATTCGATAAACTAGTATATCGCTCTAAATCCATGTTTCGTCACCTGTTACTATGTTCTACGCCAATTTTGACGCTCCTACGTTGAGTCTTGTAAGCATGACATTGCACTGTGTCGAATCCCGAGCCTCAGTCAAATTGTGTGGGATCCACCGCGAGCACAGCTTTTTTACAGCCAAATGTTTATGAAGGATTGATTGTACCTGACGTTGTTCGAACGGCGTGGTAGGTCACATGCCTGTCTGTTTCGATCATACGGCGCATATAATCGATGCTTTTGCTGTTGACGTAACTGAGATCGAGACAGCCTCATTCGAAATCTTCAAACCGGCTATAAATTGTTATCTCGCTTGGTGCTTCATCGCCAAAAGCAGTTTGAAGTCGAGCTTATGCTAAGCTGTCACAAAATAAAAGAAAATCATACAGTGACAAAAAAGAGAAGAATATCATTTGCGTTTAATGTATGCGCTATGTAACCTGGGCTCAGACAGATGTATATATAACTTTAAAAGCATACGACGGCATTGTCTAAATTGTCATTTCATTTTCTGTTGTGCTCATGAATTTGAATGTATATGTAAATAAATAAATGAATAAGATGTAAATATTTTTAATAACCTGTTTATGCAAGCGGCCTGCTCCGGAAACTTTCATTTTGACCTAGGTTCACTGATTATAATACACTATACATATAATCAATTATAGAATATATTTATTGCAAGTATATTTGTTTTTGACCTACTGGAATATTAGACTTAAGTGACGTATATAACCGACTCACTTAATAAATCATAACTGACCGAATATCGTAGAAAGTTCGGAAATCCTATAATAATGTTTATTGATAAAATCATAATTTGATTATAGGCCATATTACGCGTATTGACAGACAATCTATTTATTTTTGATGTGCTTTGGCAATTTGGTCGAATTATGAATAATTTACTTGCCTATTACCATTGAGTATATATGGTAATATATTGCTCTACTCCATAGTACGATTTGGCAAACCTGTGCTGGCGAAATGCAGGTGGCGCGGACAGCATTGACGGCAAAACTGATAGCAATTTATTAGGGCATCTATAATAACATTGATAATGAATGTTTTTTTAATAAAAGACTGATTGATTATAAAACCCTATAACAATGAGACCAATGAAACAATAATAACAATATATTATTAGTGACATCTATGGCATTTTTTTATAAGCTGATTACATCACCGAAATAATTCGGAGAGATTTGAATGTCATCTATTAGTCTATCTGAACGTTAAAGTGCGTTATTATTACCTATTAAAACCAGTATACCAAACTAAAAACTTATTTATATAACATATTTATATAAATATTATTAAAATAGTAAGAGCTGTGCTTTAAAAAATCGTTTGTTAAATGTATTAGTCTTTGAATTGAAAACTTCATTTTTTTGTGATATTGAACATTTATTTTGAAGCAAATTGGAAAGTGCATTTCATTCAATGCATTTTCCATCGCTAGCTATGACATTCTCCCATCTTTCTGGCAAGAGATAGATTCCCCGGCGCAAGAAGTCTTCGTCCTTGGAGGTTATCCACGAATCCAGCCATTTTTCAATATCCTCGAAAGACTGGAAGCGCTGCTCGGAAAGGCCATGGGCCATTGACCGGAACAAATAGTAGTCGGATGGCGCAATATCTGGGGAGTACGGCGAGTGAGGCAGGATGTTCTAGCGAAGCGTTTCCAGGAAGTTCTTGGCCTGCATCGCCACGTGTGGTCGAGCATGGTCATGCTAGAAAATTACCTTGTCGTGCCTTTTAGCGTATTCCGGCCGTTTTATCTTTACAGCATCGCTCAAATTCTTGATCTGAGCTCGATAGCGATCGCCCGTGATAGTTTCTCCCGGTGTCAGCAGCTCGTAATAGATGACACCCTTTTTATAAGTACAAAATACTGACTTTTACGTCTGAATATATTTTACAATGTCTACTATATGCTAAATCAAATATGAACGAACAAGAGGTAAACGGGAATATGCACTCCCACAATACACGCAGACGTGATGACGTTATCCTGCCTAAAGCACGCCTTACGCAGACACAAAAGTCCTTTGGATATTTGAGCTATAAGCTCTTTAACCAGCTACCACTCTCCACAAGAAAGATGGAAACTAAGGCGTTTAAAAGATTTATGAAACAAAAGCTGCAATCCACACATGCTTCTATAAGCTGGGTGATTTTTTTGAGCATGCCAATTCTTTCAAATGGGAATAACATTAATATGTAACTTTCAGGTACCTCATTTTAGTTTTTATTATTTAATTATAATATTATGAATTTAATATTTAATATGTAGATTACAATGTGTAATGTAACATACCTGATCATATACATACGTTGTTTTTTTTCAATTTTGTTTTGATACTTCCTATTGTGTGATTATTTTTTGTATAAAGTGCTTGATGACTATTAATTTTCTTATAATAATTATCTATTTTATATGTATACTCATGTACATGGATTCAGTACTGCCGTGTAAAGCCGACTTTAGTCAACGCTATTGTCGAATTAATATTTATGGTTTAATAGTTTTATATCTACATATACACTGACGAATTCTAATATGCGATAATTAGCTTTAATTCATAATTCATGCTTTTATTGTATATTCTGAATAAATAAATTGAATACTGAATACTGAATACATTTGGTCTCACCAAATTCAAAGCATCTTGGATCCGTGGATGTCTCTCTTCGGCGTGGCTGTTGAGGTCATGGAAGTGATTCACCGGGGTACGAGCGATATTTTTTGCGTTTGGGGTTCTCGTAAAAGATCCACTTTTCGTCGCCGGTGATTATTCGGCGGAGAAAACCTTTTCTTTTTTGACGAGAAGGAGCATTTCACAAGTCATCAAACGTCTTTCGATGTCCCTTGGCTTCAACTCGTGAGGAACCCAATGCCCTTCCTTTTGAATTACTCCCATAGATTTTAAACGTCTCGAAACGGTTGAGGGATGAATATTAAGCACTTCACTTATCTTTTCCAGCGTCAGACTCGAATCTTCATGAAGTATGGACTCCAATTCGGCTTCTTCCAAATTTTTGCTCCTGGCCTGGGCGCTCTTTGCGTTGCACGTCGAAATCACCACTTTTGAATCGGAGAAACCAAGTCTCAACAGTCCTTTCTGTCGGAGTAAAATCCCCGTAAGCCTCCAGCAGCAGTCTATGATATTCTGCAGCAGTTTTCTCAAGATGAAAGCAGAAAAGCATTGCTTCCCCCAAATGACGTTTTGTCGGCTCAAATTTCGACATCTTTGAAGCTAACAAAACTACCGTTGTTGGCACTTCAACGAAATGACACAGACTGATATTTGAAGCCTAATCATGATGCTTTGACGTGAAGTGTTTTGCAATTTGGTAAATGACTAGAAATATAAGTTACGGTATTTCTTAGGAAATGGAAGCTTTCAATGCAAGATCCTAATATTATTTTATACCGTATAGGCGTATTTAAAGCGCCATCTACAGTGAGCCGCCATACTGTTATACCATGAAAGTCGCCATATTGGACATAATAAGAAAAGATTATTATTTTTTTGGAACAATGAGTGCCATCTACACGTTGCGGTTTGTAGTAAAATCCTAGTTGCCAAATCGTAGTACTACGTTGAGCAAACTAATAACCTATATAATTAATGACCCCACCTATATAACTATTGTTCCCAGTCCAAATGATAGATCCTGCAACCAGCTCACCTGGAAGACCAGTCGCAGAATCCACAATGGTCAGAGACGCACATAGCAGTCCCATTTGTGCCAAATCGTAGTACGAAGTTGCGCAATCTAATGCGCTAATAATCAATGCTATTACATACTGAATTTTCCGATTGATTTTGTAATGTACTTGTAAGAAATAACACAACTTCGGAGGATTCTTATTAGCATCCAAGCTGTAATCGTTTGTACTAATACTCATTGCGAAATCAGACGCTCATTTTAAAAGATGACAACGTAGTTTTTTGTTTTCATCGTTGTCATTGTTCCTTCTATTTGCTATACATATTTATGCCGAGTATTGCCGAGGTGAGCACCCTTTTTAAATAATGATTGCCCTGAAGGTTACAATGTTTTATGCAGAAAACCTCCAATATGACGAAAGTTAACAGTTAAACTTATACAGGTGAGTTTTAATTACCCGGCATCCTTAAAGGGATCGAATCAGTATGAGCAAGTAGGCAACTTTTAATAAAAAAATGTAGGAAAAACAAAAAAAATAAAAAAAACGCTTTTTTAAAAAAAAATGTTTTTTTTATATAGTATAAAAAGCGCTGAGTTCAGTGTGCCATCCAGCGGTAGGTGAAATATCGTTAATATTGTTTATTAGCGATATTCTACCGATAGCGATAGCGATATTTTGCCAAAATTTTATTTAACAATCAAGTACTAAAAAAAAATTATATATATTTAAAAAGATATCTAGATTCCGCCAGACGCATTCCACGATTTCTTAAAGTGGCCAACCTTCCTTTAAATGATAATCTGTGGTAATATTAATTTGTATTATAAATTTTAAACGTGTAAAAATAACGGTGACGTATCCGTAGATCACATCGATTTTTTTCAGTTTTTGTAATTGTTGAAATATTCCCGCCAGATTAGCTTCGTTCAACTGTAAATAGGCCAGATTGCATTTTTGTGTATTTAATATCGACTCTAATGAATTGAAACAGATTTATAACTGGGAAAACAAGTACAATTCGATTGCACCTCCCGCCCACCCACTCATCGCATAATCCTGGCCAGACTCGGCATGTTTTGATTAGCATCAATTGTTAAAAGGCTAAGAATCCTCACCTTAACCTCACTCTATCTCTTTAAGTTACTGACTGAGTTTTTTAAGAATAAAGAAACATATTATACGAAGTTTTCGGATACACATACTAAAAATACGAGAAATAAATTAGGAGTTTGTTAATTTTAAATGATTTTTTAATTTTTTGGCCATTTTTTTGACAACTTTAAGTAGCATTTTTAAATTATTCTGACTTTTTCTGATTTTATATTTCTTGGTTATTTTTATTGATTTTTTCAATTTGTGGTTTTAGTAAGTACATCTTAAAAATGATTTTGAATATCGCCAGTACTAAAATGTTGCATATCGACATGTCCTAAAAGCAATAATGAAGTACGTTGAACTGTATTTACGTGGTGATAAATTTGGATATTGTAAAAACGGACTAATAGACTGTAATTTAAATGTACCTAGATATTACGTTTCTACAATCTGTTAAGATTTTTTGGAAATAAATTGAAATTGAAATTATTTTTTTTCCAGATTTAATTACTTTTTCAAACTGGGGAAAAGGGTCCTAAAAATATTCACTACCTCCCTGACTATTTATGTAGTTCAGAATTACAGTTTCCTTGCAAGGGCGCAACAAACATGAACGGACGCCCGCCGGCGCCGCTTTGCCGACTCGAGTTATTTTTTATAGACAATTACTATCAGCCCCTTGGCGAGGTATGGAATATTACCGGAAGTCATTTCGTCGGGCGACGTGCCACTTTTCCACTCACACAATAAAGTTTACTCCGGTTCGTTTCTCTCGACATTAAATATTTCACCCGCTTTCCGAACTTTCCGCGAAAAGGCGTCCGAAGCGTTTCTTTTTATGCGGCTGTGTGCTTAGCCTTAGTATGTTTCTCGGTGATTTAGATAGCTTTGCGTTAGTAACGGCCGCCATTTAGATCTTAATCGTTTCATATTAAATATTTGAGTTGACCACGTCCTTTCGTTCCAATAGCCGCGAGGTCCCTTGAACCCGCCAATCGACCTGCAATGGACCCCGAAAAGCACGATGAGGACGAAAGGTCGGGCGAGGTCGAGGCAGTCCTCGCGGAAGTCGACGATTTCCGGAGCAAAGTGATCTAATGGTGGACTACAAAGGCCACCTCGTTGTAGGCCAGTAGTCACGTTGTAGCCAATGACGATCGTAATATTTAGTTCGATACTTATTAAGCATTTCAGTTCATTTTATGTCAAAAATCTTTACAGACTATAGAAACTTTTATACTAAACCTAAATTAAAATACTTAAATTACAAAAAACCTCCATTATAAAAGAAGAAACAGATTCGGTTATTCGACATTTCGTTTATTTGCAGTAGCTATGCTACGTTGTGTACACATATACTAATAAATTATAATGATTAAATTGCAATAAATCATGGGGTTGCTATCAACAAGTATCAATGTTAAAAATTTAAATAAATAGTTAACTTTAAATAACCCGTAAACAAAATAATGTTTTTAATTAAAGAAAAGTCTTGATAAAATATATTAAAGTTAAAAATGCCATTTAAACAGTTAATATATCATCAGTGTTTGAAGACGGTAAATGGAAAAAAAACATTTTAGAATGCTTTTAAAAATGTACTTTATTAATTCAAAGTAATTACAAAATCTCAAACTCTTTGGTTTATTTCATAGATACCAATCTTCAGACCGCAGTGGCTGTAAAGACGGTATTAAAGAGAAAAAAATATTTAAGAATGCATTTAAAAATGAATTCTTAAATATTTTACGAATATGAATTAAAAGGTTTAGACCAAAAAAAAAGGAATGCTGTGACCAAAGTTGATTACTTAATCAGAACGGCTACCCCCCCCCCCCCCCCCCCTTCCACGTAATCAATCGTAAGCCTCAGCTCCAACCCCCCTCCCCCTCGGTGATTACCTAATATATGGGCGGCCCCTTAGCAAGTTCGTCATTTCCGTCGATTCCTGCATGGCCGGGAACCCATTTTACAATTACCCCTGTTCTTTTCGCCCAGGGAATTCAGTAGTGATACGCAGTTTTGCACTAGCTTTGAATTAATAGTATTCGAGGCTAGTGCCATAAGAGCTGCCTTGCTATCCGAGTGGATATAGATACGGTGGTTGGCGCAGTTCTTATAGAGGTTTATATCCGCACATTCAATAATGGCGTATACCTCCGCTTGGAATATGGAGGTGTATTTCCCCAAGTTTACACTTCTTTCGAAGTTTGGTCGCTCTTCATATATACCGCAGCCTACGTCAAGTCCCGACTTGGACCCATCAGTATACCTTTTTAAAAACTTAACAAAATAAATATACTGCGTTGGATTTTTTGTGTCCGGGAAAAAAGAACCCTTAAATAAATGTGCACTCTTTATTACATATGTGCTAATACTTTTTCCTTATATAGAACACTAACATAGAATACATACAACCAGTGTAGACAACACAAAAGCCATACTGGACACACACCTTCAAGCCTCAGTTCCCATCAAATTTTACTATCTAATCTTACTACAGCTTTACACCTCGAGCTTTGTTTTTTATTACCACATCAACGTATACTCATAGTGACACGTTTGAAAGACAAGCTGTTAACAAAGAACCTATGCAAACTACTAGTACACCTAATCAGCCACATAAATACCGACCGTCGCTTGTCGTTCGGCTGTTCGGGTTTATTCGGCTTCCCTTTTAGTAGCTCGTTGCCTTCTGTATGTGGGGAGAAATTGTTTTAGGCGCAAAGAAATTCCCCTGGCAGAGAAATATCAAACACTGCATACGCGTTCAAAAATCAACTTAGTATGCGCTCCAAAATAAAATTAACATATAGAGTTGTCAACTACAACGGGCGAACCCGTCACCTCAGGAAGTTTTAACGATTAGTCGTTTTCTCTTCCGTGAAGTAAACGCAGAAGACTTGGACAAAACAATCCACCGCCAAGCTCCGCTACATACCCGCAAGAGGCCAACGCCTTAACCGCGAGATAGCCAGGAGTGTTACCCAGCGGGCTTACACTCACGCCCTTGCTTCCAATTGAGACCAGATTACTCCGGTCTCTCTGTTGGTTACGAGTTCGAGGTCGCTTGCGCGGTCCTCTCTATCGCGGACAACGGCATCCTTTCCCCGGCTGTTTACCCAGGATCGGGTAGCCGATGGTCGTTCTATCCCCGCTCTATAGGAAACATCTTGCGGTGTCGACTACAACGGGCGAGCCCGTCACCACAGGACGTTTTAACGATTAGTCGTTCTGTCGCCCTGCAGTGAACGTAGAAGACTTTGGACAGTACAATCCTATGTCCAGCTACGTCACAACCCGTGAGAGTCCAACGCCTTACCGCGAGTGAGCCAGGAATAAACCCGGCGGGCTCGAGATACTCGCGCCCTCACTTCCAATTGTGACCAGATTTCTCCGGTCTCTCGATTGGTTCCGAGTTCGAGGTCGCTTGCGCGGTCCTCTCCCTTACGAAGCGGTGAAACGGAGTGCACCGAATCTATCGCGGACCAAGGCGTCCTTTGCCCGACTCTGAACTGGGATCGGATGGCCAATGGTCATTTCAAGAGCAGTCGCCGTAAGGTAGACAACTACCCCCGCTCTATAGGAAACAATACAGTTCCCAGACTCCCCCGATTGTTAGTCGGAGAGCACAATCGATTGGCTTGCGCCGCTCGGTGCGCAGACCGTCCAGGAGCGCCAGAGGATTGATTCCCAGGGGAGACTGGTTGACCCAGTGTCCTACCCAGGCTCGCACCCCATGCGTGGAGGCCATCGGATGGGTGTTGACCCGTGAGTGTGACCGACCCTGAACACATGGGTCAATGTGGCCACCTCATCATGGGCCCATTAGCTCCCCATTAGCTATAGGAAACAGTACTGCTTCCAGACTCCCCCGACTGTTAGTCAGAGTGCACAGTCGATTGGCTTACGTCGCACGGTGCGCAGACCGTCCAGGAGCGCCAGAAGGTTGATTCCTAGGGGAAACTAGCCCAAGGCCAGTCCTACCCGGGCTCGCACTTCATGCGTGGAGGCCGCCGGATGGGTGTTGACCCGTGAGTGTGACCAACCCTGAACAGAATAGGTCTTCGTGGCCAATCGATAGTACTAAGCGCCCTGGATGCTAGGAGCTTTAGTGACAAGGTTTTTTCAAAAATATGAATTTGGCGCTCCCTTAAATTGGCGCCCGGGGCAGGTACCAAGGTTTGCCCCTTTCTAAATCCGAGGCTGTTTGTTAATAGTATTACACAGCCCGGGGGCATACAATCGCCTGATTGTATTGCAAGGTACCGGGCTCGATTCCCGGCTGGGTCACCACTTTCGGTTGAGATAAAATTTACGGAATTCCATTTCATTTCTATCGATCGACTGCAATAACAAGATACACACTTACAGGCATGCTACTCTCACACATACATATAAACACTTCATAGTAGGGTTGGTTGAAAGAGATTGTCGTATGATAATAAACCTGCCCATTGTGAAATTTCACAATAAAGAGTAGAAACAAACTACTCTTTGTGTACTGTACTTCTGAATTACACGTTTCTTGCTAGGGTTATTGCCTGCCATGCCATTCCTGGATCGCGTGCACAATCTCTGGACGAAACTCGGCTCCCATGCACGCGATTCTCCCGTATCGTGTAGTACGTCTTTCTAAACACTTTCGACGTTTATCAGCACGGACTTTTGTTTACTACCCAAATTGCAAGGCCTGTGATGTACGTGCAAAATAAAGTGTTACATAAATTAAAATTCTATAGCCGACAGAAATATACTCGTAAATAAAGCAGATTCATATTATATTTACCTAATAACTGAATTTTTATTGGGTTAGGTTGAAAATGATTTAATTTTTCGTCATGGCGCTTTACAATTTAATTTAAAGCAATTCACAAATAATATTACAATTTACAATTTAAAACATTAAAAACATATTATGTAACTAAATTACCCTATATACAGCAAGAAATTACACTCCACTATTAAATGATTTTTACTATCCAATGTCGCCTAACTAAACAAAGCGATTGTGATTGGGCGGATATTCTATAAACATAGATTTAAATTAATTAGTAAGTTCATAAGTGTCGTACAGTATATGTTAGATTAGATCATACCACCCCAGCCAGAACCAACTCTGACCCTGTTTACCGATATACCAGGGGCACATATCTATGCGCAGGGTTGCCAGACGGGTCTGAAATAAGAACAGTGCTTGGATTGATAATGAGGGGGGGGGGGGTGAAGAAAAAGAAGTGGTATTTTTGTTACTAATATTGAGTATTTTAAGAAATATTGCCTCCTTATACTCCGTGCAGGAATATGTTACAAAATATTATGTTATGAAAATATACATACATAGCCCTTCTGGCGGTCTCCACATTTATACATTTTGGTCATAAGACCAAAAGAAAGTTTTCTGACACCCATCACACCACGACTGAACGGCATCCTTGACTTCATCAGCGTTTTCGTAATGCGAACCACGCAAGTGTTTCTTCAGATGTTGAAACAGGGAAAAGTGTCTCGGTGCCAGGTCTGGTGAGGACTTTTTTTTCTGTTGTAACAACTTAAGAAACATTTGCGTGGTTAAGACAACTAAGATGAAGTCAGGGATGCTGTTCTAGCGTGGATTGATAGGTGTGAGTTTTTTTCCTCTGATAGAATTCGACGCCTCGCCAATCGAAGTATTAGGTGCATTGCAGCCCAGGAAAACTACGTCGAAAAATTTGGAGGTAATATTAGACGTTTATAACCGAAAAACGTAAGGCTTAGAAACATAATGAACTTCCCTCGTATTTTGACGATTGCGATTCATTGTTTGCAGCGCAATAGCGTACTTTCGGCTGAGGTCCGATGTGATATATGTTCCTATATTGTTGGTCTGAAATTGATCATTAGTATACCTATTCTTACAGCTCTATTCATGTTCGTGTTTAGCGATATTCATCCTGTCACGCGGATGCGCGAACCTTCTTTACAACGTGGCCTAATCAGCTTCCTGTCACGTTTCCACTGCTGTTTCCGTCGGACTCCAATGCACATACGTGGTGATATTCTCCGGTTTGTACGTATATGCACAGTAGTTATTATATATAGAACTGCGAACAGATAGTATACTGTGGTATATATATATATATATATATATATATATATATATATATATATATATATATATATATATATATATATATATATATATATATATATATATATATATATATATATATATATATATATATATATATATATATATATATATATATATATATATATATATATATATATATATATATATATATATATATATATATATATATATATATATATATATATATATATATATATATAAAATTTTATTTCAAACCAGTTGATAGCAATTCCTACACTTGGTTATGTCAAAAACTAACAAAAATAACAAGTATAATATTTAAATATATACCTAATAAGGTATGAACGTCGGTATTGCAAGGTATAAACGTTGAACATCCAAGCGCAGATTTCTCTAGGTTATATAGAAGAAACATCATTTTCCAATATTTTCAATCAAAATTCTTACATAATTTCGTAGAATTTTCATGTGGACAATATGTGTTCACCATAATGTAGAACGGAATTAAAATACGTACAGTGGATAAGTTTTAGAAATTGGTGAACGTTGTAGAAGATTTTGGTATTACCATTGGTTCTATAGCTTATTAGATTGCTTAATTCCGTACTTCGATTTAGCAGCTAGGACTTCACTACAAACAGCAATTACAGATGGCACTCACTGTTCCAAAAATTGACTAATATTCTCTTATGTTTAATATGGCTGCGTTCCTGGTATAACAGCATGGCGGCACTCTAAAAATGGTGCTCTAAACACGCCTACCGCATAAAATAGTAATATAACAGCGAACGAGTTTTTTTAAATCTTAGCTCCTTATTAATATAATATATTTTGTTTATTTAGTGTACAGGTTTCAATGCGTAATAATTACGCTAGACTAATATATGGCCTTCTATCTCTCCGTGTTATTTCTGTGATGTAATGAGCCTGTATAAAAATCGATAGATGGCACTAATAATTAAATGTTTTATTGTTATCATTGGTCCTTTATAAAATAAACATTCAGTATCAATGTTACTATATATTGCCAAATAAATTCACCAAAATCAGCGCCACCTGCATTTCGCCGACGCAGAAGGGCTGCTAAAATGTACTATGAGTTAAGCAATCTAATACTATATACTATTACTGCACGGGCATTTTTTCTGTGGGTGAATCAGTACGTGATAAGCAACTTAAAAAAATTTTTTTTTTTATTTTTTGTTTGAAAATTTGAAGAAGTTGACTGTTAAATAAAGGTTTGAGAAGCGTAAATAAACAAAATCAGCGACATTTGACCAACCGCTAGATAGCGCATCGTAATCATAGCTTTTCAAACTATTTAAAAACATAATTTAAAAAACAAAATTAAAAAAATATATATATTTTTTAGTTGAATTTTTTAGTTTTATTAAAGTTGCTTATTTTGTTGTACTGATTCACCCACAAAAAATATGCCCGTGCAGTAATAACACCCCGATCAATGGTATTACGATGTGAGGTGATCTCAAATTAAAGCTCCAAGGGCATTTCAAAACCAATGCAATTTTCACTTCCCTGTCTTGCATATATAGTTATGAACGTCGAATGTTTTCAAGGCACATACACTGCGGAAAGGTTGGTATCCATTATGTTGGCGCACCAACTCTGCTCCGCGCATCTGCAACTGCTCCAGTAGTGGATACGTTGACGCTCCTGGAGCGTGCAACGTTGCACGCTCCGCGGCGAGCGCTTCAAGCGGTGGCGGTAAATGCGCGAACACAATGTGGTGCGCAGTGCGTTCGTGGACGCGGGCAAAGAAGACGTTGGTGGGTACGCGAATACATCGCTATGGGCCGAAGAGAAATGCCTAGGCTCTAATCGAGAAGTACCGAAATTATACAGCGCTGTGGGACATCGATATATTGTGGGATCCGAAAAATGAGAAATTTAAAAATTAATTCTAGCGACGACATGTTCGCTCAACTTTCGAATAAACGCTGCGGCAGCGGAGCACTTGTTGTTTTTGAGATGATGCGCGGGCCGCGCCATCTCCATTTGTAGATGCGCGGAGCAGAGTTGATGCGCTAACCTAATGGAAACCCACCTTAAGGATCATATCTCACACTAAGTTTACCTACTAAATGTTACAATAAATGAATAAGCAACTAGTCATCTTTATGTAGTTATAATGTGTTTCGTAAAATCTAAGAGCTAAGTAAGTATGTGAAGCTTGATGTGCCCTTGACTATACACACGTACACACGGTGTCGTGAAATTTTGGAAAAAGAAAATTTGTGCGAGTAAAAAGAAAGGTTGAAAAAATACCTAGAAAGGCTTTTTCCTGCGATAGCTTACAACTGCAGTTTTTTATGACTTTATTTTGTTTCAATTTGACTTCAACACGGTGTTAGACTGCCTTTACTACATAGCATAGATATAGGATTAAAAAACCAAACGGCATAAAGCTATCGCTCACCCTTATAAACCACTCGTAAAATTCGCCTTTGAAGTTTTAATCTTTTTGGTCGTTAATAAGGGCGGACCCGAGATAAGAGCGAACCAATCGTTTCATAAAACCTTGATTTCCATTACCAAGGTGCTAGCGGTGACGTCACACCCCCACCCTCTAACCCTGTAGCACCCACACTTTTCATTCAGGCCCATTAATGACCGCATAGCGATAACATCAAACAATGGACGGACTACGCTATTCGGACCGTGTCGTCTATCAGGATGTAAATACAAGGGGTGGTTTTTACATTAAAAAAAAACTAGTACCTAGTAAGTTGAAACTCCCGAGTACTTTTCAAAGCGCAGGTACTGTGTTACCATTCGTTTGTTCGACAGAATAAAAGGACAATGGGCAAAAATATATGAGCGCTAAGCCCACCTCTCCAATAACAATAACGTATTTACCGTTTGAAGGATTATTCATCTAGAATATTTATGACTACTACTACTTTATGGCCTCAATTATGAACCGTTTCGAAGTTTTGAACTTCGGAATCTTTTTAAATATGGCTAATTACACGAAAACCCGCATGCCAATTATTTATTTAAAATATATTATTTGCAACTTGGGTTGTCGACTACAGCGGGCGAGCCCGTCACCTCAGGAAGTTTCAACGATTAGTCGTTCTATCTCCCTGTAAGTGAACGCAGAAGACTTGGGGACAAAACAGTCCACCGTCTAGCTACGCCACAAGCCCGTAAGAGGCCAACGCCGTAACCGCGAGATAGCCAGGAATGTTACCCTGCGGGCCGACACTCACGCCCTTACTTCCAATTGTAACCAGATTACTCCGGTCTCTCGATTGGTTACGAGTTCGAGGTCGCTTGCGCGGTCCTCTTCCTTACGAAGCGGTGAAACGGTGTTTACCGAATCTATCGCGGACCACAACGTCCTTCGCCCGGCTGTTCACCCAGGATCGGATAGCCGATGGTCGTTTCAAGAGCAGTCGCCGTAAGGTCCGCAACCACCCCCGCTCTATAGGAAACAGTACTGCTTCCAGACTCCCCCGACTGTTAGTCAGAATGCACAGTCGATTGGCTTACGCCGCACGGTGCGCAGACCGTCCAGGAGCGCCAGAAGGTTGATTCCTAGGGGAAACTAACCCTAAGGCCAGAGTCCTACCCAGGCTCGCACTTCATGCGTGGAGGCCGTCGGATGGGTGTTGACCCGTGAGTGTGACCAACCCTGAACAGAATGGGTCTTCGTGGCCAACTCAGCAAGGGCCCATTAACTCCTAAGGTGTTCTTCCAGTCCGGAACCTCCGGTCCCAACTGTCTACGACCGTAAGTTACAGCCGGAAGGTTCACGTTCAGGTTAAAGTAGGCTCACCAACAGCCGCGTGCTTCGATACTTTGTTTTTTGTATGTTTCGATTCGCTCACAATGTACGGCATATTGTGGACTGCAAATTCAACGACACTACTGACATGCACAATATAAATGTTTCTGGACAGTCGTACTTTAAAACTTTCTATAATGGCGCGTGTGTTTACATGATTATCAACCCTCGACCGTAAACCTTACAGACCTTGAACCTCACGGGCACATCCGTTGCAGCAGCAGGAAATTGCAGTCGCTCCACCCTTGCTGCATGCTGAGCCAGTGCTGCTACTCATACGTTGCAGATAATCATTATTCCTTTAAATTATAGTATAATCTATTAGAGCTTAGATATTATGTTACGTACATACATATTGTTACGTACTTACCTATATGCATATTTTAATGCAGATACAGGTGAGTTTTAGTTTATCGGCATTCTTGAAGTGGGTGAATCCAGTACGAGCTAATAAGCAATTTTTATTTTAAAAAATATGGAAAAACTAAAAAAAAAACTTGCTTTTTAATTTTATTTCTGTATTTGTAAATTTGATCAATTTTTGACTGATAAAAGTTTGTCAAGCGTTGAGCTCGCTGCGACCTCTAGCAGTAGCTAAAATATCGCGAATAAACTATATTCGCGTAATTTTACCTACCGCTGGATGGCGCAGCGCACTGGGCACTTTTTATACTGATTTTCGGAAAAAAACTTTCAAATTATTTTTTTAAATAAAACTTGCCTATTTACTCGTACTTCAAGGATGGCGGTTACTTAACCCGTCGGACGCCAATAATGCCTATAGATATTTTCCGTCGTTTGACAGATCCCCGCGTAACCGTTTCAACCGGCCCCAGTGCTGGATTAACCCATGTAGAGGCCCTTAGGCCATCTAAATCTCGGGGCCTTAACTGTCGATATTTCATAACAATTATGCTATTTATTACAATT
This sequence comes from Micropterix aruncella, assembly GCA_944548615.1. NCBI lineage: Eukaryota > Metazoa > Arthropoda > Insecta > Lepidoptera > Micropterigidae > Micropterix > Micropterix aruncella. The sequence continues at coordinate 1,903,018 of OX155953.1, read as the reverse complement.
ATAGAGTTATACGATTGTAACGGTTAGCAACATATATAATTTTGCGACTACCAATTAATTCACACGATAACATTTTTCGCAAGAATTCTGTCTGACCTAATTTATAATACAATTAATCAGAATTCACAAACGTGTCTTTCGCGCTCAGCATTTTTCAAACGTTTCTTTCAAAATACGAATGTACAGCCTGACGTCATTCTAAACTTTTCAACTTCAAAATGTTGGCTTTATAACCAGCTATTTTTCATATATAGGTAAAATCACTCTTTCTCTGGTATGCCTCTCTCTGTATATATTAATCGAATATTAAATTGTTTTTCTCTACTCTCTTGTCCGCTGAGGTATAAATCGAAGTAAGATTGGAAATCTGGTTTCCGCACACCATCAGAAATAGCGACCAGTTACTTTTCCAATACGATCAAAACTTATTAAACATTTTCTTATTAAAATTTCAATTTAATGTTTTTTTTATTAGAAACAATTTCAAAATTTATGATTGTAATGATTACTTGTTCGGGGTCCGGGGTCCCCTAAACGGCGTGGGCCCATAGGCTAGGGCCTACTTGGCCTTATGGCTAATCCGGCACTGGCCGGCCCCTATATATGTAGTTGTAATATTATTTAAATATATATTGTTTTGAATTGTATGTAGGCTATTAGGGTAATTTTATGTTAAAAGAAATTCTTAAATAATAACGATGAAAATAAATTGTCTACCTTAGAACAGGCGGCCGCCTAGTTAGGTTTCGACTATTTAATATTGTAAAAATGTAAATTGAACATAAATAAACTAATTTGAATTTGAAACTAATTTGAATTTGAATATACATGACTAACAAGATTTAGTACAAGGTAACAAGAGGTAATTCATGAAAAAACGATATTGCTAATATTTATTTTCAAATTGACCAAAAAATTACGGTGCAGTTAAAAGATACCCGTTTTTACGTACCCACCAATACGAGGCATTTCTTAGGGTTCAACTTGGGGCTATGTACTTCAAACAATTGCTTATTTTTTCAGGTTTTCATTAAATTCCTTCGGCTACGTAACGACCAAATTTGGTTGCACATCAGAACACCGTTGACTACGTAACGACCAATATTGACGGCTTACTCCCGGAGCGCACAGTAATATTATTTTCTAATTCGAACGCATCCTTAAATCCATACCAATTATCTCATTATTACCATAGATATATATATAGACGGCCGCCAGAATAATTTCGCGCGTCATTTCGCGGATATTTCTGGTAAAATTCGATTGACAAACATCATAATTTTTTATTCGAGAAATCATCAAAAAATTTATTTGTTTTTATGAGCTAATATCTAAATATTTTTGTATGTAAATAAGCAAAACGGAATATTACGTTTGATAGAGAATCTAATAAAAATTACGATAGTATCTACAATTTCTCAATAGGGTTCCGTATTTTTCCGTAAGACAAGTACAAGTTAGAAATGCCGATTTTTGTCACTTTTTCGACTTTTTCGACTTTCTCATATTTATTCATAATTATCTAATTGTTTTACAAAATGAGATTTCAATATTCTATATACGAAATTTTTATGTGATCATTGCACAGTTATTATTTTTATGCTTGCTATAGTAGTTCCATAGTTATTGTACTTTTTGTCGGTCGCGGCGGTATTGCAAAAAAATCCAATAAATTGCCGCGGTCTGCCATGAAATTATGCCGCTACTCGAAGGGTTAATGTATTCTGCTCCAAGCGCCATTTCTGATTGGCGAAATATGTACGTAAGAGCGTTGCGTGTTTTGTCCATGGCGGGCGCAGCATTTTCCTGTAGACGAGTCTTTTAGTATTCTATGTAGGGTCCAACAATCGACTTCTTTATTTGGTACCCGGTCATAATGACTTCTTGCAGAAGTGCTAAAGTGAAAATTCGCTGTAAAGCAGTCACTCAAGTTCAACTCTTAATTATTATTATAATAATGTGGCGTATGATGATAATAATATAATAATAATATGATGTATTCATACTTCATATACGGTTGGCTCACGCGATTACCGGGAAAGCTAGAAAAGTTCCAGCGTTGATGGCCTCCACTTTCGTTTTCTGCTGCGGCACGCCGAAAACGACTAGCCCCATTTTCTTTGCGACAGAAATTTTCGGGTCACCTTTCGCGCACGCAATCTGCTAATCTGCATCGTAGTGTTTTATACAATTGTTGGAAGCTATGAATATCATTATTGTCCCTATTACCCATTTCAATGGGGAAGTAAATTACCCTTATATGGAATACCAACTTTGCGAACAAAAGAAATAGGTAGGTAAGTATCGTTTTCGTGTTTATTCGGTAAACTTTTTCGTTTGGCAGGCCACTCATAGGCTACTCGTCATTCAATTTGTACTCGAACACTTGTTCGAACACAAATATATTAAAAATAATAAAAATCACGACTGTCATAACGAAACTGAACTATTGTATTTATAATTATTTTTATTGCGGTTTTTTATGAAATATTTGTGGTTTATGTATTTATCCAAATATATACATGTATATTCCCGGAATGTACTCAATCAGACCTTTCATTGGCACTAAACACGATAATTTATTGACATTTGGACATTTAGACAACTATTTACGACAAGATTAGACAAGTACCCGTAGAATTAACTATTCCATGGGAATCAAATATCCCAAAAGACCACGAGTACAAATTAAATAAATACCATTATCTTGCAAATGCCGTAACCCGGAACGGCTTTACTGTTTACCTTCACGCGGTGGAAGTTGGCGCTCGTGGCCTGCCACCAAAATCTCTATTTCACCTCTTTAAAGATCTTGGCCTTTACAGTAAAATAATCAACTCTTTCCTAGAAAAAATATCTAAAACCGCGATTTGCGCATCTCAAATTCTATGGCTTCGAAGGGGGAGTGGATGGGTGGTAAGGTGAACTCTCACATGTGGCAAGACAGCTGTCCTAAACCTACCACAGCCGGTTGTTAGTCCGGAATCCACTGCTCACCCCCCAGAAGTGTAAAAAAATGTATTATGATGGGCCCGACTCCAGTCGGTGAATTTCATGGCAGCTCCGTTTGTATTTATATATGACACTCGGGATGACATAACGTTTAGAAGTTATGGCGGAATAAAGAAACGAAAAACATACTTAGATGAACCCTAAACACATTACACTCCTTTTTTGTCGGGCAGTCATGTAAAGAGACCTCGACCTAACAAAAGGTCATGTATTGCATTCCCAATTTTCTTGGAAGCTTCTAGACAACCGTGCTCAGTTTAGTCCTAAATTGTAGCGTATTTAATATACTAAAGGAAATAATAACTTTCTGATATTGAGCAGAAACAAAAAAAGGGCAAGAATTTCGCTTCTTTTTAAACATTGCTCAGCTCGCACGTATCGAAGATGCAAACTTGGTCTCTTACTATTGGCACAGGTCCTAACAACATATTATAAAAATATTACAACTATACATGACCCTTTGCATAAATAGAGCCATCAATTACAACGGGCCAACCCATCACCTCAGGAAGTTTGAACGAAATTTGATCATTCTATCTCCCGTGAGGTGATCGTAGAAGACTTACGACAAAAACAGTCCACCGTCAAGCTTGCCACATGCCCGTAAGAGGCCAACGCCTTATCCGCGAGATAGCCAGGTGTGTTACTCAGCGGGCTGAAACTCACGCCCTTACTTCCAGTTGCGACCAGATTACTCCGGTCTCTCGACTGGTTACGAGTTCGAGGTCGTTTGCGCGGTCCTCTCCCTTACGTAGCGGTGAAACGATATCTACCGAATCTATCGCTGACCACGGCATACTTTGCCCGGCTGTTCATCCGGAATCGGGTAGCTGATGGTCGTTTTAAGAGCAGTCGCCGTAAGGTCAGCAACCACCCCCGCTCTATAGGAAACAGTACTGTTTCCTGAGTCCTACCCGGGCTCGCGCTTTATGCGTGGAGGCCGCCGGATGGGTGTTGACCCGTGAGTGAGACCGACCCTGAACAAATGGGTCTTCGTGGCCAAATCAGCGAGGGCCCATTAGCCACCCCCCCCCCCCTCCTTCCCCCCATGACCCTTTGCATAGTCGGATGTATAAATAAATGAATGAAATTATAAAATAAATGAAAGGAAACTTATCTGGTCGTGGTAGACCAGGAGCATTTCTACGCGCTTCACTTCTTTAATTGTTCTCAGCGCTAAAATACTTTAACGTTTCTCCAGTGCAGCCGCGCTTCTTTTTACTATTTATGGGGAGATGAGGATCTATTTTGAAAAAAGAAAAGGTTTTAGTTGTTCTTAAAAACTAATGGTTAATAAAAAGTTTTTTTAATAATACTTTAGGTTTATTTTATTTATTTATTTATTTATATCAGTAATGCAAATATTAAAAATAACAGTAAACAATTTCAGCGTAGGAATTATGCATAGAAATACTTTCAAAATTGAGTCAAAAGCAGAAAAAAGAATACATTGCTTAGTCTAGTGGCAACGTCACCTAACTAGGCCGGGACCTGTTCTAAGGTAAACATTTATTTTTGAATGTGCTTGCACAAATACCGTGTTTATAAAAATGGCATATATTCCATGTATGCACAAAATAATGGAATTGCAAAACAATATTAAAATTACTAAATACTTAAATTAAATAATAAAATTAAAGTTAGAAGTGGAAAATTAAAATGGCAGCAAATAAATTAAATCAGAAAAAAACAAAGCAATTTAAAATAGTAAAAATTAGAATAGGATTTTAAACAAAATAGTCCTGCATTTTACTTATAACTAAGATAAAATGGTGTTAAAACTAAAACAAATTATCTCTTAATATACGTTAAAACAAAAAAATAATAATAATAATAGTAAACTTATTAAACAATAATAATAATAATAAATTTATTTTAACAAAAATAAATTAAATAAATAAAATAATATTAATAATTTAACCTAATACAATATAAGATTCAAAATATTGAAATGTCCGGGTTAGATTATAATGTCCAGTATTTTTAAAATTCCTTGTCTTCCCTCTTTTACAAGCCAGTTTCTAAGCAGCCTTTTAAAGTAGGTCTTATTTTGTGCTGAACCGTTAAACCGTTATCAAGATATATGACATATTATCTTGATATATACAAAATTCAAAATCAAACAACTGAACAAAGAGAAATAGATGAATAATATCTTACACGACCAAGTTAAAGTACATCATAGCCAACCGAGCAAAACATTATTGTTTAACGAAAGGACTATTTTTAATGAATGTGATATCTGAACGAATAAACAATTATTATATTAATTTTGCCTATTAAGACCAGAACCTTTCCACGCGCATATATGAATTAAAGTCATTTCCCACGATTTTACATCCTTTTCCTTAGTGTTATTGCCAAGGCACTTGATAATTTTAACTTTAAAACATTGATCAAATGCTAAATTGTGTGCCCTGACATGTAAAGCTATTGGGAGCTGGCTTCCATTACCTACACTAGCTCTATGATTATTTATTATAATATATAGCGGTGTTTTTTCCCCAATCTAAATGAAGTGCCGGTCGCAGGAACTGCTCTGCAGTAGAGCAGTTTATATACTATATTTTTAGAAATTCAACTGCAATTTAAAGGAACTTTGTAAATATCAGTTTTATTTAGACTAGTAAAAGACTGGTCTAGTCAATTCTGAATCTTTCTGTTATTGTTTGATATTTCCTTCCATCGGTTTCAACTTGTGTATTCCTTCGCTTGTTACCGTGTCCTTCTCTTCCAATTTATATACTTCCTGCACAGCTTTCCACTTTTTGGTTTTGTATTGAGTCAATTCTTCCCATATCGAAAAATAGCATCTGAAAGTAAAAAAAAAACTTTCGGACAAAAAGCTTTATTGGTAAATACGAATAAGGCTGAGGCTGTGAAATAAGATATGGAAATGGAAAACTTCAGTTGCCACAAAAACGAAGAATGATTATGACGGCTTGCCATCAGAGAAGTATCACGTAATAAACTCATTAAGTGAAATCATTGACGTTGATAGCGAATATTGATTAAAAGCTTTTTGTTTTCGTACGTCTGAAAAGTAGGTATATTATGTTCACATTTAAAAAAAGTATAATACGCTAGCGCCGCGCCAGCCCAACCCCGCAACACAAGGCTAGGGCAAAGCGTTTTTCATTTTCCCTAAAAAATAAGACGAAAATAGATTTTACTGAACATCAAATTTATCCACGTTTCAGAACTTTCAGAACCAGAAAAACGAGGAAAAACTGTCTGTACGTTGGCATGTCCGTCTGTCTGGGTCTTTGATATCTTAAGAACGCGTTGTGCGATTTCAAAAATTCGTTCGCCAATCTGTTGTATTTTCGCCATTAGTGGGAAAAGCTTTAGGGTTCCGTACATAGTATAGAAATGGGACCTGCCATACAAACGTACGACTAGAAAATCACATTTTTAGCCGTACGGTCACCAACTTTTTATTAGTTCTCTGAATTACAAAGATAATCCGATTACCAACGTTTTTTTTTAACTCGGGCTATGCGTTTTTTAAGTTACAATTACAGGCTTAAGAGGCCGTAACTCATGAAAGCGTTGACCGATTTGAAAAATTCTTTTGCCGATCTCTATTCATCGATAGGAAGAGTCGATAACATTAAGAATTCCGTACCTGAAATGGATCGGGGAGCAGCCTTTTATACAAACGGACGACTGAGAAATCGTATTTTTATCCGTAAGGTTGCTAACTTTTATTAGCTATCCGAATTAATACGAAAAACAGATAATCGAATGAATTTTTGAAATTGGAGTATACGTTCTTGAGTTAAGGGGCCGCTACTTTTAAACGTATTATCCGATTTGAAAAATTCTTTCCCCAATAAGTTTTATTCATCATAATATGGATGAGCTGATTAGAGAGCTGCGATGCACAAAGCGTTCCGAGTCCAGCGCTAGCGTTTTGAAAAGTACTTGTACTACTTGTTTTTTTATACTTTTTGGCTTTTTGGTAAAATTATAAACTCTAATTTAAAACTAACACCGAGTGTCTTTTCATTTGCGCATTTAATAGCTTTACTACTTAATTATTTCTATTAAAACTTTTATAAAAGATTTTTCTTTCTTTGAATTTCCTAATTTAGTATTCCATATTTGGGTTACTTAATCATTACTGGGAATCAAATATTATTATCCATAGTTTAAAATAAAAATGCCTTTTCCTCGGTAACCAATGACTAAATCAAGAAAAGTTGAGCATTATATTCAAACTACTTTTTATGTAAAATAATATCATGTTAAAGTAAATCTCCAACCTTCTAAAAACAGATATATTTTCCTTAAAACTTAATTCTGTAGTTATTCTTATTAGATGCCCACAATCACCTATTAAAAAAAGGATTGTAGATCCCGAGCACCCTGAATATTGTGAGACTATTTAGGCGCTGGGGATACTGAGGCAATAGCTTTTCTTTTTTAATAATAACATGATGTCGGTGAACGAAAACAATGTTGCTGATTTCGTCACATTTTACGTTCTAGAACAGCAAGACAAACAATACAGCGTATCAATACGTGGGACGTGTTTATTACATCTTTGATGCCAAATAGCACCATGACTCAATATATCTTCAGAGACAATTGATATAAATATAGTAGGTAACTAGCACTGTTGTTCACAAGTTATATACAGAATGTCTCAAAAGAAAGTTTATATTAGATGTACTTATCAGTATAGTAGAAACTTTGACGTCTGTCGATAAAATCTTTATTAAATATTAAAATGCATAGTTGAGGAATTTACTTCTTCAAAATAATGTCATGTAAATGTATACCATCACGTTCACGGTAGGTACTTCTTTAAACGAACAGCAGAATTTCTCATGACGGCTCGGCATTTAGACTCCGTAGTGGCTGCTATTTCGTAACAGATATTTTCTCACAACTGCGCCAGAGAAGTCGGATTATTGGCGTATACTTTGGACTTGAGACATCCTCATAAAATTCCATGAGGCTCAAATTAGGACTGCGTGGGGGACAATTTATGTCACCTCTCCTGGAGAGATCAATCTGTGAGGGAAAATTTCACGAAATCGTGACAGAGACGCATTGGACGTGTGTGATGAGGCTACGTCCTGCTGAAATCATTTTCTGTGGTTATAACCAGGAAACGTTTGCACTTTAATTACCAAGAAGTGGACATCTCCACATAACGTTCACACAGTCAATATAAACTTTCTTTTGACATATACCGTATTTGTATATATATTTCTAAGGCAATACAGGCGAATTGTTTTGTTTTGTATCTCACTGTCGTGCAAACCATCGCTCAATCAGTTATAAAAACAAGACTACTTGAAAGCTTATGAAGTGAAGTATAATTATGAAGTTTCAGGAGTCTTATTTGTGCACTAGTTTGGAGCGTAATTACAAATGAAATAATATCAACTTGCCTGATTTGCGTTACAGAATAGCATCAATGATGTCGCTTTAGTTAGGTCAACCTACTAATATCTATGGCATGCACAGACTCTTCTGCTGCAAAGATAAAGGTAAGGGCAGACGTAGTCCACGTACGTTATGTACCTATAGAGCAACGCTCCCACATTGGTGTGCACGCTTGTTCAACGTGTGCGACGTATATATGGCATTAGAAGCTGCTGTCACCTCTTAGAAGGTGCACTAGTATTGTGTACAATCGCTGTATAACATGTTTTTGATTCTAATAGTGACTTTAAGAACGATTTACTCAGTTTTATTATGAAAAGAAGATATTAGTTTAATGAGATAAATAGACAAATAGAAAAGTTTGGAGAATACTAAACATTAATGTAGAAATTGGAATATGATAAAGAACGATTCTTTATGGACTTCCACATGTCTTTTCTTTGTACATGCACCGACGTTCTATGTGTGTCTGATGCATAGGCATAGGTACTACTATAGAATAGACCGTGGGAGTACGAAGGTGGACTGTGAGTGAATGAGATAGCGGAATAGACAGAGATAGCAACATTTGGGCCCCCTCTATCCTTGTTTAGTCGCGCTTGCGCGTTTATCATTATTTGATTGAGTGTAATAAGAAATTCCGAATCATGTCCCGCACATGCGCGAGTAAACAAAGACAGAGGGGGTCCATATGCAGCTTTCTCTTTCTATTCCTCTATCGGTTTCTTGAACGGTCGGAAAATAAAATCAAAGCTGTCTGGAATATTATAAGCAAAGAGTGTCGTAGGAGTTCGTCTACAGAAAATGTGATTAGGTTAAATTCAAACAGTCAAACAATATCTGACGCTAGTACAGTTGCAGAGCTCTTTAACGACCAATTCAGCATTCCAAAAGTTGACAATATTAGCTTATTTGAGACGACCCAAACTTCTTCTGACCTTCTATCAAGCTATTGCAATAGAAATAAGGCGACTTTAAAATTTATGTATACGACGCCACAAGAAATTATAAAAATAGGTAATTCTATAAAAATCAAGGACTCTACCGACCTCTGGTCTATTTCGACAAGAATAATGAAGAGCAGTATTGTTCCGGTGGCCGAACATCTGTCTTCTTTATTCAATAAATGTATTGGCTCTGGAATTTTCCCAACTAAAATGAAGATGGCAAAAGTGATTCCTATCCATAAAAAGGGACCCCGGGAAGACATAAACAACTACCGGCCAATATCACTTTTGCCATCTTTTAGCAAGATATTTGAAAAATTAATTCTTCAGAGGCTAAGTACCTTTTTTGCCGAACACAATATCCTTACGCCAAAGCAATTTGGGTTCCGCAAGTCACTATCCACCATAGATGCAATTGCAGGCCTGATGGAAAAACTATTATCTAGCATCGATAAGTCGAATAAAACTTGTGGCATTTTTTGTGACCTATCCAAGGCCTTTGATTGCGTCGATCACCTTATTTTGCTTCAGAAGCTCGAGCACTACGGCATTAGAGATACAGTTCTAAGCCTAATACAATCCTACCTACAAGGACGGACGCAAGTCACTAAAGTCCAAAACAGCTTGAGCGATCACCAAAAAATTACTAAAGGGGTACCGCAAGGTTCCATTCTGGGACCCTTTCTTTTCTTGTATACATCAATGATATACCAGATTGCGTGTTATCTGATAACGATGAAACTGTGCTGTACGCAGATGATACCTCACTAATTTTCAGCGATGCAAATCATGAACAACTAGTTAAGCGAATTGACGTAACCATGGAAAAACTTGGTACTTGGTTCCAATTAAATCAATTGTCTCTTAATGCATCTAAATCAAACTCCATCAATTTCTCTCTTCGGCCGTCCCAAAATAATATCTTCAGTATTAGCTATGGTGATAAAGTATTAGAAAATGTTGATCATACGAAATTTCTAGGCATTCATATTGATAGCAATCTGCAATGGTCGACTCACCTAGAAGAACTGAGCAAAAAATTAAGTAGCGCCACATTTGCCATAAAAAAAATCTAATTGTTAAGTGGCTTTGAATCTTCCAAATCTGTCTACTTTGCCTATTTCCATTCCCTGTTAAGTTATGGCCTCATGTTCTGGGGAATGGCGGCAAATGTTATAAGGATCTTTCGCCTACAAAAACGAGCGATTAGAAATCTGTTCTCAATATCTTCGCTAACGTCTTGCAAGCAGTACTTCATCGAATCAGGTATCATGACTTTGTACGCCGCGTATATATACCAAAACATCATGTATATGAGAAAAAATATCGAGACTAAATCAACTAACTCAAATATTCATTCGCATAATACGCGAAATAAAGAGGACTTGCGTCATTTTAAGGTGCGTCTGAGTAAGGTTCGGAATAGCTTTCTCTGCCAATCTTACTTATTCTACAACAAACTTCCATTACACATCAGGGGCCTTGGGGAGGTTCACTTTAAGAAAAAAGTACAGGGTATTTTGACTAAAAACCCCATTTATAGCATTGAGGATTTCGACAACATCAATTTTTCGCAGCTCTATTGACCTACTTGACTATTATTATTCCTTATTCTTTCTATTATTGACTATTTTACAATTGCGTTTTTTTTCTTCTTCAAACTATTGGCTATTGACAATAATTATTATTACTGATTTGTTTGTATTTGTGTTTTTTCTTTAAAATATCTTTCCGTATGATAATTTGGGAAATTATCCAATATTTATTTGATTATTTAGTACTTAGGATTATATAGAAAATTAGATAGAAAATTTTACGAAATTACTTAAGAATTTTGATTGAAAATATTGGAAAATGTTGTTTCCTCTACATATATAACCTAGAAAATCTGCGCTTGGATGTTCAACGTTCATACCTTGCAATACTGACGTTCATATGTTATACCTTAATAGGTATTTATTTAAATATTATACTTGTTATTTTCATTACTTTTGACTTAACCAAGTGTAGGAACTCCTATCAACTGGTTTGAAATTAAAAAAAAAAAAAAAAAAAAAAAAAAAAAGAAGCTGGTCGCGTGGTCTATTCTATTATCGCTGTGGTCTGATGCGTTGCAAACGTAAGTTCTAGAAACACCCTCCACCTTCCCATGCCGATCTGGGGATTGCAGATCGACATTGCGTGGTACGCATGTGACAGCGTTGCGTATGATAAGTATATTTCTAAGTCATCTGCTTCCATGCAAATTCAAGGGTCCATATGTAATGCGTTGAATACGTTGCGTACGTGGGTCCGTGCCTTTAATTGTGCGATAGTTTAGAGTGCATTTTTTCAAATTATTTTTATTCAGGAAATCCACAATAAAAGCTTATTAAGCATAAAATACGTTACACATACATTGCATAAAATAACCCATAGCTGTGTATTTCAAAATGTCTAATGTCGCTCCACTAAGCTACGCTTGTGCTACAGCGGAAGCATTGATTGCAATTGAAATAAAAGCAATTCAACTGATTTGCATTACAGAATAGCAGTAACGATGTCGCTTAAGGTTAAGTCAACATACTCATAGCTATGGCATGACATGCGGAGACTTTCAGCCGCGAGGATAATTTTATCTCCGCCTCGTTGGTCCCTAATCCAGGGATCGTCAACGTGCGGCTCGCGAGCCGCATGCGGCTCTGGCCTGAATACTGCAGCCATTCTCTTGCTCCAAATGTCGCTCAACTTTGACCGAGCGTGCGATCGCACATCAGAGCGTGCGGATGTGCGGATGTGCGAAGCGAGCGCAACTAACGCAGCTTTATAATTGCCACACCATTGCCACATAATACCCCACACCATTGATTCTATAGCGTTTTAGATTGCTCAACTCCGTACTACGATTTGGCAGCCAGGATTTCACTACGAAACGCACTACGATTTACATGTAGATACTGCGGCACACATACTTCCAAACATTCATTAATCTTGTCTTATGTTTAATATGGCGGCGTTCGTGATATAGCAGTATAGCAGCGCACTATAGATAGCGCTCTAATCACGCCTACACGGTATCCTATCTCGAAATAAAAGAATAATTGTTTTTCTAACAATAAACGAATTTTCAGATGATAGCTCTTATTATTTTAATAATATTTACATAAATATGTAGATTTTTTATTTGGTATATAGGTTTCAATGCCGTTATACATTGTATCTCTCCGTATTATTTCTGTGATGTAATTAGCCTATTAAAACTGCGATAGATGGCACTAATAATTGAATGTTATTATTATCATTAGTTATTTATTTTTTAATCAGTCAGTATTCATTATCAGTTATTTTAGATGGTCAAATAAATTTCTTTTAGTATGGACGTTAATGCTTTTAGCGTCACCTGTATTTCGCCATTTAAGAAGGATTGCTAAAACGTACTATGAAGTCGAGCATTCTAATACCATATATAATCAAAGTTATTGTTTATATAAATGCGGCTGTTTAAAATGCAAATGATGAAAAACTGAGCGTTTGGCTCTTTTGACCTAAAAGTTAGCAGATACCTAGCTCTAACCCAACTTAACCTCCATCGTGGACTGTCTTACAGGCGTAATCTCTTTTCGGCTGGGTGCGCACTGCGGTAAAATTCCGTGCTTATTATTATCGGAAAATTTGTAACCTATAGGAACGTATGGAACCGCGTGCACTATGGAAAAAATATCGTCCCGGAATTAGTACTGCCGCAGATTGGCTGCGGTGCGGTGACAGTGGCAAGATTGCCACTAAATTAAGCATCTGGGGGTGAGAGGAAGAGTTTTGAGATGGATTACTGATTTTCTTACTAATCGCACTTTTCAAGTAAGAGTGGAAGCGGCTTTATCGGAATCATATGAAGTTCTCAGTGGTGTACCACAGGGATCGGTTTTGGGGCCAGTGTTATTCATCCTATACCTGACAGACCTACGAGCTAGTACATATATCACCAAGCATGAGTCTATACGCAGACGATACGAAGATATATGCAAATCCACTACTCCGTACCTGCAGCTTACAGAATGACCTCAACAAACTTAGCGTTTGGACATCGGAATGGCTCCTAACTCTTAATACTGAAAAATGTGTTGTTCTTCATCTCGGCAAAAAGAACCCTAAGAAGCCGTACTTTCTGGAAACACCCGTCTTAGTGCTGTGAAATCACAAAGGGATCTTGGCGTAATAGTCACCGAAGACCTAAAATGGGAAGAAAACGTGACTGCATTGGTAAAGAAAGCAAACTCTCTATTGTTTCTAATTCAAAAAGCTTTTCACCATATCACAGAGGAACTGATGCTGAAAATCGATAGGTCATTTGTAAGACCCATTTTGGAACACGCCTATCAGACCTGGAATCCATACTTTAGGAAGGATATCGATCTTCTAGAGAAGGTCCAGCGAAGATCGACTAAATTGCCCTTTCCTTTGAAGCATCTAACATACGAGAACATACGGCTCTCGGTTTGACCACTCTGGAACAACGCAGGGCACGGGGTGACTTAATCGGGGTGCGTGGGCATCATCTGAAACTCCAGCGTGAATCATTCCATTCAAATCCCAAGAAACATTTCCTCAGCAGTAGAGTGGTAAACGAATGGAATGCCCTCTCAAGTGAAGTGATCAATGCCAAAAGTGTCAATGACTTTAAAAATAAACTGGACTTATTCCACAGAAATTGTAATGCAAGCACGGACCCAGGCGCATCAGCTTAAGCTGCCTGCCTGTTAAATGTATAATAATAATAATAATAAAATAATAAAGAAATTCATCATGGACATGTTTCTTTATTAAATATTAATTAAATTAGACAAAACTTTTATTTCAAGAAATCATATATTAATTTCAATAATTTTTGAAATAGAATTTTCTTTATTTTGAACGTTATTTTTTAGTTTCAGAAGAAAAAATGTTCTAAAGTGTTGCCAGCGCAAATGCCGCCGTGTAATTCGCAGTACCACACCGCAGTGCCCGCCTAGCTTTATAGCAATAACATTTTTCACGTTATCATAAGAGTAAAAAAAACAGCATCTCAATGCATCAACTGTTCATTAAAATGTCACGATAATAAGAAATAGTTAAAACGTTTTTGTACATTATTTTATGCATAATACATAGTTAATTTTGATTATTGAGTGTGTTCCCATCAATCAATTTATCTGAAACCCCTTCAATTAAGTACAAAACCATTCATTATCTCTAATCGGGATCTCGGTGATGGGTGCTTTTTACACGTTTGCTCAAAAAAAGGAGTGGTATGTGTTTAGGATTCTTGTATAAATGTTTTCCGTTTATTTATTCCACCATGACTTCTAAACGCTTGAACAAATTTAGAAGTGTGAGGTAATCGGTATGTCATCCCGAGTGTAATAAGGCCTAAAGTGCTTAAATGTCAAATAAATAATTATCTAAATGTTCAAATGTCAATAAATTAGGATAAATGTATCGTGTTTAGTATCAAATGAAAAGTCTGATGGAGTAGAATTTCGGAAATATGTATGTAGGTATCTATGCGGTTAAATACACAAACCACGAATAATTCATTAAAAACCTTTTTATTACTTGAGCACCGAGGGCAATCGAATAAAGTGCGACAGCGGCGCGCGATCGTTTTGAGATACCTGCCGCAGGGCACGGGCGAACTTTATTCTCTTACTAAACGTGCTTCTCAGTGCGATTTTTTTTCTAATATTCTAAATATAACAGTTCACTTTTTGTAAGGGCGTTCGTGTTTTTTATTTTTTATATAATTATTCTTTTTTACTCATATATAGCTAAAGTTATATTTGAGATAGAACGCTGTTCTTTTGCTGGGTAGCTAATGAAAGGAGGAATTATAAATAATACTGAAAAGATAGGGTAATGACGCCATTATTTTGGCTGTAACCTATCTGGCCCTAACCTAACTGTACCTCAATCGTGGACTGTTTACGGTCAAACCCTCGTTTTTTATTGTTCAGATTTGGCTATAACAAAACAGTGTAATAACTAGGTTTCCTCCATTCTATTCCATTTCAGGTGTTCCTTATTGATATTCTGAATTGTGTCGCTACCACCCGCACGGAAACTGTGTCGCCATGTGCTCTGTTTGGGTCGATGGTAATTCGTTCGTCTTACGTGGGCGACATACGAAATTGTGTGAAATCGCCCTGTTCCGGTTGTGGAACTACTTGTTCATCAATTTGTAGTCCGGTCACGTTTAGGAATTTCAGACGCGGTAATTCGAATAGTTTCCTTGCCCACTTGTATAGTGGTATGACTATTGTGGTTTTTTTTTCACACAAGCTGTATTGGCGACTCCGCTTGCGTCAAAGTCTCACTGTTGTTTTTAGTGTACTTTTTTAAATATATATATCACCTATACCACAGTATACAGACAGTAGCTTCTCTTAGAACACAGTTGAAATCGAAACGAGCGACGTCACGAGTCCTATGTACTTTCATATGAACGCCATATGGCCGCTACTCAGCCGACGCAGATATTCAAACGTTCGAGAATTTGCCAACCTCCATCCGCGCCTAACGCCAACCAAAGGCGTTCGCCGAGACGTATCCCTCTGCTCACTTCCCTCGCACTCAATCCCTGCATCGCCCTGTCGCTCGAGAATGCGCTTACTGTTCGGTATACTATGCCTGTTGGAGTTGGACACGAGTTAGGGTCGGTCATACTCACGGGTCAACACCCATCCGGCGGCCTCCACGCAGAAAAGAGAGTCAAGGTAGGACGCTGGCCTGCGGGCCAGTCTCGCCTAGGAGTCAACCTTCGGGCGCTCCTGGACAGTTTGCGCACAGAGCGGCGTCAGCCAATCGATTGTGCACTCCGACTAACAGCCGGGGAAGTCTGGCAACAGTAATGTTTCCTATAGAGCGGGGGTGCTTGTTAACCTTATGGCAACTGCTCTAGAAACGATCTTACGGCCATCCGATCCCGGGTGAATAAGCCGGGCAAAGGATGCTGTGGTACGCGATAGGGGAGCTTCATAAGGGAGAGGACCGCGCAAGCGACCTCGATCATAAAACCAGTCAGGAGGTAGGAGATATCCTGAAGGTTAATTCCAGACGGAGATATCCTTCCAAACTGCTAGTCAGGGGGCGAGGCTGCCCGCTGATTATCTTTCCCGGTGCCTCGCCGTAAGGCGTTGGCCTCTGACGGGCTTGTTGACGGAGCTAGACAGTAGATTGTCTTGTCGCTAAGTCTTTACCTTCATCCCACTGCTGAAAGACGATCACATTTCGCTATACCAGCCTGGGATGACAGGTTCGCCCGCTGTAGTCGACACCGCCCTACTGTGCCTATACAACACATTCGTATCTAGTTGTCAAATTTACCGCTTTTGGACGTCCACAATTTACTAAAGGTAAAATTATGTTGAGACGGTATTGACGATTATTGTGTAGGGAAGTACAATGTATCGTCTTGTATGGCGTCCCGGACTACCTGTTGTGTCCGTTTTTCGTATCTACCTACCCGGTTTTCATACGAAATACGTATTGTTTTATAATACCGAGCTGATGACTCTTGATTTCACCATGCAATGGCGTTGCAACATGATACTGTGCTGAGGTCCAGTGCACTCATTTAGTGTTATATAGGAAATGCAATCTCCGTATACCGAGATCTCGAAATACCAAGATCTCGCACTGGTTTTGCAACATTAATCTTGCATGCAAAATCACGCGCGATCTCGCAAGATTTGCAAGATTTCCACCAAAATCTTTGAAAGAGAAAAATATAGAAGCTGATGGACATGACCGATTATATGGACATGACCGAAATGACCATTTTCTCAAACGAATAGTGTACTTGCTCGTCCGTCTACATCTGCAGATGCAGTTGTTATAGTAGACCCAGCTAACGAAAGTGATGATGATGATGATAACTTGCCTCTATCTTTAACAGCCGCAACCGCAAACACATCTCTCTCTCCTAATGAGTCATCTCTCTCTCTTGATGGGTTTAAAAGCCTGCCCACAACAACGTCCATCACGTGCAACTGGTTCGTCCATTGAATTGATAAAATTATCAGAAAAGAAATTACGCTACTCCGTTTCTACGCTTTATAACTCCGCGTGCCAGAAGCGTTCGAACAGACTATATACCTGACTATTTAATATCTTTGAGCCAGGCGGGACAAAAGCACAATACCTGCAGTTTGCCTACCAATGCCTGTTATCTGTGGTATCGATAAAAGTCGAGGCAGAATGGGCATTTTCTACCGCTGGTTATCTGACACGCAGCATCCGAAGTCGATTAGCTGACAAAACTAGATGTGTTGTGTTTTTTAGAAGTTGCTTTCAAAATACTCCCTATTTTTTTTTTCAAAATAAATGATTAAAACATATTTTATTTCATTATTTCGCCCTTACGACGTAACTTTACTAAGTTGCAATAGAAATAATCAAAATAATTATAATTAAAAAAAAGAATATTCTGAAATCTGCGAGATCTTGCAAAATACCGAGATCTTGCTAGGTTATATTTTTAAATCTTGCAAATACCAAGATTGAAGATTTTGCTGCAAGATTGCATTCACTATAAAAACACATAGTGTTATATCATGTTGTCTAATCTAAAATTTGGCTGGAGATAATACGCGTCTGTTCCCTTATTATTTTTTTTTATCGCGTGAAAAGTGACACTTTCGTCGCTTAATCACATTAGCGTTCAACTTCGATACAATAACGCGATCCACCCATTACGTCACAATTAATTAATTGAAAGTCCATCTTCTGCTATTAGCAGACCGAAATACACCGCGGCCTTCGCGTAATCCGTTTGACGCTGTCGGGGTAAAGGGGGGGGGGGGGGGGTATTCAGCTGTTGATGAGGTGTGATCAATAGCCCGGCGAATGTATTGTTTATCTCCCGATTCAATTGTGCCCACGCATCCGAAGTGGCGTGATTCACCCATTTCGTTTTCTGGCTTCCATCCAAAATGCTGCACCCGCGCTACAATCGAATCTCCGCTCTTATGATTTTGCTGGGAGAAATTGTCCTCTAGCATGACAGTAGATTGTCTTGTCGCTAAGTCTTTACCTTCATCCCACTGCTGAAAGACGATCACATATCGCTATACCAGCCTGGGATGACAGGTTCGCCCGCTGTAGTCGACACCGCCCTACTGTGCCTATACAACACATTCGTATCTAGTTGTCAAATTTACCGCTTTTGGACGTCCACAATTTACTAAAGGTAAAATTATGTTGAGACGGTATTGACGATTATTGTGTAGGGAAGTACAATGTATCGTCTTGTATGGCGTCCCGGACTACCTGTTGTGTCCGTTTTTCGTATCTACCTACCCGGTTTTCATACGAAATACGTATTGTTTTATAATACCGAGCTGATGACTCTTGATTTCACCATGCAATGGCGTTGCAACATGATACTGTGCTGAGGTCCAGTGCACTCATTTAGTGTTATATAGGAAATGCAATCTCCGTATACCGAGATCTCGAAATACCAAGATCTCGCACTGGTTTTGCAACATTAATCTTGCATGCAAAATCACGCGCGATCTCGCAAGATTTGCAAGATTTCCACCAAAATCTTTGAAAGAGAAAAATATAGAAGCTGATGGACATGACCGATTATATGGACATGACCGAAATGACCATTTTCTCAAACGAATAGTGTACTTGCTCGTCCGTCTACATCTGCAGATGCAGTTGTTATAGTAGACCCAGCTAACGAAAGTGATGATGATGATGATAACTTGCCTCTATCTTTAACAGCCGCAACCGCAAACACATCTCTCTCTCCTAATGAGTCATCTCTCTCTCTTGATGGGTTTAAAAGCCTGCCCACAACAACGTCCATCACGTGCAACTGGTTCGTCCATTGAATTGATAAAATTATCAGAAAAGAAACTACGCTACTCCGTTTCTACGCTTTATAACTCCGCGTGCCAGAAGCGTTCGAACAGACTATATACCTGACTATTTAATATCTTTGAGCCAGGCGGGACAAAAGCACAATACCTGCAGTTTGCCTACCAATGCCTGTTATCTGTGGTATCGATAAAAGTCGAGGCAGAATGGGCATTTTCTACCGCTGGTTATCTGACACGCAGCATCCGAAGTCGATTAGCTGACAAAACTAGATGTGTTGTGTTTTTTAGAAGTTACTTTCAAAATACTCCCTATTTTTTTTTTTCAAAATAAATGATTAAAACATATTTTATTTCATTATTTCGCCCTTACGACGTAACTTTACTAAGTTGCAATAGAAATAATCAAAATAATTATAATTAAAAAAAAGAATATTCTGAAATCTGCGAGATCTTGCAAAATACCGAGATCTTGCTAGGTTATATTTTTAAATCTTGCAAATACCAAGATTGAAGATTTTGCTGCAAGATTGCATTCACTATAAAAACACATAGTGTTATATCATGTTGTCTAATCTAAAATTTGGCTGGAGATAATACGCGTCTGTTCCCTTATTATTTTTTTTTATCGCGTGAAAAGTGACACTTTCGTCGCTTAATCACATTAGCGTTCAACTTCGATACAATAACGCGATCCACCCATTACGTCACAATTAATTAATTGAAAGTCCATCTTCTGCTATTAGCAGACCGAAATACACCGCGGCCTTCGCGTAATCCGTTTGACGCTGTCGGGGTAAATGGGGGGGGGGGTATTCAGCTGTTGATGAGGTGTGATCAATAGCCCGGCGAATGTATTGTTTATCTCCCGATTCAATTGTGCCCACGCATCCGAAGTGGCGTGATTCACCCATTTCGTTTTCTGGCTTCCATCCAAAATGCTGCACCCGCGCTACAATCGAATCTCCGCTCTTATGATTTTGCTGGGAGAAATTGTCCTCTAGCATAGTCAAATTGGCTAAAAAAAGATTTTTCCTACACAATATTATTCCTATACATTCCTACAATTCCTACACAATTACACAAAAAAATGTTTCAGAAGTTTTATGGTTTTCGTCTCAGTTTTTATTCTGGGCTGGAGAACCGCTGTATGACCACTGACCTCTAACCATGGACCAGCCATTTAACTTTCCCAGTCCCGGCTCTTCCGCAGTATAGCCAAGTCAAATAAGGAATCTGGCATAGATGTTTATTGATGTGTACTGTTAAACATACTAAAAGTCCCCTACTCTATCTGTTGAGCTCGATCCGCCATCTTGGAAAAATGGCGCCCCAGTTCAGTTTATCGCTTATATCTCGCTAACTTTAGTGATATCGGAATTATGCTTTATGTAAAAAATATAGCTTATAAAATTTTGTACAAAAAGTGTAACGTTCATTTTTACATATCATATATGAATAATATGAAAATAGCCTAATCAACTGACAACTGACAACTGATAATCAAGCTGGGGAATAAATGCAACTTTTTGAATGGGAACCCTGCCTTTTGTTATTAAAGGCTCATATTTGGCACAATTATTTTTTAGATGTTTCTGAGTGGAATTAACCCAGGATCATCGGTGTCCAAAGCGCAGGTGTCCGGGGGAGGGAGGAGAAAGTTTGATGCCGCCGCGCTTCACTTTGAGCCCTATATCACCCAAACTATAGGTATTAGGGCAAGTGGGATATCATTCTCGGATAACTCAATGATGACGAATTCATTTTTGGAGGAAAAAAATATCTATTCGTAGGAAAAAAACGAAATAATTGGTTATATCTAAAATTCATTCAACTTTTTTTTTACATATTCAAGATGTACTTTTTAATTATAAGAGATATAGATGTACAAAAAATAAATAAATAAATACGAAATTTCAGCTCAATCGCATCGTTTGGGCGCTTCCCTGGACGAATACACATAAACAGACAGACACAAACGGACAGGCAGATAGACACACAGACATATTGAGATGTCAACCACAACGGACGAACCCGTCACCGCAGGACGTTTTAACGATTCATCGTTCTATCGACCGTGCAGTGAGCGTAGAAGACTTTGGACATTACAAATCCGACGTCTATCTACGCCACAACCCGTTAGAAGCCAACGCCTTACCGCGAGTAGCCAGGTATGTTACCTGGCGGGCGGCACTCGCGCCCTAACTACCAATTGTGACCAGATTTCTCCGGTCTCTCGATTGGTTCCGAAATCGAGGTCGCTTGCGCGGTCCTCTCCCTTATGAAGCGGTGAAACGGAGTACACCGAATCTATCGCGGACCAAGGCGTCCTTTGCCCGGCTCTGAACCGGGATCGGATGGCCAATGGTCAATTCAAGAGCAGTCGCCATAAGGTACACAACCACCCCCGCTCTATAGGAAACAATACAGTTTCCAGACTCCCCCGACTGTTAGTCGGAGAGCACAATCGATTGGCTTGCGCCGCTCGGTCCGTCCAGGAGCGCCAGAGGTTTGATTCCCAGGGGAGACTGGTTGACCCAGTGTCCTACCCAGGTTCGCACCCCATGCGTGGAGGCCATCGGATGGGTGTTGACCCGTGAGTGTGACCGACCCTGAACACATGGGTCATCGTGGCCACCTCATCATGGGCCCGTTAGCTCCCAGACACACAGACAGACAGACAGACGCAAAGCGCGGTTTTCGTCTAATTTGACTGGTCTAATATTGCATATTCTGTGGCGTGTGTCGTACCTAAAGCACGCAGTGATTTTATAAATCGAACAATCTGTATATTATTAGACATGCACACATACGATTTGTTGAAATTTTCAACGTAAGTCTAAAGTTTAGGTAAACTATCCATTAAAATAAGAAGAAGTATTAGCATTTCGAAATAGATTTTCGTCTAATTTGAATGGACTAATTGTAGGCACTTTCCGTTGTTGTATACGGCTGGCTGCCTATTTAGAAAATATTGGCATTGTATCCTTGCCCCAGACATTGGCGTTTTTCGGGTCAACTCCGCCAACGACATTTTAATTAAGCTGAGTCCTAACGCAAGGTCTGCGATTTCTTGCGATAAATACTTCGATCACACGCACACTTCAGTTCAACTCAATGTCACGAGGTTTTTCGACTTCCCACACGCTACGAGTATCAAATCAAAATACCTTCTCATGTATGTTTTTTAATTTATTTGTTGAGTGGGGCTTTTCTAAGGTCTTTATGAACCTTGTAACACTGCAACCATTGCTGATCTATTGTGTTCGCCACCTACTATAGTTCTGCGCTAAGCCTCGTCAGGCTTTTGGCGCCAGATTGTTTTACCTCCTCAGGTTGGAGGTAGTGACCACCCAAGTGGGTGTATCTTTTACGCAGCAGCGGGCCACACTCGCACATGAGGTGCTGGGGAGTTTCCTCTGCCCCTTGGCAGAACCTGCACATTTTTGTGTCTCTGAGCTTGAGGTTGAACTTGTGTTTGTTCAGGCCACAATGCCCCGTGAGCGCCCTCTTATGTACATATGTTAGTTAACGACCTAGTAAGATAATTGCCTCTGTATATTTTTGTATTAAAAGTGCATGCGTGTTTAACCGGCGTCACTGGTCTTAATAACATTGTCTAACGTGATAATATTATAGATAAGGTAAAAACGAATTTACCGCGCTAATTTTGTAGCACCCGACGTTTCGGCGATGTTGCAACCGCCGTTGTCCAAAGTATTTCACCGTTGTTCTGCGGGTAGGCGGCAAACTGCTTCTGTTACTGCGCAGATTATAACGGTAGTAACCGATGGGTCCGGCGCGCGCGAATTTTGAAAATTCACTGTGCACACGACACTCACTGTATCTTGTGCACGGAGCATGCTCCGTGTCTTGTGTTACGTCCTTGCGCTGATTGAATCACAACAGGATTCGCTTTGTTATACAACTATCAAATAAATACGGGGAATATTATTTATGTAATTTTTTTATTTTTGAAATAAACCAGTTGGTAGGAGTCTCTACTCTTTAGTATAGTCAAATTATTTTACTTGATTTTGCGGTATACCTTTTGTGGTATAACAAAATTTTGACAGATTGACTATTTTTTAAAACTATAAAAACAATTGGAATGGGAATGGCTTTGCGATCGAAATCAATTGCAGTATTTAAGGACCACTTTAAAAGTTTATTATTAAAGGAAGATATTTAGATGTCATATGTTATTTTAAAATAACTATTGCTAATTGGATTATTACTATTGTCTTCGTTTATTTATTAATTTGTAACGTGATTATTTGATGTTAAATATTTTGATTTTGATTATTTTTGATTTATTATATGTAGATTATTAAATTTATGTAATTACGTTATTTTCTTTTAATATCATTTGATGTTAAATATCTTGATTTTGATTATTTCGATTCGTGTATTTATTTGATTATGATTATTTGGATTTTTTATTTTAAGATTTATTTGATTTGGTTATTTTATTTTAAAAATCATATATGTACCAATAATTAATAGGTGTGTCCTGAAAACCAGGATAAGAGATATCCTGAGGATACCCCTAATTTGCAGCGTTTGTAGCTTTATTTCCTAGTCTTTTTCTATTTATAGTTTTAATTTTTAATCTGTGTGTTCTTGTTTTTTTGTATATGTTTTTTATAACAGCTGCAAATAAATAAATAAATTAATTAATTAATAATAAATGTATGATAAAAATATAAAATCTTTTAAAAATAACGTGAGCTGCTAAAATACCTAAGTAGGTATAAACGAAAAAACAATTTCTCAAAATATAAAACCGTCAGGCAGTTTTACAAAGTAATTTTATTTTTTACTCGATAATTTTATGATTATAATTTCAAATACTTCTTGATATTTTATTTTATCTTTTTAACATGTTTAATTTTTAAGTTTAGTTGTTAATTTTTTATTTTTTTTGTGTGCACAGGTAAAATATTTCCTGGTACACCTGCCTTAGTACAGGCCTAGGCCTAGTTAGGCGGTGTTGACGTAGTGACCAAGATACTGCAGTGTGCTCTATTTTTTGCTACTGGTCCAAACCCATTTTTTTTTTGTAATGCTGCAGGAAATTATATTTTGTGCTCTACCTTTAATAAATAAATAAATAAAATAAAAAACAATTTAATTGGTCGCCTTTGAAATAGACCATATTTGTTGCGATATACTTACGCTAACAAATAATATAGACTTCAAAACGCCGCTTATGGCCATTTTCTTTGATTTCGAGCGATTCTGCCGTGTTTTCTTTCGAATTCGGTTTGCTCTTTTGGCTGATTTGCATTTGTCAACTTATTATGATGCGTTTCACAAATGTACGGCCCTAATTACACGCTGGTATGGTATTCTTCTTTGAGGTATTGCAGCGTACATCATCAGTGTATTTAGGTATGTACTCTGCATAAAAGAGCCATACGTGCGATAGTGGGTATTGATCCACGGCAATCATGTCGTGAATACTTCCAAAAGCTAGGTTGAAATTGTATATGCAATTTTTGCTCGTCATCAGCATGTCACCAGGAAGTACATCAGCATGTCACCAAGAATAAAACCTATTACCTTCAACCTGTCAAACCACTTAGAGTTAAGTTTCTGGCGACTAGTCTCTACATAGGACTTGAACTATTTAATAATTTGCGTGATAAGGGCGATAAAACGTTGAGATTTGGAGATGTATGCGCATAACGACATTTTAAAATACTTTGTGAACAACATCGCACTTACGTATACCAATGTAATTTAATATAATATTTTTTAAAGTCAATTGTTATATCATAGTCTTTTTTTTGTTAATTGGAATATTTTTGGAGTAATTTAAGTACGATATATCATTCTTTGTTAAAAGGAGTAACAAATTTAGGATTAATTTAATTTACTTGGTCATTTCTACACAACTGTGACGTTGTAATGGAATTTTTTTTCTATATTATAATTATCTACTTCGAACACGTATTCATCAAACCGTTTGCGGTGACCTTTTTGAAGAAAATCGCAAAGCACATTTGAGGTCGACTAACCTAACCAACAGCTGTAAACTAATTGGTCGACAGATTGCGCCAAAACTCTAGCGATTAATAAATATTGCTAAATATTGCTCCCAATTTTTTAGCATTTATTGCATTGTTGCATAGATAGTACTTGGGCTTTTTAAATGAACTATTCCCGATATTTATTTGACAATATGTGCATTGTGCATTCCAAATTTAAATTCATAGTGTCAGCATATTTAAAAAATTTCTCAACAATAAATATTACTTATAATTATTAAATGTAGTGGATTAAGTGCAATTATGCAGTCTAGATTCACCTGCGGTTGTGACATAGGACGCGTCCCGAATGTACTCGATCGCCGTTTGCATATCGGTCTAATTATAATGGGAAGCAAAAGTATATAGCAAAAGACCGAGTCAATTGCGGCATAACCATTCCCAACTGGGCAACCGGTTGAAGAGGTCTCAGCGGCCTAAGGTCCTAAATAGACCTAAAATGTCTGGTGCAGAAGGCAACGGGAGACCACTGCACTATATATCCCTAGTAGTTAGCAATGGAAAAGTCAAAAATAGCCATGGCCCCGAGTGCCCGGCGGCCCTTTAATGACTCAGGGGTGCTAAGAATCCCCGGGTGGAAAACTGGACCGGGATCACCAGTACGGAACAGCTTTTCCGGATGGCGCAAAACCGACAAAAGTATTCAGAGCTAACGGCCAACCTCCAGTAATGGAGAGGTACTTCGAGAAGAAGAAGAAGCATTGTGCACAGCCGTGACATTCGCTTGAATAACCTTTCGAGAGCTTTGTTTTACAGGGACGCGATAGACCGTGAAACTCGCTGATGCAAACATAATGTGTCAATCAGTCGGAGTCATATCTGATATGATCTTGTAATCTGACCTTACACTCAACAGACCTGACAAGTCGACCCAGTGGCGACTTTATATCTGGAAACTGCTCTATATGATCAAATAATTCAAAGATTATTGAAAAAGCATTACATGCACCAAATTCCCTTTCTCCCTTTTGCTATCGTTTCTTTTCCTCCCTATTTCTGAAATGTAAAACTAATACAAAACTTTATAAGTAATATAACGTAAAAAATATAAAACTGTTTGATATTTTTATTAAAGTTTCTCTACAAAGTATTATATTAAAAAGTAAATTAACCTCTTCTAGATATTATAAATTTTACGCAGTCTCAGGTTATATATTGCTCATTGGCGTACCTACTACGTTTTGTCAGCTAGAATGTTACTATGAATACCCACCTTTACGGCAACCTAATGGATACTCGCTCTTACGGCAACTGCTCTTGATACGACAATTCGGCCACCCGATCCCGGGTGAGCAGCCGGGCAAAGGATGCCGTGGTCCGCGATAGGTTCGGTAGACACCGAATCACCGCTACGTAGAGATGCGCGCGCAAGCGACCTCGAACCTGTAAAACCATTCGGGAGACGGAAGTAATCTGGTTGCAACTGGAAGTAGGGGCGCGTGTCGGCCCGCTGGGTGATTAACCTGGTTATCTCGCGGTAGGGCGTTGGTCTTAAGGGCGAGTGGCGTAACTAGAAGTAAGTCTTAACTGGCGTAAGTCTTCTACGCTCACCTCACGAGAGATAGAACGATTAAATATCGTTAAGACTTCCTGACGTGACGCGTTTGCCTGTTTTGTAGTTGGTAACTCAAGTTGCTTAACTAGGATTTTAGATATTGATTGCTTGTGTGCACTAGTTGAATATATCAACATTTCCTAGTTGTTTATTATAAAGATAATAATTATTATTATCCTGTTAGGCCGTCAAAGGCTTTAGTGATGTTTATAAAGCATATCGTTTCATCTTGAAATCATAATCCATGACCTAATAGTGCATTCTTTCACCGCACCGTTACGTGTTTCCGTGAAATTTTCTTTAATCGTTTACAAAAGCGCCTCTCGGCTAGAATTATGGTCATAAATTGAAGGGCTGAAATTCTAAAGGGTCTAAGTGCCAAAAAATCTCAAACCGATATTTTCACGGAAATACAATCAATGTGCCAAGCCCAATGTCGTATAAAAGAGTCTAAGTGTCTAACTCCGCCCCACTACTACACACAAGCTGTTAAAGCAAGGAGCGGGTCTATGTTCCACTATGCGTGTGCATCGGAAAGGCGAGTGTGTGTGCTCTGGCGCAAGCTGCGACCGGTACGCGGCGGCGCCGTCTTTTCTATCGTTCAGTGGCAATTAACAAGTTTATGGAGATGGACGTTACGCCGGTGCCTTCGACTTCAGACACACATGTTGCGAAAAATCGGAAAGAGAATGTGAAAATTCAACGGAAGAAGCGTCGTTTGTGCGGGGAGGAGTATATAACATCAAAAAAGATTAAAATTCCAAAGAAAACGCTGAAAGAGGTTAGTATTATTTTTTAATAATCATTATTTAATAACTTACAGTTGCGTAGCATCGTTGGGCAAATATACGCGACGTTTCGTCTGTTAGTAATTAAATAATGTAAGGTGGTTTTCATTCACTGGATAATGTGCTTCTATTTAAAAACTATATTATTATTTCAGGTTGCCTGCAAGTGTAAATTTCATTGTGGGCAAATTTTACACGAGAGGAGAGAAACCCTTATGATGGAATACTATAGAATTGGAGACGCTATTAAGCAAGGAACATATCTTCTCGGGCTCATTCAAATAACTCCAGTTGGAAGAAGGCGACACGGTACATACACCAACGCTGTAGATAGTCGCAGACAAACATCAGTAGCTTATACTCTGCCAGACGGTACTGGGAACCATGTCCAGGTATGCCGTCAGACTTTTCAAGCTGTTTTTGCCATTTCGCATAAGAAAGTCCAGACTTTGGTGGAAAAAAAGAAGCGCGGAGAAGTGATTTTCATAGACAAGCGGGGATCCGGAAACAAGCCCAGAAAATTCACTGCTGAAATTTTCGAGATAGTACTGCATCATATTAAGTCTTTCCCTTCTCAAGAAAGTCACTACAGTCGACATGAAACTCAAAAATATTATTTAAGCCCCGATCTTAATATTCACCGTTTATACCTGGCATTCAAAGAAAAATACCCAGACTCGCCTGTGACCTACAGATATTACTTTACAACCTTCAAAAAGCATTTTCCCTATTTGAAGTTTGGACGCCCACGAACAGATACCTGTTCAAAGTGTGATCTTCTTCATGCTAAACTGAAATGCTCTGAAGGAAGACAAAAAACTCATACTGCTATCGAGCTAGAAAACCATCACCGTAAAGCTGAAAGTGCTCAAAATACAATGAAAGCGGATTCGGTAAAATCCCAATCCCCAACGAGCGATACGTTGACAATGGCTATGGACATGCAACAAGTCATTTTTATACCGACATTGACTCATAGTCAGATGTTTTATAGCAGACAGCTCTCGTGTTACAACCTTTGCGTTCATATTGCTGACAACCAAAAAGCATACATGTGCCTCTGGAATGAATCATATGCCGGAAGAGGAGGTAATGAAGTTGGTTCTTCACTGTTGAAGGTTTTAAATATAATGTCTGCCAATACTTTAAAAAAAAAAATAGTAATTTGGAGCGACAACTGCATAGGCCAGAATAAAAACCGGATGGTGTTATTTATTCTTATTTATTTAGTTGCCAATGGCGTGTTCGATATCATAGATCATAAATACTTGGTCAGTGGCCACTCTTTCATGTCATGTGATCGTGACTTTGCACAGATAGAACAGAGAAAAAAAGTGGTCAAATGCTATGAACCTGCAGATATCGAAAAAATGATACGTGAATCGTGTCACAAAAACCCATTCGAACCTATAACACTGGACCAACATGATTTTAAAGACCTCAATGAAGCCTCCACGGAGTTCCTGAATACAACAAAATTGAAAATATCAACTGTGTCATGGATAAGAATCCAGAAAAACCGGCTACCATATGTTGATTTAATGCAATCTTTCAATGATCCTATACCTTGGGACACCATCAACATTTTTAAAAAGGGAAAAATGCCCTCTCAACTGAAGGATATGGTACTTCCAATATTGCCTGCCAAGAATAACATATCAAAAGAAAAACTAATTGACCTAAAACAGATGATGCCGTATATACCTGCTGAACACCAACCATTTTATGATGATTTGATCAATAAAACAGAAGCTTGATAATACACATTTTAAAGGACTGTTGTCATGTCACTTAGACCCTTTTTATTATTATTCAGTTACCTACATAGGACATTTCAGGACTTTGGAACTTTAATACTTTTTCTTTAAATATTTGTTGGTGTGAGAGGTTGGCGGCGGAGTCTCATGACTAAGAATATAATTTTCTTTGTATTTCAATTGAAATAAATAATAATTTCGACAAAATGTTTGTTTTATTCAGTTTTTTTGTTATATCTCGACTTTAACTTTTTGGCACTTAGACCCTTTAGAATTTCAGCCCTTCAATTATATGCAGTGAATTGCTCCGCGATGACTGTTCCGAATTTCCGGCGGCATATCCGAGCCAAACCAAACGTGCATTCATACTCTTCGGTAGTAAAATGAATTGAAGTGTCAGTATATTTTGGCAGCCCGGTCGGGCTCGCGTGATCGCATAATATTCATGTTGGTGTGGGAAGGATATAAAAAGGATATAAACAACATCGGAGTTCAGACGTTCGCAAACACTACGAAATGAACTTGATTCCCATCAACATACGAAAATTATTTAAGAAAATAGCTGTGCTCGCTAGTCAGATTTATATTATGACGTATATTTACTTATTCCTATATCTAGATGTTAAAACAAAAAAAAACAACATTTATTGAGTTTTTGGTCTAAAATTATCGTTGTGCATATCGAAGAATTGTTGTTCCACAAACCTGCAGTCCGAGGCTTGTGGCTGGTTTGCATGTCAAAATCATAAACTCTGTTTTGTCCACCCGTTGTGTTACGTGTCATAAATGTAGGGTCTGAATCGCCTCGGCCAAGCACGTATTCAGCAACCTGTTTGCGGTGACCCTATTGAATAAGATCGACTAACATAACCCACAGCTGCAAATCAAACTGGTTGACCGATTGCGCTAAAACTATACGACAATTAAATACATTGCTACCAACTTACTTAATTGGTCCACGGCAGTCATGTCGTGTACACTTCCAAAAACATGGGGTAACATGGGGTATATGCAATTTTCGCTGAAGTCTCCTTGCGAATTTTATTGCAATAAGAGCTCGACAATATCCCGCGAGGAAGTACATTGGCATGATGACACCAGGAATAAAACTTATTACCTCCAACAGATTATACTACGTACGGACAAGTTCCAGGCGACCAGTCTCTACATAGGACTTAAACTTTTTAATAAATTGCCTGATAAATTAGAGGCAATTAAAAACATTGTTATTTTCAAGATATCCATCCGGGTGTATCTGCTTAAAATCAACATGTATTCACATAACGACATTTTAAAATACTTTGAAAACAACATCCTACTTTCAAATGTAATTTAATGTACTATTTTTTATTGTCAATCGTTATATTATAGTATATTTTTGTTGATTGGAATAATTTTCGAGTAATTTACTATATATCATTCTTTGGTAAATTGAGTAACTAATTTAAGATTCATTTAATATACTTCCTGCACACTTCTGAAGTTGTAATGGAAATAAATACGATTTATTATTTATTCTTACAGATTTTTTTTCATAGCTTGGACGTGGATATTTTAAGTGAACTATTCCTGGTATTTATTTGACAGTATATATATATATATATATATATATATATATATATATATATATATATATATATATATATATATATATATATATATATATATATATATATATATATATATATATATATATATATATATATATATATATATATATATATATATATATATATATATATATATATATATATATATATATATATATAGTTACCAGACTTTTTCTTGCATGTGGAACTATAATAGATGTATTTCATATTTTATTTGTTAATGTAATTATCCCATGTTAATGCGACAAACGCGTAAGATCAGCAACTTTAACTATATAACTTTATTATAAATACTGGGCTGGCAACATCACCTAACCTATTGACTCAAATCAGCATTCATCAACCGATTCACTTTTCAGTAAGTCAGTCAGACAGTATTCGTACGCCAATGAACCAGTGTGGCCGCGTTTCGCGCGTGTGTTATTTGCGTCTTCTCTACGCGGAACAAGTTCAAATGATAGATTAATAAGTGTAGTTTTTTTAAAAGTTGTTCGTTTCCAAATTATCGTTATCCAGGTAGGTTTAAAATGGAATAATATACTTCCGTTAGTGTATGCATATATTCATTCTAAGAAACTGACTCAATTCAGTTCACAACAGTCATTGATCAATTATAATTACTTTTAACTAAATTGACGGCTTTCTTAGAAATTGGATAACAGTGGTCACACACATTGAATGGTGGATTTCCTTGAATACACATAATTATTATGGTATTCCGTGTAAGTGACCTACCTATTGGAATGAAGGATAATATCTAAATAGCTAACCGCCGAAAAGGAATGAGTATCTTATTTATATTACAGTAGACACTTTTTTATATTTTGTTACCTATTTTTAAAAAATTATAATATAGTAAAATAACACCACTAGTATAGCCATTTATACATTGCAAACTACAATAAAGCGCTTGAAAAGAAAATATTTAAAGCGCTTGATTAAAAGAAAAAGTAAAATAATTTAAAACAAGTAAATATATTAAAAAAGAATTTAAAAAAACGACTGCCGTTACAGAAAGTGGGGTATCTATTGTATTTAAAATTATTTTTATTATGTTTTTTTAATGAAATATTTGCGGTTTACGTATTTATCCATATTCATATATACATTTATATTTTCGGAATGTACTCAATCGGGCCTTACATTTGACACTAAACACGATATATCTATGTAAATTTAATGACATTTGGACATTTAGACAGCTACTTTCTTGATATTTGGTCGGCTAAGGTACCCAATGACACTCGGGATAAGATAATCATTCTAACAAACATACCACACTGATACACTCGGTTCAAGCGTTTAGAAGTTATGGTGGAATAAAGAAACGGAAAACATACATATATGAATCCTGAACACATTACACTCCTTTTTTGTTGGGCAGTCGTGTAAAAAGCAAGCATATTTTTAGTACAAGTACTGTACGGATGGAAGGAAGGAGGACATGTGGGAACGATATGGTTAAAAGTAGTATTTAATATTTAGATACATATACAGATATTACTTATAATGCATAATATTATATATGAAATAGGGACTGGATGATAGAGAAATTCCTCCAAATCTGGTAGTCAGGGGTGAGGGGGCCTCACTGGATTGCCAGTACCTTCGCCGTTTGAGGTCGGTCTCTGATGAGAATTGTTGACGACCTTTCAAGGCGGATTGTTTGTAAACCAAAGTCTTTGCGTTCACTCCACGGGCGAAGAAATACGACAGTCTTTATAACATTCTGTGGTGGCTGGTTCGTTCGCAGAAATTGACACCTCCAAGTCTGTCTCCATCCGGGACGATTCCCATTCAGAGAGCTCGACGTTCGTATGTCGCTTTATGCACATCTTTGTATCGCGCTAGCTGTGCTTGTTGGTTGCTTGTTGTTGTCGCTTGATGTTGCTTGCGCTGGTCCTCTCGAAGCTCGCAGTAGACGATGCTCTTCGCCTCGTTCTCGGGGATCCGGGATATATGTCCACGCCAGCGCCGCTGCCGCCGCATCAGTACGCCTCTATGCCATGGATACTTGATGTAGGATTTTGTGTTTCTGATGCGGTCCGATCTGGGTACCTACATACCTCAATATACGGTTCAATAACTTTCTTGTATGACTGTTAAACCCTCGACAAAATGAGGACAGTGCCTAGTTCATTGAAATACCACGACCTTATAAAATATATTTTATATAGTTTGCGACTCATATGCAGAAATAGTCTTTACTTTAAAAGCGTTTACTCTTATGTGGTAGGTAGGTAATTAATGTTTTGCATAGAATTTGAGACGTATACAATGAATTAGGCACTTTCAGAGTACTTACCTAACCTAAGTAATGAATCGATTGATTCTAAAAATGTTTCGAAAAAATACAATTTCTTCCGGAAATATGTTTTTTTTTTATTCCAAATTATCCTACTTCCTATTCCAAAATAAAAATCCCTTTTTTTACCCACAAGCCATATGCCTTTTCGTGGAACCCGCCTTGTTGCATATTGGCATCATCTTCTAGGTGGGCATTTGTAGCATCACGCAGTCAAACACTCAGGCGGTCACCCGTCCCAGTATTGACCGCGCCCCTCGCTGCTTAACTTTGGTAACAACGAGGAGAACCGGTGCCAACGTGGCTGCGGACGCTACAAGAGGTTTTAGAAGGTTTAGAAGGTTTTATTATAGATAATCTTAACATTGCGAGTAACTGATTGCAAATATTTAACTGCTGCTGAATCCATCAAAAAGAGTCGCTATGAAGTTTTCATTTGAGAAAAAAGAGACGTAAACATAATTATGAAAACGGAATCAGATGATATTGCTTTTGTAAATACTACAAAATTTTGGGTGTGATTATTGATGATATGTATTGGAATGCACACATATAAAGCCGTTGGTTCACACTGTTAGCATCAGCCGTTTTTGCTATTAGGAGAGGTTTTGGTTAAGGGAACAAGCAGCAATTGCTGTATATCACTCTTATTACCACGGAAAATTATTTTACGGAATATTACTGTGAAGAAACGCCCCTGACGTTCACTGTGTATTATTGTTACAAAAACTAGCTATCGAGGTAATATGTCGTGAACAGGGAAACACGCTGTGCTCTGCTATTTATAAAAGGGAAACTACTAACATTAGCTTCAGAACATACCACAATGCCTGATTATGCAAAGGCTAACTTCAAATTACGAAGCGATAGACATAACCACGATACAAACTAAATGATATAATACTGCCGAAAGTACATCTAACAAAATATCAGAAAACGTTTTTACACGACTGCCCGACAAAAAAGGAGTGTAATGTGTTCAGAATTCATTTGTGAATGTTTTCCGTTTCTTTATTCCACGATAACTTCTAAACGCTCGAACCGATTTAGAAGTATGTCATCCCGGGTGTAAAGTATCAAGTAAGTAGTTGTCTTACTGCCCAAATATCAAGTAAGTAGTTGTCTAAATGTCAAAATGTCAATAAATTAACATACGAGATAATATATTGACATCGTAAATATATCGTGTTTAGTATCAAATGAAAGGTCTGATTGAGTACATTCCGGAAATATACATGTACCTATGTAAATTAATAAATACATAAACCACAAATATTTTATAATACAACCGGAATAAAAATAATTACAAGTAAAGTAGGTACCTACTACAAATGATTCCAGAAGTTAACGGAAAATCGGGTACCTCAATGAAATATATATTTTTGAATAGCTTAGACCTTCAGGATAATGGTTGATTATGGGCAAAAATCGCTCAATACATGAAAAGGGGGTCAAATCGCTCAATACATGGGAAGGGGGTCAAATCGCGCAATACATGGGAAGGGGGTCAAATCGCTCTCATCAATTTTGTTTACACTAATAAACACTAAATTACATCAAGCGACCAGAAATGGTACTAATTTAAAAAGATAGTTCGAAAGAGTACATACAAATGAGTATAGAGGGCGTTAAATTTTATATAATTATTTGATGTTTCAATCAAATGTCATTAGATAATGAAAGTTGCATTGCATCAATGTATCAAAATATATAAAGAAGATAATAAAAAATATCACGATGAAAAGGTGAATAATTAAATATACTTTGATTTCAATTATTATTGAACATAACAACAAAATAAGACTGATTTTATTAAATATCTGTCGTTAAAAAGGAGACAGTACTTTACTTTATTCGTCCTCTCTACCTTGTTATAAATACAATAGTTCACTTTCTGTAAAGGCAGTCGTGTTTTCTATTCTTTTTAATATATTTACTTGTTGTATAATAGTTTTAAATTGATGAATGTCCTACTCTGCAAGCCCTTTAAAAAGTTATTAAAGCCAATTTATCCAAAAATACCTTTATAAATCAAATTATTATTATCGCATTGATTATATACTACCCCATATAATCAAAAAACCAATATATGAAATTGATGTCCCTATAAAAGAATTATTTGTTTACAAAATTTGAGATTTTTTGCTCCATATTTTATTAGTCAACATTTTTGTTTTCTTAGATCCATATGTAGGTATAAATCTGTTTTGGTATCGTATGTCCCTAATTGTACCGACCCTATTTATTATAACAAAACTGACTATCGTTTTTGGAAAAGGGTGATCACGAGGAAGTTATTAATTTTGTTTTTTTTTCAGGTTCATCCTCTCATTTGGAAAATGCTGAAATACTCAACATAACTTACAAATGAGCTCAACCAAGCTTTCAACCGTGAATAAGGAAATCCAGATTTTCACGATCACTAAAATGTTCGGCGAATTGACATGATTTACCGTTGAAATGTTAATGCAGAAGGGAGCCATTGGTACGTTCATTTCCATAAATAATATTAAAGTATTAGGTTGGAAACTATGAAACGTGCGTTTTTGTTTAGTCTGGAATTTTTGATTCCATTTATCAAATTTACTAACTAAAAAATAACATTTTAGCAAAGGTTTGAGTGAGAAAAAAACATATTTAGCCTGTAAACCAAATATGTTTGAATTTCTAAAAAAAATAGATTACAAAATTTTACTTAATTTACACCAAAAAAAAAAACGGTTATGTCACCCCAAGACTTTCCCGGCTAGTAGCCAAAAACTGATTTCATCTGAATATTAATTTCATAAATAATATCGATGAGCGTTTTTTTGGGTCCCATTGCAGCCGCCTCGAGCGGCGCGGTTCGTTTCTCGGCTAAGGGAGATGATGGGCCAAGCGTCAACAAATGGCGTTAATATTTAAATAAAATGTATGGTGGAATAAAAATTCCAACCAAAATTTCACAAGGTGATTTCGGCACAAGACATCTGTGTATCAAGTTATTTCGAGATTGATATATGACCAGTGCGCCCCCTGGCGGACTTTACCTCACTTTAAATATAGACGTTTATAAAATGGTTTATTTAACGGCTAATATTTTTATTTTATAGCAAACTTACAGATAGTAAATATATGATACTAGTATTTTTAAAACATATTCAAACGAAACAAATTTACTATCCTATGAATATGTAGTTTGCAATGCTTGATAATAATTATTTGATTTAGATTTTTTTGAAATATTGGTATTGAAATATTTATAATAGATGTGTCCTGAAAACCAGGTTAAGAGATATCCTGGGGTTACCCCTAATTTTGCCGCGTTTGTAGCTTTACCTATAACATAGTTTTTGTCTATTTACAGTTTCAATTTGTAATGTTGTGTTTTTTGTATATTTTTTTATATTAACAGCTGCTTAAATAAATAATTTATTATTAACACTATTGTTAATATTAATACATTGTTAATATTAATATTAATACATTGTTAATATTGTTACATTTATTGTTAATAATAAATATTTATTATTAACACGTGATAGGCAATATAAACAAGAACCCTCCCCAACTGTGATCATCCCTATTACATATCTTTTTTTTGTGACTCACAAGTGCGATAATTTATGGGCCATTCTTTATTATTGCTTACTTTTTTTATTTTAGTTCCCACTGTTGCTCCACATTCCACTCAGTATGAACAGATACTCCACAACCTCCAACATGATCCGAGATGGGTGCATGAGGTTTCCCTTGGGAAGAGAGTGGGATTGTACCGATTCGCGAGTGACATAGGAAGTGGAAATTTCTCTCATGTCAAACTAGCCGTTCACCAACTTACTAGAGGTAAGTACCTTATTTAATTTACTTAATTTACTATATCAGTACAACAAACTACTATCGTCGATTATATAGGATGTTAGATTGTTCAATGTCATAACTAGAGCTGTCCTTTACAACGAGCGAACCCGTCACCTCAGAAAGTTTTAATGAAATTTGATTGTTGTGTCTCCCGTGCGGTGAGCGCAGAAGACTTAGGACAAAACAGCCCACCGTCAAGCTCCGCCACGTGCCCGTAAGAGGCCAACGCCGCGAGATAGCCACGTATGTTAACCAGCGGGCCGACACTCGCGCCCTTACTTCCAGTTGCAATCAGATGCCTACTGCCTGGTTACAGAATCGAGATCGCTTGTCAGTCCTATCCTTTACGTAGCGGTGATACGGTGTCTACCGAATCTATCACGGACTACGACATCCTTTACCCAGCTTATTCACCCGGGATCGGGTGGCCGAATGGTCGTTTCAAGAGCAGTTGCCGTAAGGTTAACAACTACCCCCGCTCTATAGGAGACAGTCCTGTTTACAGACTGTCTCCTATAGAGCGGGGGTAGTTGCGGGGAGTCTCCCCCGACTGTTAGTCAGAATGCACAATCGATTGGCTTACGCCGCACATTGCGCAAACCGTCCAGGAGCGCCAGAAGATTAACTCCTGGGGAAAACTAGCCCTCACGCCAGAGTCCTACCCGATCTCGCACCTCATGCATGGAGGCCGCCGGATGGGTGTTGACCCGTGAGTGTGACCGACCCCGAACAAATGGCTCTTTGTGGCCAACTCAACAAAGGCCCATTAGCGCCCATTAGCTGTTCAATGTCATAGTTCGTTTTGGCAACTCTTCTGCACTGGCGACATGCAGGTGGGTGCTGATAACATCGTCCAGCGAAACTAATAGCAATTTGTTTGGCCATCTATAATAACATTGATAATAAATAGTTTTTATAAAGGATTATAAAAACCCATTATTTAATAATAATGACATTTACTTATTAGTGTCATCTATCGCATTTTTATATAGGCTGATTACATCACAGATAAAATACGGAGAGATGAGAATGCCATCTATTAGTCCAATTAAACTATAAAGCATTATATATTGAAACCTGTATACTAAATTAAAATTAACAAATTTATGTAAATTATATTAAAATAATAAGAGCGATGATTTAAAAATTGATTGTTATATTATTGTTTTATTTTGAAATAGGATATCTGTATAGGCATGTTTATAACATCATCTATTGGGCTACTGGACATAATAAAAAATAAAAAAATGTTTGGAACTATGAGTACCATCTGGACGTTGTGTTTCATCAAAACGTAGTGCGGCATTGAGCACTCTAATACCAAATATAATCAATGATAGTACAAAGCTCATATAAAGCTCGGCGTCCACTTCAACCATGCGGCGTCGAGGTCAGTATAGCTGCGAGCGATGTCAATTTATGCTGTGCGTAATCAGCTCAGTCAAATTAGATCAGTATTCCAGTGTTGCTCGAAAAGTGCGCACGTGTTTTGTAGTGATAAGAAGTGAACGGAATGTAGAATGGATTTGGCACTTCCGGATTTAAGCTCAGAAGAAATCAGCAGCGATGTTTTTTATTTCGAAAGAGCGGCTCTGACAAGCGGCCATATGAAAGAGACAGAATCTCTGACTTCAATTATGGTCGCCGTATAAAATACAGAAGCAGTCATGGTGAATAATGAGAAAAACTAGATTGTTAACAGTTTAAAAACACAGACATATGTAAAATGATGTCCAGATTGCTAATAGGGTAGTTTTTTTTAAAACATGGTAGATGCATCTGTATCTGTCGGGCTTTTTTAAGGACAATCATATGATCCTTTAGGTTAATAGGAAAAGGCTCTTTGACAACTTTTTTAGTCTACATCTTGCTTAGTCATTTTACTTTTGACTGGGATCATTTGTCATTGTCAAATGTGGTATTTTTTCAGAATATTAAATAATTTATTACTAATTAATTAAAAGATATACAAATATAAAAAAATACATTGAGTCGTTGGCTGACTATGAGGTTACTGGTAGTTGACTTTAGCAAGTAGCTTTTTATTACATAGACCATTATCGGAAAATTCCTAAACTTTGTTGAAAAAGCACATTCTTTATGCTTTTTAATGATCAATATAATAATGCTATTATTAGATCTTTCAATAATATGATTTAATAAGATTGAATTTTTAGACCAGAATCCTGGAAACTAAGGATGAAAATTTTGAGTTTGATATTCTGGACGCTAGAAATAAATTATTATGTCTTGAATTATATGTCTGTCTCAAATTTAATTTTTACCTCGGATGCCCTTTTCGAAATGACTGATTCATTGAAGTAATTTTAATAATAGTTTTAATTTACAGATAAAGTGGCAATCAAAATCATAGATAAAAGTAAACTAGATAATAAGACTAGAAAAATGCTGGCGAGGGAAATAGCCACAATGGAATCTGTTCATCATCCTAACATAATAAGGTTTTGAAATGTTTTGCTGTTATAGTTCGCTTGACGTTTGACTGGATTTAAATGATTTTTTTTCTAATATTAATTACAGACTATTTGAAGTTGTTGAAACGTATAGCAAGATTCATCTGGTAATGGAGTATGCTCCGGGCGGAGAATTGTTTAATAAAATAACTATGGAGGGAAAATTGGACGAACTGCTTGCGAAGAGGCTGTTCCTTCAAGTGGTGCACGCCGTCAAACATATGGTAAAAAATGGTGAAACTTATTATTATGCTAAAATTATAGCTTCTCCTGTATACAACGTTGCTTCTTTTATCTACCCTGCCCATACGCGTGTTTTAGTTTCGCTACGCAGCATCAACCGAGTTTCTACATTAAATCCGCCTATCGATCTCTGCCATTTGACTTTAACCAGCCATCATTAGAATGGTACTGTTTTATTTGTATGTTGGTCATGAACTTTGTTTTTAAGATGTTCATCTTCAGTTCAACTTTTCGGGATTCCTCCTTTAGTTCGAGTGTGGATTTCATATCTTTAATGTTATCGGAGAACAAAACTAAGTCTTCGGTGAATCAAAGGTTTGACAATTTCTCCCTGTCAGTGTTGATACCATGTTATTTCCAGTTTATTTGCGAAACCTGCAGTAAATAACTTTGAAAGAGATTGTATCACCTCGTCATACTCCTCTAACCATTTGAAATATATCGATCTTCTCATGCAGGCTCATGCAACCTATGGTTTTCTGTTGCAAATGTTTGATCAACCGATCGTAGCACCCGTCAATCCAACAATTTGCTAGGACTTCTTTGATGATTAGCCCAAATTTTTATGGAGTCGAAAGTCTTTCGTTATAATCAACGAGAGTCTAATCCTTTTTTTTTACTCTGCATTTCTCTACCAGGGTCTTGCAGTATCTCTAGTAGTATCTGCAGATGACACAAATGCTAAAGCCCGACTGGAAGCCAGCGTATTCTCTTGGCTGATATGAGTCTAGCTTAAGCTTAAGTCTACTGACGGTGATCCTCATGTATCATCGATGATTCTGTAGATATTATATTTTTTTAATTTTTGACATAATTCTTTGCCTTCTCCATTTTCAGCACAACAAAGGCTTCATACACAGAGACATAAAAGCAGAAAATGTCTTCTACTCGTCACCGACGATCGTGAAGCTCGGTGATTTTGGGTTCAGCACGCAATTGCAGCACGGCATGTGGCAGCCGCTGAACACCTTTTGCGGTTCGCCTCCCTACGCCGCTCCGGAATTGTTCCGGGACGACTCTTACATCGGGCAGCTCGTTGACATTTGGGCTCTGGGAGTGTTGCTGTATTTTATGGTTACTGCTTCGATGCCGTTCCGAGCCCACACAGTAGTCGCCCTCAAGAACTTTATCCTGGAGGGAAAGTATCAAATACCGGGACACGTTTCGGACCAATGCTGTTATTTAATAGGTATTTTTTTCAGTATTTTATGAGACTAAATGTGGGACTGCTAATAGGGCAGTGCCGGATCGACAAACACCTTCAAACTCTTGGGAGGGTGGAAGACCCCACATGCAGGGGCCGTGGAGCAGAAGTAAGCCAGCGTAGCAAGTGGTGTGCGCATGTCCAGCGCTGGAGAGAAAAATAGTAATGGGCGAGGAGATCAGGAGAGAAATAATAATGGGCACATATGAGGTACATATAGCCACGGTATACCAGACAGTAGCTTCTCTTAGAACAAAATTG
Source organism: Micropterix aruncella (assembly GCA_944548615.1). Lineage (NCBI taxonomy): Eukaryota > Metazoa > Arthropoda > Insecta > Lepidoptera > Micropterigidae > Micropterix > Micropterix aruncella. The sequence goes on along the minus strand of OX155953.1, from coordinate 1,861,730 downwards.
AAATTGAAGCGAGCTGTCTTGAGCCCTAAGGGTGCTTATAAACGGGCCATATTTTCGCTACAATATGTGGCTGCAATACTTTGCCCGGCAACATTGCTAGCAATACCAGCCATACCATGCAATATACGGAAATATTGTTATTATATCCCAGCCATATAGCTACATTGCTGGATGATCTTTTCGCAAGCGAAAATACTGCAATATTGCCCAGCCAGCTTTATTGCTGTTTCGTTTTGCGCCATAAGTGCGTCCCTTTCTGATGCGAAGCACGACGCACGACATCTTCAATTTGTCTTTATGTCATCTAATGATTATTTTTTTGATCTATTAAATATTATTAACTATTCTGATCTGTTATGTACAATCGCGTGAAATAATTTATATTATTTATTAGTGTATTTAAATGAGATCGAATTAGTGTATTTAAATGAGATGAAATCTATAATAGATAATTGTATTGTGAATTTATTATTAAAAGTGAATTCATGGAGAAGATTTTTTAATTGTTATTCATATCATCGAAAACATTCAGGCTAAGATATCTAAAGTATCACGCTTATTGAAGTCAGGTCGATCCACATTCTCGTCTTTTTTAGTCATTTTAAATTTTCATATAAAATAATATAAGCCGCTGCGACAAGTATGATTTCGTCGCCCATTGTTGCCCGATCGGACCCCATAAAGCAACAATGGTCCATAACCTAACATGGGATGACTGGCCAGCCCCCTCCCCCCTTCTCCCGCTTATCATCATCATCATTTTATAAGACTAACCGCAAGTAGAACGATTGATTTAATTCCAGCTGTATGTTAAATAAATTACATTATAATGTCAGTTATACTATTTGCTTAAAATCTTACAAATCATCAGCATGGAAAATAAATTCAGAATGATCTGCGTTGCAACTTTATTGACAATTATATTTTTTTAAATTCTTCATTTCAGAACACACTTTGGTCCAAACGCCACGCCGGCGAATGCCCATCGACGAGATGCTGGAACACGAATGGTTCCAAATCCCACCGTCCACCCCGCTCGACCGCAACGTCAACCGAAAAAATTCCCTCATGTTTCTAGCCAACAAATTCAGAAGAGGCTCAACGCCGACTAGCGGACTCAACTCGAGCAGGGTCGTCGACCTGAAGAGAGAGCAGCTGCCCGCTCGGAAGTGCTCTACGCAGCTCAAAGAAACGGATTTGAAGGAAATGGGAGCGAAGTACATGGCTCAAAACGGGGACGCGAAAGAGAAGCGAAAGTCGTCGCTCGGGGCGTTGGGGCAGTCGCTGGACGTGCAGAAGTTGCCGTCGTGTTCGCCGTCCTCGTTGCTGAAGCGCGCCGACGGCAGTCCGGCGGAAATGGGCCGCTTCGTGATGCTGCCCACCTGCACCAACAACCTGACGTTCCTCAACCCGCTGGAGGTGAAGACGAGGGAGAAACTGCAGGTGTACGGCATCTCCTCGCAGGTGCTCTGCGACAATATTCCTCAGAATTCCAAGAGCTGCATCATCGGCATATACAGGGTAGTCATGCACAGGGTGCTCACCGAGGAATACCTGTGGGATAGCCTCAGCCATCCGGAAATTAACCTAGTCACCGGAAAACCGGGACAGTCAAACAAGATTTCGAACGCTCCCAAAAACCGCAAGAAGACAAATAAGACATGTGCAATTTTATAAAGACAGAACGAATCTTTAATAAAATAGAATTTAAAATAGCTTTAATTTTGACTGATTTTCGCATTCCTGTATTTTACAATAAATCATCAAATCCTCGCTTTGTTACCCGAACTAGTTACCGACGACAAATGTGATAAATATAATCTTCGATGTGTAGCGTTAAATTATTGTCCATATTTTCTGTTTGTTGATATTATGAAGAGATATAAATAATAGACTATTATGTCAATTGTACCTTGTGAAATGTTGCTCGTTAAATTGTTAAGTATGTAAGAATACCCATCTTGATCTCTGGTTGATAATGATCCCAGCATTGACGTCAATAATGTGATTTATACGATAGTTATTTTATAGAAATAAAAATATAATAATATAAAAACCATTTTATCTTATATAATAATGAGAAACAAGGATTCCTTCGGAATGCAAAAGACATACGGGTGTGCGAAAGACATAAATATATTGTGGTATACGCTGTTTTCTTATAATTGACATTGCCAAATGCCATTTTTAGCTATTAAACGTATCCAGTCACTCACAGCGTCGACCATGATTTTTTTTAAAATTTGGTTCCGCGTCCCGTCTGTTGTGTGTGGCTTGCGCCTTAGCTGCCTTCTAGTATCAACTAGAGTTAACAACTACAACGGGCGAACCCGTCGCCTCAGGAAGTTTAACCGTTCTCTCTCCTGTGAAGCGAACGCAGAGGACTTGGACAAAACAGTCCACCGTCAAGCTCCGCCACATGCCCGTAAGAGACCAACGCCTTAGCCGCGAGATAACTAGGTGTGTTACCCAGTGGGCTTACACTCACGCCCTTACTTCCAATTGCGACCAGATTACTCCGGTCTCTCGATTGGCTACGAGATCGAGGTCGCTTGCGCGGTCCTCCCGCGCCTTCTAGTATCAGTCAGCCAGCAGTCTCGCTCACTGCTCAGACTGTGTGGTTTGGAGGTATCACTTCATTAGACCCTTAGCAGATACTTTTTACCCGCCATCCCTAAATGGCACTCGATGATCATTTGTCCTATGGGATTCTACCAATTGATTGATTTTTCTGCACTTCAAGAAAAGTTTTTTTTTGGGATCGGTCAATTAACTTAACCTTTGGGTTATTATTCAAAAAATAGGTAAAAAATCGTTGGGTTTTTTCATTACATTTCTTAATGAGAATACTTAGTTTTACAAAATAGACCCAGAATCGTAGGAACAATTTGATGTATCACGTAGGCGTTGTGGGTTTCTTTTTATATTAAATCAATAAAATAAAATACAAACGGATCTGCCATGGAATTCACCGACCAGAGCCGGGCCTATCACCCTACCACCTATTTACTCCCCTTTCGAAGTCATAGAATTTGAGATGCGCAAATCGCAGTTTTAGATAATTTTTCTAGGAAAGAGTTGATTATTTTTCTGAGAGGTGAAACAGATTTAGCTGGCAGGCCACGAGCGCCAACTTCCACCGCGTGAAGGTGAACAGTGAAGCCGTTCCGGGTGACTGCATTTGCTTTGTAGTAAATCGACTATTACGTAAAATAATTAATTAGGCACTTCAGTGAAAAGTATAACTCAATATATGGGGGTTCATATATATTTATTCATTATAAAATAGAATATCAGGTTCGACCAATACTGATTATATCTCTACGTAAAACGTAAGTACATACTCTCTTAATCTATTGTGATGTATACAATTTTGATTCTCTACAAAACCAAACCACAACATTTGGAATGAATGAAACGCCTTAATTTTAAGTTTAAATAATAAAAATGCAAAGTGGACATTTATTTATATAAATTAAGAAAGATTGACGAAGTTTATGTCTATTTCAACCCGTCATGATGAGGTGGACGAAGTTCTCGTAGTTGATGTTCCCTTGTGAGTCTTCTTGGCCTTGCAGCAGCTGCTCAACCTGAGGGTTTTTTTTTTAAAAGTAAGTAATGGTTCAGATAAAGTGGACGAACTGTATTTTTGTAGGAGCCTAGGCGGAGGCTTAAAACCATTACTATGTTCAGAGGTTTTATTGTCACCGGGCAGTCCTTCCCAGCAAACGTTATAAGTAGAGAAACGTAACGTATAAGTAGAGAAACGTATTCCACTGATATTACTTTTTTTTTTAAAACTATAAAATTATAGTTTGTCAGGAGGTATTTAGTGACATATAAAATGCTTTGTCTCCTAATTTCTCGGAAGGGCAGGGCGTTCAGATTACAGAGGTGTTCGTATTAGCTAAAGATACACAAATACCACGATACCGGCTTACCTACATACTGCTAAAATTGTTCAACTGCAAACCAGTCTGATTTTAAAAATATTTTCTCTATAAAACACACATCTACATTAACCCTTGGAGTAAATGGGTATTTTCATGGATGCATCTGTCTCTTTTGCAGGATTTTCGGCGACATCGACCTTAAAGTACTATAACTACGAAACTACTACACCAATCATAAAAAGAACAACTGCACAATGATTGCATTGAAATTTCGAATATAGAATATTGAAATATCATTTTGTAAAACAATTAGATAATTATGAATAAATATGAGAACGTCAAAGAAGTGAAAAAAACGCGGAACCAGATCTGGTCGTATCATACTCAACGGATAAATGTTTCAGAACCAGATTTGGTCGTATCATACTCAACGGGTTAATTACAATAAAAATTTCCAGCGAGTGCATAGCCTGCGACAGTGCCTTATATTTGGGAGCTGAGCCATGCGTTGTATTGGCCACAAAACAAGCTGACCTTGCAGCCCAAGCTGCGTGGAACCATTTTTCTTTGAAAAAGATAATACTTACTTCATCATCGTTTAACTTCTCGCCGAGTGTCGTCAGCAAGTGCCTTAACTCGGCCGAAGAAATGTAGCCGTTTCCGTCCTTGTCGAAATGTCTCAATCCCTCGATGAAATCGTTGGCTGTGTCGCCGGACCTGGCTTTTGAGATCGCCTGGTAAATCGGGAGGAAAACCTCGAAAGAGATTCGCTCATCTTGGAGCAGGTGGATTGTACATTTTTTCACATCCGATTCGGTTGGATTTTGGCCAAGGGCACGGAGAGCATCCCCGATTTGCGCCACATGAATATTGCCATCTCCGCGAGAGTCAAACAGCTGGAACGCCTCTTGGAACTCTGTAAAACGATCAAAATGTGATTATTTTATCGTTGAAACTTAGATGGTTGTGTACTGCAAATATTGTGCGTATAATTGTGTACTGCGGTGCAAAGAACCTCCGCCGCCTTTATTCTAGGGTGTCCTGATCGCGCAATGTTCACTCGCATCTGACCCGTGCGCGTATACATCTTGCCGTCGTTCGCAAACATGCAGGTTTCCGGGTTGGTGGAATCGGATGGGGGCGGCTTGACTAGTGCTATCGCTGTCTGCTTTCAAAGTCGTTTATGAGAAAACCCCCCTAGAGAAGAATGATCAATAGTAATTTATCACTATCAAGGTATGGCCAACAGTAGCTTAGTTGAAATCTCGAGGCCTCCTTTGGACTTTTCGGGGCCCACTTTGGGCTGTCAAACATTCTGAGGATGATATAAAGTAAATAAACAAAAGTCCTACAAAGTAAGCCATTAAACATTTCTGACAACACATGTCCTGTAGCAAACACAAGCATAAACAAAATACGATCCCACAGGCTGGCAGCAGCCAACTGTGGATAATTTATAACAATTAAGTACTATTAGTCCGATCAAAAAGTTAATAAAAAATTTCCTTCTTAGAATTTCAATTCAATTATTTTTTTGATAATCCGGCATTCAAGCACGACGAGAAACGACGAACGTATGCCTAAACCGATAAATAAAATAAAATACAAACGGAGTTGCCATGGAATTCGCCGACCAAAATCGGGCCCATTATATACAATTATTACACTTCTGGGAGGTGAACGGTGGATTCCGGAGTAACGACCGGCTGTGGTAGGTTTAAGACAGCTGTCTTGCCACATGTGAGCGTCACCTTACCACCCATTCACTCCCCCTTCGAAGCCATAGAATTTGAGATGCGGAAATCGCAGTTTTAGATATTTTTTCTAGAAAGGAGTTGATTATTTTCCTGAAGAGACCAAGATCTTTAAAAAGGTGAAACAAAGATTTAGCTGGCAGGCCACGAGCGCCAACTTCCACCGCTTGAAGGTGAACAGTGAAGCCGTTCCGGGTGACGGCATTAGGAGATCATTGCTGTTGTTGATCAGTGTTGCTGACATTATAATTACGTAGATAGGTACCTTCCACAGAAGTGAGCTGGATCTTTCCGATCGATTCGTGCATGTACATTTCAAAAAATCAACTATTTATCTTATAGTGCTGCTGCGAGCAAATGTCAATGCGTCTGCGCTAGCGGTGACTTGTAAAAACACTAATTGGACACGGACTGAAATGGAAATTCAACTGCACGTTTCACTTTTAAAATGCGTCCTTTTATGGTATGTAGGTTAAAAGCGTAAGAGGCAAAATCGCGACGGTGACTTATTGGTGAATCATAAAACCGTGCGACTGCAAGAGAAAATGTCGACGGTGCGGCATTTTGCAGCAATTGCATGGCATTTCGTACGCCGTCAGTGCGTTAAAAGTGTTTAGATTAACAGAAAATTAAGCGAAAGAAACTCACCAGAGAGTTGATCATCGGAATACATAGCCTGGAAACAAAACACAATGACATCATCAATTGTACTGCATAAACTTTATTTTTATTTAAATACATTGCGAAATTAACGCAGTTTTTACCATTTCGATCGAAGAAACAAAACAGCGTCCGAAGAACTAATAAAATAATACGGAAACTCGTTGGGCGCTGTCACTTTTGACGTCACTCACGAAGAATCTAATTTGATTTTTTTCCGCCATTTTGGTTGTATACGATCGGCGTGCGTCTCTTTTTAATCCGTCTGCAAGAAAGAGATACGCTGTGTTCTTTACTTCTCCTTTCAAGCCATGTCACCTACGTCCGTCTCGCTCTTTCCCATACTTTCTTCACCCGCACCGAGTAGTGTCATCTCGATAATATAATCAACAGATAGCACCTAGTTTAATGGCCGCTCTACACTTAGCCGCGAATCGCGCGAAGGTGAGCGAATGCGTAGGTGGAGCCGTTTCGCATATTCTTCGTGGTTTCGCACCCTGTTCCCCGATTTTTAGGCAGCGTCGATGTGTAGTCGTGTCCGTTCCTAATTAATATGTTGCTGAGATTTCCTACAAAATTACCGTAAACTGGATGAAACAATTTTAGCCGCAATTTCTTGAATACTACTAAATCGAACATGTTTTTTGGGAAACACGTAAAAAATATATGACAAAATATAAAAATTACGACGCGTCTTTAGCGCCATGATGAAAAACATGTAGACATTTTGAAAAAAATGGAATCCCTTGCTACCTAGTTACAGAAATTACAAAAGTAAAGTAAAAAATCCTACTTGAAAAAAGCTCAGTTGGTTTGAATATGAAATAATGTGGATGATTTTGTATTTACTTTTAATATATTCATAATTATAGTGCGCTATTGCGGACAACATGAGGGACGCAGTTGAAGCTAATTTGATTTACATCTCCTTCAAACGCGCGAACTATGTATAATGTGAAACTACCGCGAACCATTGCGAGTGTGGAGCTTTGTTTCGCTCATAGCGAGTTCGCGGTGGGTTCGCGCCGCGAAGTAGCGCGCTGAGTGTAGAGGGACTAAGTGTAGAGTCGGACTAAGTGTAGAGCGGACTTAACACCGAGTGTGAAGGGGCAAACACATTATCGGACGCTTCCGTAAGCCGCGGCTTACGAACGTTTGCACAGGTGTCCGCGACTGACGTCCGATAATGAGCACGGCTCAATAGAAATTCATTACACAGATACCTATTCAGTCGCGCCCATAAAGGGGCGACACACTCTCGGACGCGTCCGCTGCCGCGGCTTATGAGCGCGATATGTGTAATGAATTTCTATTGAGCCGTGCACTATTTATATGATCAGTGCCGTGCACATTATCGGACGTCAGTCGCGGACGCAACTTCGAGGCTTCGGACGTCCGATAGAGATCTGGCAAGCCACGTCCCAAACGACTGCACACTGTCCATAAGCCGCGGCAGCGGACGCGTCCGAGAGTGTGTTCGCCCCTTAAGCCGCGGCTGACGGACCCGTCCGGGGGGCGCCAGTTTTGCATGCGGCAAACTTGCACAAATGTCACTTTTGACAGCTCCAAATTTGTTGAGGGCAGATTTGCAAGAGGCAACCTTGCAGGCGGCAACCTTGCAGGCGGCAACCTTCAGTACAGTTTTTAAGTTTGTCTGTTAGGTTAGGTTTTTCTTTCCCTAAAATCGAAGTGACATTAATTACCGGCATCCTTGTAGTGGATGACTTTTATACATCAAACTAAACATTAAAAAAAATGTTTTAAGTTTTTCTGTTAGGTTAGGTTAGGTCATTTTGACATTTGCAAAACTGCCTTCTGCAAAACTGCCGCCTGCAAGAATACCGTCTGCAAGATTGCCGTCTGCAAATTTGCCTTCTGCAAGTTTGATAGGACCCACCCGTCCGTGTTTGCCCCTTGAATCGAGGGATAGCACAAAATAAAAACATTGACATACTATTTATTTTTTACTCAGAACAATAATTAAACAATGGATAATATTAATAAAAATTAAATATAAGAATCAATATGATATTATATCGTATCAGAAATCCCAATCAGTTCGTGGTTCGAGGTCCATGTCGCCGAATTTTTCTTCGAGTAAAAAGGCAGTGATGTCATCGTTAATTGACGACTGTTTTATCGGTTGAGCTCTATCTAATATATTTGGAAGGTAGTCAGTCTTCCGAATTTGCTTGAAAAATGAATGTGTCAACAGTTGCGATACCGTCGGTCTTGATTCAGGATTCCTGAAAATAGAAAAAAAACCATTGAGATGAAGTGATGATGACATTGGGAGACAGCCAATCACACGGGTACCCGCATTTAATCCTAAGCTTAGGGCCATTGCAGCTTAGAACCACTTTTGTATCTATTAGTCCCCAGTTCATGCTATAGATCCAGGAAACAGCTCGCCTGGGAGACCAGTCGCAGAATTCACGATGGACAGAAGCTGTAAACATCAGCCAAAGCAGCCTCATAATGCACCCATTATGTTCTCTCTTCTTATAGTCATTGATTACATATGGTATTAGAGTTCTCAATGCCATAGTGCGTTTTGGGTAGGTGGCGCTGATAGCATTGTCCTCCGAAACCAATAGAAATTTAGTTAGACATCTATGTAACACTGAGAATGGGTTTTTTATATAAAGGACTGATTGATTATAAAACCCAAATAAATAACCAATAATATCATTCAATTATTAGTGCCATCTATCACATTTATATATTATAGGCTGATTACCTACCTCACAGAAATAATATGGAGAGATAGAATGCCATCTACTAGTCTATCTGAACTTTAAAGTGCTTAATTATTACCATTGATTTTATAGAAAATCAATGTTATTACGTATTGAAACCTGTGTATCAAATTAAAAATTTACATCTTTATGTAAATAATATTAAAATAATAGAAGCTATGATTTGAAAATTAGTTTGATATTATATTATTATTTTATTTCCAGATAGGATACCATATATACATGTTTAGTGCCATGTATGTATAGTGCACCGCTATACTGCCATACCACAAATGCCACCGTACTAAACACAATTAAGATTAATCAATATTTGGAACTATCAGTGCAAAAACCTAGCTGCCAAAACGTACTATGGCATTGAGCAACCTAATCAATGCTGGCATGTATTGCATGTATTGCTGGCCTAGCCAAAGCTGGGCATGTACACATGCTCAACTGACATAATATTGTCTAATACGCAATCTCTACAAATGAAGCTGTTGACTACCCCTAATGTGTGCATATGTTTGGCCGTATGTTCGTTGTTGTAGTCCTAATTGTTTTCTATGTTATCCCTGGTGAATCTCAGCGAGTAACTTGGTAATCTTAGTGTGGGTTCCCTAATGACCCATTTTATTTTCCTCCGGTTTATTCCTCTCCACCTGCGTTTTATCCACTTCTTTGATCTGTTAAGCAAGGTACCCTGCCTTACAAGTCTCTATACGTCTTCATTACCTCTCACTCCACTGTGTCTCTTCACCCAAGGAGAGATATGCTCTCTTTTCATGTAATATATTTGCAAGTGCCCCATGGCATTCTTTTATTTAATTCTTTTTCTACTTCTCCTGCATCCATTATTATACTTATGATTTTCCGCTCGATAAATTACGTAGTAGAGCCTTAAGGATCTTTTGGTCTTTAGTCGAAGGGATTGCGAGTATACCCTTGCACCGATCCTTTTATTTGTCTTTGAACCATCAGTGTAGTTATTTTATCTGATGCCTCTGTATTACATAGTCCTCGCTCTCGAGACATTGTATAACCTTTCCTAAAAGTGTACTCAGCTGGCATTTTGTCTTTCCATGCATACTGCAGATTTTTCTTGTGCTTTGTTCTCCCCTTCCTGTTCCAGAGTTTAAATTGCTGACGACGAATCACTGTTCTTGCTGCATCTTGTTTTATAAAAAGGTCTGGAGGTAGGCCCAATATAAGTTGTAGTGCCTCGGTGGATACTATTCTCATAGCACCAGTGGCACCTATACATGCTGATAATGATTTATTGTACAGGTCGCCTTAGCTAAATTGGTCACTACATAGTACACACACAGAGATAAATGAGTATCTCAGTATCAAAGACATATGATACTGAGATACTAAAAATACGAGAAATAAATTAAACATTTTTATACCATGTATTAAACTAAACACAGCAAGGCAAGACACAAAATACTCCGGGCCATATTACTTTAACAGGCTACCGGAAAGTTTAAAAACAATTCAAGTGGAAAGATTATTCAAAAAATTATTTAAAGAATTCTTATTAGACAAAGCTTTTTACTCGATCGATAAGTTTGTTAATTTTAAATAATTTTTCAAATTTTTTGGCCATTTTTTTTGACAATTTTAAGTAGCATTTTTTAATTATTCTGACTTTCTGATTTTAATTTCTTGATTATTTTTATTGATTATTTTAATTTGTGGTTTTAGTAAATAAATCTTAAAAATGATTTTTATGCCCTAAAAGCAAAAATGAAGTAACTGTATGTGGTGATAAATTTAAATATTGTAAAAACGGACTAATAGACTGTAATTTAAATGTACCTAGATATTAAGTTTCTACAATCTGCTAAGATTTTTTTTTTTGGAAATAAATTGAAATTGAAAATGAAATTGAATTTGACATCTGTCATTTACTTAAATTAGAGAAAAATCATTTTGTGTGTGCAAAGTGCGCATTTAATATTTTAGGTGTTTTTTTTTTCTTTATTTCGTTTAATACTCCAGAAATTATATTGTGAGATAACCAATATCGATAACTGCAGTATAGGAACCTCTTCTGGATTGTTGATTTTTAAACGTTACCGGACTATATTCGACACGCAGCTTCCGAATCTGCAATAATCTTTTGTCGCTCTCAATAAATAAGGGAGATATAGGCATTTAAAGTTTGCATACTAGACGTCAACCAAACGGCCATATTGTGTCAGAAGTAGTGTCGGAAAATAGTCGATATATCGCGATTCCCTAATATCGATAACAATTCGCGATATTACAAAAATAATGGCATGGTCCTGAAAAAACATGTGCGATATTTTAAAAAATGAGACTATTTTCGAGGTTTTTTTCAATGACTTTGCGTTTTGATAACAAAATGTATCCTGAAACAATAGAAAATTCCTAAATATTTGAATATCACAGCAAGTAAATTTTTTTTTCGAATTTCGCGCGAAATTCGAAAAAAAAAAATCCGTCATCAATATGCAGTCATTGAAAAAACATCGAAAATAGTGCCCTTTTTTATGTTTCCGAAAATATGTATTTTTCCAATCGTTTTTTTTTTCAAAATATTTCGATTAATCTAGAAACTCTGCAAATTGTCATAATTTCTGTAATATCGCTAATTGTTATCGATATTACGATATACTCGACTGTGTCCAACACGGTATGTACAAACAAAATGGCCGCAACTTTCTTGACATTGGAATGAAAAATTTGAACGCCTATATCTCGCTTATTTATTGAGATCGAATAAATATTATGGAAGATTCGGAATCAGCGTGGTGAATATAGTGTGGTGAATTTTATTTTGGCCTATTTTGGCCTGTTTGTTTACTTATAAAATTTAAACTTTGAATGCCTATATCTCGCTTATTTATAGCGACCGACACAATTTTTATCCAGATTATAAATAGGATAGAAATTCGAATTGCGGTAAATTCGTTTTCTATCCTATTTATAATGTCAAACAACCGCGATAGTCTTCGATTTTATTTTATCCAGATTTCGCATTAAAATGAAACAATCTATTAGTCTATATTTTTAAGCTATTGCATAGCTTTTATCGCGGGCCTAGGCCAGCGCGGCGACCGAATGAAGAAATTTCTTAACGAAAATTAATGATTTTAAACTGATAATTACGTCTAAACGAGTACAGCTTACGATTCGAAAAAAATATATGTTAAACAAGAACATTTTCCTAATATTCTTAGCTTTGAATATTTTAGATTTTGTTTATATTACATAGTGTAATTAATTTGTGAAGTTAGGTCTAACCGAACACAAAAACGACTACTACGCAAATACTATCTGGCGTATTATTATGAAACCTGCACCATTTTAAAGATAATTTAATTATCTATCTTTTTATCTACGATTTTTTTCGAATAATCCGTTTTTTTTTTGCTTTATCGAATAAAAACTTTGTGCGCGGCGCTCTATCTGAAGACGTTTAAATTATTCCGAATCATTTGCTACCGCAGCCGCAAATGATTCGGAATAATTTCAACGTTTTCCGATAGAGCGCAGTTATCTGATATCAGAAAAAATAAAATAAATAAATAATTATAATTGCATAAGTTGTTGAAAATGCTATGCAATAGCTTTTTCGCGGCAGTCCCCGAGTGCCACACGTATTTTTTTGAAATTTTTTTTTGGAGAGAGGTTCCTATACTGCAGTTATTCCTCGATTTCTTTTGATAAATAAGTGAAATTATATTTCTAAAATCCAGATGTCCATCCAGATATATCCTAAGCCACACAGTTTGAAACCAAACTCGTGGGTAGGAGTGCGTTTTCAAAACTAATCTACACAAATGACTTTCAGTGTAGAAAAGGTGGCATTGCTGTCCGGTTTTGAAAGGACTCCACCTCACTATTGAAAAGAGCATGAAAATATTAGAATTCACTTCTAATTCAATTTTGACCTGGATGGCAGATGTCCACCTTTAATACTGATGTACTCCAATATTATACAGGTTGCTACATAATAAGTTACATAACCTATCATGGATGACAAGGTGTGAAATTGTTAATGGCAATATTATTATCTAAGTACTTAATGATATGAAAATGCAAATAGACAGTATCCGACTTGTCAAAAGTCGCATATCTCACTATATCTCAATTTATTCGATTACATGTTCTTAACCCCTCTCCTCGCGGAGTAAAAATTCAGCTGTCCCATTCGCGCGCGACCTTTTCGCGCGCAAAATCGACGACCTTGATAAAAACGACCATAACTTGTAAACCACTATAAGGATCATTAAAAGAAGAACTGTAAAATGATCGCATTGAAATTTGACATATAAAACATTATAACCTTATGTCGTAAATCAATTAAGATAATAATGGCGACAAATTACAAAACGCAAACGGCCTCCATCGTGTCGTCATCACTGGACCAAGTGGACGCCTGTCATTCCAGTGTATTAAAACTTGCATCCCCAAAAGGACGCCTGTCATTTGTCGGGTTAATTCATATTAGGCTAGCTACTTCTTAAGTGTCTGGAAGCTGCCGAGATGGATATTTGTGTGATTTAATCTACTATCTACTAGAATGACACCAATTTTTATAAATTTATTCTTATTATAAACGTTCAAGTTTAGAGAAATTCAGTGTTAAGTTTTTAGGTAGTTTTCAAAAATGATTACTTAGAATTTTGTCCCTTATGACTTTTCTGCATTACAGCGACGAGGCAATCTGAAATTGAAATTAGCTTTTTAGGATCAGAGGAGTTAATTTATTAAGGGTCTACTCTTCGGATTGCTTGGTTTCAGTTGTGAACCCTCAGTGTGTACACACATACAGATACTTGTAGGCATATTGTCCAAAAACATATAAAATCACCTGCAAATCATTTTGCTACATAATAAGTTACATAACCTATCATGGATGACAAGGTGTGAAATTGTTAACCCCTCGCGTACCAGACGGCCCGAAATGTCCAGAATTGATATTTACCGTCGAACCCCAGACGGCCCGAAATGGCCAGGCGAGGCCGACCGCTAATTATGGATTATTTAATCTTACTGTCTCGCACCAACCACTTAGCCAGTAGTATGTGCGAGGAGCGGAGAAAATTCTCTACCGTTTGGTAGCCAGATAAGTATTTTTCGTCACGTTGACTAGCCACTACAAATTTTTGAAGATCCATAGTGCCGCGATCGCTCGGCCGGTAAACAAGACGTTCGAGACGTAAAGAGAAAAAACGTTCGTTTGTGTGTTAAAAGTGATTATATCGTCATAATCGTAAGTTCTTTATATATTATAATGATACTATTATTTATTCGAGTAGAAATTTCATACCGAGGGCTTACCGAAATGAGTATTTTGAACAAAAATATTTCAAGTGCGAATTGCATCCTGCGCGGATTACGGGCGTTGGCCATTTTTATAGTTCGATTTTTATAGAATAATCTTTATTGCTTTACATAACGACGTTACAAATATCTAATAGCAAATTTCAATAGGAACATAAAACAGGTCTTTTTTAGACGATCGGTGTGACAGTTTCGGAGTAATCGTTTTTTTTCTGAAACGCCATCTTTTTTTTGAGACTCGCGAATTTCTTACGGGCCGTAAGGCACACATTAAAATTCAAACCGCGGGCCGCGAGGGGTTAATGGCAAATATCTAAGTACTTAATGATATGAAAATGCAAATAGACAGTAAATGCGACTTGTCAAAAGTTGCATATCTCGCTATATCTCAATTTATTCGATTACATGTTCTCACTTTATTTTAGGCTAGCAAATCTCGATTGCCCCCCAAGCCCTTCATTCGCCCACTGGGGGAGATATTGGCCATGCTGGGAATCACTGATTAAAATACATAAAAGAAACCCACAAATACACATGCATTTTTGCCAGTGTGTTGCCGTGGACAACTAAGACCGGACGACCTGTAACTTTGACGATCTTTTTTATCCTTACTTTTGCAGGCATAGTTCAGCAAAGTGATGAAACGGCTCAGTAAATTTCCGATTTGCGTAAATTTGTCTAATGTGTAAGGCACTGCCGCTCGCCATGCTGTCTCCTACACCAGAATCTGAAATTGAAACACAAATGATATCACGGGTGAGACTCGAGGATATTAGAAGAGCTACCGTTACCGTGTATTTCACCTTCATCCTGGAGAGGACCGATAGGAAACGTGGTACAGTCGAGCAATTGGGGCGCGTTCCCTTTCACTTTCTCCGTAAACATCAATGTGGAGGGTATGTCCGAGAATGGGATAGCACCGTTGGCGAACTCGCACGCTACCATACCGACGGAATACATATCAGACTTTACATCGTAGCCGTGAAGATTCTGCAAGAGAAACTGATCAATACATTCTTTTATCCTCAATTCTATCGAGTGTTGATTCTTTACCTGCTCTAAAACTTCCGGACTCAACCATATAAGGGAGGAATTATTGTAGTTTGCCGGTGGCAGAGAATGGAGAACCTCCTGTCGTTTGCCTTGCACCATCAATGATGCTGCATTTCTTAATCCGGTGAGGCAAACGTTGCCAGCTGAATTTATCAAGATATGACTAGCTCTAATGCCTCTGAAATGATAAATGACGAGTCAGAGAAGAAAGGAGAACTGTGTCCGTTTTTAATCCTACTATGAAGTTTCACCCTGAGGATGCTACAAATCCGTTACAAAAGAGTCTAGATGAGATTTCAGTCTGGCTAAAAACTGATGAATCAGGCGAATCAGACAATTGGAGAAAGTGGCATTCACCATAAGAATGGATATATGTCCATCCAAATTCCACAAGCGAGCAACGCTAAACACTTACAATAAACGCCTTACATCCAGGAAGCATATAGGTAGCTACTCTCGAAAATGAAATCGCTAAGTCAACAGCTCAGGAAACTACTGGTTAGTAAGCCGCAGCTCACACTCTCGCTGGAAAATAAAGTGGCAGTGTGCAAACGCATCCTGAAGCCCATTTGGACTTATGATTACAGCAGCACACTCTAATGTAGAGATCCTCCAGCGGTTCCAAAATAAGATGCTGAGACTTATAGTGGGTACACCGTAGTACGTTACAAATGACTACAACATGTCTCAATACCCTAAAGGTGAAGGAGGATATTAAAACTAAATCAACCAATCACCAAATCAACTAGCTTCAAACCAGATGAAGAACCGGGCTTTCCGCAAATCGAAGAGGATAGCGCTCCAAGACTTTTATTTACCAATTGTGTCTGACTCCGTGGTAATAATAAATAAATACAAACTGAGCTGACATGAAACACGCTGACCGAAGTTAGACCCATCATAATATTATTGTTACGTTTCTAAGGGGGCGAACGGTGGGCTCCAGACTAATGACACCCTGTGGCAGGTTTAGGAGAGCTGTCTTGCTGGATGTGAGTAAGCAATTCACTGCCCTTTCGAGAAATTGCAGAAACATTTCTCGGAAATGATAAGAGATAGATAGAAACACTAGTCAGAGGAAAGATTGCATCGAAAGGAATGCAATAAGCCTAAAAAAAACAAAGTCTATCAATGAGCGATCGAGGCAGTAACAGGAGCGTCGAAGAAGATAAGCAGGAGGATTTGGCTGCTGGTGACACCGAGCCCTTAACCTCACCAGCGGGGCAACTTCAATTTGAAATTATATCAAAACCAGACTTTCTTCGACTAAATTCCCGCAAAGGAATCTGAGATTGTGGTGTATTCACATAAAACACTACGGTTCGGACACAACTATGCTAACTCCAATTTTTCACTCATAATTTTACTTGTAATTTGAAATGAAACTTGCCCCCGGAACAGTAAATTTATTTATCAACCTCGAAAAAATGTGGGAATTTATGCAGTTTAGCTAACTTTGCCCTATTTTTCTTTTAAAACTAACTTAACCTACAGCAAAATATGTATTTAAGAGGGTTTAAAAAACTAACTTAACCGATTGCCATATTGGGTAGGTGAGGGTAATGCCCCGCACGGAGCAAATCTACGCACGGGGGTTTTCAGAGGGAATTTTGTAATTATTGCGATAGCTGCCAGGTGGCTGACCCGTCTCAGCAGCTTCCAGTTCCACACCAATCCTCAAGAAGTTCAGTCGCACGTGAGCCTGGAAAATGCGGTAAGTCTGTTTTTTCGTCTTTTGATGTAATATTTCATGTCCTTCCAAGCTGAGTTTTTCAAAAACGGTTTAAGCTATTATCGCAATTGAACTTACGGTGATGAACTGCCTGGTTTAGCTTCACATTGAAGTGTCAAGTTACTCGATATCATTTGCTTACATAGTTGGAGACGACGCCATGTTGAAAGTGTGAAATGATGAAAGTGCATGGCTTTGCCCCATTTTTCGGGGCAACCACTGCATTTTAAAAAAATATATAATTTTAGATTTCTCTGCAACTGATGATTGAACATGCCTGATATTTTCAGGGGTTATAGGTAAGATCCTAATCTAAAACTCCAATATAAAACTGAAAGAAAATCTATCTCTAATTCTCCACAATTTTCAAAAAACCGAAAATTGCAGAGCGTTGCCCCCACCTACCCTAGGTGTTTATGAATTGTTTAAAAATCCTAATTTAACATACCGCCATATATATGTACATATAGGTGTTTGACGCTTCTTTAAACGCCTCTTGCTTCCCTTTCCCTTCTCGCTTATTTATAGATAGTGAAAAGATTTTTACAGGTTCAGAATCAGTGTCATAAGTATAGTGAGGTGAAATTAAAACATCTCCAATGTAGGAGTTTGCTAAACTGCATAAATGCCAATGATACCAGGTATGTTGAAAGAGAAATCTAGCTCAAATCATACCTATGAATAAACCCTTTCTTGTGTATGTATTCTAGTCCTCTCAGGGCTTCTCGTAAAATTATACAACTTGCCAATTCCGGCAACCCCTCCGTATAATACTTATTGATTATATCACGGCATGATCCGAAAGACATTAAAGGTGAAACGATGTAGAGGTCCAAGCCATTGACGAATGCATTGTGGTAAGGCAGTATATTCGGATGCTGAAGTTGCCGTGTTATCAGTACTTCGTCCTAAAATAGATAAAAAAGGATTTCAATAAGTATCTGTATATCCTTCTTTCAAAAATTTCACAAAATGTTCATAAAAATATATAACTATTTATTTATTTCTTTACCAAAACATAATTAACCTTACAGAGAATTGCAAATCGTTAATTTGCAAATAACGATTTGCAATTATTCTGGACTATATTCTACACATATCCAATTATTATCTAACCTTTTTTGTTATTACTGGGTACTACTTTCTGAAGAACTTTTATACTACAACTTTTATGTTTACTTTTATGAACTTTTATGTTTACCTAATTCCTTGATTGCTAAAAATGCTATTGCTGTACTTTGTAGCTGTGCTAAGTTCACTGTCCAAATATCCAATTCTAACTCAGCTAAACATACTGCATTTTGGGTACAAAGCGTCCGCACCGTGAAGCAGATTTGAACCATGCTAGTTCTAGCTCGTGGTAACGCGAACAATACGTGTGCTAGCACGGCAGTAATTGGCGAGTATAAACAACTAGAGCTGTCAACTACAACCGGCGAATCCGTCACCTCAGGAAGTTTTGACGATATTAGATCGTTCTGTCTCCAGTGAGGTGAGCGCAGAAGACTTGGGACAAAAAACAATCTACAGTCTAGTTACGCCACTCGCCCGTCAGAGGCCAACACTACGGCGAGGCACCGGGAAAGGTAAGCAGCGGGCAGCCTTGCCCCTGACTACCGTTTGGAATGATATATCTGTCTGGAATTAACCTGCAGGATACCTCCTGCCTGGTTACAGGATCGAGGTCGCTTGCGCGGTCCTATCCTTTACATAGTGTAAATACGGTGTCTACCAAATCTATCACGGACTACGGCATCCTTTGCCCAGCTTATTCACCCGGGATCGTAGGCCGAATGGTCATTTCAAGAGCAGTTGCCGTAAGGTTAACCGTAAGCCGTAAGGTACCTTCGCTCCATAGGAAACATTACTGTTTCCAGACTCCCCCAGCTGTTAGTCGGAATGCACAATCGATTGGCTGACGCCGCACGGTGCGCAAACCGTCCAAGAGCTCCCGAAGGTTGACTCCTAGGGGAGACTGGCCCGCAGGCCAGCATCCTACCCTTGCTCTCACTTCTGCGTGGAGGCCGCCGGATGGGTGTTGACCTGTGCAATTGACCGACCCTATACAATTGGGTCTTAGTGGACAAACTGCAACAGGGCCCATTACCTCCCGGCGGGTACAAACAGACCGATTCTTCTAAGGATGATCGGATTATCAACAAAACCCCTAAGCATTTTAAATATGTGACAGATTGCAGTTGATATATGTGGCCAATCTCTTCGTACGCTTAGTCACTTATACCCAACCATTTCTGGAATATACATAATGTACAGTGTGTATATAACACATAATAACAAAAAAATGTTTGTATATAACCATAATGTACAGTGTGTATATAGCCATAATGTGTGTATATAACCATAATGTACAGTGTGTATATAACAGTGTGTATATAACCATAATGTATAGTATAGGCACCTTTTTCGTTTATAAAAAAAACAACTACTAGATTCGATGATTTTAATGCTAAATCTGATAGGAAATAGCGTTGGACACACAATATTTCAAAACATAAAATATTAAATTTACATGCCAAAAAAAATTTGCTTGCTTATTATTGAGGTCATTGTTAAGCTATTTATTATTACTTATTATTGAAATTATTGAGATTGCTTATTATTGAGCTAAATCTTGCTTATTAATTGGGGCTGAAAAAATATTATTGCAGTTTCTGAATCAAGTGGTGAATATAGTTGGATGAAGTTAAAACATCAACAATGTAGAAAAGGTGCCAATACTAGAATAATACCATACCTAGAATAAATGCCGTATGGTACAGGAAAGGACAATATCCATGTCTAAAGTACAGGAATCTCTAAAAGCGTTTCTGTACATTCTCCAGTCCGGATATATGTAACTATTTTCAAAAGAGCTCCATATTGCCGCGTTGACTTCTAATCTGCTCCGAATTAGGGAGTTGAAAAGGAGGCACGTGACTAATGTGTTGAAGAACTGTCTCATGCTCAACATTACAAAACCTAGCAATTTGTAAGAGTTATCAACCAGGGTGTAGATGTGCTGTATGTATGTCAACCGTGAGTCATATTATATCAACTGTGCGGTTCTATGGCTTGACACCAGAACATGGATCTATAGGTTTAGTATGTTTTGAGGCGCGTGAGATCACACACTTGCAACCAGTCATAAGCAATGTTTTAAAATTAAATAGTTGTCCACCTCCGGCCACTGATGAGGTAACGAATACTCCAGTTATTGAACACGGAAGTTTATGGCGAAATATGATGATGATAATACCTGCATCCAGTCAATTTTCGAATCGTCTACTCGAACTCGTTTTATCGCCACCTTTTCATCGGTCGCATGATTTATGGCCGAATAAACAACAGCCAAGCCTCCGCAACATTCCGCTATCACCGACGATAACTGATATTCAGATATATCACCGCCAGACATCATAAGAAATCGTTATTATAGTTTAAATATCATGAGACAAATGTCATTGCAAGCGATTTTAACCAATCTCAACACAAAAACCGAAAAAAATGACAGCTCGTCTTCTGCTGTCAAAATGCCGCCTGCGTTCAATCAAACCAGCATCAACGATTATTTAGTAGCGATTCATAACTAAGATGGCAGACGTTGCGAAATTATTGTGAAAATCACAGCTTCGCCAAAAAATATATAATCATAGTTACGAATTTACTTAGTTGTTGAGGTGAGATCATCGACTTAATTCATACCATAGAATTAGCGGTAGCGTAGCAGAGTAGCAACCGCATAAAGCATGCAGAATTTATCACCATTTGGTTGGCCTGGTAGTGCTGAACGCAACCGATGCACAAAAAATATACCATAAATGAAATAATTATTAATTAACAATAAAATATACCTTACAATAATAATTTACAAATTCGAAAGAAAATAGTTTAAGTAAGAAATTTAAAAATTAAGGGGGGCGCCAGCTTTGCATGCGGCAATTTTGCACAAATGTCACTTTTGACAGTTCCAAATTTGTTGAGGGCAGATTTGCAGGAGGCAACCTTGCAGGCGGCAACCTTGCAGGCGGCAACCTTCAGTACAGTTTTTAAGTTTTTCTGTTAGGTTAGGTTAGGTTAGGTTTTTCTTTCCCTAAAATCGAAGTGACATTAATTACCGGCATCCTTGTAGTGGATGACTTTTATATATCAAACTAAACATTAAAAAAAATGTTTTAAGTTTTTCTGTTAGGTTAGGTTTGGTCATTTTGACATTTGCAAAACTGCCTTCTGCAAGATTGCCTTCTGCAAAACTGCCGCCTGCAAGAATGCCGTCTGCAAGATTGCCGTCTGCAAATTTGCCTTCTGCAAGTTTGATGGGACCCAAAATTAACATGTTAAGTGTATATTTATACAACGGGCAACTCCATAAATGATACATTCTGTTGATCATCGATACGACTTTAGAAATACGAATATCGATATTTATGTCCAAACACACTGACATAAAGGCATAAAAACTGCTCATGTGTTGCTACCATACCCTATACATCTCTAAATACCATATAAATTTGAGTATAAACTGAATTATGATTCAACCCGATAATAAATACCATATGGGCTTAATTTATCCACTGCCTAATTTGAGCCACACTTGGGCCATTTTGGGTCGCCCGCAGGACGCAGTCAACGGGTTAACTGTTATGTATAAGCTTCTCAATTTTGTTGCTACCATTACCCTATACAAACCCTTGTTAATACCATATAGGCTTAAGTAAACACATCTAAATCCAGAATAAACATTTCAGTGCTTTCGTTTATAAACATGCTTATATGAAGCTTTTTATTTTAATTTGATGGCTGGCTTATAACAGGCGCAGCATCATTTTATCACCCTTTTAAATAGTGGATACATTTTAAATTTCGAACTCTCATCCTATATTAAAGAAACGGCATTTGCTGAAATCAGTAATAATCAATGCGATTTATTCATTGTTTTTCTTCTTAAATTCGGAGCTATTTGAGAGATTTTATTTTGCAAACAGATGAGCTTGGTTTTTGAGATGACTGGATAGAAGGTGATCGTTCACCGGTGGCAAAGGCTTCCCGTTCACCGGAGACTCCCATTAAACCTAAATAGCACAGTCGAACGTTTTGCACAGCCGCACCTACATACATGTCATCTAAACATAAGCTTTTTGCAATCCAATCACGGAAGGTTTTTCGCTGCTTCATGAGTAGCTTTTATTATTTTTTTATTTCCACATCGAAGCATCCTCCTCTAAACGGATTCTATCCAAATATTTTACCAATACATCTTAATATTTGCGATTTTTAAAAATCTAAATATCTCAGAAAGACTTGTTCAAATTTACTGAAATTTTCAGGAATCGTTCACATAAATAAAGTTCGTTCACACGCTGGTAGAAAAAATGCCCGCTCTTGCTAGAACCGACTAACGGGGTAGACGTGATTTCCTTTGGGTTGTGTCGTCACTCCGTGAATCCTTCTAACTGTGTTTAAAACCTAACTGTGTTTGTGAATCTGTGTTTTATATATTCGTTCTGTGTTCGCGCCATCGGTAAGTAAGTAAGAATAGTTATATTTTTCCAGCGTGCAATTAGTGGGTTGGTAAGTTTATTCTTTTACCTACCCCACAATACTGTTTTAATTTACTTTTTAATTACTTTTTGGTAATTATGCCCAAAAAACATAAGCGGTAGTTGCAGTATGGAGTGTGCGAAGGGGGGGTCAGGGGCAGCACTGCCTTTGGCCCCGACAAACTTTAATAAAGCTATCGACGCAAGTAATGATCTGGTCCCTACGGAGATTATGGATACTCTGCAAGACGTGGCTGTAACGGTGGAGGTGCAGTCCTCCCCGCCCGCGAAGAAGGTACCTGAAACGGCAAACATGTACCAAATAAATGCCTCAGGGCCATATTATATTGTCTACGTTCAGTTTGAGCCACCAACCCCCGCCGGCGAGGAAGCCGACAAGTCGAGGAATCGCACGATCAACCCGATTGCCTTAGGCAAAGCCATCTTTGACCAAAAGGTCCGAGGAATTGAAAACCTCAAGAAGATAGGCCGCAACCGGGTCGAAATCGCGTTTAAATCCGGCAAAGAGGCTAACGCATTTACAACATTACATTTTTTAAAGGTTAAGCACCTAAATGCGTATATTCCAACGTACGCAACGTTCCGAAACGGCTTAATAAGAGGTATTGATACCTCTTTATCTGAACAAGAAATTGTTGACGGTTTCAACGAGTGCTACAGCATTCGTGTTCACAAAGTGCGCCGCCTCAATTACAGGGACAAGTCTAACGGCGAGCCAGTGTGGAAGCCCTCCCGCTCTATCGTCGTTACTTTTGAAGGCCAAAGGTTACCGGAAAAGATTTACCTGTTCTACAACTCACTTCAAGTCGAAGCCTACGCTCTCCCGGTCATACAGTGTCTCAACTGCTGCCGTTTTGGACATAGCCGCGCATCTTGCCGGGCTAAAACCCCACGTTGTTTTAAATGTGCAGGTGAGCACACTGGCACAGAATGCAAGTCTGAGGCCATTAACTGCGCGAACTGTAGGTCACAGGATCACTTCGCCAATAACTTTTCATGCGAGGAATATGTAAGACAGAAGAAGATTAAGCATCTAATGTCTACGGACAATATATCATACTTCGATGCCGCGTCAAAGTGCCCCAAGAAGTCATTGTTCACCTCTGTTGTTTCGTCATTCACCCCAACCCCCAGAGTATCCGTGGAAAGAACTCCGTATAGGCCCCAAATTGTTGTAACTGACCCGCCTCGGGTACAGAATACGAGAGGAAATAAAAAAGAAAAGTGCTTCTGTCTCCCCCTCCTCCAGCTAGCCCTCCCCCGAGTTTCACTTGGGACTATTTCCCCTCAAGCAACGGCAGTTGCCTCAATAATCCCCACAGGAACCCCTTTTCTAGCATTCGTACATTACTGAAGGATGCAGAACAAAAAGTCCTCAATATCCAGTCTAAATACTCTACGTCGCCTTCCCTAGCTTCAGCATCTATTGCATCACTGCTAACCGTTCTCCAGAACGCTGCGGACGAAGTGGGGGCTTTTGACGGCGGAAATCCCGCTGTCAATAACCTCTGCTGAATCACAGTTACCCCCTAGGTAACTGTTACTTTTTTTCTCATTTATTAATTTATTCTCTTTCTCTTATTTTAACCCTTATACATTCATATATATTTGTATTTATTTTTATATATACTTATATATAAATAAATATACATATATAATTAATTATACCAATATATATATTTTGCTTATAGTCCCCATCATGGGTGTCATCTTCCAGTGGAATTGCAGATCTATTGCAGGCAAGAAAGCGGAGCTTTTGAGTCTCCTTAAAGAGCACAATGTAGATGTTGCTGCGGTCGGTGAGACATGGCTCAGCGCCCGTAGTGTATTTAACATACCTGGATTCTCATGCATACGCTCGGACCGTGGCGATGGCCATGGCGGCTGCCTCTTGGCCATCAGAGACACTATTCAATTCACGATCATTCCTATCCCGTCTCCCGGCCTGGAAATCCAAGTAGTCGCTGCTAAGATTGATGGAATCGCCTTCGTCTCCATATACATCCCCCCCCCCCGCAAAGCCGTCCCCAATGGATGGTGGGCATCAATGTTCGCAGTTGTAGACTGCCCCCTCTATATTTTAGGTGACTTTAACGCACACTCAACGGTCTGGGGTTGTGCGATCTCGGACCGGCGAGGCGCAGCCGTACTTGAACTGATGGACACGCATCAACTGTGTCTCCCACCCTGCCTGGATCACCCACCCTGGTGGCGGGCCCTGAAGAAAGACCCTCTGCTGTCGACATCTCCCTCTGTACGACTTCGCTTGCCTTAGTTTCATCATGGCAAACCTTAGCCGACCCTTATGGCAGCGACCACTTCCCCATTATAGTGGATTTTGACACCACACTTCCTCGACGCAATCCGATCAACCGTCGATCCCTCTTTAAGGTTGACCGCAAGTCTGATGATTTTGCCAAATTCCTTCACGATCTCGACGTCGCTTCTGAATTCCTGCCGCCGCCCGTTGAGGGTCAGGCGGAAATGTGCTATGCCACATTCGTCCAATGCATCACTGATTGTGCCCAAAGGCATGTTCCCCGTATATCCGGACGCCTGTCGGGCCCCCCATCCCCCCCGTGGTGGGATGCGGAGTGTACGCAGGCGGTGGGCTGTAGGAGGGACTGTTTCACTGCATACAAGGATTGTATGTCAGCTCACACGTGGGAAGCGTATAAGAATTCCGCAACTGAATGCAGACGAATACTCAGACGCAAAAAGCGAGAGGGGTGGAGGCGATTCTGCCAAAACCTCTCACCGGATACGCCATCCTCTACCGTATGGTCTATGGTTAAGCGGTTCAGGAGAGGGCTATCTTCTATTAAGCAGACAGCTATACCTGATGCACTTCTGGAGGAATTTGCCGATAATTTGGTTCCACCAAGGTGCCCTAATAGCAATGAGATACTTTTCCCGTGTCAGAATGACAGGCCAGGCTCCTCAAACACTACCTCAATGGAGGCTCCGTTTTCCCAACAGGAGCTACAAGCGACTCTTCGTCAACTTAGAGACAGTGCACCAGGAGAAGACCTCATTCCGTATTCCTTTATTACTCTCTCTCCGCCTTCTATCACTAGTTACCTTCTTGGGCTTCTAAACCTCTTCTTCCAGAGTGGTATGCCCCCCCCAGCGTGGAGGAGCCAAATAATTATACCTATCCCCAAACCTTCTCACGACCCATCCACAGCGGGCTCTGCTAAATCATACCGTCCAATTGCTTTATCGTCGGCGCTCTGCAAGATATGCGAGCACATGGTCAAAAACCGGCTTGAGTGGTTTTTGGAGTCTGAACGGAAACTCTGTAAGTCGCAGTTCGGGTTCCGTAGTGGCAAGGGAACCCTTGACAATATTGGTATCCTCACAACAGACATCCGGCTCGCTCAAATTAGGAAACAATATCTAGTCGCTATATTCCTAGATATTAAATCGGCCTACGACAATGTTCGCATCCCCATCCTGCAACAGAGGATAACCAAACTTGGGGTACCCGAGAAAATGGCTTTTTTTATTTGCAACCTTCTCCGAGAAAGGAAAGTAATTATACAGTCGCCTTCTCTCTCCCTTGCACGTTCACCAGTCATCGGTCTGCCCCAGGGAAGTGTGCTTTCCCCTCTTCTGTATAACATATATACTAACGACATCGAAAGAGTTGTTAGCTATCATTGTCGCATTCTGCAATACGCCGATGATATCGTTTTATATTGGGCATCCCCTTCTATTGAGGCAGCTATGTCTGGGGTATCTGCGGCTCTTGAATCTTTGGACTCTTGGCTCAGGGACTCTGGCCTTGAAATATCCCCCTCAAAGAGCACAGCAGTTACATTCTCCAGACGTAGGATCCCTCCAAACACCTCGATAGCATATAAGGACATATCAATCCCAATCAAGTCTCAGGCGACGTTCTTAGGAGTCATTCTCGACAGCAAGCTCCTCTGGACCCCATATATCGATAGGATCGTAGCTCGCGGGGAAAAACATCTCAATATAATCAAAGCTACTTGTGGTGTGTGGTGGGGATCTCATCCTTCCACACTTAAACTGCTATACAACGGGTTAGTCAGATCCCAAATTGATTATGCTGCATTTGTTACATTCCCCCTTTCTAAAGCGTGCCTTAGCAAGTTAGACCGTCTCCAGTACAAGGGACTCCGACTAGTACTTGGAGCCATGAAGAGCTCACCCACTAATACTCTGCAGGTTGAAGCATCAGAGCCCCCAGTTGACCTAAGGTGTCAACGGCTCGCCGACCGCTTTTACTTGAAACGATTAGCAAGCATATCCCATCCACTTATTCCTAAACTCACCATTTTGTCGACCATGCTGCAGAGTGCATATACCCCTTCCTCAAAGCTGCCCTTCCTTTGTAAAAGTCATCGGTGGCTCAACCAACTATCGCCCTCTATATACCGCTTCTCTGTCGCACCTAATTTCTCCATGTCCTTGGAAGGGAGGCTCAGAGTACCGGTGATTTTTAATCAGACTGTCCTGCGGAAAAGCACAGAAGATGACCCTCAGCCGTATAACAATATAGCATTTAAGCAGTTAGTTACCAACAACTGGCCGGGATGGAACTATGTATTTACTGACGGCTCCAAGGCTGGTGAAGGTTGCTATGTAGGAGCCGCGGTTTACCACGCCAACACAGATAACTACAACCTGTTCCGCCTGCCCAGTGCTGCCTCCATTTACACAGCGGAAAGCGTTGCCTTGCTTAAGGCACTCCATTACATCGATTCCTCCCACCTTGTTAACGTAGTGGTATTTACCGATGCAATGAGCCTCCTGCAGAAGCTTAGCTTCCCCTCTCTCAATAACTCGCCAACGCAGATCGAAAATGAAATTCGCTGCAAATACGATGCCTTGGTGGCGGCCAACTTCCGGGTGATATTCTGCTGGATCCCTAGTCATTCGGGGATTAGGGGAAACGAGACGGTGGACGAGCTGGCGAATTCGGCTCGCACTTTCGGCTCCGAAGTCGATTGTCATCTGCCTGTCTCCGACTTCTTCCCCTCGATAGACAATAAACTTTTAAAAAATTGGACTCAACGATGGCGTACTTCCTCTAACACAAAGGGCAAGAGGTTCTCACTTATCCAGGGCGAAATCCTTTCGAAGCCATGGTACCACCACCAGCCATTTAGTCGGAAAGAGATTTCGGTAATCTGCCGCATGAGGATCGGACACTGCTCCACCCCATCGCACCTCCACCGTATTAATGTTCTCGCGTCTCCGCAATGCGATTGTGGACACGAAGATTGCACGCTGGACCATCTATTTTTTAACTGTCCCATCCTCAATAATTACCCGAGTTTTATCCCAGACCTTGTAAAATATAACATCCAACTCCCTCTATGTGTTCTCCACTTGTTATCCCTCAACTCTCCCAAAATTTATAAAGTAATATGTAAATTTATTTCCCTTAATAATATTTCTGTATAGTGTACCTAATAGCTTATTTCACACCCTTTCCTTGTTTGTATCATCCCCAATAACCATGTTTTATGCTATATGTACCTACATTTTTATAAACTAGTATCCCTTGTTTCAGTATTGTGCCGTCTTATACATGTAACTGTGCATGTGAAACTAACATAGATGCCCTCCGAAAACGACTTGGCAGAAAAGCACCGACTATCGGTGATTGCCATAAAACAACAAGAAGAAGAAGAAGAAGAAAAAATGCCCGACCGCCCCAAAACTGCTTAAATATTAATAGAATTAGTAGGTCCATTCAAACCAACCTTGTAATGTTAAAATGAGAGTATCGACATGGCGACATAAATATCGATTAAAGTTGACATATTGAAATGAAAATGGCGGTTACCTGCTGTCACATTGTGGTTATATTTTTACAGTGACTGTGTGCTTTTGTTTTTAAAATTCGGACGGTGTTGAGTTAGATTTGTGAAATTTTAATATAACAAACGAAAGATGGGCTCCAGCAAGAAACACAAGCGCGATAAGGAATCCAGGAAACGTAAACATCGCAGCCAATCGCGTTCCCCCATATCTTTAAGCCCGGAACGAGAGAAACCCCGTCGTCACCACAAGAAACACAAGAAAAGGGAACGTTCTTACGATGGTGAGTGTCTATATATTCCTTAAAACACTCACAATTGTCTGTCATCGCTTCATCTCAACTATTGGATGTATCAAAAGTTGATTTCCGATATATGAGATAGGCGGTGTTTCATCATAAATGCCTTATAATGGCTGGTGTTTTAATCGTTATTTCAGAATGACCGTGATGCGGTTGTGCGAGAAGACTTCGGAGGATAAGGTTTGTTATGAAAACAACGTTTTTCAAATATCCTAATTGCGACTATATCATATGTGGAAAAAGTCATTGGAGAATTACCGCATTGCGATTATTCTATAAAGCCAGATCTGGTTTTATGAAGATATGCTCCTTGCTATATGGTCATGACCTCAAAATTAATATACCTGAAGCTGAGACCGCTGAAATGCGTTGATTCCATATGTATTTATTAGGTATTGCTACCAGTTCTACATTTTTGATTTTTTAACATCACCAGACTATATTCACCACACTGATTCCGAAACTGCAATTATCATTTGTCGGACTCAATAAATAAGAGAGAGATAGGCATTTAAAGAAGTGTCAAATGCCTACATTTCGGTAGTTTATTTTTTAAAAAAACAATTCATAAACACCTATTTGTCAGTAGGTTAGGTTAATTTTTTTAAATCATCAAAAAATAAATTTTAAATTTAAAAAAAATAAATAAAAATAAAAATATTTTCTTTTAGATTTAGCATCAAAGTGATCAAATTTAGTAGTCTTAGTCTTTTTTAAAAAAAAAAATGGGCGAGGTAGCAATACCTAATATATTCCAGAGTTAAACCCTTTCAGAAGTTGTATAGTAGAATCTGTTAAACCTTTGTTGACGAAGTTCTGTCTTGTGCATCTGGATGCTGGGGTTTCCAATTTGGCCGCAGATATAGCTAGAGGAAATAATCGGATTTGCCCGAAAACATTCCAAGAGCAACGTATTTTTCCAATATGTGTGCGGAAAAACCAAGAAAACTCAGAAAAATAAAGTTTTCATCTACCAAAAAGTTGAAATTTTGCACAACTTCCACAAATATTGCTTTGTTACTTATTATCTAATTACGCCAATATACTATTATAGATGTAAATAAATTGCTATATGTTTATTTCTTTTTTAGTTTTTTCAATACAAAGTTAATTTTATGGGATTTTTGTTATTAAAAAAAATAAGATAGGACATAATAACAAACGTAAGTTTTGTATGAAACCATCTTTATTTAGTGTAAACGTAGTCTTTGTTTCACATACACGTGCTATAAAATTAAGTTTTAAAACTTGACATTTCTTTCTTGAATTTCCGCAATGAGTGATTGATATCCCTATTTGATTACCATTACCATTGATTTTATAGTGTAATAGATAACGCCATTCCATACTGCAAAATGGAAGTCGCAATTTAATACAAAAAACGGCAGGTAGATGGCCATCGTAGTTTTCAAACTCGATTTAATGCGCTTCCATCTTCAATAAACCAATATTTGGCCGATAGATGGCGTTCAAACATATTATCGGACGCGTCCGTAAGCCGCGGCTTACGAACGTGTGCCTAGTCGTCCGCGACTGACGTCCTATAATGTGCACCGCTCAATAGAAATTCATTACACAGATCGCGTGCATAAGCCACAGGCATAAGCCGCGGCTGACGGACGCGTCCAATAATGTGTTTGCCCCTTTGTTTGCCCCTAAGCGCGTGCCGTTAGAGTATTAATAATAAAATAGAGCGCGAGCGCGCGAGCGTGAACAGTAGACACGGGTGTGAACAATTCATCGACCGCCCGGCTAAGGCCCGCAGTCGTTCGCGAGCGCTTGTGAAGTGATATAGTTGGGAATTTGTAGAGCATTTTTATTGTTTTTAAGAAGAAAGATGGTTAAATGTGCAATCGATCATTGTAAAAATGATACTAGAAAACACACAAAACACAAATCTAGTGTCACATATCATCGATAAGCAATTTTGAATTACTTTTCAACCAAATAAAAGTTATCCATTACGGGGGTGAAGCGAGGAGCGCGACGTAAGCGGATGAGGAACACACTGCCCCACCCTTCGTCTTGCTCGACGCAATCGGTCGCACTTGGTGTTCACTAATCGAGAATCGAGATATTTTAAAAGCGAAATCGATAATCGATAATATTTTTTTATAAAAATTGACAAATCACTTTTTTTAATTATAGGTAGTAATGGTAAAAAAATCTTATGTTAATATAAGTATAGAGTATATATGGAATATGATAAATAATGCATAATAAGGCCAATAAGGGATTCCTTTTTGGACCACTCACATAGGTTTATCCAATTGCTTCAGATGGAGCGTAGATGTTTTTAGGGCGTACCTTTATATGCTGATATTATGCATGTATGAGTGTCTGAACGTAGAGAACGAACGTCTTGACGGGTTTTGACGTAAGTATGAGGTGTCGTTGGATTCGACGTGATACGGTGGTGCGAATACGTTATATTAAAAACCGACCAAAAAATAATTTTAATAATATTATTATTATTAACTTAGAAACTTACCTTACTTTTAGGTTTCCAAAAGACAAAACAAATATGATGAAGTAGATTGATGCTGTAAAGAAGACCAATTGGGAACCAAACTTTTGGAGTAGAATCTGTTCAGTACATTTTCCGGATTCAAACATGTATGAAACCAAAAATGGAATCCGTAGATTAACAAACGACGCTGTACCTTCGCTTTTTCTACAACAATCTCCATTTTCCGGTCAACAGTCGGAGGTTGCAGGGCTTTCCAATTCAGGACTGGTACACGACACTCCAAGGAAACGAAAGTTAAAAACAGAAATTATCCGTTTAAAAGACATTGCAAAACGCCGACGTATGCGGGGCAAGGCACTACACGCTGCTAATCGGCGTTTGAAAAAGAAAGTTGACAATTTATCTAAGGTATTAAAAGAACTGAAGCAAAAAAGACTGATCAACCAAGAACAAGTGGATATTCTGGAAGTGTGCCGGCTTTCTACAGCAGCTCTTTTGAAAAGGATGACTCATAAAGGGAGAGAATATCCACCTGAACTGCGTACATTTGCGCTAACCCTCCATTTCTATTCTCCAAAGGCCTACTCTTACGTACGTAGTACCTTTAACACATGTCTACCACATACAAGCACCATAAGAAAATGGTACCAATGCATAAACGCCACGCCAGGTTTCACTGCAGAAGCTTTTAAAGCACTTGATCAAAAGGTCAAGTCTTCTGACAAGAAAATTCTATGCAATTTGGTAATAGACGAGATGTCGATTCGACAATTAAAGGAATTTGACGGTAATGCAGTCCAAGGATATGTAGATTTTGGTGCTGGGTTTGATGTTACCGGAGTTTCAATGCACCATGCAAACAAGCTCTGGTGTTCCTTTTAGTTGCCATTAACGAGCAGTGGAAAATTCCAGTAGGATATTTTCTGGTAATCGGCGTAACAGGTGAGCAAAGAGCCAATCTAGTAAGGATATGCCTTTCTAATTGCCACGATGTAGGCGTGGTAGTTGTATCTATGACATTTGATGGTTGCCCAGCAAATATAGCCATGGCTCAAGAGCTTGGCTGTTCGTTTAACTACCAACGTCAACTAAAAACCTATTTCGAACATCCTGCAACAAAAGAACCAGTTTTTGTATTTTTTGACCCATGTCACATGGTGAAACTGGTCAGAAATACATTACAAAGTAAAAAGGTTCTTAGAGATAATAACGGCGGCCTAATCAAATGGCAATATTTTGAAGAATTAAACACGCTCCAACTAAATGAAAATTTTCACTAGGGAAATAAATTATCGACACAACACATCAACTTTCAAAATCAAATAATGAAAGTAAAGCTAGCAGTACAGCTGTTAAGTGCCAGTGTTGCGAACGCTATTGAATTTTGCGACAAAAAATTACGTATACTTAATTTTGCTCACTCACAACCAACAGTGAATTTCATCAACACAATGAACAATCTGACTGACATTCTTAATTCAAGAAAGTTTCCTGGCATTGACTTTAAAGCACCAATCAATGAGAAAAACGAAACGAAGTATCTAACGTTCATGGATAATGCAAAAACTTATTTGGAACATCTAGTTTTGATGGACAATGAAACACCGATCATGAATACCAGAAATAAAGTAGGTTTCCTTGGATTGTGCGTGTGCATAGACAGCATGAAAGGATTGTACAACGAGCTCGTTAAACAAGAAAAAACATTGGATTTTTTACCAATGTACAAGTTAAGCCAAGACCACTTAGAGATATTTTTTTCAGTAGTACGGTCCCACGGCGGGTTCAACAATAATCCATCGGCCCTGCAATTTATGGCAACTTACAAAAAGCTCTTGGTTCACATGGAGTTAAAAGAGAATTTCAGGGGAAACTGTGCTCCTCTGGAACACATAACTTTGTTAACGTGTTCGTCGTCAACTGAGCATATTAACTTGACAACGAAGGGTTATAGATCAGGATCACAAGTGGATATGGTCGACGAACAATTCATGAGCAATTTGAAGGAGGAAGATCTGAGTTTACCTGCCGGTTTCCATTCAGTATTTTCACAACATGTTGTGGCATACGTTGCCGGGTATGTTGTTAGATATTTACTATCTAGACTAAATTGCACTGATTGCTTGGGAGCATTAGTCGCAAACACACCTAAACAAGCTCATTTATTTATTGTGTTTAAAGACAGAAGTAGACTTATCTATCCATCAAATGATGTAATCCGAATTTGTAATGCCGCAGAATCAGTAGTAAGGGTTAATTTTGACAAAAGTAATAAATCCGATCGCGATCCTATAAATATGGTTACAAAAACGTTAAAATTATTCATCGGATCCGATATTTTCACGATCCTTCATGCCCATTTATTTGAGCAGGAACCGTGCAGTAATCATTTGCTTCATCTGCTAAGGGCCGTTATCCAAAAATATGTCGATATACGGATAAAATATTTAGTTTGTAAGTCAAATGTAAAACAAACCAAGAGGCAACTATACAACAAGCTCACTCTTTTAAAAGGGCAATAACGGATACTTAAGGGTTTGGATCCTCCAAGCGGGCGATCTGAATACAGTCTAGTCGAATACTAGCTGACTGCGCTTAGACCAGATTCTATGATTCTACCTACGTCTGAGGTTTTAGTTATTATTGCTCAATGGAAGCTGTAATTTTTGAGAACAGAATTGTATTTCTGTTATCAAAATTACATCTTCCTGTACCTTTGTATTTTCCACTAAAATAAACCTTAGGCATACATCCAATCATATAAAACTACATTGCTTGTCCTATTTTATCGTGAACACTGAAGATCGAGTAGATATAATTTGTTGATTTGAATAATTTTCGACAAAAAAATAATGGCGGCCTTATAAGAGCCTTAATTAGAATATTATTTTGTAGATATTCTAAAATGTGATTAAAATAAACACGTTTAAAACATCATGAACTATTTTTTTTATTTCTTACCTTTATGGCATATTGGGGTCAAATGGTTACAAACCAATAAACATTTTTATAAATGTATATATATTTCTTATGTTTTAAAAAATAATTTTAAGCTTCTCTTTACTACACTAGATTTTTGTCGCCGCCACTGACAGGGAGTGTTTTTATTCATCTATGAGATGGCAAAATACAGCATCGCCGCACAGCACTCATATCTTCTCTTTCCTGCGCAAGAAATTATGGGAGGCGGAGCGACGTTGGTTGACATCCTTACGAGAAGACGACGTAATTGAGCGTGTATGTCAGTAAACTGTTACAATGTCAACAATTACAATGTACAACAATTTACAATGTCGAGTCGAGTGAGTGCTATCCGTAATCGACTAGTCGATTGGCGAGCGCGTGGTCACTCCCTATTTCTCGCATCTCCATCAATATACGGTATAAACATCTATAGCACACCTGTCTGCTTTCGGCTCCAAGCGACCCGTCTGAAGCGCGCGCTAATTGTTGGAAAGGCAATGCCTGAAATAGCACGCCATCTATTATTATCTTCATTGAACATGTGATTTGTAGCGTAGAAGGAAATGCAATAGATAGCGCTAATAATTGAATGCTAATTTCGTTGAAACTGCTTGAATTATTGGGTTTTTAGAATCAATCGATCCTTTATAATTAAAACTTAATTATCAATGTTAATATAGATATCCAAATAAATTCCTATACTTTTCGACGTCAGCACTACCAGTGCCATCTGCGTAGTGACGTCGAGAAATATGCTGCCATTTTCTTGTATGAGATGGTGCTATCTATTACACTATAAAATCAATGCCATTACTTATGTGCCCAGGTAATAAGTGTAGTATTGCAAAACGGCTGCAAAAATATTTGTGTGTGAGACCAGTAAGAGACGCATAGGACCTTGCGGTGATGAATAGGAAACATATCATATTTTTAGCTCCTTTCCAGTTGACAATGTAGTACTCTTTAAACTCAATACTTTTTTGTTGCAAATTTGTAAATGTTTATGCTGGAACACTGCGAACGATGGACTTAGTTAGTTAGTTGGTCTGGGCTTTTCTTTTCGCACTTGGCCTCTTGATTGGACCGTTGTGCGTGGCTCATGTTTCTATTTGTGTTTATGTTACTCCAACCAACCCAGGCTGTCCCAGAAGGTTAGCAGCCTGTTTGGGTTGCTACAGGCCTCCGGGACAGATGCTGGAGATTGTAGTATTTTTGCCCGTTGCTCTGCCACGCTCCTGCATTCCATGAGCACAAGCTGTGGCGTTTCTTCTTCCTCCATGTATCCTCTGCATAGACGGCTGTCTGTCACACCTATGATAAACAGGTGTTTGTTTAGGGGACAGTGGCCTGTCATAGTACCTATGACTTTACTGATTTTGTCCCTTTTTAATCTGGTGAGGTTGCGGGCAAGTTTTTTAGGCGCTTCCGGAACCGCGTTCTTTGTTTGCCTGCATCCTGCGTTTTTTTTTTCATTCTTTAAGGTGGGTTTCGTCGGTGTTTCTGCGTAGCCATGTTTTTATTTGGGCATGGGCATCAAGAGTTCCGGTCCATAAACTATTTTCTTTGATCCCCTTCTGGTCAGTTCGTCTACCGCGTCGTTGCCCAGTGAGTCGCTGTGCCCTTTAATCCATTGCAGGGTCACTTTATTTGACCTTGCAATGGATTGGAGCGCATTGTGGCATTCCAGTACAAGGACTGAGGTTATAGTATTTTTTGCTAGCGCTTGTAGCACGGAGGCACTGTCGGAGACAAATTTCAGACTTAGGTCTCCGACATCTTTGTCTGCAACTGCCTGTGCTGCTCTGGTGATGCCAATGCATTCTGCTTGGAAGATCGTATTTAAGTTGCCTAGGGTAGTTGATATTTTGATGTTTAGATCATTTGAGAAGACGCCGGCTCCGGTACCTTGAGTGGTTTTGGAGCCGTCTGTGTATATCCTTACTTCATTTGTACCAGAGTGATCTGCTGGTTGAACGATGGACTTATCATTGTCCTCTTGTTTTATTTTTATAAACGTTTTTATACAACCACCTTTTCATCATTTTGTTATCAAATTTTAGGTTAGTTTCCAATAATTAAACCATTTATTAAATATGGTATTAGAATGCTCGACGCCATAGAACGATTTTGCAAACCCTCTAAACTAAACCTGATTATTTATTTTGTCTGTTTTGTGCGCTTGTATATTGAGTCAAGTATGGTGAAGAGGCACTGCGGGAAAAGGTTAACTGACGTTGCGAGATATTGACTCTTGACTTACTGACTAAATCAAATAGTAAATAAAATACAAACAGAGCTGCCATGGAATTTACCGACTGGAGTCGTGCCTATCATGATACTATTTTTTTTCACTTCTGTGGGGTGATCAGTGGATTCCGGACTAACGACCGGCTGTGGTAGGTTTAGGACAGCTGTCTTGCCACATGTGAGCGTACACCTTACCACCCATTCACTCCCCCTTCAAAGCCATAGAATTTGAGATGCGCTAGTCGCGGTTTTAGATAATGCCAGCAGTAATAAATAAAATACAAACGGAGCTGCCATGGAATTCACCGACCAAAAATCGGGCTCAGCATATATAATTTCTACACTTCTGGGAGGGGAAGGGTGGATTCCGGACTAACGACCGGCGGTGGTAGGTTTAGGACAGCTGTCTTGCCACATGTGAGCGTTCACCTTACCACCCATTCACTCCCCCTTCGAAGCCATAGAATTTGAGATGCAGAGATCGCGGTTTTAGATAAATTTTTCTAGAAAGGAGTTGATTATTTTCCTCGAGAGACCAAGATCTTTCAAAAGGTGAAACAAAGATTTAGCTGGCAGGCCACGAGCGCCTACTTCCACCGCGTGAAGGTGAACAGTGAAGCCGTTCCGGGTGACGGCATTTGCGAGGTCATGGTATTTATTTAATTTGTACTCGTGGTCTTTTGGGATATTTGATTCCCATGGAACAGTTAATTCTACGATAATGACCATCTTCCGAGATAGAGAGTAAAGAGTTATATCTGGACGCAGGGCTGTGCATCCGAGACTTTCAGGGAATTTATACTGCTTAGAGACCGAATCGACCTCCATAATCCAATCTGAAGCTTTCCTCGATTATTGAGAAAGGTTTTGCAGTGAGATGTTTTTTGCCTTTAGAGCCAACCCGCACAAACTGTATTGGGGGTTTGGAGGATACTGTGGAACCCTTGTTGGCACGAGCCACTGAGAGGCTAAGTACCTCGCGAATAACAGCAAGGACTTTGTCATGGCGGTAAGTGTACCGTCCTTGATCCAAGGCCACCTTGCAGCCAGCTAGAATATGTCTAGCTGTGCAAGGGGTGTTGCTACAAAGGGGACATGAACTATCCTCGGCATAGCTCCAACGAGCGAGGTTACTGGGGTCTGGAAGTGTATGCTGAAAGGCATTTAAATAAAATTTCAGCATCTCTGGCGTCCAGTCATACAACATTACTTTCCAGTGCATTGGAGGAGGAATGCAAAAGTCTCCAATTGTTGTCCAATCATTCTGGCATTGAAGGCCAATAGCTTGAGCCATACTATTGCTGTCGTAATCTCCCCACAAGAGAGACTTCTTCAAGTCCACATCGTTCATGGTTGTACTGCCATACCCCAGACCAGTGCCATTCTGGCTGATTCCAGTAAGGAACTTTTTGTGGAAGTCAACGCGGGCTTGTAGATCATTTGACTCACTTGACAATATGCCAGCATTAAAGACCGTATTCTTAGACTATATCATCATCTGCAACTTAGACTTATATCATACTAGCAAGACACATGTGCTTTATAAATAGGTTACAAACGAATTTACCGCGTGAACTTTGTAGCATTCGACGTTTTGGCAATATTGCAACCGCTGTTGTCCAGGGTAGACTAATTTGCAACATATCCGATATGTCAGGTGCTACAAACTCATGCGATAAATTCGTTTTTATCCTATTTGCCATGTCATTTAGCCGCCATAGTCTTCGATTTCATATTCATGATCCATGTTCTAAATCAATCAAAAATATGTTATTTTAAAAAATCATCCTTTTGGTCAACCACCCCAAATTGGTCTATAACCATTTAAAATTCTCAATAACCTTAGGCTCAAATAGTCATTTAAAAATCCTTGGCAGGAAAATCACCCATCAGGGAAAAGACCTCTCTGGCGATCATGTTATAGAGCATTTCAATAGTTGCCTGGCAAAAATAGATGCCTTGCCAATTTCTATCCTTCGAAAGGCTTGAATCTACGACAATTATCTAACCTCATTTGTTATGGCATTTCATATTTACAATTTTACCAATACCCAACTGTCTCGTCTGGATGCGCTGGTGACATCTAGTCTGAAATCCTGGTTGTCCTTAGCCAAACCAGCTGACCCCTCAACTCTCTTCAGGTCCAAACACAATTTTGGGCTAGCTTTAAAACTAACCTCTTTGCTCTACGCCAACCCCAGAATAACCAAAACTTCAATTCTGTCTAATTCCAAGGATCCGGCAATATCGAAGCACGTAATAAGTAGCTGTAGTGAGTCAAATGATCTACACGCTCGCGTAGACTTTCACAAAATGTTCCTTGCTGGAATCAGCCAGAATGCCACTGGGATTGGGTGTGGCAGTACAACCATGAGCGATGTGGACTTGAAGGAGTCTCTCTTGCGAAATTACGACAGCAGCAGCATGGCTCACGCTGTTGACCTTCAATGCCAGAATAATTGGACAACAATTGGGGACTTTTACATTCTTCCTCCAATGCACTGGAAGGTAATGCTCTATGACGGGATGCCAGAGATGCTTACATTTTATTTAAATGTCTTTCAGCATACAGATCCCAGTAACCTCGCTCTTTGGAGCTATTCTGAGGATAGTTCATGTCCCCTATGGAGTAATACCCCTTGCACAGCTAGACGTAGTCTAGCTGGCTGCAAGGTGGCCTTAGATCAAGGACGGTACACTTACCGCCACAACAAAGTCCTTGCTGTTATTCGCGTGGTAATTAGCCTCTCAGTGGCTCGTGCTGACAAGTGTCTGACAGTACCCTCCAAACCCCCCAATACAGTTTTTGCGGTAAAAAATATTACACTTCAAAACCTTTCTCAATAATTGAGAAAGCTTCAGATTAGATTCTGGAGGTCAATTTGGTCTCTAAGCAGTATAAATTCTCTGAAAGTCTCGGATGCACAGCCCTCCATCCAGATATAACTGTTTATTCTCTATCTCGGAAGTGTTGGGAATCAAATATCCCAAAACGGCTTCACTGTCCACCTTGACGCGGTGGAAGTTAGCGCTCGTGGCCTGCCAGCTAAATCACTGTCTCACCTTTTTAAAGATCTTGGTCTCTCCAGGACAATCAACTCCTTCCTAAAAAACTTATCCAAAACCGCGTTTGCCGCATCTCAAATTCTATGGCTTTGAAAGGGGAGTGAATGGATGGTATAGTTTACGCTCACATGTGGCAAGACAGCTTTCCTAAACCTACCACTTTCACAACGTTCTGAGGGGTCTTGAATTTCACAATAATACCTATACTTTGGCCAATCAGAGCTTTATTCTTCGATCAATATTTCTCCTAGATCGATAATATATTAGAGATAATATAATTAGACAATATAGTATACTACATGCATGTATTTACATAGTTTTATTTACACTTTACATTTCATTTACAGTTACTTTTTCTTTGCCTACAGTTGAAGAAGTTCCTGTGGACTCTCACCTCTCGGTATCGCGATCACGCCACTCGGAGACTCCTGCAGAAAGAGGGGCTTCGCCACCATCTTCATCCCATCATGCCACATCCAATCGAGGCGATTCCTCTAGTCTCTCTATCGAAGAGAGCAATAAGCTCCGAGCAAA
Source organism: Micropterix aruncella (assembly GCA_944548615.1). Lineage (NCBI taxonomy): Eukaryota > Metazoa > Arthropoda > Insecta > Lepidoptera > Micropterigidae > Micropterix > Micropterix aruncella. Next base: position 1,821,642 of record OX155953.1, on the reverse strand, counting down.
ACTCGGACTCAAACCTTTACAGCTCACCGAGGAGAAAGATTCCGGTAAGTGATGCACAGAAGCAATTATTCTATGTCCTCTTATAAGCTGGATGAGTTCTCGGATAAGCTGTTAAAACCCTTTACCGAATACTTTAGAGGCTGGCAACAATTCATTAAATATGGTCAGTTTGAATTTAGATTATCTGTTAGTAGTCAGTCAAATGTGTTGCATTGGGTCATTTATTTATTTATTTTATTTGTTCATTACACAAATCAACATTACAGATATACCAAGCTGTTGAAATTCACCGTATAAAATGATTTTTTAAAAATAATTACACACATTAATATAAACCATACAACATATATTAATATAATACAAACAGATTATTAAATAGCAGCCGGTATGTGACAGACAGACTGCCCTCAAATTAGATTTTGTATGTCTGCCTACCAGGATGTAGTTTTGTTTTGTGATAATATTTGCTACAACATCAGCGTACAGATGATGTGTCGTGACATACTTAGTAAAAATACAGTAAAATGATATGTGTGGTTTTACTTAACGACGGGATTATTCTTTCATGATATAATTACTAAGCAAAAACGTTGAAGTGACAAATTTATATTATTTATTTCATTTAATTAAAGTTACAAAAACATAAAGAACCATTAATAAAGTTTGTCATTATAACGAATGGGTTATATAGTTACCTTTTTCATCATAAAAAAGTTCTTCATAAAAATATGACCTCATTCCTGACATTTTGAATTTTGTTGTATACTGATTTTTGTTTATGACGGTAATATTAATGCATGTAATTTAGCACTTAAATGGGTGATCCTTCTACTTAAGGACCGTATTTCCAGTTGTTTATAGTGGTTGTAACAATAAAGAAATGTCACAAATTACTACAGATTTTAACGAGATCGTGAATTAACCTAACCTTTTTTATGTACAGATGATGGCAAATTTAAAGACGATCTCGGTGAGTTTTATCATAAACCCGCTGTCAACATTTCGGAAAAGAAGAAAACCGAAAAAATCCAAGCGAAATTATCGGAACGTAAGGAAAAGCGTAAGATGGAAGAAAGGCTTTTATCGGGCGTACGAGGTCTCGGATCCGATTCAGAGGATGAGGCGGCCAGCTCTTGGGTGAACAAATCCCGACAGGTTGCTGCACAGAAACAGGAGGCTGCCAAAAGGGTGAGTTAAAAAATCGCTTACCTTAAGAGGGATACTAACTGAATCGCCAAAACAACACATTGCATAACCTAAGCCTCTTTATACACTTCTCCTTTAACATTTGGATGGAGAAGTTCGATAATCATCGCCCAACCGATGTCATCTATCTGGACTTTGAAAAGTCTTACTACCTGATACTAAAAATTCGGGAGTACTTGAGTGGCAAAATCAGAAATCTACCTGCTCTAATATTGTCTTTAATAGACTATGTCGACTATGTGTCTGTATAGTATCTGTATATCTGACCCCTGTCTGTATAGGAAGACTAAGTGGAGACCCCAGAGAATACAAGTTTGAATGCAAGAGGGCAGTTTCTCTTATTATTCTGCGGTTGTATGGAGTCCGTTGGGAACGGCATTGCTATCGATATCGATTGGAATATTTAGCAATCACTACAAGAATATGTTATTAAAAGAAGATTTTTAGAAGCCAAAGATTTTTAGTTTTTTTGGTATGATTACCTGGTAATTTGATTATTGTTATTGTTTTTTTATTTATTTATATTTTTTTATCATGTTTATTTGATGTTGCTTATTTTGATTTATTTGATTTTGATTATTTTATATTAATATCATTTAATAGAGTAATTCTTACATTAAATGAGACTTCAATCAGAATGTACTTTAGACTTTAAAAGTTTTGAAATCGGACAAAGCTTTCTTGGGGGTATCGTAACCTTAGTCAGACTTAAACATTTTTTTCTTCGGTAAACCAATAAAAGTGCGTATATCTGCACTGAGGCCATGTTACACTGAGAATACTTAATACGATTTCAAAAGTTCTTTCGCCAAAGTGTTTTATTCTCAATGGCAAGAGCTGATTAGATTTATGTTTCCATACCTACAATGGAAATGGGAGCTGCCATTCAACTGCATCTTGAAAATTACATGTACGTTTCAGCTTGCTACTAGCCTACATTATATAATTGAACATTTTTTTGTGTTTTACTATAGGCGGCAATGCTGGATGAATTGGATGCAGAATTCGGAATCGCCGCTCTGGTCGATGAAGAAGGAAGGGAAGAAAAGTCGTCTCGCTACCAATCAACGCAGCTGTCGGGGCTGAGGGTCGCCCACGACATCGATCAGATTGGTGAAGATCGTATGGTCGTACTCACGCTGCAGGATCAACAAGTGCTAGCCGATGACTCCGAAGATGTCCTCGTTAACGTTAACATGGTGGACGAGGAACGCTATAAAAAAGTATGTATGCGGTCACTATTTTCTTAAACGAGTCCTTCCTGTTAATACTCAAAAAGTATTCATTTGTATTGCGTTTATTTTTTTCATTTCCAAACGCTTTCATCATTCACTTAGTTTTTCTTTTTGAGAAATGGGTATGTAAAAGTTTATTTCGCCTGAAAAAATGTATGAAACTTCAAAATGTAATTACTGAGATTAGGAGATGAAGATTATGTCTTCATCTTCTTCGCTTAATTTTGATACCAATAATGATGTCTCCAAAAATGATCTTAAAACAGAATAATTTCAGCATTTTTTAGTCACTCCTAACTAAAATAGAAATCACTGTTTGTAAGCATTGACAATATGTATATTTTTTATTTCAGAGCAACGACAACAAGCGAGTGGGTCGCCTTGGCTATCAAGCTTATACTGAAGAGGGAGAATCTGGCGCTAGCGGTATGTTAGCTCAGTATGACAGCGATGATGAGAGGCAACGAGGCTTTGTAATCGGGGATGAAGATGCTCTAGAAGCTGCGGCCTTCAGGAAGAAGATGGTAAGTCTTCTATGAAAACCGTATAAATTAATTTTACTGCTTGAAGGTTAATAAGTTTTGAAAGTACGATGGTGTATTGAAACCACAATGGTGTATTTAAACCACGATGGTGTATCGAAACGTTCAGACTGACCAATAAATTAAGTATAGTCATTGATTATATAGGGTATAAGATTGCTCAAAGTTATAGGTAGCTAACGGTTTCGTGCAGCTTGGGCCATAAGATCCATTGTGTTTTCGGGTCGGTCCAACTCACGATCCAGCTCCTATTTAGTAGCCTCCTCGTGTTGAGGACTACCGGGTAGTAGGATTCTCGCATCTCAGGCCTCGCGGCTGGTAGATCGGTCTCCCCTGGAGGAACGCCTCTCGGCGCTACTGGACGGTTTGCGCATCGTGCCGCGTCAGGCCAATCGGTTGTGCTTTCTGACTAATTACTGAAGGAGTGTGGAGACTATGGAAATATACTGTCTCCTAAGCAGCGGGGGTGGATGTTGACCTGTCGTCAACCACTCTTAAAATGACCATTTGGCTGCCTGATCCTGAATTCAGAGTCGGGCAAAAGATGCCATTTATCTGCGATAGATTCCAATTGAATTACCGCTGAATATACGGCAGGTAGAGGTTGAGCAAGCGACTTCGGACCCGTAACCAGTCGGGAGGTTGGAGTTATCCTGATGGTTAATTCCAGATGGAGATATCCTTCCTAAACTGGTAGACAGGGGGCGAGGCTGCCCGCTGGAACCTTTCCCGGTGGCTCGCCGTAAGGCGTTGGCCTCTGTTAGGCATGTTGGCTTAGCTAGACGGTAGATTTGTATTCATCTACACTCACCTCTCGGGAGATAGAACAATCACTATCGTTAAAGCGTCCTGAGGTGACAGATTCGCCCATTATAGTTTACTAACCTGGTTGCTCAATGCCACAGTACATTTTGGCAACCCTTCTGCGCTGGTGACATGCAAGTGGCACTGATAACATTGTCCAGTAATACTAATAGCAATTTATTTTACCATCTATAATAACATTAATGGTTTTATTTGTAAAGGACTGATTGATTATTAAAAAATATATATTCAACCAATGATAACAATAATAACATTAAATTATTAGTGCTATCTATTGCATTTATACAGTATTGTTCGAATTAATGTGAACACAAGTGATAATTTGAAAAAAAGCAACATTGAATAAAACAAGAAAACAGAGAAATTAATACAATTTAAGTTGTTTTAATAGAAAATGTGTCCTTCCTTGGTTTTTTTAACTTCTTCAACACATTTTGGCATAGAATCGACCAGATTTTTACAGTTTTCTGATATTTGCTGATCTTGAAACAATGTATGGATTACAGCCTCAATCAGTTTTGTTTTTGTTGTGCAATCTGTTTTACCAAGATTTCACAATAGCCTACAGATTTTTAATGGGATTAAGGTCCGGTCAGTTTCCTGGACATTTAAGGCATGATATATTTTTGTCCTTGAAATATTTCATCATTATCTTGGACATGTGGCATGCAGCTGAATCTTGTTGAAAAACTTGTTGGCCCGTTGGCATCAACTTTTCTTAGTTCAGCTTTCAATCTCTGTTCTAGCAACTCTCTGTATTTTTGTGAGTTCATCATCCCTTCGATCAGCACAAGGCATCCGGTACCTTTATAAGAAAAGCAGCGCTAAAACATCTTCTTTAACGGATGTTTAAATGTTTGATCAATATAAGCTGTCGTAGTATTTTCATTGTCACTTTTTCTAACAAAACGCTGTGCTTGTACTGAAAAAGGCTCTCATCTGGGAACAACACTTCTCGAATCTTCAACAGTGCAGCTCACATATTTCGCCCAATCATATCGTTTTTCGTCATGGCAGCAATCTTTAACTGTTTTTTTATGTCTGATTGTTTTTTCCCCTTTTCAATAAGGGGTTTTTTTTACAATAACTCCAGCGTTTTTGTACAATAACTCCAGTCACGAACAATAACTCCAGCGTGTACTAAGTCTTGGTGAAGGTGTTGGCTGGTTTTCCTAAGGTTTAATTCACTTTCCCTAATTAAAAAAGCTTCATCCCTTGCTGTTGTCTTTTTTTTCCTTCCACATTTCCCTGTTATGTTCACTGCAATCGTCCTAATGTCCCTTTTTTGTAGCAAAATTTTATTGACAGCTCCTAAACTTACACCACACTTTTTGGCAATATCTCTTTGAGTCATTGTTATGTTTTTCATTCAAAGTCATAATTTTAGTGCGCTTTTTGGGAGTAATATCCATCTTCACAAATAAAGAGCAAATAAAGCCTTAATTCACTCATAACATAATAATTCTTAAAAACAACAAATTCAACACATCTATAGCTTGCTATGTGTCATTAAATAAAATAAAATAAATAAATTACTCTTATGACTGACAGAACAGGGGTCCCATCAAACTTGCAGAAGGCAGATTTGCAGACGGCAATCTTGCAGACGGCATTCTTGCAGGCGGCAGTTTTGCAGAAGGCAATCTTGCAGAAGGCAGTTTTGCAAATGTCAAACTGACGTTTCGAGGGTCGGCATTTTTGCAGATGGCATTTTTGCAGAAAATGAAGTTAGAAGCAAAACATCGTATTTAAAATTTAGTGTTACCAGAGTAGAAATCGACAAAAGCCGCGTTTTCATATGTCAGGGTACGGAAACCAGTCCACTTCTTTGAGTGTCCTCTCCATCGCGGATCTCAGCAATCAACTTTCGATTTTAGGGAAAGGAAAACCTAACCTAACCTAACCTAACAGAAAAACTTAAAACATTTTTTTAAATGTTTAGTTTGATGTACTGAATCATCCACTACAAGGATGCCGGTAATTAATGTCACTTCGATTTTAGGGAAAGAAAAACCTAACCTAACCTAACCTAACAGAAAAACTTAAAACATTTTTTAATGTTTAGTTTGATGTACTGAATCATCCACTACAAGGATGCCGGTAATTAAATGTGGAGAGGTAAAAATATTCACCACTTTAATTTACCCTGACATGATAATTTGCTACTTCTTTTTCTAAATTTAAAATTAATAACATATGACCGCTTTACTGCTTTATTTTTGGTTTGTTAAATAATATAAAATTATTTTATTCATGTAATCATGTCCTAATGCGCCATTCTCAAACGTTGCTAACTTCGGGTTTGTATGCAAGTTTGCTTTCTGCAAGAATGCCGTCTGCAAAAATGCCGCCTGCAAGGTTGCCGCCTGCAAGGTTGCCGCCTGCAAGGTTGCCTCCTGCAAATCTGCCCTCAACAGATTTGGAACTGTCAAAAGTGACATTTGTGCAAGACTGCCGCATGCAAAACTGGCGCCCCCCACAGAACAGTATAACAGAGGGCCGCTCCCTTGACATAAAAGTGTTGCCAACTGTGAAAAAAAGGTAAAATTGTGAAAATTTTGATGTGTTCACATTAGTTCGAACAATACTGTATATAGGCTGATTACATCACAGTAACAATACGGAGATATTAGTATGCCATCTATTAGACTAAAGCGTTTATGTATTATGAATTGGATAACCTGAAAAGGAAATTAAAATTAACATCTTTATGTAAATGTCATTATAATAATACTACTATGGTTTAAAAATTCTTTGGTATTATTTTATTGTGTTATTTTGAGATAGGACATCATTAACCCCTCTTATCGCGGGGTAAAAATTCAGCCGTCACTTCTGCGTGTGATAGTTTATATTGGATTTCATATCCAATATTGGATCGCTCACATTCCGCCGCGGGTAGGCTTGCATCCAATGATGGACGGGTCACATCAGTCGGATTAAGGCATGTTTAGAATGCCATCTATTGGGTCACTGGACATAAGAGAAAATTAGTTAATGTTTGGAAGCATGAGTGCCATCTACACTTAAAATTCATAGTAAAATCCGAGCTGCCAACACGTAGTATGGCATTGAACATTCTAATAACTGTATATAATCGATGATGGGCTCCTTATCGTGATCCGACGACGGCGACCTCTTCGTTAACAGAACTTCTTTGAAATCATTCTTTAATATTTCAGCCCAGTAATTGAACATTTTTATGTATTTAGTAGACTTTTTTTTAAGTGAAACCAGATAAAGGCTAATGAAGTATCTCATGCTTATTATTTATGGCAGTGTCTGCGTATTGTGTGGGTACATTTTGAATGTTCGTTCATAAACGTATCTGGACCAGGTTAGGACACGTCTGGATAGCCTTATCGTTTACCTCTTATAGGTTATACCTGGTGTATGATGGGGATTGACAGTTGCGGGCAGGATCGGAGGTGGTCTTCATCCTGCAGCGTTCCACAGTTGCATATTGGGATATCTGTGTAGTCCCAGCGACCGAGATTGGCTCAGCATCTTGTCACACCCACCCTCAGTCTGTTAAGACTACACCAGGTGGTATAGGGGACATAGGATAGCGGTGTTACCTCTTCTTTTATGTCCTTTAAATTTTGAATGTGTTGGTGAATGACTCCTACAGTTGATAAAAAACTGCCTTGCCTTTTGTTTTGATCAACTAAAATATAATAGTCTATTATTTATTTACAGGTGAAGGAAAAATTAACATCAGGGCGGCAGCTTGTGTCTTTAAATGGCCCTGGTTTACAAATCGCTTCAGATTATCTCACCGACAAAGAAATGACAAAGTTTAAGAAATCCAAGAAAAAGGTAGGCTTATTTTGCCTTAGTTTACATAACCACTTGTCTGTAGATCCCAATTGATACAAATATGTTTTTCTTTTTTTGTTTTTCTATTTTATCCAAGTAGACTTTATTCAATACAGTACATGCTTGTAAATCCTCTGTTTAGTCCGGACTAGCACTCTATAATCCGCTGTTTGATTATCTACATGATCTTTGACCACGTTCACAGATCATAGCTGTATTTGCGCTCTGAATTTTGCTACATTGCCTGTAGTTTGACGTTTTACCTTGGACAGGGCTCTAGACAGTCCTGCGGCCCCATGTGCGTGATCTCTATTGACGGGCAATGTACTTAAGGTGCGTTCCCTTTGGCTCTGCAGTCCAGAATTCACAGCATGCACTCCAGCAAAGATCAGATTGCTTTTCCAGTGTTGCCGATGCTTAAAAAATAAAATCCATTTCATAGCCTATTTCTAGTAAAAATCCCCGTTGTAAAAGGGAAAATACCCTTTTTTTTACCCTGGGTAAAAAAGTATTGGTAATAACCTCAAATTATTTATTTCGGATTGAAAAATTAAACAGGTCAATAATTAATGCATATTATATCTGGGAATTTAGAACTATTTTTAACATTTATAGTATTACATTAACCCCTCGAGCCGCGAGATTTCGCGAGCGCATGTCTGAAAGACTATGTATAATTATGGAAATTTTAGATTTATTATGGTGGCCGACCAAAATATTAATTTCTTCCAAACCGTTGTTGCACTTTAGAATTGTTGCATATTAGAACTTTAGAATACTAACTTTAGAGTCCGATCGGTCTTAACTAGGTGCAACTGTGCTTTTACGTTTGAGTCCGATCGGTCCCTCTGAGGCTCGAGGGGTTGATACTTATCAAAAAACGATTAACCACCCTACATTATTAAAAAGAGAAGGTAAATCCTTGGTTTTTTTTATTAGATTTCTCAATAACAATACTTGTTTAAAATATACCAGACAAAATATATAGCGGTTTATATAAGCTATTTTTATATAGCAATTTTATATAAATTTGTATATATGTAATTTTTATATAAATTATTATATATGATAATATAGCGGACGTATCACATACGTTCGTATAGGTAGGGTGGTTAAGCAACATTACAGTGAACTATACAATATATACAATACAGTAACATCTACATTCCTACTTGTGTATACAACCAATTTATGTAATTTCCAACATTCAACCACAGCCACTGAGCACTACAGTGTTTATTGGTTGTGCTAACCAATAAATCTACAGGTTTATTGGTTAGCACAAGACAAGTGGGTGATTCTACACATAAAAGGAAAGGAAAAAACATTTATTTTAATTTTTTAAACAACTTTTTTTTATCGTTAAAAGAGTTTTTTACTTGAAACGTTAAAGAAAACGTTGTTTAGGAAATTTTCGTCAATACCTTTATCCAGTAATCTGCTGTTTCAAGAAATCAAACCTCATGAAAAAAAAAATGGTGCCAGATTTGAAAGCGTGTGCTGTACTCTTGCATTATTCATTCATGCAGCCAATTTATTAAACTAGTTTCGTCCACTATTGTCTTAATTTACTAGCTTTGCATAGCACTGGAAGAGATAACGATCGTCACAGTAGCAGTCTATCAGTTCTTCTTTTTTTTAGATTCATTTTATAATTTCAGGGAAAGATAAGACAGAGGCCTAAAGCGGAACCAATCGATGTGGACAATTACGACGACAATGTACCTCTGAACACGGACGACACTGATGTTAAAATGGAGGCTCTGAAAGGTGAGCCTGACGACTTTGAGGAAGAAGCGGACAGAGACACCGAGTTGGAAGCCGCTTTGGCACGAGCTCGCAGATTCAGATTAGCAGAACAGCAACTCACTATCCCAAAGGTATGACCCTAAGACGGATTTCTATTTACATTTTCCCTGCCAAATAGAATTTATTAGTATGCAAGTGTAAAGTGTTTTAAGGAACAGTATTGTGCTAAAAATATTTCATTATTTTATGACAAAAATGCTTACCATATTTTGTTGAATGAATGCATTGCAGTTGTTAAGGGTGCGGCTCAATCTACAATCAAAACCCGTGGTTTTATTTCCACATTTGAATATCTCATGTATGTGTTGGTAGAAGGAAAAGTGGTTGTCGAATGTTCGACAATTTATTATATACAGTATTAGATTGCTCAATACCATAGTGCATTTCGGCAACTAGGATTTTACTATAAAACGCAAGGTATAGATGGCACTCATACTTCTAAATATTGATTAATCTTCTCTTATGTTCAATACGGCGGCGTTTGTGGTATAGAAGTAGTAATAATAACACTTTAATGTTCAGATATACTAATATCTAAACGACTGAACATAATATTAGCGGAAAGCAATACTATCCCCGATCACCAATTTGGGTTCAGAAGCAAGCACTCAACCATTGTGAGCAAGTACATAGAGTGGTTGATAGGATTAGAAAAGCTCTTTAAAAAAAGGAATACTGTTCGGCAGCATTTTTGGATGTCCAACAGGCGTTTGATAGGGTCTGTCATACCGGTTTATTGTATAAGATGAAGGGAAGTCTCCCACAAAATCTTTACTTGTTATTAAAGTCATATCTGGAAGAGAGAATATTCCAAGTAAGGATCAATGACACCTACTCAAACTTTTATAACATTGAGGCGGGCGTACCGCAGGGGTCGGTGTTAGGCCCTACTCTTTATTTAATGTACACAGCAGACTTATCCGAAACAGAGAATATGCATGATGTGTGATACCAGCCAGCCATAAATCAATCAGCCAAATCAATCAGCTAATCATAAATCTCCCTGCCGAATCTCAGTTTCATCTCTTTAAAGATCTTGGTCTATCCAGGAAAATAATCAACTCCTTCCTAGAAAAATTATCCAAGACCGTGATTTCCGCATCTCAAATTCTATGGCTTCGAATGGGAAGTGAATGGGTGGTAAGGTGCACGCACGCTCACATGTATCAAGACAGCTGTTCTAAACGTACCACAGCCGGTCAATAATGCGGAGTCCACCACTCACCCCCCAGAAGTGTAATAATAGTATTATGATGGGCCCGACTTCGGTCGGTGAATTCCATGGCAGCTCCGTTTGTATTTTATTTATCATAGCGTATGATAATTTTAGGTCGAAGAAATGCTCACAGAAGAGAAGAAAGAAATCAAAACGGAAGAAGACGAACCGATAAGCGGAGTTGTGCTCGATAGCACTGCAGAATTTTGTAGGACCCTCGGAGATATCCCGACTTACGGTCTTGCCGGAAACCGGGATCATCAGGATGAAATAATAGTAAGTAGTCATTTATGTAATGCTTAGGAGTTGTTTTTTTTTATTAGATCTTTACCATTCTAATTGCTGTTTTTCCACACTGGTCACGTTGAACTTAAATAACTTCAATTTGAGCCAGGATTCCAAATTCAAATAAATTTTAATTTAAAGTCCTTTATTCATTTGTCTCTATTGTTTGTTATTTGTTGTTATTTTCATGCGAAAATATAGTTAAAAATTCACATTATTTTCAAATATGAATTCCATCATAGCAGCAATGCAGCAGAGAGAACACACTAACGAGTCAAAAAAAAACATGCAAAGAGATAAAAGCAAAGTTGAATAATGCCTATTAGTTGAATAATGCCTCTTCACCATCTTTGACAACCATGAGAAATTTATTTAACGGATTTAAACGTGGTCGTAAATCTGTTTTTGATAAAGAGCAACCAGGCTGCTCGGCAGATTTGGATACCGAGGAAATCGTTGAAAAGGTCTGCGACATGATTCTTTCTGATATCCGAATTAAAGTGCGCAAAGCAGCACATTCCGTAGGTGTGTCTCGTACAGAACGGAAAATAATATTTTACTTGATGATTATGAGAAAGGTGTCGGCCCGATGGGTGCCGCGATTGCTCACGCTGGAAAACAAGCGGATACGGCTGTCAACGTCAAAACAGTGTTTGTACCTCTTTAAGTAAAATTCACAGGGGTTTTTGCATAAAGCCATCACCGTTGATGAAACCTGGGTACATTATGCCAAAGAGCAAGCAACAGACAAAACATTGATTTTTCCCTGTTGAATCTGCACCGAAGAAGGCAAAGATCGACCGGAAAGGTCGTGGCCACGATTTATTGCGATTCAAAGGGAATAATTCTCATGGACTATTTGCTGAAAGGAAGAACGATCACAGGGCAATATTACACCGAATTATTGGACCAATTTGAAAAGTAATCGAAGAAGACACAAGCCTCATTTGGCTAAGGGAAAGTGCTGTTTCACCCTGATAACGCACCAGCACATTCATCCGGAAATGTCGCTGTCAAATTGCATGAACTGCACTACGAGTTGCTGCCGCATCCGCCGTATTCGCCCGACCTGGCTCCTTGCGACTTCTTTTTGTTCCCTACAGGAAAACATGGCTCGCTCGGGGGGCAGGGGGAAACTGAAACGAGGAGGTTAACGCAGACAGAAGCGTATTTTGAAGAGTTTGACGAATCACATTTTTTGGAGGGGTTAAAGAAATGGCAGAAACGTGGGGAAGTGTCTCAATCTAATTACGTTGAAAAATCAAATAAAAAAAGTGATAAACTTGCATCTTCTTTCCTAACACGGGTACTTATTGATCGATGTATATTTTTCATCTTAAATTTCCTCTGTAAAATGGAAACTTCATAGATAAGGACCTAATATATTTATTAGGGATACTAATTGTGTGGATATTTTTTTAGGAATTTGAATTAGAGGAAGACATAGAAGCAGACCACAGCGGCGACAAGAGAAGTGGAACCTCAAATGGTGGCGGCTGGAATGCCGTCGATACTAATTCAGAACCTGCTCCCGATATTGTGTCTGGAGGTTAGTGTCTTTATTTTCATTTAATCTCATTTCTTTGGCAGTCATAAGGGATATCTTTTGTCTTTTGAGCCTTTAAGAATATATTTTTTGCAGTGTCGTTTTAACTGGGACTCTTTTTTTTGTTTGTTGCAAAGCAATAATTGAGCCGTGTTATGCAATAATCAATCCATTCACAAAATGGACAAAATTGAGTTGTACATGCAGTATAGGCATTCCTAGACATCAAAGCAATGAGTAAAAAATGTATGGGCGCTGGGCCCACCTTTTAATTTCTTCAATAAAAATAGTAAGTGTAGGGTGGAGGGGAGGCTACTTACTAGGAGGCTGTAAAGTACAAACGGAGGTTTGGAATGCAATTGTTAAAAAATTGTGTAAAATATTTTTTAAAAACTAGCGGTGCGATATCAGGTAATTAGCCATATAACTCTGAAACAGCTCATTCATATCAGTCGTTCCGGTAATAAATGATCTACATAAAGAGATCTTTCCGTTGGTATATGATTTATAGCTATTATATACACCATCTGTGTCTTTGCTTTGCGACTATTATGTTATCGAACGCCATTCAACGCCGCCGAGTTCAATGATCTCGATCCATTAGTAAGGTCAAAAAAAACAGTCGATCGATTCTCAAACTGTTGTAAATCATTTGGAATAAAATAAATGTAATTTTAAAATAATTTATATTATATTCGATTCGTAAAAGTTGCTGATTTGCTCGTACCGATTCACCCATTTCGAGGATGTCACTAATTAAAAACTCACCCTGTAGTCTTAAGAGCAATTTCAACGTCGTCTCTTACTAATCTGCGTATCGATAATTACCCAATAAAATCAGCAGGCTTAAGACAATCGAGACAGACCGTCGAAGCGTCGCAGAGCGGACTCTGCGGGGCTCTCTTCGGGGTTTTATTTCGAGACGACATAAGTCATCGGCGCCGAAAGAGCGCGCCGATGATATTTTACAATAAGACCGTTGGGGCCGGACGATACGGGGCTACGGTTTAAAGGATGCAAAGGAATAACGCGGATGTGGGTCGGCAGCGGGCGCGCTGGAGGCGGAGCCGGCGCTGGGCGCGGGCGCGGCGGGCGCGCTGCGGCTGGCGCTCAGCAAGGGCTACCTGGGCGCGGGCGCAATAAGACCGTTGGGGCTGGACGATACGGGGTACGGTTTAAAGGATGCAAAGGAATAACGCGGATGTGGGTCGGCAGCGGGCGCGCTGGAGGCGGAGCCGGCGCTGGGCGCGGGCGCGGCGGGCGCGCTGCGGCTGGCGCTCAGCAAGGGCTACCTGGGCGCGGGCGCAATAAGACCGTTGGGGCTGGACGATACGGGGTACGGTTTAAAGGATGCAAAGGAATAACGCGGATGTGGGTCGGCAGCGGGCGCGCTGGAGGCGGAGCCGGCGCTGGGCGCGGGCGCGGCGGGCGCGCTGCGGCTGGCGCTCAGCAAGGGCTACCTGGGCGCGGGCGCAATAAGACCGTTGGGGCTGGACGATACGGGGTACGGTTTAAAGGATGCAAAGGAATAACGCGGATGTGGGTCGGCAGCGGGCGCGCTGGAGGCGGAGCCGGCGCTGGGCGCGGGCGCGGCGGGCGCGCTGCGGCTGGCGCTCAGCAAGGGCTACCTGGGCGCGGGCGCAATAAGACCGTTGGGGCTGGACGATACGGGGTACGGTTTAAAGGATGCAAAGGAATAACGCGGATGTGGGTCGGCAGCGGGCGCGCTGGAGGCGGAGCCGGCGCTGGGCGCGGGCGCGGCGGGCGCGCTGCGGCTGGCGCTCAGCAAGGGCTACCTGGGCGCGGGCGCAATAAGACCGTTGGGGCTGGACGATACGGGGTACGGTTTAAAGGATGCAAAGGAATAACGCGGATGTGGGTCGGCAGCGGGCGCGCTGGAGGCGGAGCCGGCGCTGGGCGCGGGCGCGGCGGGCGCGCTGCGGCTGGCGCTCAGCAAGGGCTACCTGGGCGCGGGCGCAATAAGACCGTTGGGGCTGGACGATACGGGGTACGGTTTAAAGGATGCAAAGGAATAACGCGGATGTGGGTCGGCAGCGGGCGCGCTGGAGGCGGAGCCGGCGCTGGGCGCGGGCGCGGCGGGCGCGCTGCGGCTGGCGCTCAGCAAGGGCTACCTGGGCGCGGGCGCAATAAGACCGTTGGGGCTGGACGATACGGGGTACGGTTTAAAGGATGCAAAGGAATAACGCGGATGTGGGTCGGCAGCGGGCGCGCTGGAGGCGGAGCCGGCGCTGGGCGCGGGCGCGGCGGGCGCGCTGCGGCTGGCGCTCAGCAAGGGCTACCTGGGCGCGGGCGCAATAAGACCGTTGGGGCTGGACGATACGGGGTACGGTTTAAAGGATGCAAAGGAATAACGCGGATGTGGGTCGGCAGCGGGCGCGCTGGAGGCGGAGCCGGCGCTGGGCGCGGGCGCGGCGGGCGCGCTGCGGCTGGCGCTCAGCAAGGGCTACCTGGGCGCGGGCGCAATAAGACCGTTGGGGCTGGACGATACGGGGTACGGTTTAAAGGATGCAAAGGAATAACGCGGATGTGGGTCGGCAGCGGGCGCGCTGGAGGCGGAGCCGGCGCTGGGCGCGGGCGCGGCGGGCGCGCTGCGGCTGGCGCTCAGCAAGGGCTACCTGGGCGCGGGCGCAATAAGACCGTTGGGGCTGGACGATACGGGGTACGGTTTAAAGGATGCAAAGGAATAACGCGGATGTGGGTCGGCAGCGGGCGCGCTGGAGGCGGAGCCGGCGCTGGGCGCGGGCGCGGCGGGCGCGCTGCGGCTGGCGCTCAGCAAGGGCTACCTGGGCGCGGGCGCAATAAGACCGTTGGGGCTGGACGATACGGGGTACGGTTTAAAGGATGCAAAGGAATAACGCGGATGTGGGTCGGCAGCGGGCGCGCTGGAGGCGGAGCCGGCGCTGGGCGCGGGCGCGGCGGGCGCGCTGCGGCTGGCGCTCAGCAAGGGCTACCTGGGCGCGGGCGCAATAAGACCGTTGGGGCTGGACGATACGGGGTACGGTTTAAAGGATGCAAAGGAATAACGCGGATGTGGGTCGGCAGCGGGCGCGCTGGAGGCGGAGCCGGCGCTGGGCGCGGGCGCGGCGGGCGCGCTGCGGCTGGCGCTCAGCAAGGGCTACCTGGGCGCGGGCGCAATAAGACCGTTGGGGCTGGACGATACGGGGTACGGTTTAAAGGATGCAAAGGAATAACGCGGATGTGGGTCGGCAGCGGGCGCGCTGGAGGCGGAGCCGGCGCTGGGCGCGGGCGCGGCGGGCGCGCTGCGGCTGGCGCTCAGCAAGGGCTACCTGGGCGCGGGCGCAATAAGACCGTTGGGGCTGGACGATACGGGGTACGGTTTAAAGGATGCAAAGGAATAACGCGGATGTGGGTCGGCAGCGGGCGCGCTGGAGGCGGAGCCGGCGCTGGGCGCGGGCGCGGCGGGCGCGCTGCGGCTGGCGCTCAGCAAGGGCTACCTGGGCGCGGGCGCAATAAGACCGTTGGGGCTGGACGATACGGGGTACGGTTTAAAGGATGCAAAGGAATAACGCGGATGTGGGTCGGCAGCGGGCGCGCTGGAGGCGGAGCCGGCGCTGGGCGCGGGCGCGGCGGGCGCGCTGCGGCTGGCGCTCAGCAAGGGCTACCTGGGCGCGGGCGCAATAAGACCGTTGGGGCTGGACGATACGGGGTACGGTTTAAAGGATGCAAAGGAATAACGCGGATGTGGGTCGGCAGCGGGCGCGCTGGAGGCGGAGCCGGCGCTGGGCGCGGGCGCGGCGGGCGCGCTGCGGCTGGCGCTCAGCAAGGGCTACCTGGGCGCGGGCGCAATAAGACCGTTGGGGCTGGACGATACGGGGTACGGTTTAAAGGATGCAAAGGAATAACGCGGATGTGGGTCGGCAGCGGGCGCGCTGGAGGCGGAGCCGGCGCTGGGCGCGGGCGCGGCGGGCGCGCTGCGGCTGGCGCTCAGCAAGGGCTACCTGGGCGCGGGCGCAATAAGACCGTTGGGGCTGGACGATACGGGGTACGGTTTAAAGGATGCAAAGGAATAACGCGGATGTGGGTCGGCAGCGGGCGCGCTGGAGGCGGAGCCGGCGCTGGGCGCGGGCGCGGCGGGCGCGCTGCGGCTGGCGCTCAGCAAGGGCTACCTGGGCGCGGGCGCAATAAGACCGTTGGGGCTGGACGATACGGGGTACGGTTTAAAGGATGCAAAGGAATAACGCGGATGTGGGTCGGCAGCGGGCGCGCTGGAGGCGGAGCCGGCGCTGGGCGCGGGCGCGGCGGGCGCGCTGCGGCTGGCGCTCAGCAAGGGCTACCTGGGCGCGGGCGCAATAAGACCGTTGGGGCTGGACGATACGGGGTACGGTTTAAAGGATGCAAAGGAATAACGCGGATGTGGGTCGGCAGCGGGCGCGCTGGAGGCGGAGCCGGCGCTGGGCGCGGGCGCGGCGGGCGCGCTGCGGCTGGCGCTCAGCAAGGGCTACCTGGGCGCGGGCGCAATAAGACCGTTGGGGCTGGACGATACGGGGTACGGTTTAAAGGATGCAAAGGAATAACGCGGATGTGGGTCGGCAGCGGGCGCGCTGGAGGCGGAGCCGGCGCTGGGCGCGGGCGCGGCGGGCGCGCTGCGGCTGGCGCTCAGCAAGGGCTACCTGGGCGCGGGCGCAATAAGACCGTTGGGGCTGGACGATACGGGGTACGGTTTAAAGGATGCAAAGGAATAACGCGGATGTGGGTCGGCAGCGGGCGCGCTGGAGGCGGAGCCGGCGCTGGGCGCGGGCGCGGCGGGCGCGCTGCGGCTGGCGCTCAGCAAGGGCTACCTGGGCGCGGGCGCAATAAGACCGTTGGGGCTGGACGATACGGGGTACGGTTTAAAGGATGCAAAGGAATAACGCGGATGTGGGTCGGCAGCGGGCGCGCTGGAGGCGGAGCCGGCGCTGGGCGCGGGCGCGGCGGGCGCGCTGCGGCTGGCGCTCAGCAAGGGCTACCTGGGCGCGGGCGCAATAAGACCGTTGGGGCTGGACGATACGGGGTACGGTTTAAAGGATGCAAAGGAATAACGCGGATGTGGGTCGGCAGCGGGCGCGCTGGAGGCGGAGCCGGCGCTGGGCGCGGGCGCGGCGGGCGCGCTGCGGCTGGCGCTCAGCAAGGGCTACCTGGGCGCGGGCGCAATAAGACCGTTGGGGCTGGACGATACGGGGTACGGTTTAAAGGATGCAAAGGAATAACGCGGATGTGGGTCGGCAGCGGGCGCGCTGGAGGCGGAGCCGGCGCTGGGCGCGGGCGCGGCGGGCGCGCTGCGGCTGGCGCTCAGCAAGGGCTACCTGGGCGCGGGCGCAATAAGACCGTTGGGGCTGGACGATACGGGGTACGGTTTAAAGGATGCAAAGGAATAACGCGGATGTGGGTCGGCAGCGGGCGCGCTGGAGGCGGAGCCGGCGCTGGGCGCGGGCGCGGCGGGCGCGCTGCGGCTGGCGCTCAGCAAGGGCTACCTGGGCGCGGGCGCAATAAGACCGTTGGGGCTGGACGATACGGGGTACGGTTTAAAGGATGCAAAGGAATAACGCGGATGTGGGTCGGCAGCGGGCGCGCTGGAGGCGGAGCCGGCGCTGGGCGCGGGCGCGGCGGGCGCGCTGCGGCTGGCGCTCAGCAAGGGCTACCTGGGCGCGGGCGCAATAAGACCGTTGGGGCTGGACGATACGGGGTACGGTTTAAAGGATGCAAAGGAATAACGCGGATGTGGGTCGGCAGCGGGCGCGCTGGAGGCGGAGCCGGCGCTGGGCGCGGGCGCGGCGGGCGCGCTGCGGCTGGCGCTCAGCAAGGGCTACCTGGGCGCGGGCGCAATAAGACCGTTGGGGCTGGACGATACGGGGTACGGTTTAAAGGATGCAAAGGAATAACGCGGATGTGGGTCGGCAGCGGGCGCGCTGGAGGCGGAGCCGGCGCTGGGCGCGGGCGCGGCGGGCGCGCTGCGGCTGGCGCTCAGCAAGGGCTACCTGGGCGCGGGCGCAATAAGACCGTTGGGGCTGGACGATACGGGGTACGGTTTAAAGGATGCAAAGGAATAACGCGGATGTGGGTCGGCAGCGGGCGCGCTGGAGGCGGAGCCGGCGCTGGGCGCGGGCGCGGCGGGCGCGCTGCGGCTGGCGCTCAGCAAGGGCTACCTGGGCGCGGGCGCAATAAGACCGTTGGGGCTGGACGATACGGGGTACGGTTTAAAGGATGCAAAGGAATAACGCGGATGTGGGTCGGCAGCGGGCGCGCTGGAGGCGGAGCCGGCGCTGGGCGCGGGCGCGGCGGGCGCGCTGCGGCTGGCGCTCAGCAAGGGCTACCTGGGCGCGGGCGCAATAAGACCGTTGGGGCTGGACGATACGGGGTACGGTTTAAAGGATGCAAAGGAATAACGCGGATGTGGGTCGGCAGCGGGCGCGCTGGAGGCGGAGCCGGCGCTGGGCGCGGGCGCGGCGGGCGCGCTGCGGCTGGCGCTCAGCAAGGGCTACCTGGGCGCGGGCGCAATAAGACCGTTGGGGCTGGACGATACGGGGTACGGTTTAAAGGATGCAAAGGAATAACGCGGATGTGGGTCGGCAGCGGGCGCGCTGGAGGCGGAGCCGGCGCTGGGCGCGGGCGCGGCGGGCGCGCTGCGGCTGGCGCTCAGCAAGGGCTACCTGGGCGCGGGCGCAATAAGACCGTTGGGGCTGGACGATACGGGGTACGGTTTAAAGGATGCAAAGGAATAACGCGGATGTGGGTCGGCAGCGGGCGCGCTGGAGGCGGAGCCGGCGCTGGGCGCGGGCGCGGCGGGCGCGCTGCGGCTGGCGCTCAGCAAGGGCTACCTGGGCGCGGGCGCAATAAGACCGTTGGGGCTGGACGATACGGGGTACGGTTTAAAGGATGCAAAGGAATAACGCGGATGTGGGTCGGCAGCGGGCGCGCTGGAGGCGGAGCCGGCGCTGGGCGCGGGCGCGGCGGGCGCGCTGCGGCTGGCGCTCAGCAAGGGCTACCTGGGCGCGGGCGCAATAAGACCGTTGGGGCTGGACGATACGGGGTACGGTTTAAAGGATGCAAAGGAATAACGCGGATGTGGGTCGGCAGCGGGCGCGCTGGAGGCGGAGCCGGCGCTGGGCGCGGGCGCGGCGGGCGCGCTGCGGCTGGCGCTCAGCAAGGGCTACCTGGGCGCGGGCGCAATAAGACCGTTGGGGCTGGACGATACGGGGTACGGTTTAAAGGATGCAAAGGAATAACGCGGATGTGGGTCGGCAGCGGGCGCGCTGGAGGCGGAGCCGGCGCTGGGCGCGGGCGCGGCGGGCGCGCTGCGGCTGGCGCTCAGCAAGGGCTACCTGGGCGCGGGCGCAATAAGACCGTTGGGGCTGGACGATACGGGGTACGGTTTAAAGGATGCAAAGGAATAACGCGGATGTGGGTCGGCAGCGGGCGCGCTGGAGGCGGAGCCGGCGCTGGGCGCGGGCGCGGCGGGCGCGCTGCGGCTGGCGCTCAGCAAGGGCTACCTGGGCGCGGGCGCAATAAGACCGTTGGGGCTGGACGATACGGGGTACGGTTTAAAGGATGCAAAGGAATAACGCGGATGTGGGTCGGCAGCGGGCGCGCTGGAGGCGGAGCCGGCGCTGGGCGCGGGCGCGGCGGGCGCGCTGCGGCTGGCGCTCAGCAAGGGCTACCTGGGCGCGGGCGCAATAAGACCGTTGGGGCTGGACGATACGGGGTACGGTTTAAAGGATGCAAAGGAATAACGCGGATGTGGGTCGGCAGCGGGCGCGCTGGAGGCGGAGCCGGCGCTGGGCGCGGGCGCGGCGGGCGCGCTGCGGCTGGCGCTCAGCAAGGGCTACCTGGGCGCGGGCGCAATAAGACCGTTGGGGCTGGACGATACGGGGTACGGTTTAAAGGATGCAAAGGAATAACGCGGATGTGGGTCGGCAGCGGGCGCGCTGGAGGCGGAGCCGGCGCTGGGCGCGGGCGCGGCGGGCGCGCTGCGGCTGGCGCTCAGCAAGGGCTACCTGGGCGCGGGCGCAATAAGACCGTTGGGGCTGGACGATACGGGGTACGGTTTAAAGGATGCAAAGGAATAACGCGGATGTGGGTCGGCAGCGGGCGCGCTGGAGGCGGAGCCGGCGCTGGGCGCGGGCGCGGCGGGCGCGCTGCGGCTGGCGCTCAGCAAGGGCTACCTGGGCGCGGGCGCAATAAGACCGTTGGGGCTGGACGATACGGGGTACGGTTTAAAGGATGCAAAGGAATAACGCGGATGTGGGTCGGCAGCGGGCGCGCTGGAGGCGGAGCCGGCGCTGGGCGCGGGCGCGGCGGGCGCGCTGCGGCTGGCGCTCAGCAAGGGCTACCTGGGCGCGGGCGCAATAAGACCGTTGGGGCTGGACGATACGGGGTACGGTTTAAAGGATGCAAAGGAATAACGCGGATGTGGGTCGGCAGCGGGCGCGCTGGAGGCGGAGCCGGCGCTGGGCGCGGGCGCGGCGGGCGCGCTGCGGCTGGCGCTCAGCAAGGGCTACCTGGGCGCGGGCGCAATAAGACCGTTGGGGCTGGACGATACGGGGTACGGTTTAAAGGATGCAAAGGAATAACGCGGATGTGGGTCGGCAGCGGGCGCGCTGGAGGCGGAGCCGGCGCTGGGCGCGGGCGCGGCGGGCGCGCTGCGGCTGGCGCTCAGCAAGGGCTACCTGGGCGCGGGCGCAATAAGACCGTTGGGGCTGGACGATACGGGGTACGGTTTAAAGGATGCAAAGGAATAACGCGGATGTGGGTCGGCAGCGGGCGCGCTGGAGGCGGAGCCGGCGCTGGGCGCGGGCGCGGCGGGCGCGCTGCGGCTGGCGCTCAGCAAGGGCTACCTGGGCGCGGGCGCAATAAGACCGTTGGGGCTGGACGATACGGGGTACGGTTTAAAGGATGCAAAGGAATAACGCGGATGTGGGTCGGCAGCGGGCGCGCTGGAGGCGGAGCCGGCGCTGGGCGCGGGCGCGGCGGGCGCGCTGCGGCTGGCGCTCAGCAAGGGCTACCTGGGCGCGGGCGCAATAAGACCGTTGGGGCTGGACGATACGGGGTACGGTTTAAAGGATGCAAAGGAATAACGCGGATGTGGGTCGGCAGCGGGCGCGCTGGAGGCGGAGCCGGCGCTGGGCGCGGGCGCGGCGGGCGCGCTGCGGCTGGCGCTCAGCAAGGGCTACCTGGGCGCGGGCGCAATAAGACCGTTGGGGCTGGACGATACGGGGTACGGTTTAAAGGATGCAAAGGAATAACGCGGATGTGGGTCGGCAGCGGGCGCGCTGGAGGCGGAGCCGGCGCTGGGCGCGGGCGCGGCGGGCGCGCTGCGGCTGGCGCTCAGCAAGGGCTACCTGGGCGCGGGCGCAATAAGACCGTTGGGGCTGGACGATACGGGGTACGGTTTAAAGGATGCAAAGGAATAACGCGGATGTGGGTCGGCAGCGGGCGCGCTGGAGGCGGAGCCGGCGCTGGGCGCGGGCGCGGCGGGCGCGCTGCGGCTGGCGCTCAGCAAGGGCTACCTGGGCGCGGGCGCAATAAGACCGTTGGGGCTGGACGATACGGGGTACGGTTTAAAGGATGCAAAGGAATAACGCGGATGTGGGTCGGCAGCGGGCGCGCTGGAGGCGGAGCCGGCGCTGGGCGCGGGCGCGGCGGGCGCGCTGCGGCTGGCGCTCAGCAAGGGCTACCTGGGCGCGGGCGCAATAAGACCGTTGGGGCTGGACGATACGGGGTACGGTTTAAAGGATGCAAAGGAATAACGCGGATGTGGGTCGGCAGCGGGCGCGCTGGAGGCGGAGCCGGCGCTGGGCGCGGGCGCGGCGGGCGCGCTGCGGCTGGCGCTCAGCAAGGGCTACCTGGGCGCGGGCGCAATAAGACCGTTGGGGCTGGACGATACGGGGTACGGTTTAAAGGATGCAAAGGAATAACGCGGATGTGGGTCGGCAGCGGGCGCGCTGGAGGCGGAGCCGGCGCTGGGCGCGGGCGCGGCGGGCGCGCTGCGGCTGGCGCTCAGCAAGGGCTACCTGGGCGCGGGCGCAATAAGACCGTTGGGGCTGGACGATACGGGGTACGGTTTAAAGGATGCAAAGGAATAACGCGGATGTGGGTCGGCAGCGGGCGCGCTGGAGGCGGAGCCGGCGCTGGGCGCGGGCGCGGCGGGCGCGCTGCGGCTGGCGCTCAGCAAGGGCTACCTGGGCGCGGGCGCAATAAGACCGTTGGGGCTGGACGATACGGGGTACGGTTTAAAGGATGCAAAGGAATAACGCGGATGTGGGTCGGCAGCGGGCGCGCTGGAGGCGGAGCCGGCGCTGGGCGCGGGCGCGGCGGGCGCGCTGCGGCTGGCGCTCAGCAAGGGCTACCTGGGCGCGGGCGCAATAAGACCGTTGGGGCTGGACGATACGGGGTACGGTTTAAAGGATGCAAAGGAATAACGCGGATGTGGGTCGGCAGCGGGCGCGCTGGAGGCGGAGCCGGCGCTGGGCGCGGGCGCGGCGGGCGCGCTGCGGCTGGCGCTCAGCAAGGGCTACCTGGGCGCGGGCGCAATAAGACCGTTGGGGCTGGACGATACGGGGTACGGTTTAAAGGATGCAAAGGAATAACGCGGATGTGGGTCGGCAGCGGGCGCGCTGGAGGCGGAGCCGGCGCTGGGCGCGGGCGCGGCGGGCGCGCTGCGGCTGGCGCTCAGCAAGGGCTACCTGGGCGCGGGCGCAATAAGACCGTTGGGGCTGGACGATACGGGGTACGGTTTAAAGGATGCAAAGGAATAACGCGGATGTGGGTCGGCAGCGGGCGCGCTGGAGGCGGAGCCGGCGCTGGGCGCGGGCGCGGCGGGCGCGCTGCGGCTGGCGCTCAGCAAGGGCTACCTGGGCGCGGGCGCAATAAGACCGTTGGGGCTGGACGATACGGGGTACGGTTTAAAGGATGCAAAGGAATAACGCGGATGTGGGTCGGCAGCGGGCGCGCTGGAGGCGGAGCCGGCGCTGGGCGCGGGCGCGGCGGGCGCGCTGCGGCTGGCGCTCAGCAAGGGCTACCTGGGCGCGGGCGCAATAAGACCGTTGGGGCTGGACGATACGGGGTACGGTTTAAAGGATGCAAAGGAATAACGCGGATGTGGGTCGGCAGCGGGCGCGCTGGAGGCGGAGCCGGCGCTGGGCGCGGGCGCGGCGGGCGCGCTGCGGCTGGCGCTCAGCAAGGGCTACCTGGGCGCGGGCGCAATAAGACCGTTGGGGCTGGACGATACGGGGTACGGTTTAAAGGATGCAAAGGAATAACGCGGATGTGGGTCGGCAGCGGGCGCGCTGGAGGCGGAGCCGGCGCTGGGCGCGGGCGCGGCGGGCGCGCTGCGGCTGGCGCTCAGCAAGGGCTACCTGGGCGCGGGCGCAATAAGACCGTTGGGGCTGGACGATACGGGGTACGGTTTAAAGGATGCAAAGGAATAACGCGGATGTGGGTCGGCAGCGGGCGCGCTGGAGGCGGAGCCGGCGCTGGGCGCGGGCGCGGCGGGCGCGCTGCGGCTGGCGCTCAGCAAGGGCTACCTGGGCGCGGGCGCAATAAGACCGTTGGGGCTGGACGATACGGGGTACGGTTTAAAGGATGCAAAGGAATAACGCGGATGTGGGTCGGCAGCGGGCGCGCTGGAGGCGGAGCCGGCGCTGGGCGCGGGCGCGGCGGGCGCGCTGCGGCTGGCGCTCAGCAAGGGCTACCTGGGCGCGGGCGCAATAAGACCGTTGGGGCTGGACGATACGGGGTACGGTTTAAAGGATGCAAAGGAATAACGCGGATGTGGGTCGGCAGCGGGCGCGCTGGAGGCGGAGCCGGCGCTGGGCGCGGGCGCGGCGGGCGCGCTGCGGCTGGCGCTCAGCAAGGGCTACCTGGGCGCGGGCGCAATAAGACCGTTGGGGCTGGACGATACGGGGTACGGTTTAAAGGATGCAAAGGAATAACGCGGATGTGGGTCGGCAGCGGGCGCGCTGGAGGCGGAGCCGGCGCTGGGCGCGGGCGCGGCGGGCGCGCTGCGGCTGGCGCTCAGCAAGGGCTACCTGGGCGCGGGCGCAATAAGACCGTTGGGGCTGGACGATACGGGGTACGGTTTAAAGGATGCAAAGGAATAACGCGGATGTGGGTCGGCAGCGGGCGCGCTGGAGGCGGAGCCGGCGCTGGGCGCGGGCGCGGCGGGCGCGCTGCGGCTGGCGCTCAGCAAGGGCTACCTGGGCGCGGGCGCAATAAGACCGTTGGGGCTGGACGATACGGGGTACGGTTTAAAGGATGCAAAGGAATAACGCGGATGTGGGTCGGCAGCGGGCGCGCTGGAGGCGGAGCCGGCGCTGGGCGCGGGCGCGGCGGGCGCGCTGCGGCTGGCGCTCAGCAAGGGCTACCTGGGCGCGGGCGAGGCCGGCGCGGCGGCCGCGGCCAGCGCCTCGCGCGCCCACCTGCTGCGCGCCGCCAACTACTCCATCGACGACAAGGCGGCCGAGGCGGACGAGCGGCGGCGCGACCACCGCGACCGCCGCGACCGCTACCAGGGCAACCCGCAGGTGAGCCGCTCCCCTCCCGACCTCCCCCTCTCCCTCTTGGCTTTTTTACCGTCCGCGAGGCGTTCCGAACGTCGATCTCGGTCGGCCTCCGACGTTCCGCGTAACCCGGGAACCGTCGTACGACCCCCTTCCGATGATCGATTTTAAAGTTCTCGACTGTGCCCCGGTCCGACGACCGAAGTTCAGAAGTAGAATTCGGCGGGGAGAAGTCGACCTCGATATTAGCTAGCTCGGGAGCATCTTCGTATGCCGCGCGGCTCGATGTGAACGTGTGAATTTTCTACTTTTTCTTTTTCATTTCTCGTCGAGGCTTTTTAGCTATGCGCCGAAAGCGATAGAATTCCTCAGTCTTCGTTTCCCGCGTTGTATGTCGGTAAATCGGTCACATTTTTAAATCATCGTGGCTTCTGCGCCTTTCCGACGGCCGAGGGCTCTAGTTTGTGCATCCCGGTACGGTTTGAACCCGACGAGATCGTTAGCGTTCTTCCTACTTTTACCGCCGTGACCTTTATCGCCTTTGAACGTTGAAAAAAGTCCAATTTCACATGCATTAAAGATATCTTAAAGTCTTTATTCCTCGGGTGAGCTCTTTCAAGTTTATCTTGCCGTTCGTTGAAAACAACCATCGACGACACTTGCACTTTCGCCACAAAGTTTTCGAAAGATAAAGTCATTTCTTCTTTTAAAAGTTTGTAAACGTCCATATATAAATAATAAATAATAAATACAAACGGAGCTGCCATGGAATTCACCGACCGGAGTCGGGCCCATCATAATACTATTTTTTACACTTCTGGGAGGTGAGCAGTGGATTCCGGACTTACGAACCGGCTGTGGTAGGTTTAGGACAGCTGTCTTGCCACATGTGAGCGTTCACCTTGCCACCCATTCACTCCCCCTTCGAAGCCATAGAATTTGAGATGCGCAAATCGCAGTTTTAGATAATTTTTCTAAGAAAGAGTTGATTATTTTTCTGGAAAGGCCAAGATCTTTAAAGAGGTGAAATAGAGATTTAGCTGGCAGGCCACGAGCGCCAACTTCCACCGCGTGAAGGTGAACAGTGAAGCCGTTCCGGGTTACGGCATTTGCAAGATCATGGTATTTATTTAATTTGTACTCGTGGTCTTTTGGGATATTTGATTCCCATGGAACAGTTAATTCTACAATAAGAGCCACCTTCCGAGATAGAGAGTAAAGAGTTATATCTGGACGGAGGGCTGTGCATCCGAGACTTTCAGGGAATTTATACTGCTTAGAGACCGAATCAACCTCCAGAATCCAATCTGTAGCTTTCTCGATTATTGAGAAAGGTTTTGTAGTTAAATGTTTTTTGCCTTTAGAGCCATCCCGCACAAACTGTATTGGGGGTTTGGAGGATACTGTCAAACCCTTGTTGGCACGAGCCACTGAGAGACTAATTACCTCGCGAATAACAGCGATTGGTTACTTGTAATTTCTTGTCGTAGTTGAGCCGCAAACTGCTGGGCCTCGTCCTAAAGAATAGACGCTTTAACGCACTCATCCAAGTCCACATGATTTCTGGACATGTTACGTGATTTTAACTTCTCAGTTATCGGAGAGTCACTGCCCTTTTCGCACTTGTCATTATTCTTTATTATTGTGTTTGTTGATACGAGTTTCGCGATGCCTGCTTTTTTCTTCAACACTCTTGATTATTTTTCGTTTCACTTCTATAGTTAACTAACACCTTTTATACTTTTCTGGCATGCGTTTGATTTCAAAAGAAAAAATATGTCAAGGAATTTGTTTTATTGAAGTTTGTTATATCAAGGTTAAGCCATACTTATTTCTACTTACAGGAGTTTCGTGAGAAGAGCAATTTCAAACCTGACGTCAAGCTGGATTATGTGGACGACGAAGGTCGACCTTTGGCCCCCAAAGAAGCTTTCCGATATTTATCACACAAGTTTCACGGTAAAGGTCCCGGTAAAAACAAAAAGGAGAAGCGAATCAAGAAAGCCACACAGGAAGGGGTAATTATAACTTTTTTTATCGTTGAGTACATATAGATTCTTATGACGAAAATGGATCTTACCATGTCAATTGACATTTTGGCGATGTTACAACCGCCGTTGCCCAGGATAGACTCGTTAGGAAATTGAAATTCCGCTGTGCGCATAACACTTACTGTATTGTGGTTGGCATCTTTGCATTCAGCAATGGGCGGAATATTTTAAGAAGAGGTCCCAGGTAATAGAGAGTTTAAAACTTTTGTCTCTGTTGAATTTTGCGGCTCTAAATAGAATTGTTCTTTGGATAGCACATTGGGATTTTAAAACTGCACCCCATGGTTCATTCCACTTTCCAGATATATCCGCAGATTGCCTATTTTACAGCATACACGGTCAACATTTTTAACAGCCTTGATGTGTTCTATTAGTAAAGTCCTTATGGAACCCTTTGTTTATCCAACATAAGTCAACCCACAGCTGCACTCGATCTCATACACCCTGGGGTTCACAGTATTATTACACTTTACAGATATCAGAGACTGAGCTGGACTTTGAATCTGTTTGAAGGTTGTTTTTATACTAAATTTGTTCAGCATCTTACGTATTCGATCCGTCGTGTTCTTGACGTATGATAAGAATGCTCGTGATCTGCTGTGTCTGGGTTTCTGCCGTATTTGATCACGTGTTCGTATTATGATATTTTTCATATCCATTTTTCTTAAGAACGTAATTGGCGTGTTACATCTTATGTTTGAAGAATTTTTGCTAATGCTATTTGTAATTTTGCAGTTGATGAAGCAAATGAGCTCCACCGATACTCCGCTTGGTACACTGGCGCTTCTTCGGCAAAGACAGGAGGAGACACGATCGCCTTTCGTTCTGCTCAGCGGTCACAAGAAAATGGCGTGAATTATTTGTCAATTTTCTCTTTATTTGTACGCAAGAAATATTGTGAATTGCCTCATATTTTTAATGGTTTGTTTCAATAAATTAATTACCCTAATTCATTTAAATATTTTTATTTGCAAAATGTCACAGTGTGTGAAGTTCCTTGCTCCACCAATGGACGTAGTTGGTTCGCCAGGTTGGTTTGCCAGGTGGCTTTAAAAAACCGGAGAATCCAACTTTTTAATTACTGGCATCCTTGAAGTGGGTAAATCAGTACAAGCAAATAAGCAACTTTTAATATAGGGGAACCTAGTCAACAGTGGATCAACATTTTTTATAATGTAATATCTTCAAAGTTATCCAATGTATTAAACTAAGATTTTGCAAGATTTTTCTTTGATCATCCTTGTATTCATTTTTGATTACCGCAACTCCTTGGCACAACAGGAGAAAAAGTAAAAAAAAACAAAACGATACTAAGCACATTGATCCACTGTGGGACATGGGTGGTACACTGTGGATCAGCATATGGTTCACAGTGGATCAAGGACAAGATTAATATGAAAGGGTAAACAAAACACTTGAAAATTGTCAAAAATATTTTAAAGTAGGTACATACTAACTATAACAGAGAGAAAAAAGTCATGAAGTACATAGGAACTTAGATATTTATCATACATTAGGTAATGTATCATCAATTAAATGTTGATACTCGAACATAAGAAAAATTAAGAATATAGGAAAGAAAATAAATCTAATTGCCTCAAAATGCCTGCTTATTTAGCGCACGTTTAAAAGAGACAGATTAACTGAAAATTTATACAAACACTGTCGCCTCGATGTGCCGCTTACTACCGGTCTGGGTAAAACTCTTTAACATAAGATATATCTGGCACATCTGGCAGTCCAAACTGCTCTTGAGATTGTATTTTTAAACGAAGAAAACTAACATTATACTCCATGTTGTCATTTCTTGTTTGTAATACTTTAGCTAGGTACATAAAATACTGTTTGTTTTTTTGTAGTAAACAGTATGAGAACGAAGTCTCCTTCATTAGGTTTTTTCGGTAGAAATTCTTGGTTTTTTAAAAAGTCTTCGGTCAAAATGTTGTCTTCATTTTCCTTTTCATCTTCTATAAACCAGTCCTCATCATCATCATCAGTATCTTTATATATTACTTCGGCATCATCTTCAGAGTCGCTTTGTAGAACTTGCCGCTTTGCCTTTTTTAACCTGGTTTCTTTTGTTTTTTTTTGTCGCTTGTTTTACTCTTTCTATTTCACCTTTCTCTGGCGTGTCTGTAGCAATCATACTTCGTCCCAGTCTTCTTGGTTTTCTATTTTTGTTTCTAGATCCAGCTTTCAGTGGTGCTCCTCGAATACTTAGACCTTCTGTAATTAATCTTAATGCCTCTTCCACTTCTGCTTGTGTGAATTTTCCTATTTTCCTCTCTTCTTGCTTTTTCCGAGGCATCCTGAAGAATAAAAAGCTTATTCAGTACTATTTAATCACACTTGGTTATGCGATACTTTTTCATATATTACACAGTGGTTCACTGATCCACTGTGTAAGGTGATCCACTGATTCACTGTGGACCAACCTACCAAACTTATTTTGATATTTTTTAACGATTTTATAATTATGAATAGGACACTATTTCGAGTGTTTACATGTGTTGTAGTAGTTAACCCCTCAGGCCCCGATTGGCCGATATCGGCCACAACACGATTCAGTGTGACGGCCCTGTTTTAATTTTATTTTAATTTAATTTGTTTTATTTTATTATGTTAATATGTTTTATTTTAATTATGGGTACAGTGGTTTGGCAGTAATTAATGTTTTGGTGAGACAGTGTCATAATTCAATTTTTTAAATAATTTTTACAAAAAAAAATTGGGACATCAACTTGTCAATCGGCTGAGGGGCCGAGGCCTGAAGGGTTAATCAAGCCAAATAAAGCGTACTATAGCTTCAAAAAGAAGAATGATGAATATGGTAAACGAAAATGTACTCACGCGATATTTTCGTAGCAAGCGATGAAAACACAGAGCTCCGCGTCACACGTTCTGTCGCTAGCGCAGCCGGGCGGGTACCACGCGGGTACTAGCGCATGAGAGCACGCGCGGACATGGGCTTACTACGAGTCTACAGCAATACTCGTACGTGCGATAGTTTTCTAGGAATTGGCGTGATCCACTGTATACCACTGATCCACTGTAGACCAGGTTCCCCTATATATTTTTTGTTTTTTTTTTAATTTGAATGTGAAAAATTTTATGTTTTGAGGTAGGTAAAATATTGTGAATATTATTTATTTGCGATATTTTACCAATTGCTATGTGGTGCAGCGCGCTCAACACTTGTCAAAGTTTGATTTATCAGTCGTTTTTTTTTCTGTTCATAAGAATCTTATTTGCTCGTACTGATCTCGTCTTTAATGATGCTGGTATTTAAAATCTCATGGTGTAAATGGATAATTAATTGATTATGTATTGATAAAAGTGGATTAAGGTCTAAAGTCCATTCTGAAGCCTCATTTTGTTAAACTCCTAGGATATGGCGAAAATCGGGGCAAAAGTTCAAGAACGCTTTTGCTGGGATTACCTATTATCTTGCATATTTAAAAGGTTTTGTAGACAAACGTAGCTTATTTAATTTGAAAGACAAATAACTTGAAGAACCCTTTCAGAGGGAACGAGTTTTTCAATGATTCAGGATTTTTTGGTATTCTTTTTTTGATGATTTTTGCTGAAAAACTAAATTTAGATTTACATATATACTTGTCCAATCGACTGAAAACCGCTCTTGGATGTGTCAATATCATTTATTGATCTTGGTGAAATATGAAATGGGACGCCTCATCATAATATACATAATATAAATTATTAACACCATTGATTATATGTGTATAATCAATGTCAGAACCAAAAATAAAGTACCTGGAATCTGGTAGCGGTTTTTCAACCCCACTTGCTACTTGTTGGATTTTGCAACCCCAAAATTAACATCATTTTACAACTTGACAAATTCAAATATTAACAAGGACAGAGACAAACTTTAAATCATCGTCATGGTGTATGTCTTTCTTTGTAACATTTTTTCAGTATTGTCTATTTTCATTGCGTTAATAAGTTTTCCGCAATTGAGTTATTTTCCCCAAGTTTTCCCTCTAATGTTCTTCTTATTCTTATTTGTGGCCATTCCACGCAGCTTGGTTGCTGGCGATTGTGCAAACCCTATATAACCAAAGATAATATAATAATGCCTTTAATGTCAGCATTGATTTTATAGATATAAAAAACCAATGATGTCAGTAATCCGTGTAATTGACGTCAAAATAAAAATCTGTAGAGTTGCCATGTAAAACCGGTATATTTGGACCAAAAATCTGTATATATGAAAATAAACATTATTAAATCAAATCTCTTTATTAAACATTATTAGACATGAGGAATTATTTAAAAATATTGTTAAACATTAGGCATCCTCTTTATTAAACATCAAGAATTATTAAACATTAATAAAACTAATAACAGAATGTAGTTGGACATGGATCATAAAAATGAAGTACACTATTTAACATCAACAAATTAAAATGAAAACGATTGAACAATAACATACCAAGTATTAGTTTAGTATAAGCAATGAAATCAACAACTTAAATAGGTACATATAATTATTTTTTACAATCTTTAGGATAGTGCCAATATTTTTTAGCCATAGCTGTAGTATTTTTTAAACTAATTTCGAAGTCGTAACAATTAGCGCCAATTACTGGTCTGTTACATACACTTTTGTATGTACCTAACAGACCAGTGATTGACTCAGTAGACACCCTATTTCGCTGTTTTGAATATGCGCAACATTGGCGGATGAATAGTAAATATGAAAGAAGACAGCAAAGGAAACAGTTGAGTGTCATCCCCATGCTTCAATAAACTGATATTATTCCAAAAGAGTTCTATTTTACCAGGAAATGTTTTTATTTGTCACAATTTCTCATAACTCGCTATTCTGTGTCAATTTGCTGGAAATCATTGTTTTGAACAATATTGGGAAAGAGTCTAATAACAGGAATAATCGAAGCAGTTTTGCCACTTTTAACATTCGTTTGGTCAATTACGTCTAAACCTTTTATTGGATTATTTTTCAATGGAATCCGTGCAGTTATTTGCTTGCATGTTTCGATAGAAATCGTAGAAAAATCGTTCCATTTCGGTAGGACAGGTGCCATATCGGTAGAAAAACCGATAAATCGGCACCACTGGGTGCCGGTTGAATAGCATACGGCGTTGCCAATGGAACATGGAATGGTACCTCTTCCCTTCTTCATCTACGCTACCGTAGTGGAACTCGATTACATTCTCTTATTTTTGTTTTAGCTCGTCGATTGGACACAATCATTTGTGTATTCCGCATTCAAAAAACTAAATAGACAAGTATGTTATTATGAAATTGTCTTAAATTGTATGTTGTTAACCTATTTTTTAATGTATCCTTTATTATTGTATCCTTTTTATTATTTTACCACATAGCCTAAATTATAAAATATGTCATTAGGAAATGAATTAACTTTTACTACAAAATGCTCGCGCCGGAGAATAGCAAATAGCCGACTGTCATTTTCTGTTTAAAGACAAGGCACAATACCTGTTGAATATTCAGCTATACGTGTAACGTGATTGGCTCGTACACTTATTTAGATTGGGGAAAGGAATTTGGCTAAATCCCTGATCAATTTATTTGCTCTTTAGAATGTTTTGGCCCGTGGGAAAAATGTACAACATTACTCGTTTTTTTAAAACTAAAAATATTTTAAATATTAAACCTTTATTCTTGTATTTATTTAGGTGGCTAATATATACCTAAAAAATGTCCTATCGTTAAATATCGAAACGAAACGGCTTTTGTTGCCGTTTTAATTCCGAAAAGTGGGCTGATTCTTGTTTTTTTTGCACTTCCTCTTGAATTTAAAATGGTAAAATTATCGCCTACTTTTCGCACTAGAAAACTAGAGTGGTAAAGGTCTCCACTCGTGTGCTTTCGTCTTCATCAGAATCTTGCGTCGTCACTTTCAATTTCCTCTTGCGTCTAGCGCATGCATTATTAATTACCGCTATACGTCTATACTTATGCGCTTTCGTCTATTCAATTACGATCACTGACAGTACTCGGTGGAGATTACGATGGATGAGTGTGAATTTCCTACCAATTAGTGCAGTATATTTAGTATTAAGAAGTGAAAGAAAAAAACATGGCCGTAAGCTTCTTATTGAGCATTTTCTCATTAAAATTGTAGCTTTGGCCCAGGGCAGTCAAAGAGTCGTTCCTTTTCGTTTTATTGCTATAACCTATATGATTCTGGTCCCATAATATAAGACAATTTTGAGAACGTTCTATAAATCGCAATGATTTGTCTTTATCTTCCGCCATTTTGTGTCGCAAGATGTGACGCACGGGTGTCCACAGGGTGCCGGATCGGGGTGCGCTGAGGCATGCGCTGTCGTTCAACTAGTTTTGACGCAGGCGCTATTGCATGCGCTATGGTATTACACGCATGCGTCAAACGAAAGCGCAAGATGAAACAAAAAGCGCACGAGTGGGAACATACCTTAAGTCTCCTAGGTCGTGTGACAAAGATTATCATAAAATCAAAGATGTATGTCTTCAAAATATTATTATTCATAATATTTTTCATTTAATATTTCTTAGTCCTTTATTAGTCTTTTATTTTCCCTTTTCTATGTCTACTAAAATGACTAGGATTGACACATAGCTGAATATCTAGCTAAAATTCATGGTTTAATAGACTGTCCAGCTTTAACTGAGCGAATTTCCTTGAGAGTGCCCCCCAGAAGTATCCGAGTTTCTCGTTTGTTTCATGTGCCCAGCTGCAATTCAAGCCACTTCAGCAACTCTACTATGATACGGTTACTCACCTCTTTTAATAACAGGTTTAATGACCTTGACATTTTTTCTCTGGACAGGAAGCCTTTTCTTCACGCAGTCGAAGAAAAGCTCAGGAACGATAATTAATTTAAATTTACTTATTACTTTATTATATACAATATATTTATGTGTGTATGTATGTCTATATGTATATATGTGTATATATATATATATATATATATATATATATATATATATATATATATATATATATATATATATATATATATATATATATATATATATATATATATATATATATATATATATATATATATATATATATATATATATGTATGTATGTATGTATGTATGTATATATATATATATATATATATATATATATATATATATATATATATATATATATATATATATATATATATATATATATATAATATATATATATATATATATATATATATATATATATATATATATAGTTATCCTTTCTATCATTTAGTTGATCAGGCGTGCCTAAAAATCAGTTTTTATTTGATCCGTTTTCGTTAGTTGATCCGAACCGCTTAAGTTGATCCAATGTGATTTTCTGATACCTTATTTGATCCATCTGGAGCCAATAATGACCCATAGGTCACGTGACCACTTCGACGTCATCTTATGATAAAGATATACAATTCCATCCCATCCTTAGTTGATCCGTATTCAAACTGACCAATCAGGGAGCAGAAGAGTCAAACTGCAACCTGATTGGTTGGCGGAATATATGCATTGGAATTCTTATAGACAGTATGTTGATCCCGTCTGGTATTGATAAATGCCGCGACAAAAGATTATTTTGCATGTGAATTCAAAATAATCTCCTCAAGGAAAGTATTGTGGACGTAATTCTGTGTGTCAGCTGTGTGTATTCTTCGAAGATAGGGCTGAAACGCTTTATCCGATTGAGCTCTAATTCGGCATGCATGCATCATTTGGTCATGGCATGAGCTGAAAAGATTTTGGTTGAAATCGGTCCACCCTGGGTTGGCTCCCAAAGAGGGAACTCCTCAACGGTCACCAGCAGAGACCCAAAATTTTGAATACGCATTTAGTTATGATATTTTACCATGTTTACCATGACATTGCTTACCATGTTTACCATGATATTTTACCATGTTTACCATGACATTGAGGAGTTCCATGTTTTACCATGACATTGCTGATGAACCCTGGATTGGCTCCCGATGAGGGAACTCCTCAACGGTCAACAGCAGAGACCTAAATTGTTGTATACGAATTCAATTATGATAGGCCCTTCCATGTTCCACCATAACATGGCTGATGAATCCTGGCTTAGCTCCGGATGAGGGAACTCCTCGACGGTCAACAGCAGAGACCCAAAATTTTGAATACCCATTCAATTATGATAGCCCCTTCCATGTTCCACCATGACAGGGCTTATGAACCCTGGATTGGCTCCCGATGAGGGACCTACTCAACGGTCAACAGCAGAGACCTAAAATGTTGTATACGAATTCAATTATGATAGGCCCTTCCATGTTCCACCATAACATGGCTAATGAATCCTGGATTAGCTCCGGATGAGGGAACTCTTCAACCGTCAACAGCAGAGACCTAAAATTTTGTATACGCATTCAATTATGATAGCCCCTTCCTTCCAAGTTCCATTATAACATGGCTGATGTACCCTGGGTTGGCTCCCGATGAGGAACTCCTCAACGGTCAACAGCAGAGACCCAAAATTTTGTATACGAGTTTCGATTTCGTTTTCGATACTTTTCGATTTCGGTTTCGTTTTCGTTTTAGATTTTGATTTTTTTTCGATTTCGATTTTGATTTTGATTTCGATTTCATCATCATGATCATCGGGGGGGGGGGGGGGGTTAATGGGTGGGGCTAGGTTGGAAAGGGGGGGTGGGTGGTATTAATATTCAGATTAATCAAATTCCTGGCTACTTGACAGGAAAGTCTTGAGGTGACACAGGCGTTCGCGTTTGCGGACCGTTGAGGAGTTTCCTCATCGGGAGCCAATCCAAGGTTCATCAGCCATGTCATAGTGAAACTTGCAAGGGGCTATAATAATTGAATGCGTACACAAAATTATGGGTGTCTGCTGTGAACCGTTGAGGAGTCTTCTCATCGGAAGCCAACCCAGGATACATCAGCCATGTCATAGTGAAACTTAGAAGGGGCTATCATAATTTAATGCGTATACAAAATTTTGGGTCTCTGCTGTTGACCGTTAAGGAATTCCCTTATCGGGAGCCAACCCAGGGTACATCAGCCATGTCATAGTGGTTCATGGAAGCGCTATCATAATTGAATGCGTATACAAAATTTTGGGTCTCTGCTGTTGAATGTTGAGGAGTACCCTCATCGGGAGCGAACCCAGGGTACATCAGCCATGTCATCATAGAACATGGAAAGAGCTATCATAATTGAATGCGTGTACAAAATTTTTGGTCTCAACTGTTGACCGTTGAGGAGTTCCCTCATCGGGAGCCAACCCACGTTTCAACAGCCATGTCATAGGGGAACATGGAAGGGGCTATCATAATTAAATGCGTATACAAAATTTTGGGTCTCTTCTGTTGACCGTTAAGGAATTCCCTTATCGGGAGCCAACCCAGAGTTCATCAGTAATCTCATGGTGTAACATGGAAGCGGCTATCATAATTGAATGCGTATACAAAATGTTGGGTGTCTGCTGATTGCCTGAAAAGTCAATCAGCAGCAAATGAGGGGTTGCCTGATTGCCGGGAAAGTCTTTAAGTGACGACCGATTTTACTTTCCAGTATGGAAAGTATTGTGGACGCACTTCCGTGTGTCTGTCTGTGTGTGTTTGTTCGTATGTATGTGTGTCTGTCCGTATTCTCCAACGATAGCGCCGACACGAATCATCCGATTGAGCTGAAATTTGGCATCAGCAGGCATCATTTGGTCATGACATAAGCTGAAAAGATTGTGGTTGATATCCGTTCACCCTGGGTTGGCTCCCGACGAGGGAACTCAACGGTCAACAGCAGAGACCCAACATTTTATTAGCTTTCCCGGCAATCAGGCAACCCTCCCCGCTTACCTCGCAAAAAAATACAACACTCCCCCCTTCCCCACTTATTCAAACACCAATGAATCACCAATTCAAACACCAATGAATCGCCTTATTTATTTTTTATTTATTTATTTAATAAAATTATCCTTTTCGACCATCACAACGCTGACACGCCAACGGAACGGACGTTCGCTTCCGAATGCCGATATACTCGTATGTCCAAAAATTGGAAACAATGCTAAGCATTTTGTTGATCCGGATCAACCATTGTACGTAGGATGCGAAAACTATATATACCTAAGTCATAACTGTGACCATTTAAATTTATGTCAGTCAGAATTATTGCTTTATATGTTTAGCACTTGGTTGATCTGGATCAATTAATGCACGGTGTCTATAAGGAAATAATTATATACGAATGAAAAATTTCGTAGCTCTTATATTAATTGAACCATATAAGTCAGAAAATCAAGACTTGATTTAAACGGCTGTATTATTACTTGAAATATATGACTGATTTTACCTTACCGGCCCACCAACCGACGATGAGGTAAAGTATTGTGAAAGGGTTTAATATTTATATCGAGAAGAAGACGGATACACATTTTTAATCTCCCCCTCTGCCCATCCCTCCCCCCACCGATCTCCAAAATGACTAAGGCAACTTCTGTGTGTGTGTGTGTGTGTAGTCTGTGTGTGTGTGTGTGTGTAGTCTCTGTGTGTGTGTGTGTGTATTCCTCCACGATAGCGTCCAACGCTTCATCCCGTTTTGATAAAATTCGGCACGCAGGCATTATTTGGTCGTGGCAAGAGTTGAAAAGATTGTAGTTGAAATCGGTCATCACTCAAAGACTCATCCAACCCCTCAAATGACGCCTGATAATTTAAACTCATCCTGTATACAAGCGACACAAATAATATTTAAAATCTACCATAAATTAAACTAAGAGTCAGGCCATTTAAAGCGGCGTCGCTTGCGATGTGTGAATCGTTAAAAAATTGTAATTGATGACTCACGGCGACCCGTGTTGGTAATTTTATTTTTAAATTGAATGAGATGACGCGCGTTCAAATTCAAATTTTTATTGCGTTGCGTCGCACATTAACAGAAATTTTCGCCAACTGCTCATCGACTTTATTTATGAAACGACTATTCAGATGAAATAAGTCCCTGGCTTCTTGCCGGGAAACACATTTTTTTTTCAAAATGTTTGTAATACTCCAAATAACGTCGTAACGGCAAGGATAATTGAAAATTTGCCTGGAAAATAGGAAAATTCAGGAAAAACTGAAAGTGCTTTTTTCTACTTACGATTCAAACGATGGATATCCGTATTTCTTTTTCTGAATAGGAACGGCATATTTGGTTGTTTTTTTTTGTTTTGATCAATATGCTCTCGGGTTCTAAATATTCAAACGAATTTATTCAATGTGGTTGGGGGAGTATATGGGGAAGGGGATGGGGATTTTTGTGGGGAGTGGAATGGGGATGGGGCTTGGGTGTAGAGTTTGGTCGGGGTCTTAGGGGGGGAGGTCGTTAGAGAGAATGGAGTTTGAAAGGCGGGTGGAGTTAGGGGAGGTGATTGTGAGGGCGGGGAGGGGTGGGGGAAGGTTGTAATTTTTTTGCGGGTTGCCTGATTGCCGGGAGAGTCAATAAAATTTTGGGTCTCTGCTGTTGACCGTTCAGGAGATCCCTCATCGGGAGCCAACCCAGGGTACATCAGCCATGTCATCGTGGAACATGGAAGCGCTATCATAATTGAATGCGTATACAAAACTTTGGGTCTCTGCTGTTGAATGTTGACGAGTACCCTCATCGGGAGCGAACCCAGGGTACATCAGCCATGTCATCATGGAACATGGAAAGGGCTATCATAATTAATTGCGTATACAAAATTTTGGGTCTCTGCTGTTGACCGTTGAGGAGTTCCCTTATCGGGAGCCAACCCAGAGTTCATCAGTAATGTCATGGTGGAACATAGAAGCGGCTATCATAATTGAATGAGTATACAAAATGTTGGGTTGAAACACCGATGAATCGCCTTATTTATTTTTTATTTATTTATTTAATAAAATTATCCTTTCCGACCAGCAAAACGCTGACACGCCAACGGAACGGACTCTCGCTTCTGAATGCCTTATATTCGTATATCCAAAAATTGGAAACAATGCTAAGCATATTGTTGATCCGGATCAACCATTGTACGTATGATGCAAAAACTATATATACCTAAGTCATAACTGTGACCATTTAAATTTATGTCAGTCAGAATTATTGCTTTATATTTTTAGCACTTGGTTGATCTGGATCAATTAATGCACGGTGTCTATAAGGAAATAATTATATACGAATGAAAAATTTCGTAGCTCTTATATTAATTGAACCATATAAGTCAGAAAATCAAGACTTGATTTAAACGGCTGTATTATTACTTGAAATTTATGACTGATTTTACCTTACCGGCCCACCAACCGACGATGAGGTAAAGTATTGTGAAAGGGTTTAATATTTATATCGAGAAGAAGACGGATACACATTTTTAATCTCCCCCTCTGCCCATCCCTCCCCCCACCGATCTCCAAAATGACTAAGGCAACTTCTGTGTGTGTGTGTGTGTGTAGTCTGTGTGTGTGTGTGTGTGTGTGTAGTCTCTGTGTGTGTGTGTGTGTATTCCTCCACGATAGCGTCCAACGCTTCATCCCGTTTTGATAAAATTCGGCACGCAGGCATTATTTGGTCGTGGCAAGAGTTGAAAAGATTGTAGTTGAAATCGGTCATCACTCAAAGACTCATCCAACCCCTCAAATGACGCCTGATAATTTAAACTCATCCTGTATACAAGCGACACAAATAATATTTAAAATCTACCATAAATTAAACTAAGAGTCAGGCCATTTAAAGCGGCGTCGCTTGCGATGTGTGAATCGTTAAAAAATTGTAATTGATGACTCACGGCGACCCGTGTTGGTAATTTTATTTTTAAATTGAATGAGATGACGCGCGTTCAAATTCAAATTTTTATTGCGTTGCGTCGCACATTAACAGAAATTTTCGCCAACTGCTCATCGACTTTATTTATGAAACGACTATTCAGATGAAATAAGTCCCTGGCTTCTTGCCGGGAAACACATTTTTTTTTCAAAATGTTTGTAATACTCCAAATAACGTCGTAACGGCAAGGATAATTGAAAAATTTGCCTGGAAAATAGGAAAATTCAGGAAAAACTGAAAGTGCTTTTTTCTACTTACGATTCAAACGATGGATATCCGTATTTCTTTTTCTGAATAGGAACGGCATATTTGGTTGTTTTTTTTTGTTTTGATCAATATGCTCTCGGGTTCTAAATATTCAAACGAATTTATTCAATGTGGTTGGGGGAGTATATGGGGAAGGGGATGGGGATTTTTGTGGGGAGTGGAATGGGGATGGGGCTTGGGTGTAGAGTTTGGTCGGGGTCTTAGGGGGGGAGGTCGTTAGAGAGAATGGAGTTTGAAAGGCGGGTGGAGTTAGGGGAGGTGATTGTGAGGGCGGGGAGGGGGGGGGGGGGGAAGGTTGTAATTTTTTTGCGGGTTGCCTGATTGCCGGGAGAGTCAATAAAATTTTGGGTCTCTGCTGTTGACCGTTCAGGAGTTCCCTCATCGGGAGCCAACCCAGGGTACATCAGCCATGTCATCGTGGAACATGGAAGCGCTATCATAATTGAATGCGTATACAAAACTTTGGGTCTCTGCTGTTGAATGTTGACGAGTACCCTCATCGGGAGCGAACCCAGGGTACATCAGCCATGTCATCATGGAACATGGAAAGGGCTATCATAATTAATTGCGTATACAAAATTTTGGGTCTCTGCTGTTGACCGTTGAGGAGTTCCCTTATCGGGAGCCAACCCAGAGTTCATCAGTAATGTCATGGTGGAACATAGAAGCGGCTATCATAATTGAATGAGTATACAAAATGTTGGGTTGAAACACCGATGAATCGCCTTATTTATTTTTTATTTATTTATTTAATAAAATTATCCTTTCCGACCAGCAAAACGCTGACACGCCAACGGAACGGACTCTCGCTTCTGAATGCCTTATATTCGTATATCCAAAAATTGGAAACAATGCTAAGCATATTGTTGATCCGGATCAACAATTGTACGTATGATGCAAAAACTATATATACCTAAGTCATAACTGTGACCATTTAAATTTATGTCAGTTAGAATTATTGCTTTATATGTTTAGCACTTTGTTGATCTGGATCAATTAATGCACGGTGTCTATAAGGAAATAATTATATACGAATGAAAAATTTCGTAGCTCTTATATTAATTGAACCATATAAGTCAGAAAATCAAGACTTGATTTAAACGGCTGTATTATTACTTGAATTTTGTGACTGATTTTACCTTACCGGCCCACCAACCGACGATGAGGTAAAGTATTGTGAAATACTTGTGGGGTTAAATATTTATTTCGAGAAGAAGACGGATACACATTTTTAACCTCCTTCTCTGCCATCCCTCCCCCCACCCATTCCCAAAATGACAAAGGCAACTTCTGTGTGTTTATGTCGGTCTCTGTGTGTGTTTGTGTGTATTCCTCCACGATAGCTTCCAACGCTTCATCCCGTTTTGATAAAATTCGGCACGCAGGCATCATTTGGTCATGGCAAGAGTTCAAAAGATTGTAGTTGAAATCGGTCATACTACAGTCGGGAAAAATTGGACTTACAGACTTAAAATTCGGTATAAAGTTGCCTCGTTGGACTGAAACCACATTGTGAAGTTTTCAAATACCTGGAAGCTTGGAAGGAAGCCTGGAAATAAGCATGGCTGTAGAAACTGATCCAATATCCGTTTTTAAATCCACACATTTGTTTAACCACATTCACAATATTTCATACTTTATAGGATTAATTATATCATCAAAATATTTTACATCGTTTTCCTTACTCCTCATACAGCAAGATCGCGCATTCTCAAGCAATTGGATTTTCTTGATAGATGTTCTATTCATTTTTGAAAAAGTCATGACCCAAATGCAAAATTCAGTGGGAGGCGATGAATCACCAATTAAACATTATTCTTTCTGAGGTAAGGTAATATATTTTTCCAACTGACGTCCGACCGGCAAAACGCTTACACGCCTTCTGACGCTCACTGCCCACTTCTGATATACTCGTATATACAAAAATCGGAAACAATGCCAAGCATATGTTGAGCTGGATCAACCACTGAACGTAGGATGCGAAAACTATATATCCCTAAGTCATAATTTTGACCATTTACATTTATTGTAGTCTAAATTATTGCTTTATATGCGTAGCACTTGGTTGATCGGAATAAAATAATGAATGGAGTCTATAAGTAAATAAATATATCGAAATGAAAAATTTCTTACCATTTAGTTGTTACGTGTAAGTCGGTAAAACATGACTTATATTTAAAAGGCTCTATTTAGCTTCAAGTTCTGTAAAGTGTGAATTTTACGACTGATTTTACTTTACCAGCCCACTAACCGACGAGGAGGTAAAGTATTTTGAGGGCGTATTTTTCTTATTTCGAGAGGAATACGGATATATACATTTTGAAACCCCCTCCCCACACTCCCCAGACGACTAAGACGATTTCTATGTATTTGTGTCTGTCTGTGTCTTTCTGTGTGTTTATCTGTCCAAACGCTTCATCTGGTTTTGCTTAAATTTGGTATGCAGGCATCATTTGGTAATAGAGAGAAATCAAAAGATTGTAGTTGATATCGGTGATACTTTAATTTCGAAATATTGGATTTAGAGACTTTAAATTCGGTATACAGTTGCTTTGTCATGCAGCGAATGGTTTCAGCGCCTATTCAGAAGCCTCCTCAGATTTGTATTGTCTCTAAGTCTTCTACGCTCATCCCACGGCTGAAAGAACAATCACATATTGGTATACCAGTTTGGGGTGACGAATTCGCCCGTTGTATACGACACCGCCCTACTGCATTGTTTCACAATCAAATTGTGAAATTTTGGTTGGAATATCTTATATACAAGCGACACAAATAACATTTGAAGTCGGCCATACATTAATTAAATACTAATGCCCTACAAAGCGGCGACGCTTGCGATGAGTGGATTGTTTGAAATTCGAATTCAAAGGCTCACGGTGACCCGCGTTGGCAATGTCATTTTGCTCATGAGTTTTTTCATTACCATCTTAATATCATTTTAAATTGGAAGGATTTGACGCTAAGTCATAAGTTTTCTATTACGATATTTTGCAGCATTTGACCCCATTTTCCATTGCCAATTCGCCTCCAATAACAAATTAAAACTATCTAACCTTTTTATTACCTTATTCTTTTATTATCTGCAATGGATACGTTTATATTTAGAATTATGTAGTTGTCAGTAAATTATTCCGATGCACCCAAACACAGCTGGTTTTAAGTCTGGACGGTATACTGGTTGTAGCAACTGCTCCAGTATCGTTTTTTTAAATCCAAACATTTGTTTCACCCTATTCAAAATATTTCATAGTTTATAAGATTAATAATAATTACGTCCTCAAAATATTTTACAGCTTTTCCCCTTTGCCTCATATAGCAAGCTCGTGCATTTTCGGCAAATAGATTTTTCTGATCGACTTTTTTTATTTTTGAAAAAAGTCATGACCTAAATGCTAAAATTAGTGGGAGGGAATGAATCACCAATTAAACCATATTTACTTTTCAA
Organism: Micropterix aruncella; assembly: GCA_944548615.1. Classification (NCBI taxonomy): domain Eukaryota; kingdom Metazoa; phylum Arthropoda; class Insecta; order Lepidoptera; family Micropterigidae; genus Micropterix; species Micropterix aruncella. Next base: position 1,778,085 of record OX155953.1, on the reverse strand, counting down.
TTAACTATCTCCGAATGACGATATATTCATATATCCAAAAATTGGATACAATGCCAAGCATACTGTTGATTTGTTGAAAGTATGGTGTTGTTGAAAGTACGATGTATGTCGGTCTGTGATCATTTAAATGTATGTCGGTCTGAATTGTTGCTTTATATGCTAAGCACTTAGTTGATCTGGATCAATTATTGAATGAAGTATATAAGGAAATATATATATATATATATATTCAAATGAAAAATTTCTTAGCACTTGCAGTTGATCCGTATAAGTTTGAAAATAAAGACCTGTTTTTAATCGACTTTATTATTATTTTTATTATTATTTATCTTCACGTTCTGTATAATTTGAATTTTACGACTGACTATTTTAACGGCCCACAAACCGACGATGAGGTAAAATATTGTGAACGGGTTTTGAGCCTTCCCTCCCCTTCCCAGCCCGCCCCCCGACTGACAATTTCTCTGTGTTTGTGTTTGTGCGTGTGGGTAGGTATAATACCTCCACTATAGCGTCCAACGCTTCATCTGGTTTTACTGAAATTGGGCATGGATGCGTCATTTGGTCATGGCCAGATTGTAGCTAAAATCGGCCATACTTTAATCTTGAAATACTGGACCTAGATATTTGAAATTCGGTATACAGTTGCCTTGTTGGGCCGAAATCACATTGTGAAATTGTGGTTAGAATATCTTATACAGGTTGAGTTTTAATTAACCGGAATCATTAAAGAAGGTTATCTTTTGATAAAAAAAGGTTATCATAAAGAAGGTTATCATTTGATAAAAAAATATGGTTAAATTACACAAAAAAATATTTGTTAAAAAAAATATATTAATATTTTTTTTTGAAAAATAGTATAAAAGTATTGAGCATTACACGCCATCTAGCAGTAAGTGAAATATCGCTAATATTGTTCAGTAGCAACATTTTACCTGCTGGCGCGCTGCGCCATCGCAGCGCGCCCACTCGATTGTTATTTTTTTACTTAACGATCAAGTTATAAGTTTAATAAAAAATAAATAAACATTTTTTTTTGGTTTTCGCTATTTATTTTTTGAAGTTGCTAAGTTGCTCTTACTGATCCAACCCCTCAAATGACGCCTGGTAATTTAAACTCATTCTGTATACAAGCGACACAAATAATATTTAAAATCTACCATAAATTAAACTAAGAGTCAGGCCATTTAAAGCGGCGTCGCTTGCGATGTGTGAATTGTAATTGATGACCCACGGCGACCCGCGTTAGTAATTTTATTTTTAAATTGAATGAGATGACGCGCGTTCAAATTTAAATTTTTATTGCGTTGCGTCGCACATTAACAGAAATTTTCGCAAACTGCTCATCGACTCTATTTATAAAACGAATATTCAGATGAAATAAGTCCCTGGCTACTTGCTGGGAAACTCTTGTACTGACACAACCAAGTTTTTACTTTTCCGTCTCACAAACCAACCAAAAGGGAAAGTACTGTGAAAAAAAAATCGACATGAAAATATTTATTTAGAGCCCCCCGAGATAATTATGACGATTTCCAGATAAATAAAGGTGTCTCTGTATCTCCCTATGTCTAGCTGTATGTATTTTTCCACGATAGCCACCAATCGCTTGATCCGATTAAGTTGAAATTTGATATGCAGGCATCATTTCGTCATGGCATGAGTTAAAAGGTTGTGGTTAAAATCGGTTTATCAGGGGGCAAAAAATTCATTTATATTCCTTGAATTATTGGACTTGGATGCCTTGTTCGGCGGAAAGATTATTGTGAAATTTGGTTTGAATATCTCATGTACAATCTGCACTAATGTTATTTAAATTCAGACATATATTTTAAACAATGATGAAACACCGAACCTCACAAAGCTAGCCAAGAAACGAGCCGCGCCATCTGCGCCGCTGAGGATGTGTAACGGAACACTACCAGGATCGTCCGCCGGCCGAGAGAAAGCGCTTATCGATTTTATTTATAAAATTAATATTCCGATGAAATCAGTCCTTGGCTACTTGTCGTGAAAGAATTTGCGTGTGACGCAACCGATTTCTTAACTGCTCCTACCGAACTGATCTCATAAAATGCGTATTCAGTCTCCATGATATTACAACATTTTCATAATTTCTACCACACTGAACCGCGAAAGGAAGAAGGATTTGCTGGGTTTTGAATCAGTATTGTGGTTTTCAAGCAAAGACTTTTTCATTGAGCTCCGGGTTTCTCAGTACTGATGCTGCAATGTTATGGCCTGAGTGTGGATATGGTCTAATGCGATTGCTAAATAAGCCCCACAGCTGCCCGTGGTATGGCAATTATCTTTTAGTGAATTTGATCCCACTAAGACAAATTTTCGCAAGTGGTTTTTTAAAATTGGCTCGATCATCGACTCTGGACTAAAGATGGGACGTACCGTGTAATTCACTGTTGCTTTAGTAAATTCCTAAATGTGTACATAAATTCAATATTAAAATAACTCTTTCGTTACCCAGGAAGTACAGACTTATTTAAGGTTATTAACAAGATTGACTTGTAATTGGCCTTGTCCTGTTTTAAAGAAATAAGAACAATATCTAAAATATGACGAGATTATATATGTAATGAGAGACGATAGTATAAGAATATATTGTTTGATAGCACTTGCTTGATCTGGATCAACAATGAACGAATGTGATAAATTTGACCGTTAGGGATCAACTTACGCTCGAGCATTAGGTAAAAAATAATAGCGAGTATAAGTATCTAGCTTCGAATACATGAAAGCGAAAAAGCATATCTTACACTTATATTCGACAAAGACAACTATATCTCTCTCAGTTCATCGGTGACAAACAAAAGAAGGTGGATCAACAAAGGTTCTGCAATATCACTGGATGCAGTTTTTACGGTAAAGTATGATTATATATATATATATATATATATATATATATATATATATATATATATATATATATATATATATATATATATATATATATATATATATATATATATATATATATATATATATATATATGTCAATAGTATACGTATGTATGTGTTATAATAATCCCTCCCTTCCATTTCCATTCCCCTATTGTAATTACACATTTATATTTAGAAATGCTTCTTTTTCCTTTTTTCTTAAAAAGAAGGTTATAAAATTATTATCTTTTAAATGGGTACTTTATATTTTTTGCTAATTTAAAATGTATTAATGGCTATATTGATGTTAATTTATAAAATGTTTTTTTTTATATAAAGAATATGCTGTATACATTTAGTTAATAAAATAAAAATAAAATAAAAATAAAATTGTTTTATTTTTATATTGGCGCTTTCTAAGTTCCCATTCTTAAAAATGAACGATCACTATCCCCACAGTTACATTTTATATTCTATTGGCGCCCTTGAATTTATTTCAAAATCAAAATGAAAAATCGTATCCCATACAAGCCAATTTCTTAGATTTTATATTGTGTTGGCACCCTCTAAGTTTTTAGTGACGAATATTAACAGTCGCATTCCGCATAGTTAAATTTCTTAGCGATCTTAGTTTCTATTCTATTAGCGCTCTTAAATTTTCTAGCCATGAAAATAAACGATCGTATTCTGTACAAGTACGTATGTAAATATGTACTTTAGATACCGTATAACTACTAGACCCTGTGACCAGCCTGAGAATGCGTCAGCAGAATAGAAAGAGGCAGCATCCTATAGTACCCCCTCCATCCTTGTCTAGTCGTGCATTCACGGTGGGGGGGCGCCAGTTTTGCATGCGGCAAACTTGCACAAATGTCACTTTTGACAGCTCCAAATTTGTTGAGGGCAGATTTGCAGGAGGCAACCTTGCAGGCGGCAACCTTGCAGGCGGCATTTTTGCAGACGGCATTCTTGCAGAAAGCAAACTTGTATACAAACCCGAAGTTAGCAACGTTTGAGAATGGCGCATTAGGACATGATTACACGAATAAAATAATTTTAGATTTCTATTTATAAGGCTTTCCAACATCTTATCAATAGAGGTTTTTATCAAGATCTACAAGGCATATGTGAGACCTATTCTTGAGTATGGCTATCAGATCTGGAACCCTTACTTTTGCAAAGATGTAGATATCCTGGAAAAGGTACAGCGAAGAGCAACCAAAATGCCAGTGGGCCTGAAGAATAGGAATTATGAAGATCGCTTGAAATTACTTGGAATTACTACACTCAAACAAAGAAGACAAAGAGGGGACCTGATTGAGACATATAAAATTCTAACGCATTATTACGATGTACCTGCACTGAAGAATATTTACAAATTCAACGTCAACACAAATCTTCGAGGTCACAACAAAAAACTCAACTGTACAAAATTTAAATCTAAGAACGTTTTGCCAAATAGAGTGGTGGACATGTGGAATAAACTACCATTTGAAGTGATTAGTGCAATCTCTGTCAATCAATTTAAAAACAGACTCGATTTGTACCTAAAAACTTGTTAATATTGTTTATATTATATTGTTAATATTGCTTAGCTTTACAAGATCTGATCTGGACGTATCAGCAAAGCTGCCTGTCCAGAATAAATAATAATAATAATAATAATAATATTATTTTACAAACCAAAAATAAAGCAGTAAAGCGGTCATATGTTATTAATTTTAAATTTAGAAAAAGAAGTAGCAAATTATCATGTCAGGGTAAATTAAAGTGGTGAATATTTTTACCTCTCCACATTTAATTACCGGCATCCTTGTAGTGGATGATTCAGTACATCAAACTAAACATTTAAAAAAATGTTTTAAGTTTTTCTGTTAGGTTAGGTTAGGTTAGGTTTTTCTTTCCCTAAAATCGAAGTGACATTAATTACCGGCATCCTTGTAGTGGATGATTCAGTATGTAGCTACATCAAACTAAACATTTAAAAAAATGTTTTAAGTTTTTCTGTTAGGTTAGGTTAGGTTAGGTTTTTCTTTCCCTAAAATCGAAAGTTGATTGCTGAGATCCGCGATGGAGAGGACACTCAAAGAAGTGGACTGGTTTCCGTACCCTGACATATGAAAACGCGGCTTTTGTCGATTTCTACTCTGGTAACACTAAATTTTAAATACGATGTTTTGCTTCTAACTTCATTTTCTGCAAAAATGCCGTCTGCAAAATGCCGACCCTCGAAACGTCAGTTTGACATTTGCAAAATTGCCTTCTGCAAGATTGCCTTCTGCAAAACTGCCGCCTGCAAGAATGCCGTCTGCAAGATTGCCGTCTGCAAATCTGCCTTCTGCAAGTTTGATGGGACCCTCTGGTCACGAGGTCTAGTACATTATATGGTGTCTAGTACATTATCCTGATCTAGTTGGGAAGACTTAGGAAGTGAGACACAGACATTATCGAGGTCTAGTACATTATCCTGTGTCTATTGACAGCAAATAGACAGTTGGAATTGAGTTGGAACAGAAGTACGAAAAATGCCCTCTTACGCAAATTTTATTGCCTGTTCCACACGTTGGCCAATGTTGGCCAAGCGAGTTGGCACCACTAGGACGTCAGAAAAATATATAGAAAGAGCTACTGCAGGGGTTCCCAAACTTTTTTGTACCACGCCCCCCTCTGGTTATTTGGAGACCCCCCACGCCCCCCTACACATATCAGTATATAATTGTACGTATGGTGAAAATTAAAACAAGTATTACATGAAAAACGAATATAATTACTGATACAAAATTTAACATTGTAACACAGATACATTTTCAATTTAATTAAGGAAGGTGAAACAATAGGCCTACCTACTTACAAAAACAAAACATAAAATGTAATTTAGTGAGATGGGTGCGCTTGCATGTTCTGGATAAGTTGACAGATCCTGGGTTGAGTTTCAGACAAAGCACATCGTAGGTAACTTTCGACATCAAGTTTGTTGCGGTACTTGGTTTTGATCGCCACAAGAGTTGAAAACGCTTTTTCGCACATGTATGTTGTTGAAAAAGGCAAGTACATCCGAACAGCTTTCTCTGAAACACTGGGGTAAACTTTTAAGTACTTTAACCAAAATGAGGGCTTGTCCATTTTGTCAAAATCGTATCTTGCAGCAGAGTCATTTTTCATTTCTATTCCCTCCTCTTGCAACTCTTCTGGCAGCAACTGTATGTCCATGTTGAACGGGTCGGTTGATAGTTTGTAAAACTCCTCTGACAAGTTAGGAAAGTACCTACCTGCTGAACTCCTCCTTGAGGTTCTTCAAATGGTCAATTATCAAGTTTTTCAAAAGCGGTCCTTCAAAAACGTCCTCAAAACATACTTCTTCTGAGACTGACACTACTTTGCTGAAACTTGAATAGTTGCTGGGGTTCATTGACACTTTACGTATCCAAAGTTGTAGTTTCTCAACGTACATCTTGATGGCATCCCGATGTGTTACTATATTTAAGTCTGCACCTTGCAGTCTCAAGTTTAGGTTATTTAACGTGTCAAAAAAGTCTGATAAATAGGCCAAAATCACTTGTTTACAGGGTTTTTTGAACTCTGCACTAAGCTCGTTTAGTTTCTGCTGTGCCAAAAACGTTATCACTTCATCACGGAGTTCAAATAGTCTTCCCAACATATTGCCTTTTGATAGCCATCGTACTTCTGTATGAAATAGCAGCGTTTTGTGATCACTTCCTAAATCTTCACACAGAATTTTAAACAGTCGAGTATTTAATGCACTGTTCTTAACGTAGTTGACTACTTTAATACAAAGCTTTAAAACAGCATTGAGTTCGTTAGGAAGAGTTTTTGCTGCCAAGGCTTGGCGGTGAATAAAACAATGAATCCCAACCACATCAGCATTCTTCTCTTTGACCAACTGCACAAAGCCTGAACGAGAACCCAGCATTGAAGGAGCACCATCTGTGCATACACCAATAAATTTTTGCCAAGAAAGTTCGTGTTTCTTAAAAAAGTCTGATACTGCTTTCATCACATCTACAGCTTTAGTAGTGGTCAACAGCTCAGTAGAAAACATCAGTTCATCCTTCATTCTTTCATTTTCAATGTAACGAACATATACAATCAAATGAGAGCATTCTGCTATGTCTGTACTCTCGTCAAGCTGGATAGCAAAAAACGGGGATTTTTTTATTGCATCAACCACCTGGTTTTTAATGTCCTCGGCCATATCATCAATGCGGCGTTTTACGGTGTTGTCTGAAAGTGGTATTTGTGATAGCTTTTGCCTACTATCAGTTCCAAGGACAACATCGGCTGCTTTTTAAAGACACGGTTTAACAAGCGTTTCACCAATAGTGTGACTTTTCTTTTCCTTAGCAATAATAAGAGATAATTCATAGGAAGCTTCAAGCACTTTTAGAGATGACTGAGCAGCAGATCCAGTGCTATCTAACTTCATGCGCTTTAAATTCTTAGATTTTGCAGCGAAAAACTCTTTAGGTTTGTCCTTTGAAGAGGCATGTTTGGTTGACAAATGTCTCAGAAGACGATTAGGCCTCATCGCGTCATTGCTTAATACCTCATAGCAAATAACGCACTGAGGGTGATCAACATTATCTTTAAGCAAGGAAACAAACCCATATTGAATATAATCGTCAATATACTTGCGTTTCTTTGCCGTGTTCATCTTCTCTGATTCAGCTTCACACAGAACTCACACAACACAAAAACAATTACTCCAATTCAAACGTCGCAGCAATTACAGAACACCCACAATACAGCAAACACGCTGACTGATAATTCACGGAAAGCACTGTTGGCACAACGGACTGGCGAACGGACTAGTTACAACGCAAGCACTGAACAAACTGCAAGGTTATTGACATTGGATTGAAGATGAGGTGGGGGTGGGCGTGGTAGGGGTGGGGGGACACTCGCACTCACGCCAAGGCCAAACGGAGGTATCGGTACACACACCCGTTGCGTCTGACAGTAACTGCTATGGAGGGGGAAAAATCTGAGGAAATTATTTTTGTATTTTTTTTTATTTATTTCATTTGGGTGTCACGCCCTCTCTGGACTTTCTCCACGCCCCCCCAGGGGGGCGCGCCTCCCAGTTTGGGAACCACTGAGCTAGAGGAACATAGGCGATGCGGCCTACGCTGGTGAACGTGTGGAGCGGGCATACCATATTATTGATATTGATATTTTGATTCTGCAGTATTGATAACATTGATTGATATTGCAAAATACAATATTTGCATGACACTGATCATTATATTTTAATACATGAAAGCTACGAGGGAGCACAGAAAAAAATCGCTGGAAAAAACTATTAAATGTCTCATTCGATGTTTCATATTACCATTGATTTTATAGTGTAATAAAATCAATGATATTACCTATTATTGTCATGGTCTGATTCTACAGGAAAAAGCAATCGTGTAAACTGAGATTTATCGCAATATTCTGTCCGATTGTGTAAAATCAAAACCCACTGTGGTAAAACAGGTCTTATATTATTGAGCTGTCAAAAATTACGCGGGAAAAGATAGCTGCCTACCTGCTTGTTCCCCGGCCGACTGCTTGCTTTTATTTCATTCCGTTTTTAATTTATAAATCTATTATCGCGAGTGTATTTGTCGTTTGTTCTAATTTAAAAGTAGAATCGGAGGTAAGCTGACGTTGTTTCCGTGATTTCAATAAATTTTCGGCTTTTATCTCATCACATCATGTCTTCAACTGGCGGTGGTCCCAAAGGTTGGTATTTCAAAGCATTTGTAATTCAACAATGTTTAAATGCTTTCGCCATTTTTTGATATTTATTATTTCGTCACTTCAATTTCTATTACATGTCAATGTTGAGTAGAGCAATTATTTCAGTATTCTTTTTTTTTTGTGTGGTAGTTTTATTCGGCCAATTTCGTTAGCACCATTTTGATACATGAGGAAGATGTAGTTTGCAAATGTTTCTTTTTTTGGGCATATTTTTAAAGCATTTATTTCAGGGAAGGGTAAGTCGAAGGAAAGTCACTCTAAATCGCGGTCCAGCAGAGCTGGCGTCTCGTTTCCAGTAGGCAGACTGCATCGAGTTCTTCGCAAGGGTCATTATGCGGAGCGGATCGGTGCTGGTGCGCCCGTTTACTTAGCAGCTGTGATAGAGTACCTTGTAGCTGAAATCCTGGAGCTGGCTGGCAATGCTGCTAAAGATAATAAGAAATTAAGGTAGGCTAGAATTCTATTAATTAGTTTACCGAGGGTAGTTTATGTTTATTTATACAGGATAACCCTTAGGTTATTGCACAAAAATTAGAAAGGTGTTTTTGCAGTTTAGCAAACACTTCTACATTGAAGACATTTTAAGTTACCCCACTTTTACACCCCATTTCTCCTTAAATAAACAAGATATAGTGCCCGTTCCCACTATGATGGGCCGCACCTTATGTCGATGGAAATGGGTGTTCAAATATAGACTCAGTTGAGGTCACACCTTCCGTGCACGATGGACGAAATTTTAGTGCTGTGGTGGTGTTAAAGAAGAAAAAGACGTAATAGAGCAAAATAAAAAACCTGGATATGTCTTATTGTACGGGAAAGATTTTCACTTGGAACATTTCAAACATTAATGGGCAAACCGGGATGTCACAAAATAAGGTTCTTCAATTACTGTAGAATGTCTTCATCATCTTTGATGATCTATTGCAGCGGCTCCCAACCTATTTGAGGCTTACTTATAAAGTGGGTTAGATATTAGCAAATACCCCCAAAGAAGTTTAGTTTTTAAAAAACAAATTAGCTATTGAATTTTTTTCATCAAATTACGAAAAGTAAATAATTTTACTTAATTTCATACTTTAAAATTAACCAGAGAAAACAACTACCTTACCTAAAACTTTCCAATTCACTAACTTATTGTTAATGATTAGGGACTAGGTAGGTAGTTAGATATGATAGAGATGATTTTGTTAATAATTTGGTTGGAATAACTGCAGTATAGGAACCTCTCTCAAAAAACAAATAAATATATATATATAGACTAATAGATTGCTTCATTTTAACGCTAAATCTGGAAGAAAATTGTGTCGGTCGCTATAAATAAGCGAGATATAGGCATTCAAAGTTGAAATTTTATATGTAAACAAATAGGTCAATATAGGCCAAAATAAAATTCACCACGCTATATTCACCACGCTGATTCCGAATCTTCCATAATCTTTATTCGATCTCAATAAATAACCGAGATATAGGCGTTCAAATTTTTCATCCCAATGTCAAGAAAGTTGCGGCCTCAAAAATAGTCTTATTTCTTTAAATATCGCACTTGTTTTTTCACGACCATGTCATCGTTTTTGTAGTATCCGGATGGTTATCAATATTAGAGAACTCGCGATATATCGACTATTTTCGGACACTACTTCTGAAGCAATATGGCCGTTGTGTTGACGTTTAGTATGCAAACTTTAAATGCCTATATCTCGCTTATTTATTGAGAGCGACAAAAGATTATTGCAGATTCGGAATCTGCGTGGCGAATATAGTCCGGTGACGTTTAAAAATCAACAATTTTAAAACGTCACCGGACTATATTCTGAATAATGATTGAGTCTTTATACGGGACGAGTTTTTAATTAATGTCATCCTTGAAGGGAGCAACTTTTGATAAAACTTTTTAGAAAAACAAAAACCATTTTTTTGTTTTTAATTTGAAAAATTTTGTGTTTTGAAGAATAGTATAAAAAGTTGAGCGCGTTGCGACATCAGGCGGTACGTAAAATATCGCAAATATTGTTTATCGTGATATTTTACATATTGCTAGATGGCGCAGCGCACTCAATGCTTGTCAAACTTTTATTTATCAGTCGGGTTTTACAAATTTTTCTAAACAAAAAAAAATAATATACAGGGTTGCGATGATTTAAATCATTTGATTTAAATCCATGATTTAAGGGTAAGGCCGCCATTTTTCGCTGATACGGCGTAGAAGTAATAGATTGGTGACGCAGACTCTGCTACGCGTCGGTGACGTTGAGTAGCGTATAAAGTGATGGATAAAATGTTAAGGGTTGTTCTACACAAGCCTAATTTTTAAATTATTTAACTAAATTACAAGAATCAAAAAATGTCATGAGTCATCTTTGCCCGTCAGCTCACGTGGACTTCTCGACTTTTTATAGTATCCCACGGGAACCCTTATAAAAAATACATCAATGAGGTGCTCTATAACGACGTAAAAAAGGACAAACATAGATAAACATGCACAATTTTATATTATATTTTAGGATTAGGTTAACACAAAAAAGCACAGAAAACCCATGTAAGTAATGAAATCAACTTTATTAAGGTAGAATTGTGTTATTAGGCACACATACAAAATTTACAAAAATGTGAATACGCTATTGTGAGAGGCATCAGCGTGTATTCTAAGCAAGTTTTCATAGGTTAAACTAAAAACCGCGTAAAAATCTAAATTGTACAGTGACATTCCCTCTTCTTTTCTTACTTTTACTCTATTATTGTGCTCAGATCTTCAATGTCAAATGTTTTTAAACCTCTTCTCTCTGTTGTGGTTTCTGAAGTATCCGTTCGATGTCGGATCTGTATACGACAGATTTGTCTTCGGTAATTGGCCATTTCCCTTTTCCTTTGTTTCGTAAAAACTTCACTGGTTATAAACCATTCTCATATATTTCACTCAAATGGTTATAAACCATTCTCATATATTTCTGTGACCTCCAATATAGTGTTTAGTCCTTTTCTCTGTAAGAAAATTAACCTAAACAAATGATCCTACAATTATTTCTATGTTTGTATCCTTGTTGCGTTCAAAATCATTGTCATCAGTCACTTCCGAGTCCGTCCCAGCGGCAAAATCAGAGTCCGATGAGTCATGAACAGAATAATTATCAGACTCATTTTCTTCGTCAGAACTATCAATCAGGCTACGTTTTATTTTCAGGAAAGTATTACTTTTCAAGCGTTTATTTTTCTTGTGATTAGTTGTCAAGTTCAAATTGTCTTTTATTTTTCGTTTTTTCGAAAAAAATTCTTCCATTATTTCGTCGATATTTCGTAACAATGTGCTTGCATCATCTAAATATTTTGTTTGAAAAATGTCTTCTTCATTAAAATTAACAGGAAAGATGTCTTCATCATTGAAATCAACAGTGTTTATTGCATATTTTTTTACTTTTTATGATAATTCCTGTCACTTCGTCTAAAAATATGCATGATTCGTCTACCTTTTCCATTTGACAATCATTGAGCGACTTTTCATCAAAATTAAAAACGTGTAACTCAGGATTATGGCATTCACATTTTCCTTTCAAACTTTGGTAAAAACAAGATAGAATGCGGTGCTTCACAGCAAATTTTGAATGCGTGATGAGTTGATGTATCTTCATTGTATTACGGATAGGAAGCAGCTTCTCTACAATACTGGTATCTAAACGCTGAATGTTTTCAGGTGGTACCAAAAACATTTTGACTGTCGATTCTGCATTCTGTAAAACTTCAAATGCTGTTTGAGCGTCTGGTATATCTAGACCATGTGAAACCTTAAAATCTAAGGTTCTTTTAACGCTACCACCAATTCCGTCCGCAGCCCCCTTTCCATGGAAGCCTCAAAAAATGACCATATTGCGTTAAATCCAAGCTCATACATTTTTGTGCATAGAAGATAAAAATTCTTCTTTTGTTTATACTGAGTTGTCGGTCGGTCTGAATGAAAATGAAGATTGTTGATGTTTGGATGTGCTGACCTTATATGTTTCATAATCGGATGAAGATGCCCCCAAATAGCTTCTGGACCATGTGAATTTTCCGCTGAAATGGAACAAAATGAGAATGGTTTTGCATTTTTGACGTAGAGAACGCCAGTGTGCAGCGTTATTTGTGTTTTTGATGCCCAAAATGCATAGCTTGCACCTCTTCGTTGTATTTGGCAACCCAATTCTCTGAAAAGTCTATATGAATAGCAGCTTCATAATTGTCCAGGTTTTCTATGCAAAGCTTATATTGTTTATATTGATGGCGTACGTTATAAAGGTGAATCTTGAAAGCCTTTAGTTGGACGTGAAAGGAATCTAATAATTCATTTATAGGTCCAGTTTTTGCCATCTTCGCCATGCGTTTCGAGGTTTTAGTGGTGCCCTTTTCATTATAAACATAGTCTTTAAATGTCCAAGCAAACCATTTGACTCTTTTGTTATTTTCAATTTCATCAACTTTAATAAAGTTTTCTGCACAAGCATTGCACTCACCATACATACACCCCTTGAACGTTTGGTCGCAAACAAGACTTGCAATTATCATATTCAGATCGTTATTTCCTAATATACCAGCAGATTTCGGAGCATTTATAATGAACTGCATGTTTGCATGTTTTAAACAAGCACATGTTTCTAAATTTTTCAAATTTGGAGCCCCCACATAAAAAGGTCTGTGCTTTTTAAATGTGCTGAAAGAAATTTTACCAACTTCAATCATATACTTAAGATGCAGATTTCTGAGTTTATCTAATAAGTATCTCTTTTGTTTTTTAACTTTTTTGTTTGTAAGATATTCTTTTTTCCCAGCGCTTGCTCTGCTCACATCATCTCTTTCATAACATTTTCTTAATCTTTCTTTTAATTCTTCTGCTACCTTTTTGTTGTCTTTATTTTTCCTAATGTTACTTTTAAGTCCAATATTCTGAGTTAGGTTTGTGGTGACTTTATATCTCTTCACAAACTCGTTGTCAAAAACCTCTTTAAAAACATTTCTTTCGGTATTATTGAAAGATTTATAAGTTTTCTTTAATGAGTCAGTGAGAACGTTGTATTCAAATATTTTATGTTTAATTAATTCCTTTTTGGGAGTTTCAAGTGCAGCAAGATGTGTTGCTGCAAACTCGTCATTTCTTTTGAGAGGAGTGTCTTCTTGTCTTGAGACAGTTACATTGTCAATGTTTTTTTGTACTTCTTGTCTTGTGTCTCGATTTAGCTCTTGATATTTCTTTTTCAAATAGCGCATTTCTCTGCGAAGTGAATTAAATCCCCTTTCTAAAGTAAGGAGTCTTTGCGTCAGTTCTGCGTTTTCTCGTCTCAAAATATTGACAACGTTTCTTCTTATTTTACTTACTTCAGATCTAGTTTAGTTTTTAGCTGTATCTCGGCGTTGATATTTTGCACCTGGTAACGAAATAATATAGTGAAATTTGTGTACATTCGCCAAAATCTATAATTTTCTACTATAAATAATAACTTCACTCACCTCACTGTGTACTTCGTTAGAATTAGTTTATGTGCTATTACTATTGTCTCAAAGATTTGTATTACGCTTTCTTGAAGCATATTGTTGGCGCCATTCTAATCTCATCATTTTTCTTGCTTTCATCCAAATCCTTCATCTTTCTTCGATACTCTTTAGAAGATCTTGCTCTGCTTTTCCGTTTAGATATATCATATTTTTCTGGGTTATTTTTAAGTCTCTCTCTATACCTTTTAGATTTCTCTGCTGATGTTAAAGGCATCTGTAATAAATGTAGAATCTTTGAAGTAATCAAATTAGGAAGATATAATAACTCCCTTTACATTACTTAAATGTGTCACGCAAAACCAAACAATAAAACTGTCAGCTGTCAAATTATGTCATGCAGAAAACACAAAAATCAGACTAAGCCGTTCTGAGAACATGTAGGTACGCAGTTTCGATGTGCCACATTTTGTGTTCGATACGTCTTCCGATTTGATTTTATCAAAGTTAATAATGAATAAATTTTCTATAACTGACAAACCTTGAAAATTCAGTGATATCAACAATAATAAAAACATAAGGACAATGAGAGAGAAAATTATAGCTAACGAAACCAGGGGCTTGATGAAAAATAATTAATTAATTTAAATCCATCATATTGACAAGCCCGTAATATTAGTATCAATCATTTAAGTCTGCTCAAACTCGACGTGTTATTCAGTCGGTGTCTTGTTTAAATAGCAATAAAAAACAAGTGAAAACTCACCTTTATTTTAGTAGCGTATAGGAAGTGATGAATATATACGTCACCAGCGGTGGCGAATACAAAAAAAGGTGGCGTAGTGGTACATATACGCTACCGGTCGCGTTGACAAAACCGGTCAGAACTCTGTAAATAACGTACAATTTCAATCGCATTACAGCTCCAAACATGAATTTCATCTTAACACACAGTGTACACTGATAACTTTTAAGAAAACACTAAAACTCACCTTTTTATTTTCAAAAATCTTCCTCGGAAAACAGCGTGCACATTTACTCGAGGTGACGTTGACTTATCGACTGTCAAAAAAATGGCTGCCTTCAAGCCGCTGACCACAGATTATCTAAACTTTGGTGTTGCCAACCCCGGTTGTGACCCTAAATACTTTGGTTTTAATACGTGCCCGGAAATATTGGTGACGTTGATAGAGTAGCGTATAGGTAAAGCTTTACGACAAAATTGAAAATTGTATATTTTTTCACGGAATGTCCTAGAAACAACGATACGAAATTAAAAATGATGATAGCTATTTATATGAGTATTCTTTACATAATAGTCGTGTCTCAAAATATCTCTTACTTTTTGCTACAGCGTCACTTAAAGTATACCTCTACCGTGGCGGATAGGTGTTTTTTTGTAAAAATCCTTCTTTTTTTCGTATTTCATTCGGCACATCTTTTTATTTTCTCAACTAAACTGAAATATTTTAAGTGACAACGTGAGCCGTATTGTTGCTTGCCTCGTTGCACTTATCGTAAATTACAAAAGAAACGTAATTTTAAAAATACAGGCAGCGGAGGTTTTTGTTAACGAAATCAGCAAAAAATGGCGGCCTCACCCTTAAATAAGATTTAAATCAAGTGATTTAAAAAAAAAACAATGATTTAACCCCTTGAGTATGATACGACCAAATCTGGTTGTGAAACAATTATCCGTTGAGTATGATACGACCAGATCTGGTTCCGCGTTTTTTTCACTTCTTTGACGTTCTCATATTTATTAATAATTATCTAATTGTTTTACAAAATGATATTTCAATATTCTATATTCGAAATTTCAATGCAATCATTGTGCAGTTGTTCTTTTTATGATTGGTGTAGTAGTTTCGTAGTTATAGTACTTTAAGGTCGATGTCGCCGAAAATCCTGCAAAAGAGACAGATGCATCCATGAAAATACCCATTTACTCCAAGGGTTAAATCAATATTTTTTTTTACTGCAAACAAAAAATGTCAAGGGACTTCGGACTATAACCGAAGAAGAATTGGATATAATCAAGCAACTGATTAGTACAGTTGCTTCATCCGCTGCGGTCGAAAGAATATTTTCGGCATTCAATTTGGTGCACAGCAAAATAAGAAATAGATTAGGCAACGAGAAGGCGGTTAAATTAGTCTTCCTTTTGAGAAAACTAAATTTGAACAAATTACAAAACCAATAACATCTATACTGTTACTAATATATTAATGTAAGTATAATAATGTCAATCAATCAATCAAATATCAGTCGACGAGCCCAGCTGGGGGCCCGTGGCGTCTTCCACGTGGGAATTTTTTTTTTGATAGACTAATAGATGACATTCTATCACTCCATATTGGGCTCGATTGCGTTTCTTCGTGAACTAAAATCGGAAATTAGTCTGTGTGAACGAGACAGGGCAATACGCTAGAGCGAGTGTGAGATGAGCGGTTGTCACTTTTTCGCATTAAAACTGCGCGCCAAGGTCAAATCTTAGACTGCACGAAATATGCTCAAATTTATTCGGACGAGTATAAGTTCGGCAGGTAGTATTAATCGATGATCGTTCGTTTCATATTTCGCTCTAACATATTGCTCTGTCTCGTTCGCTTGGACTAATTTTAGGTTTAGTTCACAAAGAAAGGCAATCGGGCCCATTGTGACATAATCAGCCTATATGAAAAATGCTATAGGTGGCACTAATAATTAAATGTTATTATTGTTATCATTGGTTTAATAATTGGGTTTTCATAATCAATCATTTGTTCATAAAACACCATTCATTATCAACGCTATTATGTATGGCCAACTATTTTTCTATTAGTCTCGCCGTCCATGATATCAGCGCCGCCGGTGCAGAAGGGTTGCCAAAACGTTCTATGGAGTTAAGCAGTCTAATACTGTCTCGTTTTGTACGCGACGAACTTCCAGGTGTTGTGAAGCGTTTTTTCAGGCTTTTTTATGCAGGATCTGGGGTTTTTATTTTAAGCTATTGCATAGCTTTTATCGCGGGCCTAGTAGGCCAGCGCGGCGACCGAATGAAGAAATTTCTTAACGAAAATTGATGATTTTAAACTGATAATTACGTCTAAACGAGTACTGATTACGATTCGAAAAAAATATATGTTAAACAAGAACATTTTCCTAATATTCTTAGTTTTGAATATTTTAGATTTTGTTTATATTACATAGTGTAATTAATTTGTGAAATTAGGTCTAACCGAACACAAAAACGACTACTACGCAAATACTATCTGGCGTATTATTATGAAACCTGCACCATTTTGAAGATAATTTAATTATCTATCTTTTTATCTACGATTTTTCGAATAATCCGGTTTTTTGCTTTATCGAATAAAAAATTCGTGCGCGGCGCTCTATCAGAAGACGTTTAAATTATTCCGAATCATTTGCTTTCGCAGCCGCAAATGATTCGGAATAATTTCAACGTTTTCCGATAGAGCGCAATTATCTGATATCAGAAAAAATAAAATAAATAAATAATTATAATTGCACAAGTTGTTAAAAATGCTATGCAATAGCTTTATCGCGGCAGTCCCCGAGTGCCACACGTATTTTTTTTTTCCCGCCTACTACCAGCAGGACTGCGAAACGTCTGGCGGATCTCTTTTAAGAACCCCTGGCCTAAAGGAGCTATTTTGTTTGCAGGGTGACTCCGAGGCATCTGCTGCTCGCCATAAGGAACGACGAGGAACTGAACCAGCTCCTGAAAGGCGTCACCATATCTCAGGGGGGCGTGATGCCCAACATCAACACTATTTTGCTACCGAAGAAGACCGATAAGAAGACAGGCGGAGCGTCCACTAAAACACAATCGCAGGAATATTAATATTTTTTTATAATTTAACTCTTTCGTTCGAGTATGTTATTTATTTTCACTGCGTGGAAGATGCTGTTTTTATTTTTAACTTGTATTGTACTCGTGCGGATTATTTTTTAACAATTTTGTATTTCTTTTAATCGAATTTTACACAATTAAAAATGATATCAATTTATTTAATAAATTTTATTTCCTATCACGGAACGGGATGTTTACTGCCATTTTCTCCCGCTAGAGGTTACACTGCAACAGCGCTTTAGTCTCGGAAACCTGTGAAGTGAGTGACGCACTGCGTGGGGTAGGATCCGAACAACGTTCAATATTTTTTCGTTTTATATATATTTTATGAACAGGCAGCTTTCCTGAAACGTCCAGATCTTGTAAAGCTAGCTATAAACAAGATTAACAAGATTTTAGGTATAAACGAGTCTGATTTTAAATTGATTGACAGAGCTTGAAAAACACTTCAAATGGTAGTTTATTCCACATGTCCTCCGTTATTTTGCAAAACGTTCTAAGAGGATTAGATCTAAATTTTGCACTGGAGTTTTTGGCTGAGACCTCAAAGATTTGTGTTGACGTTGAATTTGTAAATATTTAGCCCAGGTACATCGTAATAATTTGTGACAATTTTATATGTTTCAATCAGGTCCCCTCTATCATCTTTGTTTGAGAGTAGTCTTCAAGTAATTTGAAGCGATCTTCATAATTCTTATTCTTTAGCTCACCCGCATTTTGGTTGCCCTTCGCTGCACCTTTTTCAGGACATCTACTTTGGATAAGTACTTCCAGACTTCCAGAGCTGAAAGCCTAACATATGCCTTGTAGATTTTTATAAAAATACATATTACAATCATTTAATCTGTTCAAGCTTTGTACGGATGTGTGTTTGAGAGGTGGGTCGCTGACTTCATGCCTTTCTGGGACAAAATCTCCGCCGCGCTGGTGTCACCTACAAAAAGTTTAGCGCATACATCTCCTTGGGAATGTTTACTGCTCTATCCTCCCGCTAGATGTAACAGTGGTGATTTGGTCGCTGACCATACCAATTAGCACAGCCATATACTATAGAAGGCATTCGGGGATCATTTACATGCTAATGGGGATCTTTACTGCCTCTTTTTCTCCTGCTAGGGGGCGCAGCGGTGACGGCCCAAGGAGGTGCGAAGTGAGCGGTGTACCGCGCAAGCAAGTGATTGCCACGAGAAGATTGATCACTGATCAAGGGCCGTCATCGCTGCGCCCTCTAGCCAATCGCCGCTAAGTAACCTACAAAAAGTTACGTGCACACATATCCATCCGATGCTGGTGGCACCTACAAAAGTTTACACATCTCCATGGATCATCTCTATCTATGGCAGTGAATGTAATGGATTGTTCAACACCAGTCTGATTTTAATACAAAAAAAAAACTGGTTGTGCCAAATGGTAGGTATGACCAGAAACCAAATCGCCACATAAAAGTAGTTTATTATCTAATATTATAATAATAATAGCACTACGTCCAGATATAACTCTTTATTTCCTACCTCGGAATATTATTGTAGAATTAACTTCCAATGGAATCAAATATCCCAAAAGACCACAAGTTCAAATTAAATAAATACACTGATCTTGCAAATACCTTGAACAGCTTGACTGTTCACCTTCACACGGTGGAAGTTTACGCGTGTGGCCTCTATTTCATATCTAGGTCTTGGACTCTCCAGGAAAATAATTAACTTCTTCCTAGAAAAATATCTTTTTAAAAAAAACGTATTACCCATTTTTTTTAAAATACAGCTTTGTATAAAATCCAACCAAGCCTAAGACTTACCTGTTGGAGATTATGATAGGGTGACTTTCAGTGCAACTTTAGTGGCTATTTTGACCATATTATAATATATCTGCTGCATTATCTGCTACATTAGTAAGGATTAGTCGGCACAGAAAGCCACCCCCTTGACAATATTTACATAAAAAGATGAACGTACTTAATGCTAATAAAATAAAATATGAATCTTATTCGTATCATTTACACATGTGTTTCACTTTCACTTATTTTAAAACTATTTTTAATTGTTTTTTTTGTTTTTTTTTGTACATTTTTTATAAGTTTTTAAATTTAGAGGAATTTTGTTGAATATATGAGGGATTAGCCAATTCAATCTTCTTTTGCCATAAAGGTTGCGAAAAGGAGGGAATTTGAGATGAGGGACCTCATCTCAAATTCGTTTTGTATCTGCCTCAGTGCTGTGTTTATGTCGGAACTCGTCAGTCTCGAAATATTGAACTTGTCAATCTATAAATAAATAATACATTAGCTGGTAATATGTCACAATAATTAAAAAGTCCTATCTGGTCGTTTCTGAATTTATTTAGAATCTTGTTTGCAACCATTATTTTAAAAATACGGTGTTAAAGAGATGTGATGCGCGATACCTATATAAGATTTAAATGTGTTGCCGTAGGTTGTAATTCCATCTAAAACTGCAATTTCCGCAACTCAAATTCTATGGCTTCGAAGAGGGAATGAATGGGTGGTAAGGTGACGCTCACATTTGGCAGGACAGCTGTCCTAAACCTACCACAGCCGGTCGTTAGTAGGGTCTGCCGCTCAACCCCCAGACACAGTATACCAGACAGTAGCGTCTCTTAGAACAAAAATAAAATCGATGTGAGCTACGTCACGAGTCCAAGAGCTGGCATATGACCGCCACATGTCTACTACTCCACTGAACTGACGCTCCAAATTTGTCAACCTTCGCACGCGCGTAAGGCTAACAAAAGGCGTTCGTCGAGACGTACCCCTCTGCTCACTTCCCTCGCACCCTATCCCCGCAATGCCCTGTCGCTCGAGAGTGCGTCTACTATTCTCTCGGTATACTGTGCCCCAGAAGTGTAAAAAAAATATTATGGGCCTGATTCCTGTCGGTGAATTCCATGACGGCTCCTCTTATATCCTATCTAGCTGAAGGAAATAGCAGTAAAAATCACCAATAATTGTGGGTGACTTGTTTTTAAAATATTTGTTTCTGGCGCCACAGGTTTGTCCTACCAGCTCTTAAAACCACAAAAAAAAGTTGAGCTGTCAAAACGTGAAACGAACAATTTTTTCGTGATTATTTGCATCTGTCATATGTGCGGCGTTCGCGGTTTTAGTTCTTTTTTCGATTTGGCAGTTTTTTTTTATTATTAACTATTTATTCCGTATATGACTAGTGAAATGGTGCCATTTAAAAATGCGATAAAAGAGTAGGATACAAATACCAGCTGAATTTCAGCCGGTGTGTCGAGCCAAAAGTGTAAGAATCGGAAAGAGTGCATCCATTGTCTGGCGGAATGATCTCTCCGGCTGATGATGACGAACAGCGAGGGAGGAAAGGCGATCCAGCGTATAGCGACGTACGGCAGGAGCTTGTTGGTAAAATAGAATAGACTATTCGCCTTACTTTTCTCTTTAATATTGGGTATAACCTCTGAGCAGTTTGAAGAAGAAGGTGCAATATGGGAGATGATTCAGGAAGCGTTCGAAGACTACAAGGCCATGGTGAGAGGATCAGCCGAAGGCATGGCTAATTCAGGCACTCATGTCGAGACTTGTCGTTTGGTACCTAGGTAGCTTGGTAGGTATCCCAAAATATAATAGCTAGGGGATCCCAATTAAATTTTTTGTAATCTGAATGGTCTTCGGGGCTCAGGGTAGTCGCCTGTCTTACGAGGGCAACTCTGAGTTGAAGCCTCCTTAAAGGGTGAATTCATATCTGCACCCGGGCAGTCCTGGAAGCTGGTGTGTAATGCATGCGGAGTGGCAACATACCCAGCTAATCTCAGCAGGAGTTGGGGTCCGGGCTCTTAATCTAGCGAAATACTCCCGCCGCAACCGCTTCTTGAGAAAACCCACCTAACCAGCGAAACCTGAATTTTATAATTTTTATATAGAATAGCGCTCATACTCTGTAATTTAACTTCTATGCTTGACCACTCTGTGAACCGTGATTCCCCTGCCGGTGCTCGTCTGTCGTCCTTCCAGGTGGCGGTCCATGAATACTTCTCGGGTGTTACTCAAAATCTACCCATGTCGACCCGGTTCACAGAGAAAACGCATTCAAGGCAAACCTCCGTATGCAGAAGCGGCTACTTTGTCACCAGCTACTTGAAGCCAAGAAAGCCGGAGATCAGGCCCTCTGCCACAACTTTTCGCACGCGTACCGCTCTATACTCAAATACAGAGAATAGCAATGCAAAACGACAAACGCAAGGCAGCATTTCTCAAATCCCAAGAGGAAGCCCAGTTTGACAAAAACCGTTTTAACTACAGCAAAAAGGTTTTGTCTGCTGTCAAGGGCGAAATCCAAATCCCGGTAGAAATGGCCACGGAATACTTTTCGACCACGTATGAGGATCCAATGCAGCTCCACACATACAGCCCTCCTCCGGGCATTACACTTCCGCACCTGCCTACGGTAGCTTTCGCCTCTTAATCCCCATCTCTAGATGAGATTTTAAATCAAATAAAAAGGATGCCATCGGGCTCTACTCCGGGTCCCGATAGTATTTCCTACTTAGTGTACAAAAAATGCCCCTCCTGCAATATTTAGGATCTATCTTCCGACATATATGGAATAGCGGTGTAGTCCCACAGAATTTCGGGCAAGTGACAGTCATCTTAATTCCTAAGGTCCCAGTTTGCACCGGACCAAAGGACGCTTGGCCCATTTCTCGTCTCTCTCTACAAAATCGTTTTTGGCATAGTCCACACAAGGATGAGCGAATTCATGCACCGGAATGAGTACCTTAGAGTGTCAGTACGAAAAGGCTTCATGCGTGGCACCAGGCTGCTTCGAGCACAATTCTCTCCTGGCTGCTGCCATCAAAGATGCGAGACAGCACGAACGCAAACAATTCTCTCCTGGCTGCTTCTTTCAAAGATGCGAGACAGCACGAACGCCAAATCAATGTATGTTAGCTTGACCTAGAGCAGCGTTCCGCAACCTTTTTGATGTTGCAACCCCAAAATTTAAAAAAGAGTTTTTAGCGACCCCAGAAAAAAAACACTAAATTTACAAATGCAAAGGTTGGTTCAGGTAACGAGAACAAGGTAAACTTCAATTTTCCTCCATGTTCTAGCTGTTTTTATTTCGTAAATTATATTGGAAAGTTTATTTATTTTGGAAAATAATATTAGAGCAAACGAGAAAATATGCGTTTAACATAGTTAGTTGAAGATTTAGCTGCAATTTAGTTGAAGAATCACTATAGAAGATTAGTGCTCTCATGGATGACTGCGTAAGTATCATAGGTACTTACCGCAATCATACTTAGGAAATAAAGTGTGGCGGCGGCGATTATTGCTCTCGGCACTAATCTAAAAAACTCTCTACCTACGTGTCTCTACCTACCTACATCTTTCGTGTTGTGAAATCAATTTAGTACCTATAAATAAATACGCAATCGACGCAAGACGACACAGCGGCGATGCGTACGCACGCACGGATAGAACTGAACAGACTGGACTGAACGAAGAAAGAATGAAATTAAAGTCAGCTCAGTATTGAGTGTGAGAGATCGGGGTGGGGGCGCGGGCGCGGCGAGAGTGTGACGGGACAGGACAGGACGCACAGTCTTACATTATTTTCGAATCTCTCCGTTTTAAAGAAATTGGAGACAAAATGTATGGAGAGGTTATATTTTACGCATAAACCTTAATAAAAAATCGATAAGTACAGGACCTTGTTGTCTTTTTTGACGACCCCATAATTATATTTCGCGACCCCAGGGTTGCGGAAGGCTGACCTAGAGAATGCCTTCACTGTTCACCTTCGCGCGGTGAAAGTTGGATCTCGTGGCCTGCTAGCCAAATCTCTATTTCACATCTTTAACCCTTGGAGTAAATGGGTATTTTCATGGATGCATCTGTCTCTTTTGCAGGATTTTCGGCGACATCGACCTTAAAGTACTATAACTACGAAACTACTACACCAATCATAAAAAGAACAACTGCACAATGATTGCATTGAAATTTCGAATATAGAATATTGAAATATCATTTTGTAAAACAATTACATAATTATGAATAAATATGAGAACGTCAAAGAAGTGAAAAAAACGCGGAACCAGATCTGGTCGTATCATACTCAACGGATAATTGTTTCAGAACCAGATTTGGTCGTATGTATCATACTCAAGGGGTTAAAGATCTTGGTCTTTCCAAAAAAAAAATCAACTCTTTCCTAGAAAAATAATCTAAAACTGCAATTTCCTTATCTCAAATTCTATGGCTTTGAAGGGGCAGTGAACGGGTGGTAAGGTGTATGCTCACATGTGACAAGACATCTGTCCTAAACCTACCACAGCCGGTCGTTAGTCCGGAATACACCGCTCGGCTGATCGATGGGCCTGACTTTGGTCGGTGAATTCTATGGCAGCTCCGTTTATATTTTATTTAATAAAATTACATGAGCATTGATGAAGTCTATCTTTGATATCTCCTATTTTTAAAAAAAGATGTGACAAAGTCCCTTTTTAATTAAAACAAATAAAGTCGTCACAACTTCTTGTGAAACTGTCTCCATTAATTTTAAGCACCTTTCTTATTTATGCTTAGTAGTGATAACTTCATTTGTTTCAATTTAAACTGGTAGCCTATGTCTTATGTTCTTTTTGTTCAAGGTTCTTTAATATTATTATATTAAAAATTAAAAGTTTTCTTTTTTCAAAATTTTATGTCTGTTTTCGTGCTCATCACATAATATTTTTTACTCTTTTCAGAACTCGGCTTGTGGGAGGTCGGCATGAGTTTGCGTGATATGTTAGAAGTATTAAATGTCGTTCGCGACTCAAAAAAATCTGCAGAAAATGAACAAAGCTTTCGAGATGCAGCAAAGGTATGAACATTTCGAGTTAAGTAGATAGATGAAATCACAGATATTGAGCATTACGTATGGTATAATTGCTGTATACCTTTCCCTTTATATTATGTCTTGTACACCGGTAGTGAGAGACCTAGTGTTGCTAAGGAAAAACCTAATAATTTGAAATCAAAGACTATCCCGGTTTTTGACATTATAAATAAGATAAAACTAATTTACCGCAAGAAGTTTGTGACACTCGACATTTCGGCGATGTCGTCCAGGGTAGACCGAATTGCTGTCAGTTATCATCCGTTGTTCTGCGAATAGGCGGCAAGCTGCTGCTGTTACTATGCAGATTATAACGGTAGTGGACAAACGAAACGACCGATAACCACTCGACTAATGGAACTCATTTAAGCTATTAAAAACGTTCAGTGAGAAAAATCGGTGATCTGCAAACTCTTATTAGATAGCGTAACAAATCACTGGGTGCAGTTTTAAAATTCCATCGTGCTATCCGAAGAACAATTTTGCTTTCCCCATATGACCCAGAAATCAATTGAAATAACAACATCAAACTTCAATAGAGATGGCGGTTTTAAACTCTACTACGAGATTTCCTCTTCTTAAAATGTTTTCAATGCCTATTGCCGAGCGCCAGGATGTAACACAAGATACAGTGAGTGTTATGTGCACTGCGGATTTTCGAAATTCATACGCGCTGAACCCGTTGCCCACCATTGTTATAATCTGCATAGTAACAGCAGCAGTCTGCCGCCTACTCACAGAACAACATAAGACGATTGAGAGCACTTCAATCTATCCTGGACAACAGCGCTTGCAACATTGTGAAAACATTTGGTACTACACTTCACGCGGTAAATTCGTCTTATCTTACTTATACGGCCATAATTTTATCAATATTCGATATAACAACCTTTGGCCTTGATTATGTGGTTGAGACTGCCGCTGAAGGCATCAGATACTGCACGAATGTGAGCCTACAGGATTCGCTTCTGTTCTCGGCGAAGACATGCCTTTTGCGCATCCAAACTATGGTGTTTTTTGGTGAACACCATAGCCTTTGAAATGCTCCAAATGAAAAAAAACAGTGGATTGGTATCCTGATAAATAGGGGGGCCTATCTCTCTCAATTACTCTCACAAAGAAATTTTTGATTTTCAAGGGCTTTAACTTAGAATGTCTGTGTTATCAATGCTTCTTTTAAGACCTTTTCAAGATACATGGTTTTGTTAACTTTGATCGACCCTGGTCGATAAAAATGAATTATCAGCATGACATCGGCGTAGAAGGGTTGCCGAAATGTGCTATGGCATTATGCAATGTAATACCCTGTATAAACAATGCCGCAAGCTACATACATCTATGCTTTTACATTTCTCTTCATTGTTTCTCACCAGTTAAACAGTTGCAGGATTGCGGCAAACCTGAAGAGGGTCTGCAAAGGCGATATACGGCGGCCACCGATCGGAGGCTCCCGTGGTCGATCCTACCACAAGATCTAAAACCGTCGCAGAAGAAACAAATCATCGTAAAGTACTGGCAGGCGACGTCGCGAACTCAGTACGCTAGAGCAAAATTCAACATAAACTTTGCGCCCTGGCCGGCGCCCATAGAAATACCCAGCAGCAATTACCGAAGTGTCCGGTCGACGAGAAGCGGCCGAAGCGCCCCCAAGTATTCAATTTCCGACGACGATTCCGAAGAGGACACTTTCTCTAAGAAAATTAAGAAGAAACGGGTCAACGCCGTGCAAAATACGAACAATGTGACAAAACCTGCGCCGGCGGACCTCGCGAAACCTATGGAGAAACGGAAACTGGCGGCGTCCTCTCTCTCATCGCGGCGTGAAACTAAATCTTCGTCGCCCGAAATAGAAATCGTTACTGTCGAGGCCCAGATTCACAGGGAAGGATCTCCCATCAATGCCAGTCAGTACAATTTTCCGCCTTCTCCTGAGGTGAATGAGTATTTTATTATTAGAAGCATCTGTGAGGGACCACCCCTCACTAGACTCCAGGTTGTGCGGTGTGAGGTGGTGGTGTCAACTTGCGGGTTATCTCCGTATTAAAAGGCGATTTTGAGTGAATCAAAAGGTATTTATTGAATTGATTGAGAGTTCGATATTGCCAGTTGTAACGCTTCCCGAATAGGTAATATTGACGCGGATGAAGTGACTTGCGGAATGAATGAATTTACGAGGATGTATGGTTAGGATATTACTTGTGCTCCTAGTATCTCGTACTGGGCACTGCTCGAGTCTGTGGGGATGCAGACTGATGCTTCTCGCCTCGATAAGGAAAGGAAGGAAAATGAAACCAAGGAGCCGGACTCGTTGAGCGACCTCGTGAGAGGGGTACCGAGTATGCCGTAGCAACCTTGGGGGAGGTGATCACTCGAGGAATGATACTTTGGTTGCGTTTTCATCGGTTTATATAGGCCAATATATGATGCAATCCAAAATATTCCTAGTAAAAGTATTGTTTCATCGTGCTGATTCATCGCTGCATGAGGTAGCAAAATAGCTGAATTTGTGTCAGTGTGTTTCACTGGAAATCAATGCATTTGTTGATTGCATGTGACGGTACTTAAGGGCCGTTACACATCTTTTGCATTGAAAATAGCCTAAATTATGAAAATCAATTAACCCCTCCTCTCGCGAAGTAAAAATTCAGCTATCACTTTTGCGCGCGACATTTTCGCGCGTAAAATCGACGCGAGTCGACGACCTTGATACAAACGACCATAACTTGTAAACCACTATACGGATCATAAAAAAAATTACTGTAAAATGATCGCATTGAAATTTGACATATAAAAAATTATAACCTGGAAATTGGGGGAGTCGGCCGTTGGTCCCGCAAGGGATGTTAGGGAGTTACCGGGTTAAGAGGAAAAATCTGATTTGTAGTTTGCATTCCTCCTCCAATGCACTGGAAAGTAATGTTGTATGACTGGACGCCAGAGATGCTGAAATTTTATTTAACCCTTGGAGTAAATGGGTATTTTCATGGATGCATCTGTCTCTTTTGCAGGATTTTCGGCGACATCGACCTTAAAGTACTATAACTACGAAACTACTACACCAATCATAAAAAGAACAACTGCACAACGATTGCATTGAAATTTCGAATATAGAATATTGAAATATCATTTTGTAAAACAATTAGATAATTATGAATAAATATGAGAACGTCAAAGAAGTGAAAAAAACGTGGAGCCAGATCTGGTCGTATCATACTCAACGGATAATTGTTTCAGAACCAGATTTGGTCGTATCATACTCAACGGGTTAAATGCCTTTCAGCATACGCTTCCAGACCCCAGTAACCTCGCACGTTGGAGCTTTGCCGAGGATAGTTCATGCCCCCTTTGTAGCAATACCCCTTGCACAGCCAGACATATTCTAGCTGGCTGCAAGGTGGCCTTAGATCAAGGACGGTACACTTACCGCCATGACAAAGTCCTTGCTGTTATTCGCGAGGTAATTAGCCTCTCAGTGGCTCGTGCCAACAAGGGTTTGACAGTACACTCCAAATCCTCAATAGTTTGTGCGGGATGGCTCTAAAGGCAAAAAATACTTCACTACAAAACCTTTCTCAATAATCAAGAAAGCTTCAGATTCGATTCTGGAGGTCGATTCGGTCTCTAAGCAGTATAAATTCCCTGAAAGTCTCGGATGCACAGCCCTGCGTCCAGATATAACTCTTTACTCTCTATCTCGGAAGATGGTCCTTATCGTAGAATTAACTGTTCCATAGGAATCAAATATTCCAAAAGACGAGTACAAATTAAATAAATACCATGATCTCGCAAATGCCGTCACCCTGAACGGCTTCACTGTTCACCTTCACGCAGTGGAAGTTAGCGCTCGTGGCCTGCCAGCTAAATCTCTGTTTCACCTTTTTAAAGATCTTGGTCTCTCCAGGAAAATAATCAACTCCTTAGAAAAAATATTTAAAACCGTGATTTCCGCATCCCAAATTCTATGGCTTCGAAGAGGGAGGAATGCTCACATGTGGCAAGACAGCTGTCCTAAACCTACCACAGCCGGTCGTTAGTCCGGAATCCACTGCTCACCCCCCAGAAGTGTAATAACTCTATATGATGGGCTCGACTTCGGTCGGTGAATTCCATGGTAGCTGCTTTTTTTATTTTATTTATATGGATTAACGAAGCTCTACTGTACTCCAGGGAATCGATG
The DNA here is from genome assembly GCA_944548615.1 of Micropterix aruncella. NCBI lineage: Eukaryota > Metazoa > Arthropoda > Insecta > Lepidoptera > Micropterigidae > Micropterix > Micropterix aruncella. The sequence goes on along the minus strand of OX155953.1, from coordinate 1,749,075 downwards.
ATATACTGAGCTATAAATAGAAGTAATCAAAATCACAGATTGGACTGAATCATTTTGATAATGCAGGACATAACACAGTCTGGATTTAACATGGACACTGGACCTAAATGGTCTAACTTTTTTTCCTTTGATGATTTAATATTATATTCTCTCTTACTGACATACAAACCTATGGTATAAGTATTTTTGAAACTGCCCTTAAGGTTCGTTTTTTTTCATCCTCTCTGTTTTAATTGGTAAATTAATCCCGTGGATGATAGATTAGGCATAAAAAAAATATTTTGTACTGCAAGCTTACTCTAAAAGCGCATGCATGATGAGTAATGGGTTTTTTCCTTTTTTTCAGGAGCCAGATGAGCCGACCACTATAAAAAGGGTTAAAAAGAATCATTCCAGCTAGAATTAATAAAAAAATGCCTACTAGTTTTTATTTTATTTAAAGTTAGTAATTTATGTCGTCGGTGTTAAATGACAAATTCATTAGTGCGAAGCGAATATTATTTATTTTTTACAATTCGGTCTCTCCGATAACAAATGCAAAACGTGCCATAACAATCTTAAAAAAATATATATGTTAAAAAAATATGTTATTTCTGAATCCGATAACGGCGAATAAACGGATGACGTTCGTCAAAGTGAAATGTAACGAAACGTACGAGCAGCGGAAGACGTCTATATTTTCTAGCTAGCCGCGAAAAGCTATTTGCGCATCGTAAAATGCGTAAACAGAGTCGACGGCGGCGAAAAAGATCTACGAGGATTCGGGACACGAGTATTTCAAAATGCAGTTTTTAAAGAGGGCTGTATTTAAAGATTCGTACGAGGGGCTATTTACATTTTGGCTCGATCGAGAGTTAAACGTATCGGGTATAACGTACGGAACGACAAAAAAATGCACATGTCAAAAATGCATAGAGAAAATGCGTAGATCGGCGTCGCGACCGTCGTGACTTTGAGCGACTAGAGTTTCGCCAGTCAATCTTTGGTGACGTCGAGCGCCTCGGCGCGCTCCTCCAGCAGCTCCTCGCCGCTCGCTTTGAGCAGGCCCTTAAGGAAGTCGCTCAGCGGCAGCCCCTGCACGATCTTCCACTCCCCGCCCTCCACCGTCACGGGGAAGGAGAAGACCACGTCTTTGGGCGCGCCGTACGACCCGTCGGACAGCACGCCCATGCTGACGCGCCGCCCGCCGCTGCCCAGCCACCAGTCGCGCATGTGGTCGGCCGCCGCCGTGGCCGCCGACAGCGCCGACGACATCTTGCGCGCCGCGATCACGGCCGCCCCGCGCTTCTGCACCGTGGACACGAAGGGCCCGCGCAGGAAGTCGGCGTCCACCAATTCCGCGGCCTTGCGCTCCTTGCCCTCTTTGAGGACGAGGGCGTTGTCGGCGTCGGGCGCCTGCGTGGAGGAGTGGTTGCCCCACACGGCCACGCCGCTCACGGCTTCCACCGGCACGCCCAGTTTGGAGGCCAGCAGGGCCGTGGCGCGGTTCTGGTCCAGGCGCGTCATGGCGGTGAAGTTGCGCGCGGGGATGGAGGGGGCGTAGCGCGAGCAGATGAGCGCGTTGGTGTTGGCCGGGTTGCCCACCACCAGCACCTTGACGTCCTTCCGCGCCGCGCGGTCCAGCGCGTCGCCCTGCACCTTGAAGATCTTCACGTTGGCCGCCAGCAGGTCCTTCCGCTCCATTCCCTGACGAATTACAAACGGGACATTATAATCGGGAACGTCGACATCCTTCGCCTGTCGGTTCGCGCGGGATCGGGCGGCCGACGGGTCGTTTCGAGAGCGGCCGACGTCGGGGCGACGACCGCCCGTATAAAATGACTTCCGGACCCTCCCGGTTATTAGCCGGAGAACGCAGTCGATCGGTCGCGGCCGCGCGATGCGCAAAATGTCCAGCGGACTAGGCCCGAAACGGCAGACGGCGGACGGGGGTCGAACCGCGAGTCGCCGACTGAAGATAACGAGCGGGTCGTACGATCTCCTGCAATTTATTATCCTCAACCTGCGAGTCTAAATTTCGTTCATGGAAAAAAAGTGAAAAAAATACGTCGGCAGCCGACCTGTTTGCGCGGCATGGCGCCGACGAGGAAAGCGGCGGCGACGTCGCGGAAGGCGGCCAGCGGGTCGGCGGTGGGCAGCACGCCGGCCAGCAGCGGGAAGGCGCAGTCCTCCAGCTCCATGACCACGCCGCCCAGCACCCCCATCATGGGCTCGATGTCCAGCAGCGCCAGGAACACCTTCTGCTCGGGCCCGAAGACGCGTCCCGACGCGATCTGGTGCAGCAGCGAGTACGCTATCTGGCCGGCGGCCCCCGTCACCGCCACTCTGATAGGTGCGGCCTGAAAACCGTACAACATTAGCCACCTTGCCGACGTTCCGCAGCATCGTTCCGCTAGCGGACAGCATTTTAGCTTTCGCCAAACTTTTCCTAAAAACATTCAAGAGAATACTTACCGTCGAGGACTGAGCTAAATGTAAGCGGTGGCCGAGGTGCGGGGAACGTGCGTTATTTCGTTAGCGTACATACCTATGCCTATTACTGTCGAGAAGCACCGGGCGAGCGATGTCACAATTTAGCTCGGTCCCCGACTAGTTATGGGAGCGGGTGACGCCATTTTACATTTTGAAATAAATGCAGTAAACAGTGGAGTATTATCATTCGATAGCAATGTAGCTAATGTTGTTTTGTTTATCGACCTTTTCGAGCATTAGCGAGCCGGCGTCCCGCTTACCGGACGAAGATAGAAGACATATTTTTAAATCACCTAAAATTGGAATGGTTCAATATTTACGAAAACAAATATACGAATGCTGGCTACTTTTATCCTCTACACGAAAGTTATGAAAAATGGTTCCAAAAATCAATGAATTTCAATAAAAGAACCAAACGATGTACGAATGCTGCAAGCCGCGGTATCACTATGGGGGTATCGTCTCGTAAGCGGACCACCTCTTTGGATGCAAATTTCGATTGAGTATACAATCTATGGATTTTGATATCGTGCGGAAAATTGATTTTGAGATTTTAGTGGATCTTTACTTTTAAGGTCCCAGGAACTCAAAAAAAATAGTTAGGTTCCTGGGACACGAAAAAAATTGTGCCTGTGTACGTTATCTGCATGGTCACGAGACAGCACAGTTGAAACTACTGGATCGATTTGGTTAAAATTCGATAAAGTTCGTTTCGATAAGTTAAATTTTGGTTAAAATTCGATAAGTAAAAAATTCGAAATTCGATAAAAAGTAAAGATCTATTTTGAGAGAAAGAGAGAAAAGATATTTTTATCAGAAAAAGAGATATAATACAAACGAAATAGAGGCGAAAGCTACCATAGGCAGGTGCGGAAGAGTAGTTTCTGTTAGTTTTCAAGTTTCCTGGCAATTATTTTGTGGTGAAATGATTTTTTTGTGATTTTTATGATTTATGTGATTTAATCTGATCAACATCTTGTGTATATAATGTAAGTGATAAATATAAAATGATTTATAAGTATTAAGTAGGAACTTTTACATGTATTTTTCGCCTATTTTCTCGTGTTTTAGATTTTTTCCAGCTATTCATTTCTTATGGAAAAGCATTTCTGAGTGAGTTGTTGGTAGGTTTTGTTTTGTTTTATCGTTTATAGTTTATTAACACATTTTTTACAAGTTAAATCTATGTTAACACGTTCTAAAGTATAATAATCAATCAAGAAATATTCATAATTGATGCGGTGAAATTCTATACTGAGTCCTAGGTATGTATTTCGGGACAGCTGAGTCCAGTTCATTTAAATATAAGCTGCTGTATTTAGAAGTGGGAAGGTGGATGAGAAATATGCATGATTTAAATAGGGACGTATCTGCACACTACACGGCATAGGTTATTTACTGATTAGAGGTCATTACAAAGGAAGTACATGTTATATAACAAGTATCCTAGCGATTTCCACGTGTAATCAGTTTCTTTATTAAATGTTTAATATCTGATAACAATCTAGTAAACAAGACAGGGCAAAAGGTCATTGTAAAGATATCTTACCATTTCGTGCGTAGGTTTGCAGAGGTTGTTTGTCGCAATAGACGAAGTCTCACGCTAATTAACGCGACTCTTCGACGAACCGGCTCGGCGACTCCTGCAAAGCAACGACTACCGAAAAAGAATCGTGAATTTCGATAGAAGGTTACTCGCCGCGGACTTTTTTGTCCGTCCGGCTTATGATAGGACGAGAATGACAGATCAATTCAGCCTTCAGGACTAGGGCTCACTCACAGTTTTCTAATATCGTACGTTTGTGGAATTATCGCATTTTATAATGGTGTCCCAAGTAGTGTACTGTTTTTTTTGTTGTTGTTGGATTACACATTATTTATTCGAAAAGTGATAATGGGCTCGATTGCGTTTCTTCGTGAACTAAAATCGTAAATTAGTCCGTGTGAACGAGACAGGGCATACGCTAGAGCGGAATGTGAAATGAACGGTTGTCACTTTTTCGAAAACTACCCACAAGAGATAAAGCATCTGAATCTAACACCGCACGAAATGGTGTTCAAATTTATTCGGACAAGTATAAGTTTGACAGGTAGTTTTTTATCAACGATCGTTCGTTTCATATCCCGCTCTAACGTATAGCTCTATCTCATTCGCTTGAACTAATTTCAGTTTAAGTTCACAAAGAAACGAAATCGGGCCCAATGAGTCGGGGCAGGAACGTATGCAAGGATAGTCTTACCGAAATTACCGATTAACCGAAATTTTGCGTTCAAGTTGTCATAACTTTTTTGTTTGTAGTAGTAATAGCACAACATTTATTGTATTCTGAAGTGAATTGTTAATGCATGAGTTGACTGCATTTTTTAAAAATCAGTCTTATTATTAGAGCGGGCGTTCAGCCATGACAAAGTATTATTTGTAATTTTGACCAAATACTGAATGTTTTCTATTACATGTAGCCTACCATTGGAACGGCTATACATTACAAAACTTCAATAAATCTAAGTTCAAAATACCTTTTAGTTTTTTTTAATAATGAATTTAGAACTTGACAATTTTCATAAAACATTTTCACTAAATATTTTAAAAAATTTGGAAGGCTATAAGTCATTTTCTTGAAACTATTAGCATCAAATAATTATTTATTTAGAATACAAGCAAAAAAGTTATTATGCTGGCTTACCGCAAAATTTCAGGTTACCACAAAAATATGATTAAAAAAACGACGACAATTAATACATAGTTCTATGGGTAAAAGCCACGAAATCACGTCCCCAATCCCTCAAAAAATTGTGTCGGTTTTTCTACCAAACATCATGTACCTATATTAAGAATTTCTAGTAAACGTAGGTATCTATGAAAGTGACAATATTATTTTATATAATTTGAATTGCAGTATGTATAATAGGAAATATGAAATAATAATGAATAATATATAATATAATAATAATAAATATATCAATCTTATCAAACGGACTCGTTCCCACATTGAACATACCCTACGCAACAGACGCCCACTAACCGTCGTTGCGTTACACATCAGGGCAAATATACATATTATAATATTTAATATAATATATAGATATATTATATTGGGATAAACTTTAATACAATCTAGTAAGCTGGCGCACGAGGGCCCGCCAGATATCCGCCACATAAGTCCTTCCATACGTGGGAATGGATGATAGCATGTTAAATTAAATCAGGCGCTGTGAAGGCCGCAACCATTGCAGCAATGAAGGAACTTTTTTTTGAGACTTCGGAGATGGCGAATGAATAACTTGATGAAAATTAAAAAAAAACATTTAAAAAAATTACTATGTATACAAGTATTTATGTAAAATATATCCTCGATATTTTAAAATATTCGATGCAATAATTTTCTTTAAAAAAATCCCAAAATTCACCTTTTTTAGGCGATCACATGGTGGTTTTCAACATTATTATATTATCTTTGGTTTTCAATATAAATAAAAAAAACATTTGAAGATTGTAATATTAGGTAGGTACTACACTAAGATGGCCGGGTAACACCTATCTAACTGAAACCTATTTGAAAATCTAGAGGCGGACCGGTCGACAGGAAGTCTTCTACACAGAACAAGTATTGCGGACGGTGAAGTAGAGGCATCCCGAGCAAGGCTACGTTGCAATTGGAAGGCGCGGAGACCTCTTGGTAGCATAGTCTTTTATTAATAATTTCAGATGATAACCAATTCAATTTAATTATTATGTGAGAAGTTTTACCCGAACTAGATTTATGCGTGCTTTAAGACCTAATGAACCATTTAGGTACCTACGCATAAAAATGTTTTTTTTCTGGATTCAATTACTCAAAAAAACTTACTATAGCTTCCTGTGAACAAACTGACAATAAATGATGCTTGGGACAAATTGATTTTCATGTACAGATATATTATTCCAACGATGTTTCGAATACGAGAATATCGTAGTTATGTGTTCAATAAACGACAATGTGATGCCTATTATAATATCACAGCGGCGATGTGACAGACATTGTGATAAGGCAAAATGATGGTAGGTAATTATCGCCGAATAGATTGTTATATAATAATGGTATTAAATAAATAGGGAAGTGTACGCAAAACTTTGTGTAGGTAGCGCTAGCAGCGATCGGCTAGAGTGCGTAGCCTGGCGCAGCGACGGCGACCCAAGGAGTTGTGAAGTGAGTAACGCACCGTGCATGGCAATGCTGTATGCACCCATGACCACGCCCATGACACTCTAGCGCCATGCGTCGCTCACTTCACACATCTCTGGACCGCCGCCACTCCAGCGGGAGAAAATTGGCAATTACTGGTAACATTTCGAAGATACGTGGTGGTCACGTGACCGAATTTCGTTTTCAGCGCCTCCGGTTGTGGAAATTGGAACCAGTCACCGAAAAGTAGCGCTAATGAATGTCTATGTTTTCGCTAGTTTAGTTAGTCCATGTTTTATTTTTATTTCTCTGTGTTTTATGTTAAAAAACAACAACTGCCAATGATATTAATATTATCAAGGTTTCCGGAAATCGACTGTTATTTTTTTTTAATTTCAACGCAAAAGAAAGGTCGACTCAAATTCGGCTGATATGTTTGCTAAGCCAGACCATTGACTATAAAATCAATGGCCAGACAGACAAATCTAATGGCATTCTAATCATCCAACTGCCGGCGTCATACCGGAACATGGTTTGGTTTTCGGAAGTAATTCTTTCACATCAGAAGGGCCTGGATATCTAAAATTCATAACATTTTTAAGGGGCACACCTAGCGTAATTGCCTAAAAAGGAGATTTTTGTTTTTTTTTTAAAGAAAAGTACCTACTTCGTCGAATATTTTAAAGTTTTGAAAATACGTTTGTGCATAAATATCGTAAACATAGTTTTTTTTAATGAAGAATATATATTATAAGTTACTTGCCATCTCCGAAGTCAAAAAAAAAAGTTCCCCCATAGCTGGAGTGATTGCGGCCTTCACAGCGCCTGGAATCAAAAACAAAAAAGCTCATTAAACTAGAACTAGAAAGTTTGGCATATACAATGACCCAAGAAAAAAAAATAACTGTGAAAAAAAATAACATGAAAAGTTTTTTTTTAAAACTGCAATTTTGGTAGGTATTGTTTTATTCACAATCCTGGGCGAATGAATAACTTGCTGAAATTTAAAAAAAATACTATGTATACAAGTATTTATGTAAAATATATCCTCAAAATATTAAAATATTCGATGCAATAATTTTCTTTAAAAAAAATCTCAAAAACCACCTTTTTACGCGATCACATGGTGGTTTTCAACATTATTATATCATCTTTGGTTTTCAATATAAATAAAAAAAACCATTTGAAGATTGTAATATTAGGTACTATACTAAGATGGCCGGGTACTACCTACCTAACTGAAACCTATTTGAAATTCTGTGGATTATCATAAATAAAAGGCCTAAAAAACGGGATTGAATGCGAGCGGATGATTTGACAGTAGTGAGCCTGTTATTTCATCCATTCATTACTTCTCGTTTCTGTAATGGCATGAGGATGTGACAGTTACCAAAAAGAGTAGGTAGGTACATACCTAATGATACGACTAAAAGAGAATGGGCAGTTTGGGCCCACTTTTCCAATAGCTGTAAATAATATACCAATGGAAAGATTTTTATTTAGAACATTTATTACTAGAACGACTGATCTCAATTATGAGCCGTTTCTTATTTATATTCTATTAAATATAGCTAATTACCTGATATCTCCTAGGGCACCTAACACATCCAGGCATTGTATTTTTAATAACTGTTTAAATGAAAACCGTCGCAGAATACCCGAAGCGATATAGTACATATGCTGTTTGTGTACAAACTAATATTCCTAAGAATGCTCGAATTTGTCATTAGTATTCGGAGTGGAAATACTGGGATATCTGGAAATACTGGGAACCTCTGTAAAGAGTCTCATGATTTCATTGCTGCTCTGTTAACTGACGTATGTAATATGCTAAGGTCAGCTGTCAAACATAATGTGCCCAGTGACCGTACATCATAATATACTATATTTTAAGGATCTTCCCTGCAAATATGATTCGTATAATCAGCCATATTAAAAAATATTCCGAACGTCAAACTCCGAAACAGCTCATAATTGAGTTAAGTTGTACTATTCCAGATAAATTGATCTTTCTAATGGTAAATACGTTATTGTTATTGGAGATGCGAGACCACCGCTCATACATTTTTGTCCATTGTCCTTTCATAATTATTATGTTAATTTATACATAGTTTTTTTTATACAAATTTTTAGGTTAATATAACATAGAAAAGTAATTTTATAGAAAAAAAATATCCGCATGATTAATTTCACATTCGATATAATAACGCCAATTATAAACTCCTCAAAATCGTCAATCTGTGAAGACTTCGGGTCGGATACGTAATTATTTGCCTACCTTCATTATGTTGGCCTTACAATAATAAAAACGAAGTTCGTAGGAATGCGCACAGCAGCCGTCGGAGCGGCAAAATGGTGGTATCGCATTAAATATGTTTGATATGATCTGCGGTTAAAATTATTAGGTAATATATATTTAATTTAATTTGTTATTTTTACTGACACAACCGTGGCACTCCAATAAGACTCAGGAAGTGAGCTCACCTTATCACAGGAGTGCCTAGCAAGGCGGGCTCGGTTTCACTTTACTTGGCACATTAGGAATAATGTTATGCTTTTTAACATATAATTTATGCACAATTTGGCCTGGGCACAGACAGATGTATGCCTAAATTTAGAAGCATATAGCGGTATTTTCTGGGTTGTACATTATATTTCTTTTGTGCTATTGCGTTTGAATGTTTATGTAACGAATAAATAAATAAATAAATAAATAAATTATATATTGCTGCTGACTTCTCGTACATATCAAAATGATAGATTATGTAGGCTATTCCGTGTTACTTGCGGGATCGAATGCAAAAAATAAATAAGTTATCTAATTGTAAGAACACATTAAAAAAAAGCTTTTATTAAAATGCTCTTTCCCTAGTCAACCCTCCTGGGTGCAGCAGCCATGTCATAGTGAACTTAGAACATGCTATCATAATTGTTAGCTTCCGCCCGGCGCTACTGGACCTTTTGCCGTTCGGCGACACTAATCGTTTGTGCACCTAATGATCGAACTTGGCGAGCCACAAAATTGTATGATAAATTATATAAAATAAAGATAATTCTATTCTCTTCTATTGCTGAAGGAGTCTGGAGACTTGTGGAAATATACTGTCTCCTAAGCAGCTGGGGTGGATGTTGACCTGTTGTCATGCCATTCTTGCAACGACCGAGTGGTATGACGGACAAAGGACGCCAAAGTCCGCGATAAATTCTTATTGAATTACCGCTGAAATACAACAGGCAGAGGACGCGTTAGCGACTTCCGCCGGTGCCGTATCCAGTCGGGAGGAAGGATGTATCCTGATGGTTAATTCCAGACGGAGATATCATTCCAAAACTGATAGACAGGGGCGAGGCTGCCTGCTGGGTACCTTTCCCGGTGGCTCGCAGTTAGGCATTGGTCTATGTCGGGCATGTTGGCTTAGCTAGATTTGTATTGTCTCTAGGAAACAGACAAAGTTAGAGTTGTCAACTACAACGGGCGAACCTGTCACCTCAGGAAGCTTTAACTATAGTTATCGTTCTATCTCCCGTGAGGTGAGCGTAGAACGGGGATAGATGTTGAACTGCTGATGCTCATCCTTAGAAATGAATCCTTGACCATATCATCCCGAGTGAGGTGCGGGTAAAGGGCGTCACGGTCCCACGACGATCTTACCGCGAACAGCAGGTGGACGTTGGGATTACGCGCACTAGTACCACGGGAGCGATTTCGAATCTGGAACCAAACCAGAAGGCGGACATATCTACCCAAATCTGGCAGACAGGGGGTAATGGGGGCCTTACTGGCTTGCCAATACCCTCGTCATTTGAGAAAGGTTTCTGTCGGGCCGTGGCGGAACTAGATCAGTTGATCGTTTCGTCTAGGTTTTGCGATTTATTCCAGGGTTATAAGATGACAACAGTCGTAATAACATCCTGATAGCCCTATCAGGATGTTATTAGCCCTATCAGGATGTTATTAGCCCTATCAGGATGTTATTAGCGAGCCGCCCGGCTCGCCCGCAGAAATGGACAAGAATCTACACAGCCAGGGGTTTGGCTTCTCAAACCTCTCAAGAGTTTATCTTTTTAGCCAGACATGGCAGCCTCCAAGATTTCTGGGCCTCCTATCTGACACCCGGTTCTTGTGCGATACCTAACTAAAAAGTGTCGCCGTCATACGAGGGCATAACGAACGTAAGAGCTGAACTGAACTGAGCTGAACGTAAGAGCTGAACTGAACTGAGCTGAACGTAAGAGCTGAACTAAGCTGAGCTGAACGAAAGAGCTGAACTGAACTGAGCTGAACGAAAGAGCCGAACTAAACTGAGCTGAACGTAAGAGCTGAACTGAACTGAGCAGAACGTAAGAGCTGAACTGAACTGAGCTGAACGTAAGAGCTGAACTGAACTTAGCTGAACGTAAGAGCTGAACTGAAATGCGGCTTAGGCCTCATGGCCAGTATGTTTTATGGACAGCTCAACTCATGGATCAGCTTATATACATTCGTTTTACTTATTAAGAGTTAAGAGTAACTCTTAATACTATTTTCTTTTTAACTTTTATACCATTTGCGGCAAAGGCCCGTATAATTGTATAATGACAATTTTATCTTCCAGGCGGCCGGTTTTTTTAACATCAAGTGGCAGTACGCAGGCGATCCCGATTTGTACTGTCCACGCCCGGCGCTAAACTTTGGTAATCTGACGGGAGCCAGTAGGTGAGACTCCGCATAAAATTTCCTATATTTTTTATTTTTATTTCAGTCTTTGCTCCCACGAGAGTTTTACAGCAGAGGAATTAAACGACTCCCATGAAAATGACATATCTGCATAGGTAATAGGGTCAATATTTCTATTAAATAAACATATAATTTTCATACAAAGTTTTTGGCCTTAAATTTCCTTTAGAACAAAAATTTCATAGGTAAAGACCTAATATTATAAAATAGTAATGTTTGTAAGTTTGTATGTAAGGTGTAATCTCCGAAACTATTCATCCGATTTCGAAAATTCTTTCACCAATAGAAAGCTCCATTATCGATGAGTGCTCCACTTTCGATATGAAATTACGATATTCGTAAATCAAGTCGAAGAAAAATGAGCTGGCGGGTTGCTTTATCGACGTGCGCTGTCGAAACAGTTTGATATATGTGAAAACAATGTAAGGACAAAAACATCGGCTTTGAAGAGATCTATAAAAAAGTCGGCGACGACATATATCCAACTTTTATATTTACGCTACAATAACTGCTTTTATGTCTCAAAATAAATAAGAAAAATAAGTAGGCGGTGTTTGTTGAAGACATTAACAATAAAATAAGAATCCTCATCAAAATAAATTAATCCTTTATCACGGGTGTTAAATAGAGATAAAATTAGCTATTTACTGTAAGGTTTTAGGTGTTATAGTTATAGAGATATCATGAAATTAGGAACGCGTGCAAGCACCTCGATATATCTAGCGGGTGCATCTGAGGGGGGACGTCTTGCACTATATATCTAAAGGTAGCATCTAAAAAGGCAAATAAACGCCATCCTACTTAAATTAACAAATCGATTCGAAACTTTAGGCGAAGCGAAGCCGCGGGCAACAGCTAGTTATTAATAAACCAGTTGATAAAGTAAAAATAAACCAACATTACTATTATACTTGAATATGTATATAAGTGACTTCATTATTAGGTATGCATACAAGAAGGTTGAACATTCAAACGCAGATTTTCTAGGTAGTAGGTGGATATGTAATAGAAAATTTTCCGATATTTTCAATCAAAATTCTTTCATAATTTCACAGATTTTCATATGTAGTATTTTTTAAAATTTATAAAATAAATCAGTTGGTAGGAGTCCCTACTATTTTATGGTCAAATAATTTTACTTGATTAATATAACAATTTTTTGACAGATTGACTATTTTTTTAAACCGTAAAAACAGGTAATAATAAAATTTATATTATAATTTATATAATCTTTTAAAAATAACTTATAAAATACCTAAGTAGGTATAAATGAAAAAACAATTAGTCAAAATATAAAAACCAAAGTCAGTTATAAAATAGTCCAATTAGAAATATTAAATTACAACAATAAAAATAGCGCAATACAAGTAGTCAATACAAAATATAGTCAATACAATTTCATCCCCATTTATCAAAATGATTGGAAGTAGTGACACAAATAGTCAAAATAAAGTGTAATAAATATAATCATTAAAGATTGCAAAAAATAATATTGTCGAAGTCCCTAATATCATAGATTGAGTTCTTAATAAATATATCCTGGACCTTTTTCTCGAATTGAACGTCTTCAAGACTCCTGAATAAAATCCACAGTCAAAGCACATATTAAACAGTTTACACAAATGTTCAGCTACCACCGCCACAGAGCTCTTTAGGATTTTTGTCGACATCGACCAGAGATCAGTAGACTTTTTATTTTTTATATAATGTTTTACATATATTTATTATTTCTTGCAGAGTCGTTACTGCTACTGGGCTCGATTGCGTTTCTTTGTGAACTAAAATCGGAAATTAGTCCGTGTGAACGAGACAGGGCAATACGCTAGAGTGGAGTGTGAGATGACCGGTTGTCCCTTTTTCGCATTAAAACTGCCCGTCAAGGTCAAATCTTACACCGCACGAAATATGCTCGAATATAAGTTCGGCAGGTAGTTTTATCGAGGATCGTTCGTTTCATATTCCGCTCTAACGTATTGCTCTGTCTTGTTCGCTTGGACTAATTTTAGTTTTAGTTCACAAAGAAACGCAATCGGGCCCACTATCGTACTATCGTACACATCTTACTAATAATCAGAATTATATGATAACTTCACATTTTTTTATATATAGAGTAACAATAATAATAAAAAAAAATACAAATGTTAACAAATTAGTCATGATAATAGCACAGTCGCCAATTGACAGAATAAAAAATCACAATAATAAAACAGTCAATAATAGAAAAAACAAAGAGAGTCGAGAAAGTCAAGAGAACTGAAAAATATCAATATTATTATTAATAATAATATTATACTCTTTATTTGCACTTAATTATGATACAAAAATGTGAGCCAATTGCCACATGGCAATGTCTTACAACTAACCTAATTACAGTGGTACATGCGCGCATTGTCGTATACCATATACCATGCCCTGTGCCAGTATACCATGCCCTGTGCCAATCCATCCTATCCTATGGATCATAGGGTGGGGAGGTGCAGCGAAAATTCACATGGAGTCCTTGATTAAAGCTCAGAAGCTAATACTAGAAAGTATACAGAGAAAGAAAGTATACAGAGATACTGTTCAGATGATCTCTACAGAGAATATAACGTGCTTGACGTACCACAACTATACGTGAAAGCGGCGCTCTGTGAGTATCAAACTAATTTAGAGTCCGCAATAAGAACTCAGTAAACAATCTGCACGCGGCAATCTCGAACAATACATTTTGACGTCCCTCGAATGCAGACTACTTTTGGGCAGATCTTTAATATGCTAGACGAAGATTTAAAAATGTATGTGCCTAAGGCTTCTTCTTGTTTTAAAGCCAAGATTGATTCCTGGCTAAAACATGACGCCCGGCAAAATATACACAAATTATTATTTATTTATTTTATTTATTTATTTATTAATATTTCACACACATTTAAAAAACTTGGTTAATAAGATTAAAATCTACCTTGCTGGAGTGATGCCCGTAAGGTAGACTTTTATGTGTTCTTTTTTCATTTTTCTGAGACAGTTTCTATCATTAAATCTTATCCTTGACAATTCTTATTATTATTATTATTTTCGTAGACTTTTTTTTTATTACTATTGTTTATTCGTTAATTTTAGTGACTATTGTTTGACATTTTATTTTATTTTCTGTGTTTTATTTTAAATATTTCCTATTGTGATCATTATTTAGTGATTATTAGTTATACTTTGTAATGGTCATGGTAACATAATTTCTTTTCCTTTTTTTTTCAAATCGTCGAATATATGTGAGCTAAAAACTAGAGAGCTCGCTGCCCTGGAACTAGTCCTGGCACTTAGTTGGGCAGCAGCAGTACATACATGCTAATGCTCATATCGGCCGTGTTCAATTTTAATTTAAATTTTAGTAATATATAAGAAATATAAGAATATTGATATGATTATTAGTGATACTTATGCATTGTAAATGAATTGTTAAATTAATTAATTAAATAAATAAAATAAACATTATTACGCTCGTCTGCATAAAATACAGATCAGTAAAGGTAGTTAAAACTAAGAATGCCCGAGGAGAGGAAATTGGGAGAGGAAGTGGACAGAAAGGGAAGAACTGGTTACTTCTTAGAAAGGTATTAATCTATGAGATAGAGTCTTAAATGATGGTAAAGAAGGCGAGTTTCTTATTGCCGGGAGATCGTTCCAGAGTCTTGCACCATGGACACGGAAAGAGTAGGAATAGAAATCAGAATTATGAAACGGAATTTTTAGTAAACTGCCAGAGGTTGATCAAAGTACGAGATCGTGGGAACTTGGGGGGACCGTGGGAGCAAGTATAGGTACTTTTCTACTTTGGCGTACTGGCAACCACTTTAACTGTGCCCTATATTCAGATACGTGATCATACTTACGTAGACCAAATATGAATCGTATGCCTAGATACGCTTTACAAACCTTTAAGTTTGTTGAGTAGCTCCTCTGATAAATCGAGATAAGTCACATCTGCAAGTGCAAGAGATTTCTTTGTGTCCATAGGAAGAAATCTTCTGAGCGTATATTTTCATAATCCGTAATGCTATAAATTGGGTTATTGATTAAAATACACTGTACCTTTTTCTCAAAGTGAACCTCTACATACTCTATAATAGGTTTAGAAATAAGTTAGATATAAGTATGTTTATGATTGAGCTCGTCTCGTTATATAAATAGAAAATTACGCTTTTAGTTACTTATTTATTCGCAAAATATAGCAGAATACATTTGTTGTTTTACACGGTAAGATATCTGTCTTCGATCTGATCGTTTCCTACCCGTCCTGTCCACTGCCGCTCGCCGCCGCCGTCCGCCCCCCGCAGTCCCCTCTCTTTACCAGCATAGACAGGGCTAAACTGGTTGATGCGCCGACATCTTCCCCCCTCTCGAAGGTTGTGGAGCTTCGAGTTCGTTCTTCGTCGCAAGTAGAGGACAGATGTTCGTGATGGCACGTCGAATGACTTCCTCGGCCGTGTTTATATCAGCCACGCGAGGAACTTGATCGTTGCCTGGGAAGAGCTTGACGATGCGTCCCATACGCCATTTGAGCGGTGGTAGGTTTGGTTCTTTGACGATGGGCATATCTCCTTCTCGTAGATCGCCTTTATTGATTTGCCATTTGCAGCGTTGTTGCAGTTCACATAGAAACTTGTGGCCCCCTCTCGTCCAGAAGTGATGCCTTCGAGTCTGTTTGGATTCGCTTCTGATAGTGCTGGTGAGGGCAATGAAGTGAGCACCCGTCCGATCAGGAAGTGCCCTGGCGTCAGAGGTTCTAGGTCTGTAGGATCCGACGAGAGTGGAGTTAAAGGTCGTGAATTTAGGATTGCTTCTACTTGAGTAAATAATGTTGACAATTCTTCTAACGTCAAATGAGTGTTACCTAACATCATAACAATATGAAATTTAGCAGCTTTCACGCCAGCCTCATGAAGCCCCCCGAAGTGGGGAGAGTAAGCGGGAGAGAATTTGAATTTAATGCCCTCGTTGGCGGCAAATGTAGGAATTGTATCGTTGTATGACTTTAAAAAATTGCTAAGCTCTTTGTCTGCACCCACCCACGAAATTTCGGCCATTGTCACAGTAAATTTCACTTGGTTTTCCTCTACGAGAGATAAAACGTCTTAGGCATGAAATAAACACATCAGTGCTTAGATCAGAGGCGATTTCCAAGTGTAAAGCCTTTGTCGAGAAGCACACAAACAGGCAGAGGTAGCTTTTGACTAATTTGCACCCACGCCCTTTACGATTTTTTACAAGAAATGGGCCAGCAAAATCGGTTCCTGTAACATGGAAGGGAAAGTTTGGCGTAAGACGAGGAGCCGGTAAGTTGCCCATGATAGGACTGAAAGACTGAGCTTTCATGATTTTGCACAGAATGCAATTATTGACTGTACTTCTCTTTTGGGAGTTAATGGGCCCATGCTGGGTTGGCCATGAAGACCCATTCTGTTCAGGGTCGGTCACACTCAAGGGTCAACACCCATCCGACGGCCTCCACGCATGAGGTGCGAACCTGGGTAGGACTCTGGCCTTGGTCAGTTTCTCTTGGGAATCAAACCTCTGGCGCTCCTGGACGGTCTGCGCACCGTGCGGCGCAAGCCAATCGATTGTGCACTCTGACTAACATATATTGAGGTGTCGACTACAACGGGCGAACCCGTCACCACAGGAAGTTTTAACGATTAGTCGTTATATCGACCTGCAGTGAGCGTAGAAGACTTTGGACAAGACAATCCGACGTCTAGCTACGCCACAACCCGTAAGAGACCAACGCCTTACCGCGAGATAGCCAGTATACAGCCTTACTTCCAATTGTGACCAGATTTCTCCGGTCTCTCGATTGGTTCCGAGTTCGAGGTCGCTTGCGCGGTCCTCTCCCTTACGAAGCGGTGAAACGGTGTATACCGAATCTATCGCGGACCACGGCGTCCTTTGCCCGGCTCTTCACCAGGATCGGATGGCCGATAGTCATTTCAAGAGCAGTCGCCGTAAGGTACGCAACCACCCCCGCTCTATAGGAAACAATACATCTTCCAGACTCCCCCGACTGTTAGTTGGAGTACACAATCGATTGGCTAGCGCCGCACGGTGCGCAGACCGTCCAGGAGCGCCAGAGGTTTGATTCCCGGGGGAAACTGGATTCACCCCCCGAGGCCTACCCAGGTTCGCACCCCGTGCGTGGAGGCCGTCGGATGGGTGTTGACCCGTGAGTATGACCGACCCTGAACACATGGGTCATCGTGGCCAACCCATCATGGGCCCGTTAGCTCCCAAAACTCTGACTTACAGTTTAGTGGTTTCAAGGCGGCAGGTGAGGGTGGAGAACCCACCCAACGCCCGGGCAGTTATAACGACGGTGGTCGTCTTATGTGCCCGGGATGTCATGCAACGACACCCCGCGCGTACCAGAAGGGTATACGCGCGGGGGGTAAAGATAGGTAGCCACCCCCCCGTACCACCCCGAGAACCCATTTATTCAGTTTTAAGAAAAAAAAACAAGCATACAAGCGAAATTAACAATTGAAAATTTTAACATTGAAATGCATGCAAAAAAATAGAAGTAAAAATATTAATTAAAAAAAAACACTATAAAGAAACACAAATAATAATAATTGAAGATAAAAGAAGACAGGCAACCAAACACAGACAGGATGTCAGGGGGGCTAAGTGGCTGGTGAGGGGTATGTAGACGTATGGGTCATGGGGCGGTCTCGTGGGGGACGGCCTAACCAAGGTCCTCAGGCAGGGGACGCGCCCGCGGGGGCGGTTTGGGGGACGGCACATAGACGGGCACTTCGGGCTGGAAGTGGCCCCCGCATCACGCCACTGGTGTCGGGGGGGACCCCAAAACTGGGGTTCCCGGAAGCCTCAACTCCTCCCAAAGGGAAACCCATTTCTCCACGAAGCATCGGAACGCGCCGAAACAACGCCCACACTCGACCAGATCCGCATACCATATCGGTAGGCGCTTGACGCATGCGCCGACCTCACGCACCAATTCATCCCGTGCGGTCAAGAGCTTTGGGCATATCCAAATGACGTGTTCTGCCGTTTGAAGTCCATGCCCACATACGCACCAGGGGTCACGGGAGAGTCCAAAGTCAGACAGCTTGGCTTTGAACTCTCCATGGCCCCCGACCAGCTGGGTGGTATGGTGATCAAACCGCAGAAAACACGCATTTTTCATTCTCGCCTCTACCAACGGAAAGAAGCAGTGGGTGAGGCGGCCCGTGCCGCCAGCGTCCCACCTCTCCTGCCAAACACGAAGGGATTCCGCACGAATCAGGCGAGCAAACTCCCCAGCTCGATACCCCGCCGGGTCAACCGAGAGGCCATGAAAGACCACTGATCCTCCCCGACGATACCGCGCCAACGCTGCACGCTCTAAAACCTCCAAATCGATGGGCAGGACGCCCGCAATGACAGGTAGCGCGAGAGTGGACGTCGTCCTGTACGCCCCGGTCATAGCCACGAGAGGGATGCGCTGCCCATGCAGAAGAGCCACTCGGATTGCCTCCGGGATGTGGTGCTCCTTCCACGCACGTGCAGCGTACGTCACACGTGGTACGAAGACACCTTTGTAAATCGTCCTTACCGCCGGGAAACGAATTCCCCAGTCGGCTCGGCTCGCTCTACGGAGAGCAAAGAAGAGGGACCGGGATTTCTCGGCTACAATTTTCGCGTGCGTAAGGAAGGAAAAGGACGCCGTCAGCGCGATCCCCAGGTACCGGAGAGACCCCGGAAAGGATACCGGGCGTCCGCACAATCTGATAACCGGGTTACGCTTGAGGCGCCCCTTCAGGAGAAGCGCTTGAGATTTAGCCGGTGAGAAGGTCAGTCTGTTACGCTGGCCCCACCCGAGGATGAGGTCCAACGACGCAGCTACCCTTCTCTCGACCTCAGCGCGACTCCTGCCACCTACCAGTAGGAGAGCGTCGTCAGCGTATGCACTGACGGCGCATCCCGCCGGGTATGGTAGTCCCAGAAAATCGTCGAAAAGGATGTTCCACAAGGTGGACCGAGCACCGATCCCTGCGGACACCTCATCGAGGGGGTTTTCCTTACGCTAGTCGGGCCGTACCTCAGAATAACCGACCTATCAGTGAAATAGCTCCTGACAGTTTTCAGGAGGTTGTTTGGGCATTGACGGGTTCGAAGCTTGCACAGGATCATCGGCCACCACGCGTTATCGAAAGCACCGGAGATGTCTAGAAAGACTCCAACAACGTAGGGGCCCTCGTAGTCACAGACCCAGTCCTTAACAAAAAGGATGGCATCCTCCGTGCTCTTCCCCCGGGTAAATCCAAACTGCCGCTCGTTCTGAGGAGACAGCGTCTCCTCCAGCCGATCACGCACAAGCGCTTCAAGCACCTTGGCCAGAATGGGAAGGAGCGTGATGGGCCTGTACGCCCTCGGATCCGATCGGCGCTTGTTGTTACCCTTGGGAATCACCCGCAGGAGACCCGCCTTCCAGCAGGTGGGAAAGTGGCCCTCATTGATGCATTTCTGCATCAGTACAGTCACCTCCCACCTGGCAAATTCCCAGACCCGTCTGACGATCACGGCCGTAAGGTTGTCTATCCCAGGCGCCTTCTTAAGCGACAGCGATCCGATTATCCGGCCAACCTCGTCCGCAGTCACCTCGGATGAGTTCACGACGCGCAAGTCTAAGGCGGCAAGCCGCCGTAGTTGTGCATGGTGGGGGTCATCATTAATAGTTGGGTCCGATGGGCACAAGGAATTGAGGAGAGTCTCCAAGGTGCCTCTAGTATCCAGGGGGGCGGAAACACCTTCAACAATACTGGATAGGTATTCTCCGCCCTTCTTGGCGCCCTTGTCTACCGCAGTCCTCATGTCCCATGGGATTTCGTTCCCAACGTCTGAGACCCACTTTCTCCAGGAGTCCATCTTAGCACGCCTAATAGCGGCATGGTAGACGCTTCGGGCGGAACGGAGATTGCCACGCAATTCCTCTTCACGCTCGGGGGGGAGAGAGCCTCTGCGGGCATCACTCATTCGGCGGTAGGCCTGCCTGAACACCTTCCGGAGGTCTGAGAGATCGGAAGTCCACCACGGGGCGGCGAAGCCACCGCGGGGTTTCTTTCGACCCAGAACCGACTCACAGGCCGAGGAGCTTCGTTGAGGGAGACACTGAGTTCCTCGGCCGAGCTGCTGTGTGGAGGAGGGAAGCTGGCAAGCCCAGTAGACAGAGACTCTCCGAAATGGTCCCAGTCTATATTGGAGGTACGGTACCGCCATTCAGAAATCGACGGTGGGTTTACGCGCCGACCGATGTCGAAAGAAATAAGCCGATGGTCCGAGGACGACGAGGACTCGTGCACAGTCCAGTTAACCACCTCTCGGGCGAAGCCCGCGGAGCACAAAGTCAAGTCCACATTGCTGGATCCCCGGGGCCGCAGAAGGTCTGGGGCTGTCCAGGAGAGTTGACAATATGCAACCCAAAGGTCGCTATCAAATCCTCGACAGCCTCGGCCCTTCCCCGCGCGACTCTATCCAGGCGGTCCAGGTTCCCAGCATCGTGCCAAGATGGGGAGCGGGCATTAAAATCCCCCGCTACCATAACCGGGCGGCCCCGGAGGGCGTCGAGGGCCGCGGCGAGTCCAGCAGCGTAGGCGTCCACAGCCTCACCGAATTGGAAGTAGACGCTAATAAAGTAGCAGTCCACGCCGTTAATAACTATAGACGCACTCTGACTTACAACTTGCGGTGTCAACTACAACGGGCGAGCCCGTCACCACAGGACGTTTTAACGATTATTCGTTCTGTCGCCCTGCAGTGAACGTAGAAGACTTTGGACAGGGCAAAGGACGCCGTGGTCCACGATAGATTCGGTATACACCGTTTCACCGCTTCGTAAGGGAGAGGACCGCGCAAGCGACCTCGAACTCGGAACTAATCGAGAGACCAGAGAATCTGGTCACAATTGGAAGTAAGGGCGCGAGTGTCTCGAGCCGCCGGGTAGTATTCTTGGCTATCTCGCGGTAAGGCGTTGGTATCTTACGGGTTGTGGCGTAGCTAGACGTCGGATTGTCTTGTCCAAAGTCTTCTGAGCTCACTGCAGATCGATAGAACGACTAATCGTTAAAACTTCCTGTGGTGACGGGCTCGCCCGCTGTAGTCGACAACCCAAGTTGTACTTCTCGCCAGTCGTCTTCCAGCGATTGGCCAATAGGTTTGTCTAATATTGGTAAGTAACAACTGTGGTCCGCAATGGAAAAGTTTGCTGTGTTCATGTATAAATAGAATCTTAGTAAGATTATGACTAGTATCTAGTATAATGCGATGTTTTTTATCATAAAGTTCAGATAAATTTTGTATGCGGCCACCGACACGTAGAATGCCCTTATCATCAATGAATGGTCTCAAAGAGAGCAAATGTGATTTATAAGGTAGGTCATTTTTATTTTTTAATAGATTTATTTGCGCTTCAAAACAATCGATTTGATGTTCTTTGACAAGATAATTAAGAGACAATTCTAATTTATCTGTTGTTAGATAGCCTGTCAATTTTGATGTTTTATTTTTTATGTTGTAAATAAATCTTAAAACGTAAGCTGTAATTCTTAGCAGAGTAGTGAATTTGGAATATTTATTAAAATCTATTAGTTTATGTGTTGTTAATTTAGTTGTTTTATGCATGCTTGAAGTGTATTTAAGTTATATTTTATTTTAATATTGGATGGGTAGTCTTTCTTTTCAAGTACTTCGGTTGCCAGACTAATAGTCTGAGGCCACTCCGATTCATGTAAGTGTAAAAAATGTGGCCCGTGCCACCATAGCGAAGCTTTGTGAATTTGGCTTGGATCTAAACCTCGTGAGGCCAGATTGGCAGGATTTTGCGTAACTGGGGTATGTCTCCAGGTACCAGAGGATGTCAACTGCTGAACTTCTGCAACACGATTACAAACGAAGGGTTTCAGGTCACGAGCCTGTGAGGATAACCAATTAAGTACCACAGTGGAGTCGCACCAGTAATATACTTTGTCGACATCAAGTCGCAGAGCCGTCAAGACCTTTGCAACTAATCGAGCTGATAGAACAGCCCCACATAATTCAAGACGTGGAATGGTTTGAGGTTTTATTGGAGCGACCTTAGTTTTAGCACATAGAAGGGTTACTATCACCTTTCCTTTTTTATCGACTGAACGTAAGAAAACGCAAGCTGCAAACGCGCTTTTCGATGATCACAAAATGAGTGTAGCTCTAAGCTAATAGGGTCATCGCTCAGTGCGTACCTTGGAATATTAAGCTTAGATAAATTTGATAAGCTTGAGATAAATTTCAACCACATCGACTCGAGTTCAAGCGGGATGGGATCATCCCAATCCAGCTTGGAGAGCCATAATTTTTGGAATAATAGTACATAAACTCAGTAAGCCAAGAGGATCAAATAGTTTCGTAGAATTTGATAGAATAGACCGCTTTGTTGCAACAGACGGACAGCTAAAATTTGTAGGGAATTTTAACATATTTGCAACTGGATCCCATTTGAGGCCTAACGCACTGGACTGTGCGCTTAAGTCTAAAGCTGTAGGAATAACAGAGCTTGGACTGTCACAAAAAATAGAAGGAGAATTAATGCGAAATTTACGAAGTGGAAAACATGCTGAGCGAAGAATGTGTGTGACAGCTTTTATAGTATTTTTTAGCTCTTCTTTTTTAAAATGTCCTGTAATAAAGTCGTCGATATATGTATCGTGCTTTATAATGTTAGAAATAACATCATCTGGACAATCGTTAGCAAGTTAAAGTAAGCATCGAGTGCTTAAGAAAGGAGCTGAAGCAGTGCCATAGGTGACCGTATTTAATTTGAATGATTTTATGGGTACGTCTTCACTATCTCGCCATAAAATCATCTGAAGATGCCGTTGTTCCGGGTGCACCAGCACTTGCGTATACATCTTCTCGATGTCAGCAGTGATGATATATTTGTGTTGCCTGAACCTTAATAGGATGGAAAATAAGTCGTCTTGCACTACTGGGCCTACATGTTGTATGTCATTAAGGGATATACCTGTAGACGTTTTGGCCGACGCGTCAAATACTGCACGAAGCTTGGTGGTCTCACTGCCTTCTTTTATTACAGCATGATGGAGACAGTAAACAAACCCCTGATGGATTTACTACCTCACTCATATGGTCCAGACACTCATACTCTTGCATGAATTTATTGTAGCCCTGCCGAAGAGACGGATTATTGCGCATTTTCTTCTCCATTTGGAGTAATCTTTTTTGAGCAATATGAAAAGATTCGCCTAAAGCATCAGACGACTCACGAAGGGGAATTTTTACACAAAATCTACCATCATTATCTCGATAAGTCGTTTCCTTAAAAAGCTTTTAAGAATAATTATTGTCTAAAGACGAAAAGTTATCTAGCTTTGGTAATTCTTCGAGTTCCCAAAACTTGCTGAGTTGCTGTTGGATATCTTTACTAAAATAGCAGTAAGAGTGTTGTGTAGCGACGTATCCCCCCCCCCCCATGGGGCCAGCTACCACCCAACCAAGTTGAGTTTCCTGTAGAAGAGGTTTATTCAAACTGTTTTTTGTTCTTTGTAAATTTCCAAAAGTTCCTGCGCCTTTGCTAAATAACTTATTTTCAGTGTCTTCCCTTTCTTTCAATTGCATTTCTTCATCCTCATCTAAAGATTCTAATTTATATTGGATCTTTTCTAAATTATAAGACAAATCTTGTGGTTTATTTAAACGTAAAGTTAATTCCGCATATTGTAATTTTGAAAGCTCCTTTTCCAATAGTGGCGTTAAGTATTTTTCGAATAACGTAATTCGCGACCGAATATTTCGACGTTGCTTGACAAGTTCTTTTAAATCAGTCATTTTCATTAAATAATTTCGATAGGAGATGGCACTCGGAGAAGAATAATCGTTCAATGTTCCGGATCAATGAACCGGTTCCGAAAATGAATGCCGGCTCTTCGCGCGAGCGGCCAGCCGCGTCCCGCGGCGGCGCGGTGAACGAGACTATGTACCTACCTACACGGATTTGTTGATGGAATGCACGAAAATTACGATATGAAATATAGCGATTTACAAATGTTAACATTTAACTGAAAAATGACATCTGGAATTACGTTACGTGATAGGGTTTTAATACCAAATATTGAGATGCAAAATAAAATGGTTACGGCGACAATTTTAATTTTCTGTCACTTAATTAACGAGACGAAATTTAATTTTAAATCAACGTTATTATCAAAAATAGAAATCGGAAGGATAAAAAATGGATAAAACAAAGGATGGCGTACTTCCCTTAGTTTGGCTTGATGCTGTATCACGTCGGGGTCACCAAATGTTTACGATTGAGCTCGTCTCGTTATATAAATAGAAAATTAAGGCGCGGTCTTATCGCAAATCACCAAATAGTACCATTTTTGAACGTCTAGTGCGACGTGACAAAGTTAAAATACAACGCTGAAAAAAATACTGTAGATAGATAAAGAAACCAAAAAGACTTATAAATGAAAAGAATTTTGAAAAGAAGTCTAGTTTCTCAACAAAAAAACGTACAAATAATCCCTCTATAAAAACTTTGACATCGAAATTCTCCCAATTTTTAAAGGCGACAACATTTTTTTTTTTACGAAATAAATAGCCTGACTGGAGTTCTAAACGTATCTGAAGCCACTTTTTTAATTTGGTTTGTAAATTTTGAAATACACCAAAAATTGTCGTTATATAAGGTGCGCGCATCGCGTCGTCTCTTCAAACACCGAGCAACGCTCGGATGGGACGGTCGTCTCGGCCGCTCTACATTAGCGTATTCTGGTCGCTATTCAGCGTATTTAATGGAAATAAAATCGCAAGCTGACGTGCACCTGGGCTTTTAAATAGTGCATATATTGTAAATAGTGACGCTGTATCAGAATAAACAATGGGGAATAAAAATAAAAAACTTCAAAAATCCTTCGTCAGAAAACGACATGGCCCTAAGAAAAATGATAGATCGTTTGGGTAAGTAAAGCATGATAGTATACCTTAATCATATGAAATCAAAATTCTTTATTACATTTTCAATAAGTACATTATTTATGTTAATAAGCCATCCTAACTAGGCCTCGCCTGTACTAAGGTAGGTTTAAAGTTATTTATGTGGTGTAGTTTACGGTATAAAGAAGTCAATTTTTATTGATTATTGTATTGTAAAATCAATGTGAATTTACTCAGCATCTACTAAATTGAAAAAATGACTAGTTGCACTTTAATTTGCTATAGATAGTCTACATTACATCGAGAACTAAAGGTTGACTGGCACTAGTAAATGCAAAACTTGCAGATAAATTATTGTATGATACCGCATTTTTGTCATTTACCCATTTTATATTTCTCTTAGATCAAAGAAGCGCAAAGTCAGTGATACTGATATTGGCCAACCGAGTACCTCAGCGGAACTAGTGCACGGAGAGTAAGTATCAATCATTTTGTGAGATACCATATTATGTTTAGTATATTTAGTAAGATTCATCAAAATCGGTTTAGTAGTTTCGAAGATATGAACTATTATGTGTATTACCGGACATACTAGACAAGTGCCTAGTCAATCCATGGCGTATTTATGAGCAAATAACGACAAAATATGATTGTGATGTGATGTGATGTTGGTTCCCAAAAATATCGGAACCAGTTGGATCACCACTTCAAATCAGAAATCCGGCAAGTTGTTGAGACCGTACGTGGTGCCGTACTTGGCGGATATTTTTATATATTTACGTATATTTACTTGAATCATGGCTTGGCTGGCTGACGAAAAGACGGCTGCTTGTATTCTATGGTTTATTGTAATTGCCTAGCACATGTTTTCCTTGACTATTATCGTCAGGATGGTGGTATACGTTATTTTTAAATTATCATATCTGTCAGTTTGTCTTTCTATGTTTTTTTTTCATAATTTCCTCAAGCAGAAAATCCTTTTTTATAGAAATCCGGCTGGTGAAACATATTACGGGATTGAACCAGAACAAGAACATGACTACACATCTGTTGACGGAAGGAGAATCGTAAATATATTGTACTTTTTTACTAAGCTTAAAGATATTTCAAAACACAGCAGTCTTTTTAACTGTGGTATTCAATGTCTGAGTTTTGTGGGAGAAAAGAGAATCGGATTAATATCAAAGTTTAAGTTTAAGTGCGACATGTGTGGCTTGGTTTTTTTTATTAACTCTGACAATCCTGCATGTACTGAAAATGTCGAGACAAATGTTGGTGCTGTAATAGGAATAGTATCTTCAGGAATAGCCTATTCGCAATTTGAAGAGATATCGTCATCTATGAATGTACCTATATTTTCAGAAAGGTTCTTTGCTAAAACGCAAGATAAAGTATTCGATGAGTGGGAGTCGACGGCTGTAGAGGAAATGGATGCTGCTGCAGAGCGTGAACGCCAGGCTGCCATCGCTGAGGGAAGAGTCAAAGATGGAATACCGATAATTGATGTATACGCTGACGGGTGTTGGAGTGCAAGGTCCTATGGAAGTAACTATAGGGCTTTATCTGGAGCTGCAGTAATTATTGGTCGCAAATTTGGGGAAGTTTTGTTTATGGCCGTGAAAAATAAATACTGTGTTATTTGCGCACGTGCACATAACAAAAACACCGTCCCAAAATATCATATCTGCTATAAAAATTACGAAGGATCTTCTTCGGGGATGGAAGCTGAAATAATATGTGATGGTTTTCGGCATTCGATAGAAATGTATAACATCATTTATGGGAGGCTAATTGCAGATGGTGACTCGGCAACCTATGCCAAAATTTTAGCACAGAATCCATACCCAAACACGACTGTGGTAAAAATTGAATGCCGGAACCACATACTCCGTAATTTGTGTAATAAATTACGAGCAGTCTCAAAAGAAATAAAATACCCCTTAAAATTCAGAAAATTATTAAGTGACAAAAAAGTCATGACTGTTAGAAAGGTGGTAATTTGCTCAATAAAAGAACAACGCATATTAATACAAGAAGGAAACATTACAAAAATGCAGGCAATACAGATTTTACACGCTGATGTACAAAATTCCCTGTTACATGCTTTTGGAGATCACAGAAGATGTAAAAATTATTACTGCCAGACAGAAAAGTCTTTGATGAGTGCCATGGAAGTTCAAAATTCAACGTTTTGGTTTAGATTGAAAGTAATAATAGGCACTGTAGCTTCCAAATCTCAAAGCTTAGTAGAAGATGCCGACACCAACACGGCTGAACGTTTTAATAGCATAATTGCCAAGATTGTTGGTGGGAAACGTGTAAATTTTTCCATGAGACGAGCTTACCAAGGACGGTGTGCTGCGGCTGTTGTTGCTTTTAATAACAAGCTGCCTAGGTACACTATTCAAAAAAAAATCTTGGGTAAAAGTCCAAAAGGTGTTTTAAAAAAGATGGAATTAAGACGATATAACAAAAGACTATGGAACCGAAACAATCCACATAAAAAGAACAGGCTACATAAAATTAACCAAACAAAAAATGACTATGGTGCTAATAGTGCTGCCCCGGATATGATACCAGAAGTATTGGAAAGAGCAAAGAAAGATTTTCTTGAAAATTTAGCTGTGTTGACCAGCGATAAAGAACGAATTGAAAAGGAAACCAAGTTACAACGCGACTGCAGTGAATGGTTGGAGCTACGAAAAAATATGGTCACTGCGTCTAATTTCGGAAAAATAATAAAAAAGCGCCAAAATACGAGTAGTGCCAATCTAGTAAAAAATGTATTATACTCTGAAAATATTTCGCACGTAGCATCTATTGCTCACGGTGTAGAAAACGAAAAATTAGCCCTGCAACAGTTAGAGCAGCAAGAAAAAATTATAATTGAACCCTGTGGGCTATTCGTTGACAGAAAGTATGCATTTATTGGAGCAACACCGGACGGAATTATCGGAGAGGATACAATTGTTGAGGTTAAGTGTCCTGTAATGGCATTTAAAAAAGGCATAGAACAGGCGATTAAAGAAAACAAAATTCAAATATACAAATATGATAAAAAAAAAGGATACATACAAATTAAATCGTAACAGCAACTGGTTTTACCAAGTCCAAGGCCAACTCCATGTCTCAAATAGACAAAAATGTCTTTTTGCAATATGGGGTGGCCAAGGCCAAGACTTGAAAACAGAGTACATTGAAAGGGAGGACGATATCTGGACAGAAAAAATGGAAAAAAAAATTGTCGACTTTTATATGCAAAGTATTCTCCCAGAAATATTGGACTCCAGACATATGCGTGGAATGCCGATACGCAACTGTTTCAGTATACCAACAGCGGCACCGCTACCACTTCTATCACCAATGCGATCAACACAATCACCACCGCTAGCACCACTAAATAATTCGCCGCATACGCCGACACAATTTAAGAACATTCAGCCAAGAGTATTAGATTATTCCGAGTTTTAAAAAAATCTCCACAAAATAGCAATAAAAAAATATCAATAGTGCATGATAATATGTGTATAGTGTATGATAGTGCTATGTGAATACTGTTACGTGTATTGCTATGTGCTATGTGAATAGTGCTATGTGCTATGTGAATAGTGTATGGTGCTATGTGAATAGTGATATGTGAATAGTGCATGATAGTGCTATGTGAATGTGTGAATAGTGCTACGATAGTTGTATGTGAATTTTAGGCGAAAAAGTGCTACGATAGGCAATAGTTTTTGGGAAACTAAGATGAAGCAACGGCTTGTGGATTTCTATCAAACATGCCTTTTACCCGGAATAGTCGGTTAAAGAAAATCCCGTTTCATGCCCCAGAGAGATACCACATTATAAATTCTTACGAATATCTTAACCGGCGCCGCAATATGTTTTTTCGATGTTTTCTGTTTTTAACATTCTTTTTTCACATTTTTTCCATATACCTACCGACATACCACTCGGGCGGGGTGCATGGCCAAGCTGATTTCTGGACGGTGTTTTTCATCTGAGTCATCATATTTTTTTTATGTATATGCTTATGATACTTATGTAAATTAGGATATTATTAAAGATAATATTATAATTACGGTATCTCCGGTCGTTTTTTGGAGGTTTCCTATCCGGACTTAAACGCTCTCATTGATCAGTGATTTCGTGTGACTTCATATTGCTTAAAATTCTTAGTTTACGGATTTTATATATTGTTGTTTTTAAATATGCACCACAAATTAAGTGTAAGCGTTTAAGGCGATGGATACCGTTATTTCCTCCTCAATGAGTCATATTAACGTATACAATAAAGAAAAACTGACTCTTTTGCTGTTATTTTACTGATCCTTCTACTGTCTTGTACATTGTGTTAACAGTCTTTTTCAAGTCTTTTTTGATGCCCGGGCTAGAAGATAATCTTTTGGCACTAATAGTCACCTTATGTGATATTTTTAACTCATAAAATATCCATACTAGGAAGGTGCCCCTTAAAAACCGCTGTAATTCAAGTGCGATACTAATGGAGTGACTGTCCTTTCGATGATCGTTAAACAAACAAAAAAGAGGCACGGTCTACATAATTATACCTGCTCTAGGAAATGGGTGTTACAAAACCCATATATCTACTAATAATGTGTTAAATGCCACGGTGGCAGTATTTTTTTTATATCCGTAAAAAGAAAAATCACTTCAATTAGAAGTAGATTTAGCAATATGGTGTTGTCGTGGTATTTTGGTATAAGATTTTGTGTACTGAATATTGTTCAATATGAGAAATTGAGTTGAAAGTTACATATTACTTTTTTTCGTTGAGGCCAAGGTTACCGTCAAAAAGCGGGTTTTATTTTCAACTTTCAGATCTTTTCAGAATGTACTTTTTAACAATAATATTTTTTATATTGCATTTTTTTAATAATTTATCATAATTCCATATTATCCTAACTGAGAAATCAACAAAAAAATATTTTCAATAGATAAATTTTCTATAAGCAGAATGAATGATGAGGTAGGATAGCTGTTATTTGAAAATTTCATCTAAAATCATTTCTATTTCTGTGCAGAACAACAGATAAGATAGTACTGATATCAGTTATAATAAAGCAGAATTATCCTAACTACACAAAATGCTATTTAAAATAAACATTTTGCATATTAAATTTCATAAAAATAAAGCTTTTAATAAACTATTCAAACTATAAAAAAATCAACTCTTAAGAATTATTCATATTAAAGATAAAAAGAAAATAGAAGAATAGAGAAGGAGAATAAAGTTTAAAAGTGCTCTCCTGACAAATTTGAATAAATCGAGTTAGGCTAGTTCTGCAATTATGGGACGAATATATGTATGTGCGTAAGGTCCTATCTATGCATTTTATAAATGATGATGTTTCCCGAGCTCCCAGGCGCCTGTCTGCGGCCGCGCAGCGATTGTCCGTTGGTCGCAGTAGCATTCCAAACGGACAAAAATTGTACTATTTTGTGATGTTTCTGATTATTTATTGCGGTCAGGCCGCGTCTTAAGCTTTTAGTTACTTATTTATCCGCAAAATATAGAAGAATATATTTGTTGTTTTACACGGTAAGATATCTATCTCCGATCTGATCGTTTCCTACTCGTCCTGTCCACCGCCACTCGCCGCTGCCGTCCGCCCCCCGCAGTCTCCTCTCTTTACCAGTATAGACAGGGCTAAACTGGTTGATGCGCCGACAAGTATATATAATAAAATATAATATAATAGAATAATTTTATACTACTAAAAAGAAATAAGACATACATAAGAAATATTCTTGCATTGGTGTAAAAAAAATGCGCAAATGGCGGATTTATCACTATAGCGGTATCCTGATACCGTTGATAACCTATTTTTTAATTGTCATAGAAGCAATAAAATTAAATTCAAAATAAACTAGTACGGCAATAACTATTACGCCAATAATATATGCCAATAAGTTATGTTATAACCCTATAATATAATATTTTTGTCCAAGAAAAGATAAAGGAGTGGATAAGATGGTGGCTGCGAGAAAACCAACTTTTCTTTATTAACTTTTTGAAAGTGAGGAACGAAGTTAATGAAATTTTCAATTCTCGTTTTACCGACTTAGGGGCCTAATTTTGCTTACGATATTAGCGTAAGATAATAATATATACATTTTTTATCGATTACAGATGTGTCTCGGTAGATGAATCAATCAAGAAGCGGTCAATCAGACAATAAGCGATTTTATAAATGTTAATGTGAGGAATTGATTGATGTCTATTTTAAAAATTGTGTGATAGTAGTTCTTGAGTCATTAGATATATTATTAAGAAAGATACATAGCCCTTATTTGATTTATATTGGTAGATTGGTTTCAGTAATTTTAACGGATATGCGATTAAGAAATCAACTACTTCATACACATGTAAAGAAAAAATATACGTATTCAACTTATCGTGTACCTACGCAAGTAATCTATCAATGTTATCCTTTTATCTACCTGTAGTACATTAATCAGGGTATATAATGTGAATTTTCACCATCAGTGTTAATGTCATCGTCAAGCGAGAGACGCTCGCAGAGACGGTGCGAATAAAAGGATATAAAAAATATTTTCAAAATGTTTTCCTGGATACTTAGTAATAAACTTTTGGTTCTTATGACATTGGTGACGGTAGCATTCGTCATTTCAACGATAACTGTAGCCGTGCAAAAATCTGAGCTCGAAGATGAAGTCAGGGAGCTTCGAATGGCTCTTGATGATTTACAGACAACGCCGGATCCAACAACTGATTCGACCGCAACAGCAACGGATCCGACCGCAACAACAACGGATTCGACCGTAACAGCAACGGACTCGACCATAACGACAACGGATCCGACCATAACAACAACGGATTCGACCGCAACAACAACGGATTCGACCGTAACAGCAACGGATTCGACCGTAACAGCAACGGACCCGACCATAACGACAACGGATCCGACCATAACAACAACGGATTCGACCACAACAACAACAGTCCCAGAAGTAATAGTGAGTTTTTTAAATTACAATTAAAATTGTATCTACAGGTGTCGCGAAACGGGCATAGCGCCCGAACCCAACGATGTTCTAAACAACGAAGATCTCTGCTCGAATCGAATAGCCAAAAAAACACTTCGCACATTGGTCTTTAGGTTCAAACAATTTATTTGACCTAAGGACCAACCGTCCCCAACCGTGGTCAGCTAACGGCTCCGTGTAACTTGGGCCATTATGCTCTGCTCGTTATCTTGGGTCGGCCCAACTCACAGTTCAACTCCCATGCGCTAGCTTCACCGAAGACGGACGAACCTGGAAAGGACTCTGTGTCCCCTATAACATGGGTTCGGATCCTCTGGGGGACGACCCCTCGGGTGCTGCTGGGCGGTTCGCGGCGTTAGCCAAGGACGCCGCGGTCCGCAATAAATTCCACCTGAATTACCGCTAACATGAGGTACAGGCCGCGGAAGTGACTTCGAACTGCGACCAGATGGGAGGATGGAGAAATCCGGCCAGATCTGGTAAAGAGTGCGTGAGATCTGCCCGCTGGGTTCACTTCCCAGTGCCACGCGGTAAGACGTTCGACTCTTACGGGCTGCTGGTGTAGTTAGACGATGGACTGTGTCGTCCCCAAGTCTTTGCGTTCATCCCACGGTTGAAAGAATGGTCATAACTTGCTCTACCTTCCTGGGGTGACGGGTTCCCCCGTAGAAGCTGATAACTCCAAACTGTCTCCAGCAGTGTGGGTTCAAAATGGCGGCCTCCTTTTTTAAAAACAAGCTTTTATTGAAACGCTCCGAACAGTAGAAAGAATGGGCTACCATAATTGAATGGTATACAAAATTTTGTGTACGTGCTGCTGACAGTTGAGGAGTGTTCTCGTAACCTAACCCTGGGTAAAGTAGCCATGTCATGGTGGAACTTAGAGCGGGCTATCGTAATTAAGTTTATTTATTTATTTATAACGTACAAGAAAAAAAATACTAGGAGGAATGAGGAATAATTAAAAACAAACATTAAAGATACCGAAAAACATAGAAACAGATAGAAACAAACATAGCGTAAAAAAAAGATAGAAACAAACATAGCGAACAACATAGCTCTATGCATATAAATATGCTAACATATCCGAATGAGGCGAAATCGCACAACCAATTAGACCTAGAAGGTCTGTCTCTGGCTGTGCTGTGTTATACCAACTGCATATGTTTGTAACTCGCGAACTGACGAAGGTGATCAATTTTCAAATATTTCTAAATCTAACAAATGTGTTGTTTACACAAATTAAAGTAAAATTTAAAGTAGAAAAAAATATGTATGCAATTAAGGACTAAAATAAAGTAAACTTTACATTATATTCAATAAATTTAAGTGGAAAATAAGTAATAATATATACAAATATATGAATAAACTCTACATTCTAATATATATGTATAAGAAAATGATATGTAATATTGCACAATTTTACAAATACATATTTTTTTAATATTCACCCTACAGTATTAATAAGATCTTTAGTTTTTGAACGCCCAATATCTAGAAGCCGGCTTTTTACTTTACCTTTAAAAGTTACATAATTTTTCACGTTTTTCGTGGTGTCACATAGTGAGTTGAAATACTATATAAAAACATCGTGTCTGTGCTGTTGACCGTTAAGGAGTCCCCTCATTGGAAGCCAACCCTGGGTGCAGCAGCCATGTGATTATGAAATTTAGAACGGGCTATCATAATTGAATGCGTACACAAAATTTCGTGTCTGTGCTTGGAAAAGTAGCCTCGTCGGGAGCCAATTCTGGTTGTAGAATCAGGTCAAGTTAACCATAAAAAATGCATTGTCATCGAAACTGAACCAACATATAAAATTTCAACTTAATATGATAGGAGGAAGTGGTCCTATTCAGCTTGTAAGATTTGACCTAAGCAAACTGACAAATATTGCAACGCAAGTAAACGCTTGTAATAAGTTAATAATAAAAACACATTTTTAATAACAAGCTTTTATTAAAATGCCTGTTTTGAGCCAACCCCGGGTGTAGCCGTGTTATAGTGGAACTTAGAACGGGCTGTCATAATTGAATGCTATACAGAATGTCGTGTCTGTGCTGTTGACCGCTGAGGAGTCCCCTCGTTGGAATCCAACCCTGGGTGCAGCAGCCCTATCGCGGTGAAACTTAGAACAGGCTGTCGTAATTGAATGCGTGCACAAAATTTCGTGTATGTGCTGTTGACCGTGGAAAAATAGTCTCGTCGGGAGTCAATCCTGGGTGTAGAATTAGGTCATGCTTACGATAAATGCATTGTCATAAAAACTGAATCAACAAATACAATTTCAACTTAATAGGATGAGAGGAAGTGGTTCTAATTCATCTTGTAAGATTCGACCTATTTTTAATTTTTTTATTTGTTGAAAGGGGCTTTTCTAAGGTCTTTATGAGCCTTGTAACACTGCGACCATTGCTGATCTATTGTGTTCGCCACCTACTATAGTTCTGCGCTAAGCCTTGTGTCATTTAAGAACCGCAGCAGGCTTTTGGCGCCAGATTGTTTTACCTCCTCAGGTTGGAGGCAATGACTACCTAAGTGATAAGTCGGTGTATCTTTTACGCATCAGAGGGCTTTTGGCGCCAGATTGTTATACCTCCTCAGGTTGGAGGTAATGACCACCCAAGTGTGTGTATCTTTTACGCATCAGCGGGCCACACTCGCACATGAGGTGCTGGGGAGTTTCCTCTGCCCCTTGGCAGAACAAGCACATTTTTGTGTCTCGGAGCTTGAGGTTAAACATGTGTTTGTTCAGGCCACAATGCCCCGTGAGCGCCCTCACCA
The DNA here is from genome assembly GCA_944548615.1 of Micropterix aruncella. Taxonomy (NCBI): domain Eukaryota; kingdom Metazoa; phylum Arthropoda; class Insecta; order Lepidoptera; family Micropterigidae; genus Micropterix; species Micropterix aruncella. The sequence goes on along the minus strand of OX155953.1, from coordinate 1,713,948 downwards.
GTATGCGTAGATTGTTCCTATTTAGCGACAAGGCCGTCTTACGGTCGTAAGCCTTAATTAGCGCTTTGGAATGATTCAACCCTGGCGTGTTGTTCCAGCGGTTGACGGATTGTTCTAAACATATTTGTTTGAGCATTAGGGTTTGCAAGACTTTTTGGTACGCCACAGTAAGGTTCAGGGCCGTATAACGTTCCCTTTGCTCCCTTCTTAGCAAGTCCATCGGCAAGATTCGACCTAAACAAACTGACAAACATTGCAAGGTAAACATAATTTCTCTCGATATGAAACTGATTTTTTTGCTGCAATTTTACCTTATGGCAAAGCTAAGGTGTATGGTATACTGAAATTACAAAACCATTAATCACTCCTTCCATACTATTTGATTGGCTTGCGGCCCCCTGTAGTTTTTTTGAACACTACTAATGCTGGCCTAGTAGTGATTTCAAAATAGTTCTGACTTTCTACCGATGGCAAAAGTACAGAAGGAGTTGATTCGGAGAGTGAAGTAACGGTAATATAATCTGACATACCTTTTGTTTGGAGTACCTACTGCTAACAATCTCTAAACTAAATTTGGCCGAAAAGTTGAGGTGAGGTTTTAAGAATGCTAATAAATTTAAGAAATGGCTTAACTTATTGGAAAATACATAACGTTAAGGTTTATTCTTCAAAAAAATACGTTTAACGGTTTTTTAAGAGATGATAAAATAAATATACAACAGAAAAAAATAATTTTATACATCCAATACAGTATTTACGATTATTAAAAAATGTTTGGTTAGAGAATGTTTGACAAAGTAATGGGGCTTCAAACTTAGCTCTTTTTCTTCGAATACACTTGTTGATAAAGTTAGTCCGTCGGATGATGTAACGCCAGAAGCGAAATAACCATGCCTGAACTAACCAAGGCGCACTGATTGAGCCAATTGGGGCGCTAGAGGCTGCTAAAGGCGAGCTAATCGAAGCGGCAGAGGCAAACTGATAGAGTGGCAGACTAGAGGTGTGTCAATTACTACGGGCGAACCCGCCACCACAGGGAGTCCATAACGAGATAAAAATAAAAGGAATAAAAAAGAAAGGCCGTCAAATGATTTTACAAAAAGGGCACCCCCGCGTTTTGAGGCCGAAACGCGGAAACAAAATTTATAAAAAAAAACTACAAAAAACTATGCTTACCAATAATGAATAATCAGGTAGGTTATCGGAAAAATCATTACAACTCGTTTTTACAACTGCCAGAGCGGCTAGTTTCTACAAATAAAACACAAAATTCTTTCCGTCAATCCATGTATTCTTCCTCCGTCGAATCAATAAACATGGACAATAATTTAAAAAAAAAATAAACACGAACGACTGCCGGTACATAAAGTGAACAATTTGTTCGCACAGAAAAGCTATATATTTTCGGAATGTACTCAGTCAGACCTTTCATTTGATACTAAACACAATATATTTATCCAAATTTATTTACATTTGGACGTTTAGACAGTTATTTATTATATATTCGGACAGTTTAGATATCCTACGACACTCGGATTGACATAACGATAATAACAAAACCACACATTTCTAAAGCAGTGCAAGCGTTTAGATGTTATCGTGGAACAAAGAAACGAAAAATATACATAGATACATAAACCCTGAATACATTACGCCCCTTTTTGTTGGGCAGTCGTTTATATAAGGCAGTTCACGACACCGCGCCGGCATACGGTTACAAAAAAGCGATTTCTTGACGGTAGAACTCAAACAGCAGTCTAAAGTTACGCCGTGTTCATCCTAGTGTTTTTCTTGCGAACCAGCCGAAGTGGCAATATTGAAATCACTGCAACGTCCAATCATTTAGTTTTTTTATTAATTTACAATTTAGTAGTAATGAAACTCTACCAGCTATGACGTATGATTGTGAGACATGTACACTGACTGCTGGGATGATCCACGAGCTTAAGGTGGTGCAGCGTAACATGGAGCGAGTCATGCTCGGCATATCGTTGCGCGATCGAGTCCGAAACGAGATTATCAGACAGCGCACGAAGGGTCGACGTGGGTCAAAGAGTGACCAAGCTGAAATGGGCTTGGGCCGGCCACGTGGCCCGACGACACGACGAACGGTGGAGCAAGCGCGTTTCGAACTGAACCGGCTAGGCAGAAGAAGTGTGGGCAGACCACCGGCCCGATGGTCCGATGACATCAAGGAGACACCTGGACCCGTCTGGATGAGGGAAACGGACAACCGATCCGGATGGAGAGTGATCGGAGAGGCGTATGCCCAACGGTGGGCGAATGCGCGCTGATGATGAAGAAGAAGTAATGAAACTCGAACCGAAAAAGGCTGAAGACAGAATTCAAGAAAAAGAGAAATCTGATTTACGAAATATTCTGTAATTTGAAAAGTAATTCACTTCCTTGGAGACATTGTTGCATCTTTCTTAATTACAATTAATTATATAATAATTCAGCACAAATATGTATTTATTTCGTATCTTGTTATTTTGTATCATCTTGTATCATTAGTTGATAAAAGTGATCTTTTTATCTACTACCTGCATATTATTCGCAGGGTATATATAGTTATCACGCGTCATAAACAGCGGCAATGCCATCGACGAGCAAAGGGTGCACAGGTGTAAATAAAACAAAATAGGAAAGGCCGTTAAAATGTATTCATTAATACTTCGTAATAAGCTTTTGGTTCTTATGACATTGGTGACGGTGGCATTTGTCATTTCAACGATAATTGTCGCGGTGCAAAAAGCTGAACTTGAGGATGAACTGAGAGGGCTTCGAATGGAGCTTGAAAATTTACAGACAACAACGCCGTATCCAACGACGGATTCGACTACAACAACAACGACCCCGGAAGCAACTGTGAGATTTTTGTTTTTACTTTCTCGCACCAACGTAGGAAAAGTAGGTATTGCGATCGGACAAAATGTCGATTTTGGAAATTCGGTAGTTTGACAACATATTTCACATCACATCAGGATCACACGAATCTAAAAAAAAATACGGTTGTGTCACCCAAAGACTTCCCCGGCAAGTAGCCAAGGATTGTTTGACCTGAATAACCCCACCCCCTCCCCCCCCGATAGCGAATGTGTTTTCGTCCTAAGCTGAGTACTAGGGTACTTGGGTATCTAATAAAGCACTCTAGATAAAGCGGGATAGGAACCCACTGTAGAAGAATATCGAAAAAAAAGAATATTTTCATACGAAACATCATACATCATGAGTATTTGGTCAGATCTTAGAAGTTAAAGCATTCTAGATAAGGCGGGATAGGAACCTACGGAAGAAGAAGAATATAGGAAGAAGAAGAAGTACTTAATCTATCTTCTTCGAAAATTCAAAGCTAGTGCAAAACTGCATATCACTACTGAATTTCCTGGGCGAAAAGAACAGGGCAATTCTAAGATGGGTTCCCGGCCATGCAGGAATCACACAGGATTCAACCCTGGCGTGTTGTTCCAGTGGTTGACGGATTGTTCTAAACACATTTGTTTGAGCATTAGGTTTGCAAGGCTTTTTGGTACGCCACAGCAGGGTTCAGGGCCGTATAACGTTCCCTTTGCTCCCGTCCTAGCAAGTTCGTCGGCTTTTTCATTTCCCTCGATTCCTGCATGGCCGGGAACCCATCTTAGTATTATCCTGTTCTTTTCGCCCAGGGAATTCAGTAGTGATATGCAGTTTTGCACTAGCTTTGAATTTATGGTATTCGAGGCTAGTGCCATAAGAGCTGCTTTGCTATCCGAGTGGATATAGATACGGTGGTTGGCGTAGTCCTTTTGGAGGTTGATATCCGCACATTCAATAATGGCGTAAACCTCCGCTTGGAATATGGAGGCGTATTTTCCCAAGTTTACACTTCTTTTGAAGTTTGGTCGCTCTCCATATATACCACAGCCTACGTCAAGTCCCGATTTGGACCCATCAGTATACCATTTAAGGCTACCGGCCTCCCATTGCAGTTGGCTTTTTAGCCAGTCGTCTCTGGGCGGCAGTTCCACTGTAAAAAGTTTTCCAAAGTTTAGGAGTGGGAGCATGGTGTCTGATACCATGTTGAGGGTACAGCTAGGTATACGGTTATTACAAATTAATATGTATATAAGGCCAATTACAAGGTTCCACAAGTAAAAATGTATGAATAGATATATAAAAGGGGGAGAAAAAAAAAGAAAAACAAGTAGACTAAGAAAAAACTAAACAAAATAGAACAAAGGATTAGCCAAAGAAGGCGTCAGCCAGTAACTTCTTGAGCTGCTGGACTGACATATTAAATAAGTCAATGTCATATTGGGTAGCTACATCATTGAAACTTTGGCTTGCTCTCAATAGATAACTGTTTAGCCTGTAATTGGTGTTAGCTCTGGGGATAAACAGGGTGCATGGTCTTCTGATCGGATCAGCAGAGACCCTCAACCCAACCTTCTCCAATAAATCCGGGCAGTCAACTGAGCCATTTGCTATCTTCAATAGGTAGGCGACATCTGCAATATGGCGTCTTGTTGCTAAAGGTAAGAGGTGAAATTTAAGACAACGTTTAGTGTAGTCTGGAAAGAATTTTTTTACTTTAAATTGTAGGTGTCGTACAAAACGTCTCTGAATTCGCTCAATGCGGGTAATGTAAGTGTTATAGCTGGGGTTCCAGATTTGTGATGCATATTCCAAGTGACTGCGTACATATGCACAATAAAGAATTTTAATGGTTTTAATAGATTTAAACTCAGATGATAAACGCAGAACAAAACCTAATGTTCTTGATGCTTTGCTGATGACACTATTGATGTGCTCATCAAAGAGTAATTTAGTGTCAAAGATTATACCTAAATCACGGATTGAGTTTACTCTAGTAATATTGATATTCTTAAGTGTATAAGAAAAAAGAAGAGGTTGTGGCTTACGAGTGAGGGAACATAAATAACATTTGGATACATTTAAGTCCAATTTGTTCAACAAACAGAAACGGTCAAAACGATTGAGATCTTCTTGCAAACGTTGTGCACTTTCTTGTGAGTTAATCGGACAGAGTATCTTCATGTCGTCAGCGTATAGGATTACTTCGCAGAATTTGAAGCACGAAGATACATCATTGACAACGATCCCGCGGTAAACAGGAGCGGTCCCAATAGGGATCCTTGGGGTACTCCAGAAGGGATTTGCATTGGTGATGACGTGTATACGTTGAGAGCTACAGTCTGGCACCTGTTCTGTATGTAGGACGTGAACCACCTGTACAAGTTTCCACGAATTCCTACTAATCGGAATTTGGATAAAAGTACTGTGTGATCAATTCTATCGAAACATTTGCTATAATCGGTATAGATGACATCAACTTGAGAAGGTATGGACATATGCTCAGATATATAATCGCTACAAACAACCAGGCTAGATGTCGTAGACCTTCCTCTTAAAAAACCATGCTGCTGTAAGCAGAATGTATGTTTTAGAGTAGAGTATAACTGGTTATAGACAACCTTTTCTAGCACTTTAGCAAACAGACATAGTTGGGAGATAGGCCTATAGTTTTCAATCAGGTTTCTAGGTCCCTTTTTGTGAATAGGTGTTATATACGCAGACTTCCAGATCGAAGGCATAACACCCTCAGAAACGGATCGCCTAAAAAGTAGGGTAAGCGGAGCTGAGATACTCTTAGCGCATTTGACAATAAATAATGGTGGGATACTGTCTGGACCGGCAGATTTGTTCAAATCCAGAGACTCTAACAGTTTACAGACCTCTGAAGATTTAAATTCAATGTTCGCTATATCAGTTGTTGTCGTGTCGTTATCAGGAGTATCCGGGGTGTGATTAGCGTCACTGTATGAAAAAGTGGAGTGAAAGTATTCACTAAACATATTGCATATACCATTCCCAGAATCAGACGAGCGATCGCCAAGACTTAATATGGCAGGATAAGAATTGTTTTGATTTTTAGTTTTAACATATGACCAAAATGCTTTAGGGTTTTTAGTGATACTAGATTCAATGCTAGATATATACTCGTTAAACATCTCTTTTTCGAGTGTCTTAGCACGATCCCTCAAAGTGACAAAGGATTGAAGGTCAGCACAGTTACCGTAAATGTTGTGCTTTTTGTGATATTTGTGTTTCTCTTTTAACATTTTGATAAGCGGTTTTTTAAACCAAGGAGGGTATTTATGTGAAGATGTAACTGTTTTAGAGGGTACATGACTTGTCCTAAGATCGTATAAAGTGGTATAAAAGAAAGATACGGCATCCTCAAGTGATTTGTTGTGTATTTCCTGTTGCCAGTTAATAACTTTAAGTTTAGATTTGATGATGTCATAGTCACCGCTATGATATAAATATTTTAAATAGGGACAGGGTTTTAGCTTGTGTAGTTGAACAAAATCGGCAGAAATACAAAGAGCTGGGTGGTGTGCTGCGTCTATTTTAGACAAAGGGTGTCGACACGGGGCAACTGTGATATCATTATTGGAAAAAATTAAGTCAAGTATTCTGTTGTTAGAGTTTAGAATATTGTTGTATTGTGATAAATTACAAAGGTTGAGATCATCAAAAAGGTTTTGTTGCACAGTGCCCTGAATATTATCGGCAATATAAAAAGAGTTGTCGTCAGACACATTCCAAGTTAGGTTTCGCATGTTAAAGTCACCAAAAATTAAAAATTTATCGCATGGGTTTTTCAATACAATGTCTGACATATTATCAGAGAAGTATTGTAACTGTTCTGACATAGAATTACCTGTGTTTTCGTCACAAATGTATACAACGCACAAATGCAACTTATAAGCTACCCTCGGCCTCTGGCAATGAAGCGTTAATGTTACCCACAAATCTTCGGCAATCGAACACCAGTCACTGCGGGCCTCGGCCATAATCTCCCGACGAACAGCTAACAACACACCGCCTCCCTTTGTTTCGCACGTTTTATCATAATCCCTATCACGTCTAAATACGACATAACGATCGTCAAATAGTTCACTACTTCTTATACCCTCCAATAGCCAAGTTTCAGTCAAACAAATAATATCATAACTATTCAAGGATACGTTTCGGTAAACATCTGAGGTTTTCGTTCGTAAGCCACGAACATTCTGATAGTAAATGTTATACATTGTTATATCTTAATATTAGCAAATGAATAATAGGCAATGCAATGTAGAATGAGCACCATAATAATGAATTGATGAGAACGTGGTAGTGTTGAGTAAATCGTAAATAGTGCAATATAATAAAAAACAGACATAAAGCGAGATAGCAAATGACCATCTGAACGAGATGGAACGACGGCTTAAATAAGGTGTGAGAGCTATGCGCATGCGCACCAAGATGGGCACACCAGAGTGGGAGCAAACCAAAGTTTCTTAGACTTTTTGAGCGAGACTTACATTCATTACAAAAAAATGAGGAAATAGAAAAATTAGAAAACAATAATAAAAGTTTTAAATTTACGAAATCTTTTTCAGATCCGATTCCGAGTTTATAATCAGTACATTGGAAGTAGCACTTTTCCGCGTAAATATCTTGCATCCTTTTACCCAAGTGTAAGCAGACCCCCGCTCCTTGGCCAGGCCTTTTACTTTATTGAGAAGCATCTTGTTGTCCAGGGTCAGATGATCATTGACAAATATTTTCTTGTCGCCGCGGAGGCCCAAATCAGCCGGGAGAATAGTACACTTTTTAGCCGCGGCCACAAAGTTTTCTTTAATGTATCTATTGTGTACCGAGACCAGAATCGTCTTGTTGTGCTTGTCATTCCGCATAGGTATTCTTGCAATGTAGTTTATCTGCTTCTTGGTAATAGAGCAGCTAACGTGACTTCCGATTTTAGCAAAAATCTCGAAAAGATTTTCTGACTGAGACACTGGGACTCCTTTTATCTCGATGTTGTTTAAGAGCAGTCACCGTAAGGTGAAGCAACTACCCCCGCTCAATAGGAGACAGTACTGTTTTCAGACTCCTTTGATTGCCAGTCAAAATGCACAATCGATTGGCTGATGCCGCACGGTGCGCAAACCATCCAGGAGCGCCAGGAGATTGACTCCCGTGGGAAACCGGTCCGCAGGCCAGAGTGCTACCGGGCTCGCACTTCATACGTGGAGGCCGCCGGATAGGTGTTGACCCGTGAGTTTGACCGTCCCTGAACAAAAGGGTCTTAGTGGCCAACTACAACAGAGCCCATTATCTCCCTCCATTAGTATACTTGGTCTATCTTTTTCGAAGTTAAAGCACGCTAGATAAGGCGGTATAGAAACCCACGGAAGGAGAAAAATATCGGTAGAATTTTTACTCCTCCCGACAGTGGTTGATTATGACAGAAAATGTAGTATATTTGTGTTATTTTGTAGTTTTTATGTTGTATTAAAATTGCTATTTTCTAATAATGTGATGTAATAATTCAACGGTTTTCTTTTTTTAACACGATTTTATTAGGTCGACTTGTATGTAACTATGTAATAGAATCTAAGGTTCGTAATTTAACCATCTTCCAAGGATCGTAGCGTCATGAAAATTGGCAGCTGTATGTATCTCTGATGACAATACAATAATATGGTACTGTCGAACTGATCTGATGATGGAGTCGGAAGATATGAACTGGAACTTTATGATGGAACATCGTATCATAGCTGTGTTTGGACTTGTTAGAAAAGTCTTGGAATGAACTTTGACCACGATTAGATTTCAAGGTCTGTTGATGAAGCCGGAAGACAGGCACTGGCATTCCATGATGGAATATCGTATCATAGCCGTGTTTGGACTTGTTAGAAAGGTCTTGTAACAACGATAGATACGTGTACAATCTTTTCATAGTTTATTATGGTTTTGCAAAGATACGTTTACAGATAAGATGTCGTTGTTCTGATACAATATTCGATTTTTTGGTTTTTACGTGCATTTATAAAAGCGTGTTTTTAGTGTTTTTTTTATAACTATTAATTTATTCTATCGCTTGTACGAGTATAGGAGCTATTCCAACCAAAATTTAATAATGTGGTTAAACAAGGCATCTGTGTACCGAATTTCAAGTCTCTATGTACAATGTCTCGAGATTGAAGTATGACTAGCGCGCCCCCGGTGGACCGATTAAAACCACAATCTTTTCAACTCTTACCATGACCAAATGATGGCTGCGTTCCGAATTTCAGTTCGACCCGATGAAGCGTTTGGGCGCTACAGTGGTTATAGTCCTTATCGCCTCGGGGGGGTGGGGGGGGGGTCTAAAATGTATATATCCGTCGTCATCTCGAATTTCTTTAGCGCGTTCACAATACTTTCCTTCTGCCGGAAAAGTAAAATAGTTTAAAGAGACAATTTCTGGAGACCAATAAGGTTGAGCAAACTGAACTGAGAAAACTAATGAAGACTGGCTTCATGATCACCGATATGAGAATATGTTATTATTATAATGATTATTTAACATTTTATTTAATTTCACGCGATTACCTTTTTTGCGTAATCTATTTTCCGTATTCATTTTAATTAATCCCTATTGTTATTACTTGTTAGTTATTATTTGTTATAATTTATTTTTCACTAATCAGTATTCATTATTCAATTTATTCAGGATATACAGTAAAAACATGAAATTAAAGCTAGTTATCGCATATTAGAATTCGTCACATTATTGCTATAAAACTATTCAAAAGTAAATATTCATTTGACAGTAGGGTTGACTAAAATCGGCTTTACACGCAGACAAAGAAAAAAAGCCGGAACTGATTGCATATACATGGATATAGGTACATATAAAATAAATATTTATCATAAAAATATTAATAGTCATCTTAGAATATAAATATATTAATGGTCATCGTAGAATGCCTAAACTGCACTCTATACAAAAATAATCACACAATAAAAATTATCAAAACAAAATAAAAAAAAAACAACGTTTGCAGATATATTAGGTCAGGTATGTTATGTTAAACATAATCTATATATTAAATATTTAATTATTTATATTATTATTTTTGTTAAAAACGATGTTTTGTTTTTTTTTATAAAATTAAACAATAAAACAAAAATGAGGTAGCCTAAAGTTACATAGTAATGTTAATCCCATTTAAAGGAATCGGCATGCTAAAAAAACAGCTTTTAGGAATGCATGTGTGGATTGCAGCTTTTCTATACTAATATTATAAAGAGGTAAAGTTTGTGACGTTGTAGGAAGTAATCTCTGGATCTACTGAACCGATTTTGAAAATTAACAATAGAAAGCCACGTTATTTGTGAGTGTCATCGGCTATATATTAATCCGAAAAATGAAAAGACTTTTACGTGGTAGTCGGATTTGCATAGTAAGTCGGAAAAACAGTAGAACGAAAACGTTTCTAACTAACGCTGCCTTAACGATGAGGGATATATGATTAAGTTTTAGAGAAAAGTTGAAGAGCTTAATAATGCCTACAAAAAAGTCAGCGACAGCATATGTCTAAATTTTATATTTAAGTCACAAAAAGTAGTTTTTTATATTACAAAAAATAATTTAAATCGTTAGGTCATGTTTATTGGTCATGTTTATTAGTCATTATCAACAATTATGAATTATTATCAAAATAAGTAAATTTATCGTCTCAAGTGTTTAAAACAAAAGACTTTTCCCTTTTACTGCATATAATTTCACTTTTACTGCATAAATGGTTAAAGAGATAAGACACTCACAAATAAGACACTCACAAGAAGACACTCACAAATAACGGTAATATAGTCAAATTGGCATGCAAATACATATATACATATGCAGTAAAAATATATCTTTTCTTTTGGTAGTCAGTAAATAAATCAAAGAACTCAGTACTAACCAAACCAACCTCATAATTTCATCACAAGTAAAAAGTTTTACCGCCCAACGAAGTGGGCGCTGGTCAGCTAGTGTTAAATATACCTTTCAACCGCCTTTGTTTCTATCTTTCTTGTGAAGGGTGGTAGCTAGTTAAAGACCTTGAAGCTCAAATATCCAAAAGACATTTGTGTTTGCGTAAGGTGTACTTTATGCAGGACAACATCATCACGTCTGAGTGTATATTGTGGGAGTGCATATTCCCGTTTACCCCTTTGTGGTTAATATTAGATTTCGCATGTAGTAGACATTTCAAAACATAGTTAAAGCTAAAATTCAGTATTTTGTACGTAATAAAGTATGGTTCGCAGTGTATATCACGGGATACTCCTGTAATTTCACTCAGTGCACTTTTCTGCTAAATGAAAACCCTAGAACTGTCTGTCGCATACCCGCATATCAGTATAACATACGTCATTATGGAATGGAAACAGGCATGACACACAGTTATTGCAGCGATTTCGCCAGCTAGGAATTTAATCTTTTTTATCTTACATATTGCCGAAGAAAGCGAATTAATATGGATTTTCTAGCTGAGATGATGATCGATCACGATACCTAGGAACTTTGTAGATTTGCTCAGCTTTCGAGTAGGTACTATTGTTGACAGTTATATTGAATGGTATAGTAGACGATTTGTATTTTGAAGAGAAGTGCACAGTTACGGTTTTTTTATGCATTAAGACTTCTTTGTAAACCATGAACTTGCTAGGTTTAACGCATGATTGGCATTTGTCATTAGGTCGTTAGGATTGTTATCGTGAAACAGGAAACTTATATCATTCGCATAGAGCAAGGTTTTGGTGTAGCAATTGCCTCATTAATAAAAAATAAAAATAATAATGGACTAAGAATCGCTCCCAAGGGAAACTTCGTAGGATATCGTTTGAGATGTCGATCTAAATCTATTTATTTCTACCTACAACCTGCCTGTTAGGTAGGATACCATCATATTTTTGGTTTGGCCCGAATCCCATTACTGTTTAATTTATTGAGCAGTATTTCGTGGTCAACCGAATCAAACGCTTTAGATAGATCACAAAAAAACTGCCACAGGTTCGGAAGAATTTTCTAAAGTGTCGATAATGAAATTTACAAGATCCAAAATTGCCGTGATGATGGACATATTCTTCCTTAAACCATGTTGACATGTATTTAGTATATCGAATTTATTGGCGAATAGAAATTCGGCGCTATTTTGGGGAGCATCTCAACCTCAACCCCAATTCACACGATGACTTAAACTTAAATTGCAAAACTCAATTACTATACCTCCCCCCCACTTGAATAAATATGTGCCTCATAAGGTTACTGGATCCGCCACAGAGGAAGCACCTTAAGTCGTTGTCGCCTGTAATTCGACGGCTAATTTAAGCGATTATTATTAATATTATTTCCACAAGAATTTTACACAATATGTCAGACGTTCTAGATACCCGACCCCCCCCCCCCCCCCCCCCCCACATTAACACTCAAGCTAACACTCCACACCCAAACACTTAACACACTCACAGACGCACCCTAACCACAAGTCTTATGTACTAGTTTTTTTAGGTATTTTAGTTTATTGATTATCAACATAATGCCTGCAATTTTATATAAATCCGTAAACGGCTTTATTTTTTATTTAACTATATTATTTTAATGTAATTATTCACTATAATACTGTGTGATTTCCAAAAAAAATGAATTGAAATTGAATTGAAATTCTTCAGATTGGAGGGTTTGGTATAAATATCTAGACTCTAGATATCTACTCTAGATTCTAGAGTATTGGTGCTTCCTATCGGATAGCAGTTCTTGGCAAAAGAATGGTCTACAACTTTTTGACTAGGGATTAGGAAGTTAAAATTCTGGCGAATTACTAAACTTATGTAGACAGATAGACAGGTAGAAATTGTTTATTGGACATTTTAAAAAGATACAGCGGACTTATTTATTAAATTACAATGTCTTTCAGCCAACCTTATAATATAATTAGTATATAGAGAATGTCCACAAGAGCAAAGGACATGAGAGGATGGGATGAGACGTAGGATAACTAGAAATTTAGGGATATGAAATCCTTTTCCAGAGACACTTGTAAAGTAGGAAACGTTAGTGAGTTTCTGGTATTGGATGGGTCTGGTTCCATAGTCTAGCTGCATGAACGGTGAAGGAATAAGTAAAAAAAGAAGAGTGATGAGTAGGAATCGCAATTTAACTATACTGACTGGAACGGAGTGGAAGACCATGACTTCCTAAGTGAGTAACTTTCTCGGTTAGGTACCGGTGGGAGCGGTGAGATTGTTGAGGATAATGTTAAGAAGGGAAAGAATGTGTAGATTTCTACGTCCACATATTCAAAGCCAATGAAGTCTGCTTCTATAAGTACTCAGAAACGTGGTCAAATTTTCTCGCATTGTAGATTATACCTAATGCGCACATTTTGAAACTGCTTCTATTTGTTGACGATGACTTTAGTGACGTCAACGCAGCAAACGTGGGAATAGTCTAGTATAGGAAATAACAGTACTTGAACTATGGTATTCTTTACTTCCACTGGTAAAAATCTTTGCAACGACAGAAGACTATGAAAACCAGCAAAGATGCGTTTGCTGACTTCATTGATCTGTGACTCAAAATCAAAAATCAAAATCAAAATGTTCTTTATTCATATAGACACAATTAAATATTATTTTTAATTTATGTTCTTATGATGCGTCCAAGCCTTACTCCCAAGCCGTTTTGTCATTTACATAATCAGATATTGTATAGTATGCTTTTTTATACAATTTTGCTTTGATGGTAGCTTTAAACTTATTTACAGATAGTTCTCTAATAGTATGAGGAAGTTTGTTATAGAAGCGTATACATTGTCCCAAAAAAGAATTGCTTATTTTGTGGAGACGAGTAGCACGTACAACAAGGTTATGCTTATGTCTAGTATTAAAATTATGAGTGTCGCTTTTTATTTTAAACTTGTCAATATTCTTGTGGACATACAACAGATTTTCGTATATATATTGTGATGCAACAGTAAGAATATTTATCTCTTTGAATTTTTCTCTAAGTGAAACTCGAGGACTGTCAAGAGAGATACTGATACACACAATTTTCAGTGTAGATATCCAATTATGTAGTGGTAGCTGGGTGCGCGCAAGTAAGTTATATGACTATGCTTAATGTAATGTCGATTGCTTTAAAACTAGCAGAGATCGACGGTGACATATATCCGGACAGACAGATGCCGAAGTCTCGCCAATGGGGTTCCGTTTGTACACTTTGATAAGGAACCGTTATAGACTGAAGGTGATAAGTTAAAAAAACAATAAACAATGGATCGATTAGTCAAATGTTTGGCAAAAAATACCTAACAAGGTTTAGCCCATGTCCGCAGGGCATATATCAATATTAGTTTTGATATTCGTTTGTCGTTTGTACTTTTTTTGAACTGCAACGTCGATTTGGTAAAGGAACTCCGGAGGAATCCTCCTGGGACTGAAAGTTCACTTTAGTCAAATTTCAAGTCAATCAGTTAAGCCATTTAACGATCGGTGAACATAGAGATATAGAATCCCAAAACTATTATATTCGCAATAACCTCCCTAGGTGTATATTATGTCTACGAAAGTATTGGCTCATTAGAATTAGATAATTTATTTATAACTTTCAACGTTGCGTTGCATTTTATAACTGGGAAAGGCAATTTATGAACTGTCTTTTGTAACTGCAACCAAAATTAAATGGATACCACTATTTTATATTATTTTATCATAGATAATTAGGTAATAAATACGCTTTAATAATATCGGATCAGCTTTACGAAGACGTGTTTTTGATACGGTTCAGACGAAATGTGCGAGCGTCCGCTCATACGTCCTGGTACATCTCGCTCGTCAGGTGCGGGTATTGCAAAATGACTTTAATAATTGATTGGGGAATTATTTTCAAAATCGAATCGGTTTGGCTCCCGACGAGGATACTCCCCAACGGTCAACGGCACAGACACGAAATTTTGTATACGCATTCAATTATGATAGCCCGTTCTAAGTTTCATCATGACATGGATGCTGCACTAATAAAAAAAATGGAGTCGGTTTTTATTTGTTAAAATTTTGACCATTATTTACATTTCCCCCCCTCCCCTTTTCTGTGTTTTTTCGGGGCCGCAGGCGAAACCTGACCGGCCAGCTAAGTAGAAAAAGGATAAGAAGTAGAACAAGACACGATTTGGGTGAAGCCGCGGGATCGATAAAATTCAAAGTACTGTCGGACGTCACTTAAAGAAGAATAAGAAGATATCGAAGTTGTGGCGAAGTTCCGGCTGCTCCGTACAGAAAGGAAGAAAATGATGAAGGAAAAGATAAAATGCGATAGGTTTCCGTCACGAGATAGGGTCAAGCTAGATATTTGAGATGGTGCAGATGAAATGTCGCACATGTGGATTGCATTTTCACATTCCAAGCCCAGTCTAGATCCAACTATCCCGCTCTTCCCGTTTCTATAGAATATCGGGACAGCTACAACCTCCTAAGATGATCTTGTTCCATAACGTCCGTAGCCGCGTTGAAGGTTTCCGTCAGATCACCGAAGTTAAGTGGCGTCGGGCGTGGTCAGTACTTAAATGGGTGCCCGCTTGAGTAGATGCCACGCGACGTTATAAAAATCCGGACGTCTCCTACACCCGAATCTATAATCGAGTATTGATTATTACTCGAGTACTGAGCAGTACTTAAGTAATACTTGAGTACCAGTTGTCATTTTATAGTCGTGTGTTGAGAAGGCGAGTAATACTCGAGAATTACTCAGAGCTGAATATCCGTCTGGCGATACTTGAGAGCCACTTGGCTTGGAGCTGTCAAAACTTTTCGTTTATATGCGTTGGTGCATGTGTATATATTATTGTATTTACGTATTATTTCATGAAATGGCGGAGTTCCTACAACGGGTGGAAGAAATTGAGAGAATATTCGTGGTCGGTGGTGCGGCAGCACGCTTTCGAGGGCACAATTTGTTTTCTCCATATTGAAGTCCAAAATAAAACCGATATGAGAGTGTTACGCGAAAATCAGGATAGACGATTCTTACGCGCGCTTTGAAATATTTTATGAGGTTAGAATCGAACTGTCAAGTCGTGGCGACAACAAATTGGCGTATTTCAAATCACCGGCTGTGAATTAAAATGAACAATTTAATTCATATTTTATAGAAAAGCAACATTAAAATGGGTATAAAAACTCTCTGTTAATCTTCATCATAATTTTAGATGAAAGAATAAGAGATTAGTAATTCGTTTTCGAATAAATTACGAAATATTTTATTTTCCCAATGTTTTCCCTCTACTCGAGTATTACTCAGCTGAGTCGATGAACGATATTCAACTATAGAACGCATCCAATACAAGTACTACTTGGCACCTGAGTAATACTTGGTTGAGCGAAGACTCAAGTAATGATCAATACTCGACTATAGATTCGAGTGTAAGATATTTGTCGTTAGAGATTAAGGTGGTCCGTTGCCATAAGCGGTATAAAGCATTGAAGAAGTCTTTGGATATAGAAAAATGTTGATTTTGAAAATTGTCGGATGTTTTGGTAAACTCGAATGCCAATTAAATCATCATGACTAATATAACTATATCGCGATCTTAGATATATAGATCTTAGGTAGATAAAGGGGCAATGAGGAAAACAAAATAAAAAAAATGTTATCTAATTTTATTACGGACGACTGCCGTTATTGATTATTCACTTTCACTACATTTGTCCTATCTATATTTTTTTATCTGGGGGATTATAACATAGATAAGCGGCAGTCGATTCGATATTTCGTGGAAATGCCAAAATCGCGAATTATTTATGCCAGTGTTATAATCCCAATTAAAACAAAATGGAACCATTATCAGATTCGTAATAAGGGTGATGCTCATCGCGAGGACATTTCAGTATAAACAATCCTAATATCCTTCCTTTTAATATTCAATGTATATGAATTAAGATAGACAGTGGGTACAAATCTGTAACGCAAAGCGAGAGTTTTGGGATTTTATTTACTCAAAATATACGCCCAGGTCAATCTCCAGAACCATCAAAAACAGGTAAATCAGCTTCACCGATTGCCATCTTATCCAGGATGACATTAACAGATTGTTCAAGTGCTGCGAAAGCAACAGACTCTCTCTCAACACTTCGCAAAGTAACCAAATTACGTTTAGCCGTAACAAAAAAAGAAACTCCATTTTTAGTCTCATATTACCACTGATCCAATTCCCAACGTGCAGAGTATTCGCGACTTTAGCGTCCAAATCGACGAGCACATACATGGTTCTGTCAGAAAACATTAAATACCTTGGGCTTCAATAGTAAGCCCTCTAAACCGTTCTCCGACGGAAATATATTCAAAACCCATTATTTTGCATATATTTGCAGCGTGTTAGCGTTTCCATCTCCGATCTGGATTCTCCAATACCATGTATAGAAAGCGTGCAAAACAAGAGATTAGAAAGCGTGCAAAAACTTTTTATGAGACAACTGCTTAGGACGTACAATGCTTAGGACGTATACAAGATCAGTCTGAATCACCAATATTGCTTTATTGGAGAACCGCTGTACCACGGCAGATATGGTACTACTTATTATATAAAATTATCTACAACAACGTGGACCATCTGTATGTTACAGAGAACCCGTCATTTTACGCACCACCACGCGCCGTTCGTTTTCCTCATACGTTTGTGTACGTTCCTTAGTCGCTCGCGTCTGTACTAGATATTCCCAAAATTTCATCAAATGTTGTGTCGTTTAGACCCATATAAAAAAAATCTGATCTATATCAAATAGATCACATATAAAAAAATCTGAATATCCGAAAGCTGAACATAAAAAACGATTTTCGTCGGTGACCAAGGCTTAAATTAAAACAAGGCTGTAGATGACTTTTAACTCAGTTTTTTAATATAAAATAACCTCCTGTACAAAAAAATCTCATATTTAAAAAAATGTTTTTCCAGAAAAGGTCAAAATAATAATATAAAAATAATTATATCGTTGTTCAGTTTGGTGTACAGAACCATCCATTGAAAAATATGCCTGCACGATATAACACACTGTATACTTAAAACCTTACAGTGATTTACGTAAGTTCTTTAAAAATTTGAACAATTCTTCGAGGTAATATTTTTCAAGGGATTATATTATACTTTCATATTCTAACCAAGCGAAAACATAAAAGTGAAAAAGTTTGTAAATATGGTGCAATTACATAATTTAAAATTTAAAATTCTAACTTAGACGACTAGTGTAGTGTTACAACGTCAGGTAGGACATGTACCTACTGTTAATTTCCTAATTAAAACGGCAAATTATTTGACAACTGTTTTGGATCTGGGTTTTCAGACCAATATTCTGGAACATTTGGTTCGAAATTAAAAATGTTACACAAACGCAAAATAAACTGGGAATCTACAAAGCGCCCATTTAGTACAATGAATATCGCAAAATTTCACGACAGAACCTCGAAAATAAACCGGTCAGCCTATTTAAACATAGTCAGCAATAATTTCGATATAAGTGTTAATATATTTAATGAAAAAATCCATAATTTGTTAGATATACAATCTCCGAAGAAAATTTACAATACCAATAAAACAAAGAATGCAAAGTATCATTCTTCAACAGTCAAAAGTGTTTTAAAAGTATCGTTTACAAGCGTTTATTATTAATTCTCAAAAGTGAAAAAGTTAGTATTGTTTTGAATCACTATAAAACATACAAAACAATAATTATTGGAAAAAAGATAGTTCGGAAAAGATTTACTATAAAAAATATCATAAAAATTTCAGAAAAATAGCAAAAGCAACATGGCGAGTTACAAGAAAACAACCAGGAAAAAAAAATAGAAATGGACCACAAAAACAATATATCATAAAGCGAACTGAATAGCACTGCGAATTATACTTTTTTTTAAAGACCAGTCGATGAAAGACAAATCTCGAGTGTAATAAAGAAATTAAGTTAAATAGAAGAAAATATTTTTTTAAGGTAAATGGTTTTATTGTATAAATGATGATACACTAAAATAATTATATAAATATAACGATTGCCATAAAATAATTATAAGTAATACTGAGAGAATATTGAAAGAAAATAAATATGAATCAAGGGGATTGATCAGACTAATATAAAATCGCGGGGCGCATTTAGCATAAAACTTTCTGATGCTGGAGCTTAAAATCACTTTAAATCACACCTGTGAAAGAACGTTTTCTACTACAACTACAATAGCCCCATGATTTATTTTATTCTGATACGAACCATAATTACTTTCTAGCTTGCATTACATGATCGATTGTATCAAATCATTGAGTCTCATGGTTTAGGTAGGCCGTACCGCTGCAGAAAGGGGCTGCAGCTTAGACGAGCCCCGAAGAGCCCCTTGTGAAACGCCATTGGTTATTTCTAATGTTAACGACGCAGGTTTGTTACAGTTGTGATCGTTTCTACAATCTGAAATTGATTATTCAAATATGAGTTATGCCACTTTCTCGTTGCCCTTATCCTACAACACTCTAGTTGTTTAATTAAACATTGTTTGTTGCCCGCAGTCAAACGCCTTTGACTAAAGGTTTTTTTTTAATGTAGCCAACTTTTACCGTCAAATTTACGTAATAAATAGTCAAAACTTCTATTGCACTACTAGTAGACCTTTTTCTGCACCCACACTGAGTCGGACGTAGAATATTATGTTTTTCTTGGATGTTTACTTGTATAATTTTCCTATATACTTTAATATTTTTAAGAAATTTGCAGTAGGGAAATCTGGCTGTAATTTTAAATGTCATTTCTATGTACAATAACAGAAGATGTTTTTTTATGGAGGACATGACACTATCGAAATACGATATAAAAATTTCAATGTTTCATTATAAACGTTGTTAGGATCTATATAGTTAAAGGAAAAAAGTATTACACTTATCTAACTCTATTAAGGTAAAAGTGTAATAAATGATATGACAATACAATACAATACAATACAATCAACTACTCCAGTAGATAGGCATTCCTACACTTGGATGCGTCACAAAATTAAATGCTAAAAATTTCATTATTATAAACATAACTATCGTGATAGTTGTCATGGCTGTAATATTATATTCAATATTACCTACATACAAATAATCAAAATATGCTAATGTGATGAGTCAGGGAGAATAATATATTAAAATAGAAATGCAAATTCTATGTAGAATAATCAAAAAATATATATTTTATTGCCAATCCAGCAATATGCCTTCGTATTTTAAAAAAAAATTGAATTTAATTATATGAAAATTAGAATGTCAGCTATCATAATACCATTATGTTTAAAACTTTACGCATTTCATTAATCATCAACATGGAAAATAAACTCAGAATTTTCAAACTCCCTTATACCATAAATTGGGTTTCTTACCAAATTATGTATAATTATCTTTTTAAATTGGTCCTCTCCAAGGCTTTTCATTTGCTCTGGAATCTTATTATAGAAGGACAAATTTTGGTGAATAAAACTGTTTCGCACTTTGCTAAGTCGCTGTCGGTTTATGTGGAGATTGGATTTATTCCTCGTATCGTGATGATGAAAATCACTATTCACCGGAGCTTCTGTTAGGTGTCTACGAGCGTACATAATATTTTGGTAGATGTAAGAAGAAAATAGAGTCATTATTCCTGATTTTACAAATAGCGGCTTACAAGAACTTCTTGGTGAGACTCTATATAAACTGCGTACCGCTCTTTTCTGGAGGAGAAAAATTCTTTTTGAGTTTGGTGCCATTCCCCAAAACAGTAGGCCATACGTTATTATGGAGTGGAAATATGCAAAATAAACAGATTTTGCTGCTTCAAAACCGCATAAACTTCTTATCTTTCTAATGGCGAATATGGCACTGCATATTTTTTTACTGAGATCATTTAAGTGATCAGACCATTGTAATTTTTGATCGATTTCTAATCCGAGAAATTTCGTGGAGGAGACATTTTCTAGTTGGTCAGACCCAAAGTATACGTCTATTTCGTTATAATCAGACGGCCGCAAAGAGAAGCATATTGATTTTGATTTATTTACGTTAAGTGACAATTTATTAACTTGGAACCATATACTAAGCCTGTCTATTGTTTCTTTTATTCTTTGGGCCAAAGTGTCTTTATTTTTATCGCTAAAAAGAAGTGAAGTATCATCGGCGAATAAAATGATTTCATCATCCACGGATTTCAGGCACTCTGGGATGTCATTAATATAGACGAGGAAGAGAAATGGTCCAAGTATCGATCCTTGAGGAACACCTTTGCGGATATTCTGTGGCGCGCTCTTGCTATTTTCGACTTGCGTAATCTGAGTGCGTTCTTGCAATTCCATGAGCTGCAGTTCCTTATTCCTAATGCCGTAATATTCCAATTTTTCAAGTAGAATTGAGTGGTCTACGCAATCAAAAGCCTTAGAGAGGTCACAGAAAATGCCTACGGTTTTTTTCATATTGTCTAGCCCAAGTAGTGTTTTTTTAATTAAACTGGCGATTGCATCTTGCGTAGAGAGATTTTTTTGAAATCCAAATTGTTTTTTAGACAGGATATGGTTTTCAGCAAAGAAATTAACAAGTCGGATAAGAAGTAATTTTTCAAAACAGTAATTGACAGTAATTTTTTGAATGGAAATCCACATTTTGGTTCTTAATCTATTTGATATTGCTTTATCTAATCTGACCACGTTTTGTTACCACTGTACGTAGAATTAGTCAGCCTCATATGCCTGTCTATCTCAAATCGCTATCTTAATCGATTTTTTATAAAATGGGTATATATATATTCTTCCATGGACGTTCAATTTATTTTATTTTATTGTGATTGTGTTGTAGTAAGTTTGAGTTTTACAGATATTCAGCGCCGCACAACCTGCCTTTTTGACATATTTTTTAGACCAGGGTCGATAATTTTTGAAACCAAAAAAAATAGTAGTAGGATGAAACCCGTTAAAAAAGGACGAGAATATAACAAAAATGAAAGGAAAAATAATTTACGGGCGATCTGAGGTCGGGAAGTGGAAGGGGGTGAGTTTTTAAGGGTAAAAAACGGTGTATCTCAATTTCCGGCAAAACTACAAGTCCTATGAAAAAAACTAAATGACAAAGTTGTAGGTAATAAAGAGACCTACAACTTTCGTGATTACACTTTTTTCACATAACCTCAAAATTTATGTGAAAAATTTAAATAATCAAGTTTTTGGTTTTTTATTTTTATCCTATGCAAAAAATTTTTTTTTCACAAAATTTGGTGAAAAAAAGTATGTCCTAAAGACACTGTAATTTTTTTGATTTGAAATATTCATTTTTTCACCTTATTTTGACTTAATATCGAAAAAACACCCTAATTTTCACCCCCTTCCACTTCCCGACCTCAGATCGCCCGTAAATTATTTTTCCATCATTTTTGTTATATTCTCCTCCTTTTTTGACGGGTTCATCCTACTATTATTTTTTTCACTTTTTACCATTTTTAAATTATCGACCCTGGTCTATTTAGGCAGTGAGCAATGGTGCGAATTGAATAAAAATGAATAATATGTTTAAAATGTTTTCCTGGGTACCTACTGACAGGCTTTTGGTGCTTATGACATCGGTGGCGGTGGCGTTTGCCATTTCCATTATAAATGTATCTGTGCAAAAAGGGTTAACTCGAGGATGAGGTGGATGAGCTTCGCTCTCAACTTGATAATGCAGCTACGACGACGACTACTAATTGCTTAAACTATAAAAACCGTGTCTGTTCTTTTTACAGGTTGAGCAAAAAAACATTCTCTGACGGACTGTAAATCGGTGCATTTACTTCCGCTCGACTCCTTACGATGGGGTTGAATAGTAGAAGGCACTTTACCCGAGTAATCTTATATTCCTTAATGCTGTGAAAGACGAAGACCAATAGTTTAATAGATGCCGCGGGATTGCTAAATGTTAGGCTCAAATCAAAATCACCCCCAAACCCTTAAACCAGACCCTATAACCCTATTTTATATTTTAGTTGTACTTCAGCTCTCTCCGCCCCTCACTGGTGTCTTGCCTATATCGGCATAGTCTCAAAAACGTTGCAGTCCTCGTCGACGGGAAGACCCAGTAGGTCGTTGATTGCTGTTTCATTCTAAAGCGAATTTCAAAGTACTGAGTCAAAGGAGGCATCCCAAAGAAAGAGAGAGATAGACAGACCGATTATAATGGAAACCAACCTGAAGCGGGTTGAATTAGGGATTGCTTATGGTCACATGTTTTGGGGAATCGCGGCAAATGTTATATTTTGCTGACAAAAACGAGCATCGCTACCATCTTGGAAGCAGTACTTTATCGAATCTGGTATCATGACTATTTGTGCCGCGTAGGTATATACTCGAATATATACCAAAACAACATGTATACAAGTTTTAAATAAATTAATAATAATACGCGAAAGAAATAGGACTTTCGTCATTTCAGAGTGGGACTGATTAAGGTTCGAAATAGCTTTCTTTGTCAATATATCATATTTTACAATAAATTGCCATTATGCAAAAGGGGAGGTTCGTTTTCAGAAAAATATACAGTGTATTTTAATTAAAAATCCAATATTTTGTCAATATCATTTATCTTAATTCTCTTTTAATTATTGAGTATTATATCATTAAGAATTTTTATTCTATTACTAATTTGTTATTATTTATATTTGTATGCTTTAAGTAGCATTTGTATGCTATTTAAATAATTTTTATTTTTTGTGAAATTATTAGGTGATTTTGATTGATATGAATCCATATTTTCTGTATCATAATTTTGTAAAATTATTTAAGATTTTGGATTTAAAATATCGGTAAATTTTGTTTAATATACGTCATACCTTATAATGTATGTAATATAGTAGTGTATTCACATTCTAGTAGTATTTTTGTTAATTTTTAATCGACCATGTGTAGGAACTCCTATCAAATGGTTTATTAATAAAATAAATAAAAAAATCATGAAACGTCCTGTAGAAGTTAATATTAATATTTTAGTCATATTTTAGTCATAAATCCATTGATATCTATTGATAAAGAATGTTGATTGATGATTATGATTAGTTTTGTACTTATTTGATAACGTCTAGGGAATTTCAAAATTCGTAGCCATGTATGATAATTATTATTAATCTACAAGGAAACTTAGAATTTAGATTGGCCGCTGTGAAGCGTGTTTCTAATTTCATAGTGTAGGGCGATTTGAAACAGGAAACTCACGTTTTTCCATAGGTCGGTTATGCGATCGATTCATCTGTGTGTGCGACCTTTGACATAGGTCGGACTTATGTCTGACCTATATCAAAATCCCCAGACTATGTCTGGTGATTTTCCATGTCCAAAAAATTTCATATCAGATACTACTAGATACTACGAAGATCTACGATTTTTGCGAGCCGAGGAAGCACTTGACATTGGCTCCCTTCTCTTCCAGAATTTAATATTACTGATTTAAAAAGACTTACAAAACGTATGTACTGGGTGGGTTTTTTTTTGTGACCAAGGAAAAAGAACCATCTAGTAAATTTTCACTTCTTATACTATTTGCTAACAACTTTTCTTTATGTGTGACATTGTATAGAATACGTACAACCAGTGCAGACAAAGTACAAGCCAGACTACACTTACCATCCCTAGGTCCAGCAAATGTTACTATCTAAACTTGTTTTCGCTTTACAAATCAAGCTTTCCTTTCCGCGAAACAATCTATTACCACATCAACTAATCATTATAGTGTTAAGTGTGAAAGACTAGTTGTTAACAAAGAAAACCAACGCGAATTACTCACACACCTAATCAGCCGCAGAAATAAATACCTACTGTCGCTTGAGGTTCGGCCGTTTAGATTTATTCGGTTCCGCTCGTGTAGCCTCATCCCCTTCTGTCTGTGGGAAGGATTTTTTCTAGACCCGACGGAAATTCCCCTGGCAGAAACATCACACACACCATGCAACTCATTCAAAAATCGACTTAGGATGCCTTTCAAAATCAAATGAACAATCGATAGTAGGACGCGCCCTGGATGCTAAGCGCTTTAGTAAAATAAGTTTTTTCCTAACACATGTATTTAGCGTCCCCTTAAATTGCCGTCCAGGGCAAAACCCTCCCCCCACCTAGATCCGAGGCTGCAAATGACTTTTGACGACATTTATTTTAGCAGAGTATTTATTTTCAGACACCCGGATACCGACTGCCTTCAAATGTTGTGCCGGAACATTACGACCTATACCTGCACCCAAAAATGGAGGAGGAGGTATTCGTGGGCCACGTAACGATCGATGTAATTGTATCGGAAGAAGAGACAGACACGATCATTCTGCACTCTCACGATTTGGAGATCATATCAGTGGCCGTAACTGACGAGGAAACGGAAGACGGAAACGAAGAGGCAGTAGAATTCGACATTGTCCCCGACGACCGTCAGTTACTGATCATCAAACGTCAGTCAGGAACTCCTTTCCCACTCGGCAATTACACTATTACGATTCACTTTACCGGCTCTCTGAAAAATGGGATTGTTGGATTGTACAGTAGTTCCATCGATGCCACCAGGTAAGCTTACATATTACTCTTTACATTTCACACTAAATTGTTACAAACTTCAATAAATACAACATAAACTTGTGAAATTCAACACACTACTGGGTGACTGAGTTAAGATTTCTGCTGAAAACTGTGAAAAATATTTCTAAAATAACTTCAGAGGCTTTGTAAATTCCCAACCTCAAAACGTAAGAAAAGGTATTTTTTGTCGCTTTAAAAATTAAGATTTTAGAAATGAACAGTTTTGTAGCTAGGAGAAGAGAAGGAAGTAGTCCACTTAATTATATATTTAAAAAATGATGGCTTTGGTAAGCGATGAGTTACCTACTAGTAGGTATCGATTATGAAATCATTGGTTCACGTAAGTCCAGTATTTGCAATAGGGTTAGATATTTATACTTTAACAGCGGAAGATCTGTCCAAAAAAAAATTAAGGCATTTTCTAATTAATAAAGAAAAATGGTAAAATTATTATTATTATAAGCTTGATAGCTGATTAACCACCCTACCTATACGAACGTATGTGATACGTCCGCTATATTATTATATATACCAATTGACTTGAAATACATAAAAAATGTATTAACCGCTTATATAAACCGCTATATATATTGTCTGTTATATTTTAAACAAGTGTTGTTATTGAGAAATGTAATGAAAAAAAACATGTTGTGACTTACTTTTTGAATAATAACCCGGCCGGTCAAATGATTAAAGTCGATAGCCATTTAATTTGAAAGGTTACTCAATTTAAAAAATAGCCCTTTTCTATAAATTTAGGTGTTCGTTATCTATATGACATTGAAATCCAGAATTACGATTACTGTAGTTTAAATTATGTTTTTTTTTAAAAATGGATCTTTTGTTATAACTAAACTACAATAGACAGATTGATGTGTCAATTTTGAAAAATGTGCACTGTACCCAGCTTTAATTTCCTAAACCGGGTTAGTTTCAACTAACCGGCTTCTTTGAAGGGGGTGAATCAGTACGAGCAGATAAACATCTTTTGATAAAAATTTGTGGAAAAAATAATATTTTTTTTTTCATAATTTTTTTTTTGTTGAAAATTTGTTTATTTTATCTTATCGATAGATGGCACGATGCGCTCAAACGCTTTTCAAACTTTTATTTAACAGTCAAATTCTCACATTTTTAAATTATAAGAAACAAAAACAAAAATCTAATTTAAAAAAAATTAATGTTTTTTCCAAATTTCTTTATCAGAAGTTATTCAGTTGCTCGTACTGATTCATCCCCTTGAAGGAAGCCGGTTAATAAAAACTCAACCCGTTTATGTTTAAAAAAATGGTAATTAGTGAGAACTGCGTTCATTTAAATACAGGAACATTTATTTTGTTTTTTTTTATTGGCTAGCTTTAATATTTTATTTAAAAAAAATGGAAAAAAAAATATAAAAACCGATTTTGCGAGTACCTAATATTGGAATTTTTGCACAGAGAATATGCAATAAAAAACAGGTAAGTAACGAATGTAAAATGACGTCATAATTGATCGTAGTCGGACAAACAAAAAAATACGTGTGGCACTCGGGGACTGCCGCGGTAAAGCTATTGCATAGCATTTTTTAGCAACTTATGCAATTATAATTATTTATTCATTTTATTTATGCAGTATGAAGAATTTTTTTCTGATATCAGATAACTGCGCTCTATCGGAAAACGTTGAAATTATTCCGAATCGATTCGGAATAATTTAAACTTCTTCCGATAGAGCGCATGAATTTTATTCGATAAAACAAAAAAACGCATAATATTTTTTGACTATTCGAAAAAAATCGTAGATAAAAAGATAGATAATAAAATTATCTTTAAAATGGTGCAGGTTTCATAATAATACGCCAGATAGTATTAGCGTAGTAGTCGTTTTTGCGTTCGGTTAGACTTAATTTCGCAAATTAATTACACTATGTAATATAAACAAAATCTAAAATATTCAAAGCTAAGAATATTAGGAAAATGTTCTTGTTTAACATATATTTTTTTCGAATCGTAAGCAGTACTCGTTTAGACGTAATTATCAGTTTAAAATAATAAATTTTCGTTAAGAAATTTCTTCCTTCGGTCGCCGCGCTGGCCTAGGCCCGCGATAAAAGCTATGCAATAGCTTAAAAAATAAATGCTTAGTTATTATTCAAATAGTAAAAAAGGACAAATTACAGGGTGAAAGAGAAAATACAAAATAAATATTTTTAACAAAAATAATTTAAATAATCAAGGTGATACCTACGTATTTTTTCCAAATGATTCCAATCGACAATGAAACAATTTTTCCATAGGGTTTATTGCGCTCCGGCAAGGAAATGAATCAGCACATCTGAATCAACGTGGTATTCGATGCAATAATGTATAGACAACAATTCGACTAGTTAATCTTTCTTGACTTGCGTCAGAAGAGGTTATCTATACTAATATCATAAAGAGGTAAAGTTTGTGAGTTTGTGAGGTTGTAGGGAGTAATCTCTGGTTCTACTTAACCGATTTTGAAAATTCTTTTACCAATAGAAAGTCACGTTATTTGTGAGTGTTATAAGCTATATATTAATACGAAAAGTGAAAAGACTTTTTCGTGGTAGTCGGATTTGCAAAGTCGGAGAAAAAACGGTCGAATGAAAACGTTTCTTACGAACGCTGCCTTAATGATGAGAGATATATGATTGAGTTCTAGAGAAAAGTTGTAGAGCTTGATAATGCCTACAAAAAGTCGGTGGCAGCATATGTCTATCTTTTATATTTAAGTCACAAAAAGTAGTTTTTTTTATATTTAAAAAAAATAAATCGTTAGGTCATGTTTAAAAAATAATTTCAATCGTTATATATTATAAACAATTATGAATTCTTATCAAAATAAGTAAATTTATCGTCTCAAGTATTTACACCAATAGACTTTTCCCTTTTACTGCATATAATTTCCTTTTTACTGCATAAATGGTTAAAGAGATAATACGACATATGTAGGTATGGAACCGCGACCGTATCTAGGGTTGGAACTCCTGAAAGACAATATATTTTGGTACCAAATAATAACATTACATCTAATATAGTATACAGAGAAATTTTGAACAATTAAAATAAACATAATTTATTCAATCATAATCATTTCATTGACTCATTTGAAACCCGGTAATATAGCCAAATTGGCATGCATATACATACATACACATGCAGTAAAAATATAACCCTCCTTTTGGCAGTCAGGAAATAAATCATAGCACTCAGTACTAACCGAACCACACTCATAATTTCATCACAAGCAAAAATGTTTACCGCTCAATGAAGTGGGCACGGGTCAGTTAGTTTTTTATAATTTTGTATACTGGATTGACAGAAGACGATAGTGATTCTTCAAGAACAACTTTTTTCTTCTTTCAAGAAGAATATTTTTCGTCGTCATTTTTGCTTGAATCAGTTAAATCTTTCGCATTATAGGTTGTAAATAGATAAATATATAGAAATTCTTTATTGCACATTTTAAGACGAAACATACAAAGGCGGAGTCATTGCTTAAATTGCAATCTCTTATAGCAAACCTACGTGGAAATGAAAGAATTTAGGTGCTAATAAAGTAAAATAAACAAAAAAACTTAATATATAAAAAAAAATATCAAATTGATATTTGATAGATTTTTATTAAATCTGCCTATTTTTAAAAATGCCGAAATGCATATTTTTAAAAATGTAATTAGGGTTTAAAAAATATTCGCAAGGAGCCATAGGACAGGAGAGGATGCGATGAGACGTAGAATGAAATGCTTTTTCCAAGACACTTTAAAAGTAAAAACCGTTGGTGCCTTTCTGATATTAGACGCCAGCTGGTTCTATAGTCTAGTCTAATAAACGGCGAAGGAATATGTAAAAAAGAGTAATTATAAGTAGGAGTTGCAATTTTACTATCCTGACTGGAACGGAGTGGAAGAGCATGACTTCCTAAGTGAGTGAATTTTTCGGTTAGGTAGGAGGGAGCGGTGGAATTGTTGATGATGTTATAAAGAAAGGAAATTACATTATAAAGCACACATACATATAAACCGCACATATAAAGCGCAATATAATAGATTATTTTGCTTATGAGACATGGATCGTTATTTATGTTTCAAAATACGGAACACCTACGAAGAACTTCGAAATGCATTTGCGAAAGTTGGCGTCAATGCTAGAAAAGACCTACTTATCGATTATTATTACACCGGATTCTGTGGCAGCCTGAATTGCGCTTGTTTAAAATGCCTAACCTGTTGATAGATTGGTAATTACAAAACCCAGATTGGTATTTTTTTAGGGCATTCCATACTAAAAGACATTCCATTACGACATAATAATAGATATGATCTATTATGAAATTGCAGTTTAAAAATTGCTCTCACAGCCACAAACGTCAGATTACTAGCATACTACGTATTTCTTTAGGCGGTCCGACAAAATTATTTGTTTACTAATTTAACAGTTTCAGTAATATTTCAGCCAGCTTCCGTTTAGTAAGTAGCTACAATACTTTTTGCTATCCGTAGCCAAATAGGATTTCACTAAAAACTATTCGGGGTCATTTAGCTAATATAACTAAACGTTAGTTATACGTAACTAAAGTTATTGTAAAGTTACAGTGCGTGTAAAGTATCGTGCGCCGTTTTGTGCGTGTTTCGTGCGCTGACCTCCTTACCCCTCCCTTCTGTATACACCACTGCAGGTCGCTATTACCAAGTCGCAATCATTTCAGGAACATGACAGGTAGTAAGTTCCAGCCAACCTACGCCAGACAAGCATTCCCTTGCTTCGATGAGCCACATCTTAAGGCAACCTTTAAGGTTACATTAGTTCGACCGAACGCTATGATCGCTCTCTCCAACATGGAAGTAAGTCTATACAACTATCGCAACTACTGTTTCATATCTCAAACATCTAAACAGTTCGCTTATTTTAACACTATTTCAGGAATCGGTTGATGGAGATTCATCGTCGACGATTGAAGTTTTGGAGGATGACGCCGTAGCGGTAACCTTTGACACCAGCCTTCGTATGTCCACCTACCTGGCAGTGTTCGTCGTCTGTGATTTTGCACACAGCGTTGTTTCTATCGACGTCGGGGGTATAGGCGAGGATTTCGACGTTCGCAACTTCCATCAAATAGGGGAAGAAGCTAAAATTGAATTTGCCGATAACATAACAAAGTATTCCATGGAACATTTTATTCGATACTTCGAAATTGAGTATCCACTTCCAAAATTAGGTAAGAGATTATAATACATTACTATGAGGGACACACTAAAACTTTACCGAATGAATTAGAAAAAAACCTAGACAAGGAAGTAGACAAGGACTAATTTCATCTAAATATTAATTTCACAAATAAAAGCGATAAGCGCCCTCTCTCGGCCGGCGGACGAACCCGGTTGAGCGGCTAAGGGCGGGGTTGGGACAAGCGCAAACAAATGGCGGTAATATTAGAATAAAATGTTTGGCGGGATTTAAATATTACTATTTTTATTTTTATTTATTTCTTATTTTTAATAGCTAAATGTATACAGCATATTTATCGTATGAAAGAACATTGTAAATTAACAGTATTAAAGCTATTTATACCTACATTTCAAATTAGCAAATAAAATAAAGCACCTACTTAAAAGATAATAATTTAGGATTTTTTTAAATATGCTTTTATTTAAGATATTTCAAACAAATGGGATTTTACAGTGGGATTTTGGCCCAACATGGCGCCTTTGTACCTACCAAATATTAGGTATTGTAATATTTCGAGATTAAAATACGACTAGTACGGCCCCCTGGTGGACCGACAGACACACAGACAGATAGACAGACTTCAGCCTGGAAATGGTCTTAATCGTTTCGGTGGGGGGGGGGGGGGGGGGGGGGGGTGAGGGGAGGGGTTAAAATGAATATATCCATCTTCCCTTCGTTGAATATATCCATTTTCCATTCTGGTCGGTTTGTTGGCCCGTAAAGTAAAATAAAATTAATGGCCAAAAATGATTTTTTATAAATTATTCGAGCCGATTTTTATACAATAGACTTTTTGATACACCAATTTCATAAACGAATTTCCATAACGTTTATTTCACTCCTACGTGGTGACCCTGGAGGCATGTTTTCAAATTCTTCGATAGCCTCTTCTGGCGATGAAAATCGTTTACAGCGCAATTGGTTCTTGATTTTTGGGAACAAGAAGAAGTAATCCAAAAAATGTGATCTGTTTGGACATATGAGAGCTGGCATTGCAAGATGATGCAGCGTTTACGGTTGCTTTTACGGTTTTTTGAGCATAAGTCAAATTATGTGGGATCCACCGCGAGCACAGCTTTCTCAAAGCCAAATATTTATGTAAGATTGATTGTACCTGACTCATGCCTATATCTAAAGACGCACAAATCTCATGGCGTATCACACGCCTGTCTGGTTTGATTATAAGAGGCATAGCATCGATGTTTTTGTTGTTGACAGCGGTGAATGGGCAACCTTCACCAAAATCGTCACTGAGATTGGCACGACCAGAATCCAGTCGCTTTACGCTATCTTTCTTAAGTCGTCTGTTCACCGAGCTGAAGGGCGTCTTACTCTGCGATTCCCAGTGCAGTCTCCATCCGAATACCTTTCTTCCCCATCGGTTGTCGGTTCTTTAGCATGTATGACCAACCCGCTGCCGTTTTAACTTGCTTATGTTCTCTAAGCTATATCCATCACTTTGGTTCTTCGGCGGATTCTACGTTCCGGGTCTTATCTCGTGGAGAGATTTCGAGCACAGCTCTCGATAGCTCGCCGAGCGACTTTAAATTTTGTGGATGATTCCCACAGCCAACGTTTACGTAGCTATGTACTGGAAGACTTACTGATAGTCTTCAGGCATTTCGGTATACCATATTTCAAGAGCGGTGGAGTTTTCCAATAGCAGCCCACCCCATTCGTATTCCTCTGCCGGCCTCTTCGTCGAAGTTTAGTCTACCGAACTGGATGTTCCGCCCTAGGTAGACGTTTTCATCTAAAACTTCGAGCATCGCATTCCCAATGGACAACGGTGTCGGGTCAGCATGGGCATTAACCATAAGTTCTGTTTTTTCCATGCACATATGGAGACCCACTCGTTGGAATGCCTTGTTGAGGATGCCTCTAGCTTCTCTGTCGTGATGATAGAGAAGCTAGAGGAACTCCAGAAAATGCTGAACAATCTCAACAAGGCATCCTAACGAGTTGGTCTCCAGACAAACATGGATAAAACCAAATGGTAGACACAATAAGATATAAATTAAAAATTTAAAAACACGAATGCCGTTACAAAAACTGAACTAAAACGAACTAAAAGCAATCGGGAGATTTGATCAGTTGACTCTAAAAAGCGTATTTATCCTATTATTTTTCATTTATTTGGCGTTTGGAGTTTATGTACCGGTTATTTGACAGTTTAGGCATCCTATGTCACCGGGGATAACATAAGGATTTTAATGATACCAAACATTTCTAAATCTGTTTAAGCTTTTAGAAGTTATGGTGAAATAAAGAAATTGTCAAACATGCATACATTCGGAGTTATGTAAAAAGGGCGGGTCGATGTTGATAGTCTGTGGTGACCATGTTGTTTTGGTGGCGTCTGTCAAATCTGGTGTTTAATATTCAGTCACTGTCACGTTAGAACTTTATTATCGAAATGAGTGTTCGTTAGTTCATGGTTATCCCTTGCGGAGTTGACGTGAATTGGCCACCAAGATCGTGCGATTTGACATTCTTGTGAAGATGTCTGAAGTCGCAGGTCTATGCCTATAAGCCACAATCGACCGATGCCTTTAAAGTCAATATAACCCAGGCCATCGCATAGCAGAAATTCAGCCTGATCTATGCGGCAGTCATTGAAACTCGGAGCTCTCGGATTCGTGCCATCATGCGAAGCCGTGGCGGACATTTGAACGATGCTATATTCCATATATAACGGCATACACAAGCCTTTTAAATAAAAAAGATTTTCGTTAATACCTCACACACAACTTGTTTTATTGCACAGACTATCATCAGACATCAACAAAAATCATCATAATTTTTTGCTCAATAATAAGGTTTTACTCAGCAGCAATGTTTTTTTTGATTGCAGATCAAATTGCAATTCCTGACTACGTCTCTGGAGCGACGGAACATTGGGGGCTCGTCACTTACAGAGAAACTTCCTTCCTCATCGATCCTGAGACGTCATCATCGGTGAATAGAAGGAGCGTCGCCACCACCATTGCACACGAGCTGGCTCACATGTGGGCCGGAAATTTGGGTTAGTCACACCATTGATATAGGTATAGCGTATTAGATTGCCCGAGGGCAGTGGCGTGCCTAGGGTTGGTGAATGGGGCAAGCCCGACATACCTTTTTGTGTTTTTACGCTTTTTATAGTAAAAAAAATAGTACCTCCTTACTCTTTAATTTTCAGTTTGAAATTTACTGCTTGTGTCGTAGATTCAATAAGCACACTGAAAGCATGCTACTGCTAGACTGAATTTAACATACCTATACTTATCAGCGGTCGCATACCTGCGGTGGCTTTAAGAAATGCCGTTTTATTTGCTTGAGCGAGTAAAATCAAGTTAAGACAGAACTTGCCAATAGGGACAATTTCCTGTATTGTTTATCAGGCAATAAAAACCACAAATCAATTGAAATTATACAATAAAAAACTTGGTCAAAACAAACGGAACTAAATACGGAAAACGCTCGCGTTCTACTTCCATAACGCAAGCCTGGCTTATTAGTCAATACAAAAGTCGTATAGATACATGTATATTGTTTTGTGTAATTTGCCACAGGTTAGAATAAGAGGACCACTGATTTTAAAAGCCCCATTGGAAGCCCATGTGTGCGAGCGAGATGACTAGCTGAACTCAACTCTGTAAGATTGCAGCGAATTGTCGCTCTGAGGATAAGCTGCTTTGTCGCGTGGAGCGATCTGTGCCCGCTAGATAGCAATAAACGCTCGCAAATTAATTTATAGAGATAATGCAAGCAGGGCTTTTCGGCTTGTATGAAGGGACCGCCACTGCCCATGGGCTTACTATGATATGGAAACCAGTATTTTACTACGAAACGCAAAATGTAGGTGGCGCTCATGTTCCTAAAATAGATTATTATGTTCAATTTGGCTACCTTGCGCGGCATTATAAAGGCGTACTGTAGATGGCTTTCTTAAAACGCTTATACGGTACAAAACAATAAAATTTTATAATTTTAATATCATTTACATAAGGATGTCAATTTTTAATTTATATACAGGTTTCAATGCGTAATAATTATGTACTTTAATGTTCAGATAGAGTTATTAGTCTATCTAGATATAATGCCACTATTGATGGCTACTATATTAAAATCGATAGATGACACTAATGAATGCTATTATTTTTATGACTGGATAAATATCAGCAAATCTCAGAAAAGACCTTGATAAAATTCTTGATTGGTCCACAACATGGTTGATAAATGCTGACAAATGAACGGTTCTTCACATCGGCAAGAGCCACCCCAAACACCAGTACTATCTAGGGCCAGTTCCGTTACAAAATGTTACGAAACAAAAGGACCTGGGCATAACGATAGTGAGCGATATTTTTTTGCGTATTACACAGGTGAGCCTATGTACCTCATCAGCAAGTCATTTAATTATATCACACCAGCCTTATTTGTCTTCTTCTTCTCCGTCGTTCCCTCATTATTGAGGATCGTGGCTACTAGACAACTGTTTGCCTACGAGGCTCCTCCACTTCGACCTGTCTTCTGCATGGCGGGTCGCAGATTGTATTGACCCTTTTTTAACTTCTTTGATGAGGTCGTTCCATCTGGCCGGTGATCTTCCTCTGCTTCTTCTTTCCTCCATTTGACCCCCGGAAAGCATTTCCTGCAGATTCACTGGGTTTCTCCTGGCAACATGACCGAAGAACTGCAGGACCCTTCCCATGCATACGGTGGAGAGCCTCACTTGGATGCCGAGTTCTTCCAGGACAGATTTGTTGGTGCGGCGTGCTGTCCATGGGATTCCTAACATTGTACGCCAACTCTACATCTCCAGTGCATCGATTTTGGTGCATATCCGAGCCTTCAGGGTTCATGTCTCCGATGCATAGAGAAAGATCGAGAAAACCAGAGCTCGAACCAGTCTGACCTTAGTCCGCTGACTTATACCCCGATTCTTTCACAGCCTTTCTAGCTTGCTCATGGCCGATCTTGCCATCTGGCTTCGGTGTGAGACCTCCTTTTCGCAGTTTCCGTCCTTGTATATCATGGAGCCCAGATAGACAAAGTCTTTCACAGCTTGAAGGTCACTCAGCTCGTTGGTGCGTTGCATGGTTCCAGCCCGGTCCACAAACATGATTGCCGTATTTGTATCACTATACAAAACCTACGCCAGAGTTTGGATTCCAGATATGAAACCATCAGGGGTGACCTCATTGAGACATATAAGATCCTCAACGGATTCTACAATTGCCCCGAATTGCCCCCTAACTTCAAGCGAAACTACAAGGATCATCTGCGAGGACACAACTTTAAGCTGGAGAAAACGCGATTCCGCATGAATCCCAGGAAACATTTCCTAAGCAATCGGATTGTCCACCAGTGGCACAGTTTACCTGCTGAAGTGGTTGAAGCGGTTGGTTGTAGTATCGACATATTTAAACGTATCAACATATCAACATATCAACATATTTAAACATACTGGAAGTGGTTGTAGTATCAACATATTTAAAAATAGATTAGCACATCTTAAGCAGAAATTGTAATTGTACTCAGTTTTATATTTAAAGATATCAACAATTATGCTGCCTGTTTGTAAAAGTAATAATAATAATAATAACAATAAATTACTAGGAGTTAATCCCACCATTTATTATTATTATTACAAACATTTATTATCAACGTTTTTATATCAACGTTAAATAAATTGCTATTAATTTGGCCGTCAGTACTCTCAGCGCTGCCTGCATTTCGCTGTCTCGGAAGGGCTGCTAAATTGTTCTATTTGGTTGCGCAATTTTATACCATATTAGATGACCCGGAGAATTTCGTACCACCTAAAATTGATTTGATTTTAACTCTCCATAATCTATTATTAATCCCAATGAACCTTGTAACTCCAGTTCATTGAGATCGATAATATTGGCCACATCGTGTACGGCGAGGGTTATATTTTGATAAAATTGTATCTAGTAGCATTTCTGGGGAGCATATACGAAAGAATTTATCTTAGAATTCGACGTTATTATTTAATAATATTATTATGTTTTCAGTTACGATGAAGTGGTGGGACGAAACATGGCTCAACGAAGGTTTCGCCACCTATCTGTCATACACATGTCTAGAAGACATACGGCCAGATTGGGGAATTGTAAGTCTATATTTGCATTAGAGGATTATTTCATTTGAGTCGTATATTAAATTCATTCAATCACATTCATTCATTCAAATACATAACAAAATCCCATTGTCATTCGAGGATGTTGCAGAAGATCAAATGAAAATGAAAATCTAAGACATAAATACCAAGAACCCTCTTTATTAAGGATTTTGATACAATAGACTTTTCTGTGACCATTGGTGATGACTATTCGTCAAAAGTAGGCAATTTTATATTGGATTCTATTTTTGATATTTTATAGTATTCACTTTGGTTATCTACCAACATCTAATTTTGTAATTGTTATACGACTATTCACACTGGTATACTGTGCTTCTGACTGTATAAAGCTAATTGTAGGTTTATCCCAAAGAATCTGATCAACGAATATTACTCAAAATGAGTTTTCTTTCTTCTTTTAGTATTATTTCTATTGAATTAAAAAATATAATGGATAAAGGTAATCTATATCTGATATCTTCTATACCTAATCCAACCTCCCCTGAAAACCTATTAATTTGCCCCCTACTACGTGAAACAAAAAAAATCTTGTTTTGTCATCTAAATTACAGATGCAAGGATTTGGAGTAAGGCAGTTACACACGGTATTAAACCTAGATGCTACTCATGCCAGTCACCCGATCATCGAGGAAGTCAATACACCAGACGAAATTACTGCCATATTTGACGGCATAACGTACAATAAGGTAAGATCACTTTTGTTAACGATCAGATGAAGCTTTTAGAGTTATAATTATTATGGGAAATTTCTATTCTTCATTGAGATATAAATGACTGATGTTTCAGAAGATTTGTCGATTTACTTTTTATGCTTTTGTAGGGAGCGGCTCTGCTGCGTATGATAGACAATTTCATGGGCAACAATCAGTTCAGATTGGGCGTCAAAGAGTACATGGAGGAATTCAGACTTGGGAGTACGGTGACAGCTGACCTGGTCGACTCTTTGGAAACACGCTTCATGGAAGTATACCCAGACTCAGGCTTGAACCTTACGTTAGTACCGGAGTTATTGAAACCTACGGTTGTTATTATTTTAGGAAACAATTGTATGTCTTATTCGCCGTCCTTAGTTGTGGTTTTACACTGAGGAAAAAAGTAATCGAAATAACCTAGATGTTTGTTAAAATGATCAAACGGTTAATTATTAACCAATTAGACAATTTTTCGTTCCGACAAGGTCAATCTGGTTATTTTACTTCTGTTAAAATATTGTAACAAGTAATGTTGGTTGATATTAATGAATCTACTAGGTTATCTCAATCAGCACCATCTGTAATTGAAAGGAAAACTACTTTTAAATACTTCTGTGCGAAATTAATTTATTATCCAAACCAACATTAGTAGTAATTTCCAATAAGAGGCCATGGCTAAATTAACCATGTTAATATCATTGCATCAACCAATGCTCTTTCATGATACGATTAAGCTTCCCGGGTTGAAACTAAGAACCTAGTTAATGTATGGCCTTGTTTAAATCACAGACTAACCCGGTGGTTTTAGACAATATTTCTTTATCTTTTAACCGAAATAAAATAACCAGATTGTTCTTAATATTTCAAGCATCTGAATCGGTGTTTTAATTGTTTTTTCTTATTTTGATTGTTGGCCAATAACAATCAAAATAATTTTAACCAAAAATCGACACTTGATTGAATTTTGCGTAGTATCGAATTTCACATACTATCTATATATATATATATATATATATATATATATATATATATATATATATATATATATATATATATATATATATATATATATATATATATATATATATATATATATATATATATATATATATATATATATATATATATATATATATATATATATATATATATATATATATATATATATATATATATATATATATATATATATATATATATATATATATATATATATATATATATATATATATATATATTATTTTTTCAAATTGAAATTATGTTTATTACTAAATAAATGAAATGATAAAATAATGAAAGGGCACTTATCTGGTCTGTGGTGACCAGGAGTGACTCCACGCCTTATTCTTCTCTTCCTTCAGCGCTTGCTAGGTGTTTCCTGCTGTGGTATTGGAGCCTGATCAAAATGGTAGCGGCAACACAACAATGCGAGACGAGAATGAATGCTGGAAAATAATAGGCGATTAGTGTTTCTTAAATATTAATGATTGTTATAAAATGTATATCAATATTTCGGCTCAGCCGTCGTCAAGATATGTGACATTTCTGAAATCGAACAATTCGTTGAAAATTTAAATTCAAGGAATCGAACAAAAAGAAATGGATTAATAATATTTTACACGATTTAGTTAAGGTACCATAACCAACCGTTCAAAACGTTATTTTAAATGAATGATTATAAATTAAAATAAAAAGCATTTGATGATTATGATAATATGATAAACCTTATTAATTTTGCCTATTGAGACCGGAACCTTTGCAAGCGCCTAAAATATAAATATAAGCTAATTCCCAAGATTTGACGTCCCTTTCTTTTGCATTATCACCCAGGCATTTTATTATTTTAACTTTAAAACATTGATCAAAAGATAAATTATGCGCCCTGGCATGTAAAGATATTGGGAGTTGGCTTTCATTTCCTACACTAGCCCTATGATTATTTAGTCTAATATTAAGTGGTGTTGTTGTTTCACCGATATAAAAGGCATCACAAGTCCTGCACAGAAGTTGATATACTATATTTTTTGAAATACAACTGCAATGAAAGGGAACCCTGTAACTATTAGTAGTATTTGGACTGGTAAAAAAAGGACTTAGATCTAACAGAGGACAAGTTTTACAACGTGGACGACCGCAAGGTTGAAGGCCAAAAGTATTATTACCAATATATAATTATATATATATATATATATATATATATATATATATATATATATATATATATATATATATATATATATATATATATATATATATATATATATATATATATATATATATATATATATATATATATATATATATATATATATATATATATATATATATATATATATATATAATTATATATATATATATATATATATATATATATATATATATATATATATATATATATATATATATATATATATATATATATATATATATATATATATATATATATATATATATTATATATATATATATATATATATATATATATATATATATATATATATAGGTGAAATTGAAGCAGTACATTTTATTACTGATTTTAGATTGCTTGTGTTTTCTTTTCAAATAGGCATATTACAGCAACATGGACAGAACAAATGGGATTCCCGGTGATTACAATTGATCCTCTCCAACCTGTTGGTGATTTAAACAATTACCGACTAACGCAGAAAAGATTCTTGGCAGATCCATCCACTTCCAATGACGGCACCCCTTCTCCATTTGAGTAAGTACATAAGAAAAAGCAATTTTAGGATTGCCTGGTCTCTGAAATTTAGGTTAAACGGTTTTTTTGTATTTTGTGCATTTTAACATTGAATAAAAATATGATGTATCTATAAAAGTATCTATAAAGTTTAAGCTACTTTTGGTAAATACAAAAATTCACGATTAGAAATTAAAAAAATGCACATACCGATTTTAGCGACGTTCTTGTAAACAGGCGAATATTACACTGCTCTGTAAATTAAATACCAGGAATTGTTCAATTAAACCCAGAATGCTGATTTAATTATCCAAATTTATTTTGTCGACTTTAAAATAGATCCCGTTTGATGAGGTATTTTTACGCTACGGGGCTCTCTAGACGATTAGGCATTATTGGTAATTATTAAAATAATATTTGCATATTTCCTGCGTTTTACGATTCCCTCCCAGCCCGCGACGCGATGCTTGACAAGCATGCTTGATCGTCTAGAGAGCCCCTAACGAATAATCCACTCATCGGGACAGGGTATTTCCTGATATGGCCCTGAGCTCTTTTTGCGAGTCATGTTTTACGACTTTTACTGAGAGAAGTAGATTAGATTACCTATTCCACTAAGCGACAATTTAAGTCCGGGAAGTAGTAAAATATCACACTGTTATAGCTGGTCAACACAGCACTTGGTCGAAGATGAAGATTCGTTGAGATTTCAGTCAAACATTGGTGGACAAGTGACGATGATTGTTGATACAAGAATCTGTCATATAGAGGCGGTCTTTTCCTCGCAGTCGCCTCATAATGTCTAAACCCCGAAATGTCATTAATAATATATATTTGCCTTAATTTGTTCTACCAGTTGACGGCAGTTGATTATGGCCAATCATACCACTAGTTTACTCAGAATATATAATTTATTGAGATAATATTTTCAACGACAAATCGTAGAAAAAAATAGGTCAGCCAAAGTTCGCGGAATCGAAAGACTTTAAAATTATACTGCAATAACTGACTGTGAAAGACACGTCTGAAAGACTAAACTTAACAAATTCTGGATGTGAACGACTACGTTTTCTAGGGAAAGAACAATGTTTCAGCCCCACTCACACAGGCAAATACGTCGTCTATTACATAATAACATTTCGGGATTAAGACCTTTTTAGTTCGTTGACTCTTTGCCCTTCTGCAGCTCCTGAAGGGATTTGGAGTGGACAACACTCCGATAGTCAATATAAATAGTCAACATGCCTTTGATTTTCCAGCGACTTTGACATGGTTTTTCGCTATTCCAATGCTTGCGGCTGGTTTACATGTCAAAGTCTTGCTTGTTCACTCGTTATGATGTGTTTCAGGAATGTTTGTTTGTTTGTTCCTACTCTTTATTGTAAAGTTTCACAATGGGTGGTTTTATTTGTATACGACAATATCTCACAACCAACCCTACAATGTATGTATACGTTTAGCATGTATGTAAGTGTATGTCTAGTTATTGCATTCGACCGACAGGATTGAAATGCAATTCCGTAAATTCTATCTTAACGGAAAATGGTGACCCAGACGGAAATCAAACCCGGAACCTTTCAATGTAAGATCAGGTGACCAACCACTATGCGACTGTCGTCGAATGTGGTATCCAAATTACCTAATTCAAGCACGTCGTTTTGAGACAAGATCAACGCACTTTTCGAAAAAAATCGATAGACACACTTGAGACCGACTAACCTAACCAATATTTGTAAACAAACCGGTTGTTAGATTGCGCCAAAACTTTATACTACAATTAAATACGTTGCTGCCGACTAACAGAAATGTTTATGTTTAGTGTATACGTAGCCTTTTTCAATAAACAATTCCCGGTGTTTATCTGGCAGTATGTATAATAGCTACATATCTAGACTTGTTTAATGATTACATCACTTTTAAAATATTTTTATAGCTACCGCTGGACTATTCCAATAACTTATAAGACAAATCTTGGTGAAGATTTCATATGGTTCAACGACGGCGACGATGAGGGTAAGCAATCCGTTTTCATAGTAGTGCTAGACAACGTTATTCAAATCGCGGAAAAGTCTTTTTAATGTATTGGAAATGTAGGTATTGAAAGTTAATGAAGCTTTTAAAATCCGCCAGTTTATATTAAAAATGATTTAAAGACCTTTGAATACGTAATAAAAGGGGTTTAGCAAGAGTTTATCTTAGGGCCCTTTACTCACGAGACAATCTGCGCAGTGGCAACCTAAAAATTCCTCTGCGGATTGGAATGAGTATAGCTAAATTGACCCAATATTTTATCTGCTCCATTGATGGAGTGATCGGCACGGGCCGACTCACGATCGTCCTTCTCCTCTCCCTTACAC
This sequence comes from Micropterix aruncella, assembly GCA_944548615.1. NCBI lineage: Eukaryota > Metazoa > Arthropoda > Insecta > Lepidoptera > Micropterigidae > Micropterix > Micropterix aruncella. Next base: position 1,671,390 of record OX155953.1, on the reverse strand, counting down.
TCTGTAAATTGCATCGTGGGTAGTGCGATTGCGGATTTAGGGCAATTTTGCTTCCGCCGCGCTGTTTGTTCGTTTACCTGCGAACGTGATTGTGAGCTAGATTAAGCACTTTGACGGGTTTAGATACTAACAATATGGGAAACGAAAAGGAAATATGGAGTAAAGTAGTTAGCAGGTGTGTAAACGCTGCTAAAATGTCTGTGTACACCAATTTTCATGCGATCGGTTAAGGGATATAGAAGTTGATGTACTGCAGCGTAATCTAGTGGCGAGTTTTAACAAAGCAGATAGCATAAGATCTTTATTCGGTGATCTGTCGAACGGTTTCGGATTCTATTTTTCTCGGATATACCAACATCCATTTTTAAATATGTATATAGATTAACCAAGGCAAAATTACCGAAAGAAGAGGTTCGGGGATGGGGAGGGGGGGGGGGAGAGATTTCGGGGGGGGGGGGGAGGTGAACACCATGACCCCGGCATCTACGTGAATGGCTTCAGGAATCTACCATATCCTTGTTTCAAACTCCGGTCAGCTATGTTAGCAACGAGCAGCCAACGTGGTAGATACATTCGTTAGTGATCATATCGATGGCTCAGTTCCACAGGGAAACAACTCAAAAACTGTTAATTTCGGTAAATCGCATTTGAAGTTTTACTCTTGTTTCACTGACCTGTTATAATGTAAATATAAATTCTACTTAAATTCTTTTTATGCACTTATCTTGTAAATTTATCAAAGAACTCAGATCATCTAAAGCAACATTAAATTAGTATATTTGTAGTATTAAATTTATTTTAAAAATAAATTGGGGGGGAATTTTTGGAGTTGTTGAAATTTTTATAAAAAGTACTATAATATAATCGATTTCATGCAGTTTCGTTAAGTTCCTGGTTTCGAGCCGCGGCCAGCTATGCTAGCAACCAGCAGCCAACGTGGTAGCTACCATTCGTTAGTGGTCATAGCATCAGAGAAAATGAATCATCCATTTGGTTTTAACACTTAATTTCAGAGACCCTAACTATACAAGGAGATGTCGATTGGTTGATATTAAACAGAGATCAAATAGGATTCTTCAGGATCAACTATGCTGAACCGATGTGGATTAATCTCATCGACTCGCTAAACGTTCCCGAACGAATGGCGCTGGTAATTATAAATATTTTTTAAATATAAATTAAATACAGTCGCGTACCAGTTGTAACGAACAAGGAGAGTTTTTTTTACGTTTTTACGCTGGCAGTCTATCGGCAGGCCTTTAAGGCGATAGTATAGCCGAACGACCTTGACGGTTTGAGGCGAGCTCCGCTGGCTCACCGAAAAAGGGGCTGGCTCACCGAACAACCACAGTTTAATACAAGTTTGCATAGATCGTTCAGATGCGTACTGCATTCTGCGTTCTGCCGTTCTGACTTGACTGATTCTATAATTCTTGACTGATTCAACGTTGAGATAACGTAGTATAGAAAATCACTATCCTTTCAAGAACGAAATGAAGACACCACCCTTTTAATATTCTTCGAGACAGATGAAAAAAAAATAATATCAATAAAACATGTTTATTTCAGGTTTCATGCCGAATAGAACCTAACAGCATTGAATTAGATGCTTGTCAGCCCTTTTCACTACTTATTGAATTATATGCTCCAGGTGGTACTGAGAAAACTTTTCTTATAAACTTACTTCTGGCGAAGGTGGCAAGTAATCATGGAACCGTTTTAACTGTCGTATCTTCTGGCATCGCCGCTACATTGTCGGAAGAAGGCAAGACAGCTCAGCTGCCTTCGAGCTGCCCCTTAATTTGATTCAGGCAGAAAGCCTGATAAACACAGAGATATATGGCCCACATGACTGCAAGATCAATGTCTGGGATGAGAGCACCATAGCGCACAAGGGGGTTTTGAAGCACTGAGCAGAATAATTAAAGACATTATGGGCAATGCTGAATTATTAATGGGAGGAGTTACTGCGTTGCTGGCTGCAGACTTTGGGCAGACTCTACCAGTTATGCCTAGAGAAACTCGAGCTGACGAAGTAAAGTCCTCAGTCAAGGCGTCGTATCATTGTGAAACTTTACCTAGTGGAAACATCAAGGTGCACTTGAAGGGCGATGTTTTAGCTGGGCCTTCCAATTCCAACTTTTATACTCAGAATAGGGAACGTAGAATATCATAAGTGCGAGGATATTAAGCAGAAATTCATATACTGGCTATGCGAGTGAGCCATTTTGATCCCCAAGAACAACAAGGCTGGAGTAATTAATGACACTTCGCTTAAGTAGTTGGAAGGGGGAGAAATGGAACAGTATGTGGATTTGGCGGTACAAATGGATTATGCGGTTCACTACCATGTCGAGTTCCTCAACACCCTCGACCCTCCTAGTTTTCATGTCCACAAGCTTGTCCTCAAACCGCCCAAACTCTGCTATAGTACCAGGTTTAGGTTGAATATCTATCAGCACTAAAACGTTTCCGAAACCATGGTGTTCACCGGCTGTACTTGACTCAAGGTCTGCTATGCCATCAATAAGTTCCAAGGGTCGTTAAAGGTGGCAGAAATCGACTTGAGGAACGACTGCAAAGATATTCTTAGTAAGAAAAATACATATTTTTTTATTTCTCATGTTTCCACAACCTAACTTTCAAAACACAGTAAAACCCTACAACTTTTCCGCTAAAAGCCGTTTTTATTGAATGCCTACGTTAAAACAACGAGTAACTAATATAATTTGATCTTGAAAGCAAACTCTCGATTAGCCTATAGGCATAGGGTAGTTTTTTGGGTTCCAAAGCAAAATATCACACCAATGCCGAAAATTCTCCTTAACGCGGACGTAGCATCTGGCAGAAGGTAGTAAACTATAGATATGTAATGTAACTAGGTATACAGTAATTACATCCTATATGTCGTAAAGAAAGTAAGTAAAAGTAGGGGCAGGGGCCTTTTGTTCAATTTTGCATCGGAGTCCATTTTTTTAAGTTGCGCTACTGATATATTCATTCGTGTTTTCGTATTAAATATGATGTAAATAATGCTTTGGAGCGGATGTTAATAATATGAGCCTTGAAACAACATGGAGAAGGAAAGGATAGACCGACAAGAAGGGGGGGCAGACTGACTTTTATAATTGTTTGGTGATTATTACTTTCTAGTTCAGTGCCTCGGAGAGGGCTATGCTGATAAACGATGCCTTCATCTTGGCGGATGCCGGCGAGACGAATTATTCCACCCCTTTACGACTGGTGAACTACTTGAGAAACGAACGTGCCTGGGCCCCTTGGTCAGCTGCAATCTCCAGGTTTAATGTTATGCAGCGGCGTCTTCAGTATTCTATTGGATATACACACATAAGAGTGAGTCAAGTCGTTGATTGAAGTATATTTATTGCAAGCTTTTATTTAACTTGCAATGTTCGTATGTACATAAGTGCTGTTCGGTTTAAAATTTGCAACCCAATTTTCAACAACTTGCTGGTATCCGACTGAGCTGAAATTTGGCATACTTATGTAAGTTCGGTGACAATGCAATATTATAGTACTGTAACGGACCTTAAGTCCACTACATACGATCAACAAATGCATCGATTTCCAGTGAACACAATTCAGCTATTATTTTGACTCGTGCAGCTATGAATCAGCACGATGAAACAATACTTTTACTCAGAATATTTCGAATTGCATCATTCCACGGCCTATATAAACCGGCCAAAAAGCAACCAAATTATCAGTCCCCGATTGATCACCTCCCCCCAAGGTTGCGATGGCATATCCGGTAACACCTCTACGAGGTCGCTCAACGGATCCGGCTCTTTGGTTTCCTTTCCTCATTTTCCCTGAGTCTCGAAGCATCAGTCTGTAATACCACAGACTCGAGCCGTCCCCAGTACAAGATACTAGGAGCACATATACAATCCTCATCCTTTCCTACATAACCTCCGTCGCGCAACCCTCGCGTCTCGATAAAGTAATCCGGGCACTGGTTTATTCGGCAAGCATTATAACTGGCAATATTCAATCGATTCAATCAATAAATATCTTCTACTTCATCAAAACCGCCTTTAAATACGGAGATAACTCGTAAGTTGACACCGCCACCTCACATCGAATAATTTGGAGTCTTGTGAGTGGTGGTCCCTCATAGTACCATCAAGCTGATATGATGATGGAGCCGGGTTGTTGGGATTGGGAGTCCTTAATATTTTGACAATATTTGATTATTTTTATTTTTTATTCTTTCTATTACCACAGTATACCTATACTGTGCTATTACTGACTATTATAAAATTGTGATTATTTAGTATTTCTATTGGCGATATACTATTATTATGACTACTAATTTGTACTTATTTTTTTTTAATTACCATTTTTTTAAAACTGTCTATAATTTATGAAATTATTAAATAATGCTGATTGATTATTAGTAAGATATGTACGATAGTACGATATTAAGATAGTACGTATGATGATTTCTGAAATCTGCTCTTGAATGTTCATTTTTCTTGTTTTAAATACATTATAATGTAGGTATGTACTTATATACATATTCGAGTAGTAATTTTAGTTAAATGTGTAATGCTGGTTTATATTTATATCTGTCTGACTATTAATTTTGGTAAATGTTGACAATACCTTCAATACAATACCTTCAATACAATACCTTCAATAGCTTCAATACTCATATCGAGCTAATGACCTCCAAATGTTACCCAGTTGCTGGGATTCATTTAGAGGGTAACGAAGCCTTTCAAGGATTTCCGCGTTGTTATGCTCCTGTTTACATCGCTTGTCCGGAGTAGATTGGAGTTTGGCAGCGTGGTTTGGAATCCATGTTATGAACAATATGTTTCAGACATTTAAAGAGTTCAGAAAACGGTTCTGAGGTGGATGCGTTTTAAATTCTGTCCCGAAATAGAATTCGCCGATTACAACGCCCAAACTCACTTTTTTGAATGTCAATCTCTGAAGACGAGACGTACTCTTATAGATTTTCTACTCATTAACTCACTCTTTATCCATAAGCTCGACTGTCCTGATCTGCTCAGTTGTTTCCCGCAGAACGTTCCGTCGACCCACAGAACTCGTCGTTGTGATGTCTTCCGCCCGCCGCATTGTTCAACCAATAACGCACTATTCTCGCCGGTGCCCCGTATAATGCACTCATATGTGAAAATTGTAAATTGCTTTGATGGTATGCTTCTAAGTATATCACAATTCAAGCAACTCACCTCTGCACAAAGAACGGACTAAAAACGTTGTTTTGAGTACTTTTCATTACACACAATGACGAGGGTCTGATGATAGAGCCGGAAGATTGCAACTGGAACTCCCACATGGAAAGTGCTAAGATGGTCGTTAAGTCTCGTTTGTTTGTTGTCCTGAGTACTATCCATTACACATGCTGACGACGGTCTGAATATGGAGCCGGGAGATTGTTATTGGAAGTCTTTGATTGAAAGTGATAATATAGTAGAGTTTGGGCTCGTTTGTTTTATTGTCGTGAGTTCATTCCATCACAGATGATGTGGATGGTCTGAAGATGGAGTTTTTAGTTCACTTTTTTAAAAAAAAGCTTGTTTAAAAATATAATACTTTTAATTTATTAACTCAATGGTTTAATTAAATTTTCTTAAGGACTGCTATGACCCGGCTATTTAATGCAAGAAGTCATGATCATAATCATCATAATCATAATTTATTTTTCAAAAAAGACTAGATATCTTCTTTCAAGAAGAAATACATATTAGATAAATTACATATTAGTTAAATTTCAAAATAAAAAAAACCATAGTAGAAATATAAATAGTGGCAATAGAGTCAAATTAAAAGAAAAAACAAAAAAAAAGCATAAAAATAAAATAATGAAAAAGCAAAACAAAAAAAACGATATAAAAAGAAATGTTAAATGATCCACTAATTAAATTCCAACATAATTTGGAAATAATACCGTTTCAATAGTCAACTTAACAAGTAAAACGCCTGAAGCGTATATTAAAAAAAATCCTATCAATATTTGTAAAATAGCATTTCATGCTCTGAACTTTTTAAATCTAATATACAAATACTATTTAGACTACAAACGATTCAGCACAGCTGTAGAATTCGTCTAACGTATAGAAAGCATGTGTGGATAACAATTTTGTTTTTATAAAAGTGCAAGGTGTGTTACAAAATATCATATCTTTTCTTCTTGTCCAAACCTTCGCTGAACGCTTCTCAAACGTCGTGTGTATTATATGAACAATATTGGATGTGAACATATAATCTGTAGTAAGTTAACTAATTTACCTTTTCAGGCGCTATTCACAGATCTTGTGACGAACGTTTACAATGAGATCGGTTGGGAACCCACTGGCGAAGAAGACGAAGACGAACACGACGTATATTTAGAGAATAAGTAAGTTTTCCACTATTAAATAAAAATCAGTCCTCACTCCAAGACTTTTCCGGCGATTAGCTTAGGACGTCATCTCATTCAATCTAAAAATCTAATTGCAAATGCGAGTCGCTGTAAAATTCGCCGTAAAACATTCGAATTTCTAACGAACGACACAACGCAATGAGCCTTCAATGAGCAAGCATCATTTGGACATGGCAAGAGTTGAAAAGATTGTGGGTAATATCTTTCTACTACCCCGGACAGGCCGAAATCACATTATGAAATTTTGGTTGAAATATCTAAAATACACTATCAATGTATTTTATTTCGCCATATATGTTAATTAAACATTAACGCTATCTGTTGAAGTTTGGCCCAAACCTGCCCTTAACCGAAAAACGAACCGTTCCGCCTGATGCGTGGCATTAGAACACAACCGAGTTTGTCCGCCGGCCGAGAGATCGCGCTTATCGATTTTATTTATGACATTGATATGCAGGTGAAATCAGTCGTTGGCTACTTGCCAATACTGGAAAGTATTGGTGTGACGCAGCCGATTTTTTAAATAAACGGCGACGCACGTTCGAAAGGTTTCGAACGCCTATACCTTTCGAACGCACGTTCAAGAGCATTGGCTGACGCTGCACGGTATGTAAATCGTCCAGGAGCGCCCTGGCTCTCACTACTGCGTGCAGGTCGCCGGATGGGTGTTGACCCGTGCGTTTGACCGACCCTATACTATGTAACTGGGTCTTAGTGGCCAAACTGCAACAGGGCCCATTAGCTCCCTGATATACGACTAGTACGCCCCCTGGTGGACCGATTCACAACTACTTTCCAACTCTTGCCAATAACCAAGTGATTCCTGCATACCAAATTTCAGCTCAACCGGATCAATTGGATTAAGCGTTTGGGCGCTATCGTGGAGAAATACACACAGACACACAGACAGACTTCAATCTGGAAATGGTCTTAATCGTCTTAGGGGGTCCCAAAATGGATATGTCCGTCTTCATCTGGATTTATTTGGGCATTTACAATGCGTACCTCCTGTTGGTGGGCCTTGAAAGTAAATTTTCTGTCGATATTTCAGGATTCTTCGCTCTGATATCCTTTCATTTGCCTGCGCTGTCGGACACGCAGAAGCTCGAAGACAAGTTGCCTCACGATTCAGTGATTGGCTCGTCACTCCAACTAATTTGAACCCCGACATCAAAAGCACTATTTATACATACGGTAAGATATTATGAATTCATATCAGTAGTAGTGCTTGGATATTACTGTAAATGTTTGTGAACTAAACGAGATATTGAAAGACCTGAAGCCTCCATAACAAAGTCATCTACATACGAGGTGTATGATAAAAGCAATGAGACTGATGTTTTATCTACCAAAGTTTATATTCTTTTGAATGCTCTCCAGAGTCCGATGTCCCCATTAGACATTTTCAATTTAGGGAAAAGAAAAAAGTCACGATGACCCAGATCAGGCGAATAGGGAGGCTGGAGAACAATAGGAATGCCTTTTCCTATGTTTCTTCGATTGTCCCTCTTCTCAGTCGTGAGAGTTTCAGTCGAGAAATGTTTGACTATTGTGAAATGTTATAATTATCAGCTCAATAGAAACAGTCAATCCACCGCTAGACGACAACCTGTGTTTTTTATTGATTTGTTCTAAATTATTGTTTTCTCAACTATTACGTTTGGAATATTCAAATAGGTGGAGGTAAATGTTCCTAAACGACCTGTTTATATATTCAGAAATATCAGCGCCATCTCTAGACTTGCCTCGTGACTACTGTGAAATGTTATAATTGTGACTTCACCAGAAATATTCTTCATGACGGAGAGCGCGCAAAGATTTTTAAAGTGTAGAAAACCGAGTTTTCCGAATATTTTTTTTTCTTTCAAATTATTATTAATAGGTGCCTATTTTCTGATACTCATTCACCCACTTAGAGAATGCAAGTTAATTAAAACTCACCTGTATATACACCGATATACTAAAAAGTCGGTGTTGCTATAGTTTTGTAATTGTATAATTTTTGGAGAAAAATGAAAACCAATTAGAAAACAGGTGTTTTTAAAAATCCTGCATAAAAACCGTTAGAAGACAAAAACCGACTTTTGTTTTAGAGGATCCGAGTGTTTCAGCAGTTCACAAGCAGTTGCAGTATATGTATATTAGGCGTAACAGGAATTCCCCCACTTTTTAGCAAATTTCGAGATTTAGCAAAACGAAATAAAACTACCGACGGATCGAATAATACTGATGTACCTACCTAATTTTATGTGACTAGCTATCATGTTTTTTGCAGGTATACAAGGAACTGGCGAAAGTGAATGGTGGGAACTGTGGGATTTGTACAATGAAGAAACTGACGCCCAAGAGAAAGCTCGTTTAATAGCAGCTCTGTCATCCACAAGTGATGTGTCTTTGCTCAGAATGTGCGTTAATAATATGCTATTTATTTTTCTATATTTTATATATTATGTATATGCATTTGTATGTGTATATGTATCTGTATATGTATGAATGCCTGTACACGGAATATACAGACATGTATAAATCGATATATTAACTATATGTATATATGTATGTACATCAACTAGGTATGCCAAAATTAATATCTCAATACTATCTCAATACAAGCGTGCCTAGTAAGGTGGCAAAAACCTACTCGTATTCGCTATGACTATCAGCTTTTGTAAAATATTCCTAATAAGCCTAATATTTTGTGTTTGGCAACTTCTTGCTCTGTATTTTTTTTTCTTCTTTTAATTCCTTTATGATCTTGCAATCTGCCCTGCCTCAAGCGTGTGGGCATTTAGCTAGAGGTTATGTATTTGCTCTGTCATGCATGGTATTTGCCCAGTGGCCAATCCATACTATTCTCCTTATGTTTAAATAAGATCTTGAGGGGCTCTTCTCTTTAGTCTCTTGAAGGTGCGAGTGGCTTGGTCCATTAATTTGCAGGCCAGCTTGTTTGGATGATTTGCCATTCGTTTTGCGTAAGATTCGAGCTTGTATGATGTTTGTTGCTTGACGGTTGGTATCTTCAGATCGCGATGAAGTTGACAATTGGTGATATACCATGGAGCGTTTGTTATCATGCGCAGCATTTTGTTTTGAAAACGTTGCAGTATTTCTATGTTGGAGTTTTCTAAAGTTTTAGATGCCCTCCGGACTCCGGACTTCTATTGGAAGTGTCCTAATTCCAACACAGCCCATTGCTTTTCTAGATCGTTTTTTAAGTCTAATATAAGAATAAACTCGCGATCGCGATCAGGCATAAAAGGTCAAGCTTCTCTAGTGTGTATTTACTTCGTTTAAGCAAGTAAAAGACCTGAATTTGTTTACACTTTTTTTAAACTATTTATTAACATGCTTGCAACAACCAGTAGTAGGGTTGCTGATTAATTAGCATTCGTTACGACAGGGATAACCTTAAGGTGACATATGAATATAGCTCTTCTTACTTTATTTCAGCCTTTTGGACCTCTCCTGGGAAGATAATTATGTCCGCGGACAGGATCAGGTCTCTCTCATCATAAATGTGGCTAACAATCCCTCAGGAACAGCGGTTGCTTGGGAATACGTCAGAGAACACTGGGATAGGTTGGTTGCTAGGCATGATCTGAATTCGAGAGTGCTTGGCAACATGATCCCTTCAATAACTAGCTCTTTCTCCACCCAAACCCAGCTGGATGACGTAAGCATTATTTTTATTGTTCTTAAGATAAATGACTTAAGCACTATTTAGAAATTTGTTAGGAAGGCTGACCAGGTTTTTAAAAAATCAGGTTGATACACATTGTCGCATACACATTTACGGGAGAGCCAAAAACAATTGAAGCTTCTCGGACACTTATTAGTAAGAAAGCATTTAGATTATTTAGATATCCAATTTTTGATTACTTTGCTTCTGCCGGGAAAGTAATCATTCGAAACAATGGGTGTTTAATTCGCTTCACTGTAAATGATTATAACGAATAACAAATATTATTTATTTTCCGCAATTTAATAAAAATAAATTTCAATAGTTGATTTGTATAACCGTTTACTCATCGTGATTCATATAACCGCACGGTTGGGAACCGTTGGTCTAGCCACAAGGACCGTGTGGATTGTGTTGGTGTTTCCCTTTTGTTTATATTAACTAATTACAATATATCTGTCCGATCGCACTGATAATGCTGTGTATCTGTACATGCACTGATAATGCATTTGGTAGCGAACGGTTTCGTGCAGTTTGGGCCATAAGATCCAATGTGATCTCGAGTCGGTCCAACTCACGATTCAACTCCTATTCAACACCTGCTCGTGTGCTAAGGACTACCCCGGGAAGGACTCTCACGTCTCAGGCCTCACGGCCGGTGAATCGGTTTCCCCCGGCGCTACTGTACGGTTTGCGCACCCTGCGGCGTCAGCTTATCGGTTTGTGCACTCTCGCTAAATACAAACGGATTCGGGAGACTATGGAAATATAATGTGTCATAAGTAGCGGGGGTGGATGTTGACCTCTCGTCTTTCACTCTTGAAACGACCAGTCGGCTACCTGATCCTGAATTCAGAGCCGGGCAAAAGATAAATTGGCGATAAATTCAAACTGAATCATCGCTGAACATACGGCAGATAAGGTCTGCGCAAGCGACTTCGAACCCGTGACCAGTCGTGAGGTTGGAGGTATCCTGATGGTTAATTCCAGACGGAGATATCCTGCAAAACTGGTAGCTAGGGGGCGAGGTGGCCCGCTAGGTTACCTTCCTAGTTCCTCGCCGTAAGGCATTGGACTCTGGCGGGTTTGTTGGCTCTGCTGGACGGTAGGTTTGTATCGTCTTTAAGTCATTATAAAATTGAAGATTATTTAAGCGATACATTGGTCTGGTCAAGTCGTTTTTGTGTAACATAGCTATAAAAACCATTTGTTTAATGTTATTATTATTATTATTATTACTATTACGTAGTGATTATATAGTAATTATATAGTGTAGTAATCAATGGTAAAGCCTACAAGCAAGGCATAAATGTCTAGAAATATAAGACGTTCGGAAAGTACTATAAGTCTACTTCGAATAAAAATCTATCTAAGTCTTCTACGCTCACCTCACGGGAGACAACTAGAGCTGTCAACTACAACGGGCGAACCCGTCACCTCAGGACGTTTTAACGATATCAGATCGTTCTGTCTCCCGTGAGGTGAACGCAGAAGACTTGGGAATCAATCCACAAAAAACAATCCACAGTCTAGTTACGCCACCTGCCCGTCACAGGGAAAGGTATCCAGCGAGCAGCCTCGCCCCCTGACTACCAGTTTAAAAAGAATATCTCCGTCTGGAATTAACCTTCATGATACCTCCTGCCTCCTGACTGGGAGACAGAACGATCATAATCGTTAAAACTTCCTGGAGTGACGGCGGTGGCGTAGCGTAGTGTGGGGCGGCAGGGGCGGGGCGCCGCGGGGAAGGCAAAATTTCACAATAAATAATATCTAGCAAAAATCTGAACCATCATTTCATATTGTTGTCGCACCGACCTATGATTCGGACTGATTGAAATGAGCACGGAATTTTTCATTACCTATTCTGTGACGAAACGGGGGAATCCCCTTTTATTAAATGAATGTATAATAATGACATGTTGCTCTATTTAATTCGCTAATAATCTTGTCGATCGTCATAGTATATAATCACAAGCGTTATATAATTTGTTATATCAATGTAAGTGGCATACATTTAATTTTTAAAAAATAAATGTGATTATTTTATTGTAAAACATATATATGTGAGAATGGCCACCCTTCACTAGACTCCAATTGCTTGTGAGCGAAGGGTGGTTCTCAGCATGAAGGTTGCTCCGTTAATGAGAGTCGTAGATGTCCGTGTAGAAGAGTTTATTCAGAAGATTGAAGAGAAGTGCGTCGAAGTCGCCAGTTCTTAACGCCTTGAGTTGCTTTCGCCGTTGTGTTGTAGTGTGGGCGCGAGGTGAAGCCGTGATGGTGCGTGTGTAGTCGAGGAGCGAAGTGTGTAGTCGAGATATCTGTCCACTGAGGGGACGATGTGTAGAGCGCGGTAACTGTCTGCCGATGAAATGATCTCGAAGGGCAACTGCCTGCCAAAGGAATGATGCCGATCGAATGCAATGTACTGCGTTTTATAGGGTGATCGGTGATGCAATAGCTACGAGTGGGGCGACGCATGTGTCGCTTGCCTGGGCAATATTTGCCAAATTTAGCTGGAAATTAACTGCAGCTGCTCGTGCAAGTTTGAGCGAGTCTGCAGTTTTCTGTTCTGTGAAATTAACTTTTTTGTTGTGGGTATGTAAGGCCGTAGGCTCCTACATGGCTCCCCCCTAGTGAAGGGCTTGCGTATGACAATATGGAAGGTCTTCACGACAAAGTGGCAAAAAAGTCGGAGTGTGATAATTAAAACTGTGTGTGAAGTTGTGTTCGCGAAAGTTTGGAAATCGTATGTTGTTATGAGCGGCGGAGGCGTTTCGTTACAATGTGTTAAAAACTGGCGCTGTTATAAAATGTTGACAATAAGGAAAAAGAAATGAATATAAGACAATGGACAATGGGCTCGGTAAACATGCTGACGTGATAAGATTCGCTGGCCGTAAAATGACGAATGAATGTATATAAATAAAATGTGCGCGTTTTAAATGCTAGCCGTAACTTGAAATGAAAAATATTTAGCGCGATTTTAAATGTGATAATGCGATTGTAAAAATGCGTTTGAAGGCTGTTGCGTGATGTCTGACGTCCGAAGTTTGATTTCTGCGCGCTCGTGGTGGACATCAGTTGGATTGGGAATTGAAGTTCCCGTTTGAAGGTGTTGCTGGAATGCGGTGTCGTTATCTCTGCGATGAGGGTCGTACAGTTCGGTGATTTAATCTATGTGTTGTTAAATCATCACAGTTGACTTCCAACTGGCTTCGACTATGACGTCGTATCCATGCGTGTTGTGTGGGAATTTGTGTAGTTCATTGATGAATTTTGAGATTGGTTGTAAGCGATGTAGTTCATTGTTGTTTTTCGTGATTGTTATGGAGTGCTGAAGAGTGTGAGTTCCATCCGTTTTGCGTTTTCGGTGTTGATATTCTTCCGCTGCTTAGTTGTTTCCGTTTCGTAGTGTGTTTATCGATTGAAATTGTGATTGAGAAGGCATTTAGGCCGATAGTGTCCTTGGTCAGCTGTTAGTCTATACTGGACCTAAGTGCCATTCTCCCGGATGTTGCGCCTGCAGGTCATCACGCTGCATGAAACGGCTTACTGCTGTCCGGTGAAGAGTGTGAAACGATTGTGACGACTTCCTTTCGTAGGATTTTACCTGAGAGTGTAACAATGACGGTTTCGCCTGTACAAGTCCTCAGGGCCGCACATCGTTGTTTTTAATAAAATTCGTTAGCGTTTGTTGTTTTGATCCGAGATAAGTGTTGTATGTATGTAGCGTTGGTAATTGCGCGTGCTGATAATGTCGTTTAGCCATGACCGTGGTTGTGTGTTCGTTGATTGTAGGTGCCGAGTATATTTTTAATTAAGTCGCATGAGTACTTGCTTACTGCTTTACTGGTAGAAGTACTTGCGAATGCGTTGCGGGAAATTTGCTTCCGCGGTCGATGCAATGTCTGCATTTTTATTAATCGTGCAGGAATTTCGTCTGCCGATGCGTCGTCGTCGTTTTTTCTGTCTTTTTTGGTGGCACCGGTCGTCGTCGAGTGGCTGTCTATCTGCGCTGAGAGGCGTTGTGGTGTCGTGTTTCGCTGAGTCATGCGTTTTATTGTTTTACTTGCTAGGCATGACCGATGTTGAGAATGCATATTGTAGTTGGTGGTCATGCGTAGCAAGGATCATTCCTTTGTTCTTGTGCTGATTATACTGCTTGTATCTGTTGTATATGGGGTCGGGCGATTTCTTTCCTTAGCCATTTCCTTATTCCCTGTCTGCATCGCTTGTGGCATAGTACGCAGAGGATTACTGCTATTAGGACCACCGTTATTATGATCAGTGTGTCTGATGTGTTGTTGTTGGTAATCTGGGTGCCGGTGATGACTGCCTCGTCCTTGCTCTGTTGTCCGCCCATTTGGATTTTATAGTGTGAAGTCGCTGTGTGTGCGGAGGTTTGAGGAAGGCGTGTTCAGCGGCTTTTGAAGTTGAAGGAGAGTGAACGGGGTGTCCTTTTCAGTGTCGGGGCTCTAGTTTGAAGGATTCCGACGTGAAGGTTTAGGCGTGAAGGCGTAGGCGTGTTCGTTTCGAGCGTAGGGGTCACCACTGTGAGAATGGTGACGCGTGTCCTGGTCGAACGTCGGGGGCTGGCGGCGCGTGTCCTTTTCAACGTCGGAGGTCACCACTGTGAGAATGGCCACCCTTCACTAGACTCCAATTGCTTGTGAGCGAAGGGTGGTTCTCAGCATGAAGGTTGCTTCGTTAATGAGAGTCGTAGATGTCCGTGTAGAAGAGTTTATTCAGAAGATTGAAGAGAAGTGCGTCGAAGTCGCCAGTTCTTAACGCCTTGAGTTGCTTTCGCCGTTGTGTTGTAGTGTGGGCGCGAGGTGAAGCCGTGGCGGTGCGTGTGTAGTCGAGGAGCGAAGTGTGTAGTCGAGATATCTGTCCACTGAGGGGACGATGTGTAGAGCGCGGTAACTGTCTGCCGAAGAAATGATCTCGAAGGGCAACTGCCTGCCAAAGGAATGATGCCGATCGAATGCAATGTACTGCGTTTTATAGGGTGATCGGTGATGCAATAGCTACGAGTGGGGCGACGCATGTGTCGCTTGCCTGGGCAATATTAGCCAAATTTAGCTGGAAATTAACTGCAGCTGCTCGTGCAAGTTTGAGCGAGTCTGCAGTTTTCTGTTCTGTGAAATTAACTTTTTTGTTGTGGGTATGTAGGGCCGTAGGCTCCTACATAAACATGACTTTTTTATTTGTAACCTGAACAATACACAAATATATGATTGCTCTTGTCGAAAAGTTCTTGGGAATTACTGTACATTTTAATCCTTTAAATCGAAATACCTAAATAAGGGAGCGGCGAAATTTTCCTGCACCTCGGGCGGCTGTCATCCACGCTACGCCACTGGCTAACGGGGTTCGCCGGTTGTAGTTGACAGCTTCAAGTGATAATATACTACTTGAATGTAAAAAAAAAAATAAAACAAATGTCATTTTGATAACTTGACAAGTGGATGAACACCATAAAGTTACTGAAGTGAACGACAATTTTTTTTATCTACAGATGGAGAGTTTCTTTGCGCGTCGCCCGGAAGCCGGTGCGGGGGCAAGTGCCCGAGACCAGGCGCTCGAGAATCTGCGCATCAACATCGCTTGGAGACAGCAGCACCAAGATTATGTCATCGCTTTGCTAGCGCCTGCGCCTGAGCCTGCATCAGTATAGCATTAAAATATTGATTTTTTCAAAACTATTTTTACCTAATTCAAATCCGCTATATACCTAATACAATGTAATGTTCTCTTTATTGGACACAATAAAATGGTTTACAACAGAGGACTTATTGTTTAACACAGTTTCTTACAGCCAATGGACATCCATGTTTATATGCAGTTATGATGGGGTAGTAAAGAGGGCAAAATAAACGCCGAAGGGAAAAACAAACCTGCATCATGTCAGGGTAAGGAGAGGGATGATTTTGAAGAGAAATAATCAGCTTTACTGTAATAAATAGTAGTTTTTGAATGAGATTTGAAAGTGAAGTTGCACTTATAATCATTTTCTGGAGCTCATTCCAAAGACAGATTGAATGAACCGTGGGGTGCTGTCACTTATGTACATCAATCGAACTCGTTACTCCAGGAAGGTATAACGATAAATAATCGTTCTTGAGCGTAGAGACTTATAGCACTAAATAGCTCCGCCAACTGGCCTGCGAGAGTCCAGACCTGAGTCCAGACCAGACTGAGTTGACCTGAGTGAAAGTTCAAGTTAAAATATCAATGATAATATTATCAGCGAGCAGTAATCCAGTATCGCACATCTAGGTTTCCTTGGATGCAATTTTGTCTTATAAATGTTGTACACGATCATTTGGGCATTTACAATCCAATATAATTGCCATGAAAAAATAACCTAATAATGGCTAGAATCTCATTTTCATAAAAACAATTATATTGATCATTCGTCTCCGTAACCCTTCATTAGGTCAAAAGCAGATACTATATTCTACCATAGAGTTGATGGTAGGAGCAGGTTGGCGCATGCAAAGTTCCCTACCTATTTATATTAAACGTCAAATGGCACAGTCCTTTCTGAAGATATATATATATATATATATATATATATATATATATATATATATATATATATATATATATATATATATATATATATATATATATATATATATATATATATATATATATATATATATATATATATATATATATATATATATATATATATATATATATATATATATATATATATATATATATATATATATATATATATATATATATATATATATATATATATATATATATATATATATATATATATATATATATATATATATATATATATATATATATATATATATATATATATATATATATATATATATATCTTAATATATATAAATTACGTGTCACGTTGTTTGTCCGCGATGGACTCCTAAACTACTTAACCGATTTGAATCAAATTTGCACACAATGTGCAGTTTGATCCAACTTGAAAGATAGGATAGCTTACGTCTTAATTTATAGTCGCGATATTATTTTATTGCAATGTCTATTATTTGACATTCGCAATTATCTGTTAGTTCCAAACGATTTTAACAGATGGCGTTATCTATTGAGTAATCCATAGATGGCGCTGCTATGTTAAACCTACAAACGTCAAAGTCGGCCAAGCGTTATTCTAAATTCAAAATATTGTGAAGGTAATACAGTGAAATTATTCCTGCTTTTTAATTATTTGTGCTTCATTGTTCAAAACTCTTTAATTAAAATATATACATGTAAGTATTATCACATAGTTATAAAAGTGGAATAACTGCAGTATAGGAACCTCTCTCCAATTTTTTTCATTTTAATGCTAAATCTGGAAGAAAATTGTGTCGGTCCCTATAAATAAGCGAGATATAGGCATTCAAAGTTTAAATTTTAAAAACAGGCCAAAATAATATAATATAAAAATGGATGTTGGTATATCTGTATGCCCGTCTGTCCGAGTTTAACCCTTCAGGCCTCGGCCCCTCAGCCGATTAACAAGTTGCTGTCCCAAAATTTTTTAGTAAAAATTTGTAAAAAAATTGAATTACGACACTGGCTCATCAAAACATTAATTACTGCCAACCCACTGTACCCAGAATTAAAATGAAACATATTAAAATAATAAAACGTAATAAAATAAAACAAATTAGATTAAAATAAAATTAAAATGGGACCGTCACGCTGAATCGTGTTGTGGCCGATATCGGCCAATCGGGGCCTGAGGGGTTAATAGACTCCGAAACCGTTTGACCGATCACCATGAAAGTTGGCATATATATGTATTTTTTTATGGTTAAGGTTTTTATATATATCCGCTTTGTTGCAACTTTCAACTAGACGGCGCTGCAGCACACCAACTTCTATACTGCTCAACCGATCGCCATGAAAATTGGTATACATTGGTATTTGAGAAAAGATATAACACGGGCAACGCCGGGTAATACCACTCGTATATATATATATATATATATATATATATATATATATATATATATATATATATATATATATATATATATATATATATATATATATATATATATATATATATATATATAGATATATATATATATATATATATATATATATATATATATATATATATATATATATATATATATATATATATATATATATATATATATATATGTATATATATATATATATATATATATATGATCAATAAGATGATTATAAAGTAAATAATTATAAAAGCCACTTACATCGTATATATATATATATATATATATATATATATATATATATATATATATATATATATATATATATATATATATATATATATATATATATATATATATATATATATATATATATATATATATATATATATATATATATATATATACATATATATATATACGAGTGGTATTACCCGGCGTTGCCCGTGTTATATCTTTTCTCAAATACCAATGTATACCAATTTTCATGGCGATCGGTTGAGCAGTATAGAAGTTGGTGTGCTGCAGCGCCGTCTAGTTGAAAGTTGCAACAAAGCGGATATATATAAAAACCTTAACCATGAAAAAATACATATATATGCCAACTTTCATGGTGATCGGTCAAACGGTTTCGGAGTCTATTAAACTCGGACAGACGGGCATACAGATATACCAACATCCATTTTTATATTATATTATTTTGGCCTGTTTTTAAAATTTAAACTTTGAATGCCTATATCTCGCTTATTTATAGCGACCGACACAATTTTCTTCCAGATTTAGCATTAAAATAAAAAAAATTGGAGAGAGGTTCCTATACTGCAGTTATTCCACTTTTATAACTATGTGATAATACTTACATGTATATATTTTAATTAAAGAGTTTTGAACAATGAAGCACAAATAATTAAAAAGCAGGAATAATTTCACTGTATTACCTTCACAATATTTTGAATTTAGAATAACGCTTGGCCGACTATGACGTTTGTAGGTTTAACATAGCAGCGCCATCTATGGATTACTCAATAGATAACGCCATCTGTTAAAATCGTTTGGAACTAACAGATAATTGCGAATGTCAAATAATAGACATTGCAATAAAATAATATCGCGACTATAAATTAAGACGTAAGCTATCCTATCTTTCAAGTTGGATCAAACTGCACATTGTGTGCAAATTTGATTCAAATCGGTTAAGTAGTTTAGGAGTCCATCGCGGACAAACAACGTGACACGTAATTTATATATATTAAGATATATATTATAATATTATAAAGAGGTAAAGTTTGTGAGGTTGTAGGAAGTAATCTCTGGATCTACTGAACCGATTTTGAAAATCTTTTACCAATAAAAAGCTACGTTATTTGTGAGTGTCATAGGCTATATATTATTCCGAAAAATTAAAAGACTTTTTTGTGGTAGTCGGATTTCCGAAGTAAGTCGGAAAAAATGGTCGAACGAAAACGTTTCTAACTACGCTGCCTTAACGATGAGAGATATAAGATTAAGTTCGGGAGAAAAGTTGTAGAGCTTGATAATGCCTACAAAAAAGTCAGCAACAGCATATGTCTAACTTTTATATTTAAGTAACAAAAAGTAGTATTTTATATTTAAAAAATAATTTAAATCGTTAGGTCATGTTTATTGGTCATATTTTCAATAATTATGAAATATTATCAAAATAAGTAAATTTATCGTCTCAAGTGTTTAAAACAAAAGACTCTTCGCTTTTACTGCATATAATTTCCCCTTTACTGCATAAATAGTTAGAGATAATACGCTCACCAATAAGACACTCACAAGAAGACACTCACAAATAACGGTATTATAGTCAAATTGGCATGCAAATACATACATACATATGCAGTAAAAATATAACCCTTTATTTGACAGTCAGGAAATACATCATAGCACTCAGTACTAACCGAACCACACTCATAATTTCATCACAGGTAAAAAGTTTTACCGCCCAACGAAGTGGGCACGGGTCAGCTAGTATATATATATATATATATATATATATATATATATATATATATATATATATATATATATATATATATATATTTAAATGCGAACGAGAATCTGCTAGACAAACCTAAAAGAATTCAAAATGCTTACGAACGAATCATTTTATTGCTAAAAAAGTTTTATAACATCTACTTTCGCATACAAATGAAATCACTCATAACGGAGATTCTAGAAATCTTTTCAATCAGCTACGCTCGGCGTCTTTAAAATATAGCTGAAATCCCATTTTCTGAGTATCTAAGTGGTCACAAGTAACGGTCCTTACAACTTAAATTTGCCCTCAAAAATCTTAGTTTCCAATCCCCTCCCCATCCCTCCTATCTCATCTCATCCCTTTGTTACAAAGCTCCTTTGGTTTATTTATTGTCTAATTAATATCTTTATAACATTATATGTAAAAGAATCTTTGACACCATACTTCCACTCCTTAACTTTGGAAAACTTTTTACAGTGGAACTGCTGCCCAGAGACGACTGGCTAAATATCCAATTGCACTGGGAGGCCGGTAGCCTTAAATGGTATACTGATGGATCAAAATCGGGACAAACTTCGAAAGAAGTGTAAACTTGGGGAAATACGCCTCCATATTCCAAGTGGAGGTATACGCCATTATTGAATGTGCAATCAACCTCCATAAGAACTACGCCAACCACCGTATCTATATCCACTCGGATAGCAAGGCAGCTCTTATGGCACTAGCCTCGAATACCATTAATTCAAAGCTGGTGCAAAACTGCGTATCTCTACTGAATTCCCTGGGCGAAAAGAACAGGGTATGTCTAAGACGGGTAGTCAGCCATGCAGGAATCAAGGAAAATGAAAAAGCTGACGAACTTGCTAATACGGGAGCAAAGGGAATGTTATACGGCCCTGAACCTTGCTGTGGCGTACGAAAAAGCCTTGCAAACCTAATGCTCAAAAAAATATGTTTAGAACAATCCGTCAACCACTGGAACAACACGCCAGGGTTGAATAATTCCAAAGCGCTAATTAACCCGTTGGGTATGATACGACCAAATCTGGTTCTGAAACAATTATCCGTTGAGTATGATACGACCAGATCTGGTTCCGCGTTTTTTTCACTTCTTTGACGTTCTCATATTTATTCATAATTATCTAATTGTTTTACAAAATGATATTTCAATATTCTATATTAGAAATTTCAATGCAATCATTGTCCAGTTGTTCTTTTTATGATTGGTGTAGTAGTTTCGTAGTTATAGTACTTA
Organism: Micropterix aruncella; assembly: GCA_944548615.1. Classification (NCBI taxonomy): domain Eukaryota; kingdom Metazoa; phylum Arthropoda; class Insecta; order Lepidoptera; family Micropterigidae; genus Micropterix; species Micropterix aruncella. Next base: position 1,650,060 of record OX155953.1, on the reverse strand, counting down.
AAGTCGATGTCGCCGAAAATCCTGCAAAAGAGACAGATGCATCCATGAAAATACCCATTTACTCCAAGGGTTAAGGCTTATTCCAAAGCGCTAATTAAGAACAATTTACGCATACTGGTGAGGGTGCTCACGGGGCATTGTGGCCTGAACAAACACATGTACAACCTCAATCTCCGGGACGTGAAAATGTGCAGGTTCTGCAAGGGGCAGAGGAAACTCCCCTGCACCTCATGTGCGAGTGTGGCCCGCTGATGCGTAAAAGATACACCCACTTGGGTGGTCATTACCTCCAAAAGACTGTTGAGGTTCTTAAATGACACGAGGCTTAGTGTAGAACTATAGTAGGTGGCGAACACAATAGATCAGCAATGGTCGCAGTGTTACAAGGCTCATATAGATCTTAGAAACCACGAAAAAAAAAAAAACAGAATCTATAAATGTAACGTAGAATTTGCTACTGGGAAATAGGACCCCATGTGCACAATAAAGTTTCCAACAGCAACAACAACAAAAAATAGTGCTCCAACTCGACAAATGTTTCTATAAAGGATGTGACTAAATCGAAAAGTAGCTTTTTCTATCAAAATTTAGTGTATAAATAAAATCATTGTAAAATTTCGATCCTGTTTTGTTTCCTCGGGAGTGCAGCTAACTTTTCCCTTGATCCTAGAAACTTAAAAATGCTTCATTTTCGGGAAAGAGTACTGATCTGAACATATCTTGCATTTGAATCAATTAAAGTATATAACTACATATATCGAAATTGAGTTTATTGCAAAATATAAAGATTAATAATATTAAATGCTTCTAGTTTCTTTTGAGCCAGTTAATTATAAGGTCCTGATGTTTGAGTCGCCATGAAATATTGTTGAGAAGATTTTCCAGTGCTTGTGCCCTGGCTGCAGCACCCGCTCCAGCATCTGGATATAGACCAAAGAATGATTTCACCTGGAATCAAGGGAAAAAATACTTAATATCTATAGCTGATTTTATTATAAAGGTTTCTTATCTATGAATTCACCAAGACCGAAATGTTTGAAATACCAGCTTTCCCTAGCGAAACCAGTTGACCCCAGTTGACCCCTCCGCTCTCTTCAGATCCAAACATAACTTAGGCAGCTCTAAACTATCTGCTCTAAGCCAATTCCAGAGTAACTAAAATCCCGATTCTGTTAAATTCTAAGGATCGGGCAGTATTGAATCACGCAGTAAGCATTAGTATTGAAACAAACGATTTACAAGCCCGCGTAGACTTCCACAAAAAATCTTGCTGGATCCAACAGAAATAGCGTTGGACCGGGGTACGGCAGAACAACCATGAGAGTGTGAACCCGAAGATGCGTCACTCTTGCGAGGAGATTATAACGATAACAGTATGGCTCATGCCATTGGCCTCAAGTCAGAATGACTGGATAACAGTTGGTGACATTTACATCCTCCCCTCTAATGCACTGGAAGATAACGTTGTATGACTGGACTCCAGAGGTGCATAAATGTTATTTGAATGTCATTCAGCATACACTTCCAGACCCCAGAAACTTGCTAGCTGGAGCTATTAACCCCTCAGGCCCCGATTGGCCGATATCAACCACAATACGATTCAGCGTGACGGCCCGTTTTAATTTTATTTTAATTTTATTTGTTTAATTTTATTATGTTTTATTATGTTAATATGTTTCATTTTAATTATGGGTACAGTGGTTTGGCAGTAATTAATGTTTTGGTGAGACAGTGTCGTAATTCAATTTTTTTACTAATTTTTACAAAAATTTTTTGGGACAGCAACTTGTCAATCGGCTGAGGGGCCGAGGCCTGAAGGGTTAAGTAGGTAGTTCATGTCCCCTCTGCAATAATACACCTTGCATAATTAGATATATTTTAGATAGCTGCAAGTCAGCCTTAGATCGGTGTTGGTACCACCATGATGAAATTCTTGTTGTAATACGCAAGGTCTCGTGCCAACAAGGGTTTGACTGTACCTTCTAAAACCTAATAGTTTGTGCGGGACGGCTGAAAAGCCAAAATACATTCCACTCCAAAACCTTTCTCAATAATTGTGAAAGCTTTCAATTAAATTCTGAAAGTCGATTCAGCCTCTAAGAAGTATAATTTTCCTGAAAGTCTCAGATGCACAGCTCTCCGTCCAGATATAACTCTTTACTCTGTATCTTGGAGGATGGCCCTTATTGTAGAATTAAAAGTTACACGGGAGCCAAATATCCCCAAAGTAATTATACATTCTCTTAATAAATACCCTGATCTCGCAAATGCCTCCACCCTGAACGGCTTCACTATTCACACCTTCACGCGGTGGAAGTTGAGCTCGTTACTTGCCAGTCAAATCCCTGTTTTATCTCTTTAAAGATCATGGTCTCTCGAGGAAAATAAACAATTCCTTTGTAGAAAAAAAACTAAAACAGTCATTTCACATCTCAAGTCTTGTGTCTTTGAAACGGGAGTGAATAAATGGTAAATGCATGCGGAAAAACAGCTGTCCTAAACCAACCTATAACAGCTAGCCCTTAGCCCTGGCTCTACCTTTCCTCCCCTGAATTGTATATATTGTATAATATCATGTATAATATCATGATGGTCCCGATTCCGGTTGGTGAATTTCATGGCAGCTCCATTTGCATTTATTGTTATTAAAATAAACTAACCTCTTGGAGTCTCGTCTCGCAGGAGAAAGAGCTAGTTATGAATGGGATCATGCCCCCGAGCACCCTGGAGTTGAGAGTGAACTTGGAAACCAGATTGAGCCAGCGTTCTCGGACATGGTCCCAGACCACCTGCACTCCAGCCAGGTTGGCAGCAACTTGCCTGATGACTGTTATTTGATCCTGGGCACGAACTTTTGATTCATCCCACGCGTATTCCAATAAACTGTAAAAATAAAAATATATTTGTAATTAAATTAATAATGAAATATTTCTATGTTTCAAACAGTTGTGGCTAAAATAAGGAAGATGACAATTAGCTGAAAGCAGGTATGTAAGTATATATATGTAAGTTCAAAATTGTAAGTTTTTAATCTAAATAGATCATAAAATTATACCGCAGAGAGTTTAATATGGTTCTTAACCACTATCTAAATATTTGTAACTTTTCAGAAGTGCACCTAAATGCCTAACCTAATATAATCATCGTTGACACAGTCAAAAACACATTTCGCTTAAAGGGTTTTAGATATGTAGCATCCGAGCCCCGTTGACACCGGTTCTCCTCGTTGTTACCGAAGTTAAGCAGAGGGCGGGTGCGATCAATACTGGGATGGATGACCGCCTGAGTGTTTGACTGCGTGATGCTGCAAATGTCCACCTAGAAGATGGTGCCAATAAAAAAGGCTGGTTCCACAAAAAAAAAGAAAAAAAGATGCAAAATCATAAACTGTTTTAATTCAGTCTAGTTTAAGCTTTCAAACGATACTTTACAATGAGATGCTACAATACTACAATGAGACGACGATAAGTAACATTTGGAATATGGCCCTGACCGGGGCAGAGGTTGCCCAAACTATGACTTTACTTGAATTTGGGCAAAGTCAATGAGTTGTTGCAATATTTCTGTGATCGGTTCAAGAATTCTATGAGGCTGTGAGCCATTCTACTATCCAGAGAGTATACCGTCGCTATATATACAGATGGATTCGTATGACTTTGAGGTTCTGGTTGGCGGCAAGAGACTTCGCAGAGACAACCATTATATTGTGAAGACGGTACTTTGCAATCGACGCAGAAACTGAGTTTATTGAAAACGACGCTTTGACTTCTGAGAGATACATTAGAGAGGTTCTTGAAGAACCCTTTTGCGAGTTCTATTGCAGAAAAAATCCTGCTCTTGCAAGATAATGTTTGCCCACAAACTGCTGCTTCTGTGTTCCTTCGGGAGGTCGATATGCAAACGGTCGGGATCATCACTGATTTAAATCCGATCGAGCCTGTATGAGACGAATTAACCCCTCAAATGAATGGCGATTAGCTCGGGTTGCCTACGGCAAAATGTATATAAATTTATATTTACATTTACATTTACATTTACATAGAGCGGGGTTTACTATAGAGCTATAGCATTACTATAGAGCGAATTACTATAAAGCGGCGCACATTTACATTTATATTTACATTTATATAAATTTATATACATTTTGTATACATTTTGCCAAGGCATCCCTTAAGGGACGCCTCACATTTGAGGGGTTAAAAAAGATGAGTGAGAAGTTGATGGTTTGCTTCAAATAACGAGCTGAAAGCGGTCATAATTAAAGAATGAGATGGTATTCCTCGAGAGCCGAGATAAAAGAGTTAAGAAGCCGAGATAAAAGAGAGAGGTAGAAATACTTTATACTTACTAATATATTTATAACTTTATAAAAATAATAAATTATAGTGTATTTTCCTTTAATGTACTTGATACAATTACGTTTTCGATTTTGCTAAAAACAGTTTCCTTACGTCTTTCAGGAAAATTGGTTAACAACTGCTAATCTTTGGTATTTTTTATTTGCTTAATCTCTTTTAAAATAAATAGCATCATCAAAAATATATCAAATATATTTTACTTTTAAAATCTGCAATTGTGTGGTTGACCAATGGAATAATTATGAGGGGACAGTTTTTAAAAACACTTGTCAGTAAGTTTTATTTTTATTTCTTATAAATGTTTAAGCCCTCCAATGTCTAACGACCCGCTCGGGACGATCGCCTACCTAAGGCAAAATGTATATAAAAGTAAATATAAATGTAAATGTATATAACATGTTATAACTTATGGTCGTTTTTCTCAAGGCCGTCGATTCACGCCGATTTCACGCTCGACGGTTTCACGTTTTACTTCGCGAGGATAGGGGTTAAGTGAAAAGTAACAAACCTTAAAAATACAGCATTTCAGTTATGGGCATATCAGCAATTTGCTACTCGACCATAATGAAATAATCAAAAATATTATTAATATGCACTTACATTTTGAGAAGAGAGATGTCTTTGGTAGAGGTGAGTGCCTTCAAAAGACGCGCCTTTTCCTGAGCATCAGTTTCGTTCATATAAATCGCCCATAACTGATGCCACTCGTCTGCGCCAGTTCCTTGGACACCTGCATAGAATCATAGATATCACAATAGACCACTAAATATGGCATAATATTTATTTTTCTACCACTCTCAACCTTTTGACCGGGGAATTTCTTTTTTCTGTTACTGAAAATACCACCTCTGCAAGGTGCACTTATTTGGATGGGATGCGAGTTATGTCGTCACACCCATTGTATGGTTCCTAGAGGTTTCGTTCAACTTGGGTGGTGATGGCCTTCTTTTTGTTACCTTGGTCGGCCTATCACACGGTTCAACTCCCATCCGGTAGCCTCCTCAAAGAGGGACTTAACCTGTCAGGCTGTGAACTCTGTGAACTCTGCCTGCGGCTGTAACCTGCAGTCGGTGGCGGTTGGGATCAGAAGTGCGGATTTGGGGGTACCCCTCGGGCGGAACTGGGCGGTTTGCATACCAGGCTGTGTCAGCCACACTTATGCAATCCAACGAATAGCCAGGGGAGTCTGGAGACATTTGTTTCCTAAAGAGCGGGGGTATCTGTTGACTGGCGTCTTTTATCCTTATAAACGATCCGATGGCCACACAACCCCGAGTGACTTTGACGGATAAAGGGCACCACGGATCTCCGATAAATTTAATATAAATTACTGCTAACATTAGGTAGAGGCCACGGAAGCGACCACCAATCCGTGACCAGACTGGAGGACTGATAAATTAATCCAAAACTGGTAGTAAGAGTGTGAGTTTGGCCCGCTGTGTTCTTTCCAGTGACTGTTATGGGCTTGTTGGCATAGTTAGATGGTGAACTGTGATGTCCCTAAGTCTCTGCGTCTACTCCAAGAGAGAAAGAATGATATTATATTGTTTTAACTTTATAGGGTGGTGATTTCGCCCGTAGTAGTTGACAACTCTCAAGTATAAGTCGTTAGGACGAAATATATTGTCACATCAATTTGAGCTAACATCACAGTGACATTTATATCAAGCCCACAGCTTAGACATAAGGAGATTTCTCATCATGGTTATATAGTACGGCCCCTTAGCTCACAAAAAAAAAAAGTTACGGTCCCACCTGGCAGAAAGCGTTAAACTTGGCATGCATGTAGCTTTCATGTATATGCTTCAATGAGAATGATTATTGTTTCCCCCCACCCCCTCCTCATTTTGTGTTCCTCATCATAGTTTTTTATTTTTTTATAAGATGGCTAAAGCTACAAGAAAACTGCCAAAATTCTTTTCATTAAATTATCTACTTGAATATATGCTAATAAAACGTATAGTTCTCTAACATTAAATTAATGAAAAAAAAATGTTTGCCAAAAAAAATCCTTTGTAATTTATATTTTTTTTATTAGCTAAATGTATACAGCATTTCATTTTATAAAAGAACATTTTATAAATTTACATTAATATAGCCATTAATACATTTCAAATTAGCAAATAATATAAAGCACCTATTTAAAAGATAATAATGTTATAACCTTTTTTTTAAGAAAAAAGGAAAAAAGGAAAAAGAAGCATTTCTAAATTTAAATGTATAAGTACAATAGGGGAATGGAAATAGAAGGGAGGGATTGTTATAACACTATATGTAATATACGTTCATAAATGGCCATACATACCTATACTATTGACATATATATATATACATATAAACATACATACACACATAAATACATTGTATATAATAAAGTAATAAGTAGTGCGTATTTTATAAATATTTAAATTAATTATCGTTCCTGAGCTTTTCTTCGACTGCGTGAAGAAAAGGCTTCTTGTACAGAGAAAAAGTGTCAAGGTCATTAAACCTGTTATTAAAAGAGCTGAGTAACCGTATCATAGTAGAGTTGCTGAAGTGGCTTATATTGCATTTGGGCACGTGAAACAAACGAGAAACTCGGGTACTTCTGGGGGGCACTCGAGACTTATTTAATTTATACGAAACTAATCCAATCTGTGATAAAATGGCCAAAAAACGTATTGAAGCTAATACACGAGACTTGCTAATACACAAAATTGATTCCCGATTTACAGCTCATTGCATCTAGCATGACAAGAAATTGCCGGTTGGGTCTGTTTGGCGGGGGGAGTGCGGTGAGCGGGCGAGACGGACCAAGAAGAAAAAATTTAAGACCTGTGGTAAAATTAGAACTTCTCAAATGTTTCGAAGATAAAAATGAAGATGAAAAGGATGAAAATGTGAGTTGTCTAAATGAGACAGATACTGAAGATCCCGTAGATTGCACTGCATCGCTTCTAGATGGGATTGCTATCGTTCAAATAACAATGCCAGGCACAAATGTAACATTCAACAATTATCGTAACAATTTTATCAAATATGTTGCAAACCAGAAGGGATCGAATAGATGTCGTTTTTGATGACAGTCAAAAATTCTACACGACAGAAATGATCACAAATGGTCACATCTGCAGGCAAGCTGCCAAGAAAATGGCACAAATTTCATCGTTCATCGAAAAACAAAGTTGAGCTCTTCAACTTCCCAGCCAACGGACTCCGACAGGCTTAACATGTTTATTAAAACTAATGTCGCTGATAAAGAGGAAAAAGTTTTGAGTAACAGTATCACAGACATTTCTTCCCTGAAGTCAAAGTATGAAGAAGCTGATTCCAGGAACCTCCTTCATGTCTTTGACACTCGGAAGGAAGGTCACACAAACATTATAATTAGAACCGTGGGTACAGATGTGGTCAATACACTTGGTCCAGACAGATGCAACAGCATGCCGTTCTTCCGTAAGTTGATACTGTATCGGGATTTAGTAGAAAGGGAAAGAAGTAATTTTGGAAAACATGGAAGTCCTTCGCTGAGGTCACTAAAGCATTTCAAAAATTGTTACGGCCTGTCTGTATGGTTGTAGTATTGTGGTTTTACAGCAAATCACTATAATAGCACTATTATAGTAAGCACCATTCTTACTATTATTACACCTTTGGGGAAGAGGGGGGCGGGGGGGAGGAGGGAGCGTTGTACTCCGGAAAAACGACCGGCTGTGTTAGGTTTAGGATATCTGTCTTGCAACATGCGAGCGTTCACCTTTCCACCCATACACTCTCCCTTCGCAGTTATAAATATTAGATGCAAAAGTTGCAGGTATAGATATTTTCTATGAAGGAGTTGATATTTTTTAAACAGAAAACCAAGATTCGGCTGGCAAGCCACGAGTGTCAACATCCACCGCATGAAGGTGAACAGTGAAGCCATTACGGAGATTGCATTTGCAAGATTGTGGTATTTACTTAGTTTGTACCGTGATTCCTTAGTGATATTTGAAGATAGTTGCTCTATTTTGTCAAAATTCTTTGCTTACCATAGACATATACTGTACTCCTGAGATCAGGGTGTATCTCGTTTCTCAGTTGAAGCCACGATTTAAATTTAGTGATTGCCTCTTCTAGGGCTGGTTCATATCCTATGCTGCAGGCAAACGACAAAATATCCGATAACAGGAGGCTGAAATTGAATAATTTAAAATATTTATAGGCTTTGAAAAACATATTATAAAAAAACGTATAAGTACTATTAAACTGCTTACTTTTTCTGAAGATTTTCATTGATCGTCAAATCAGGAATCCACGACAGGCTATGGTAGACCGGTGTCAGGAGATTTTTGATGTAGCTCTAGGAGAAAAGGGACACATGAATACACAGTAACAAACGCTGGGATTTACAGAATCAGCAGCCCTATTTGTGAGCACTCTTGCGATCCAATCGCTCTCACAATTGTTCCATTCGGTATTATGAAACTCTCATTTTTTGCTGTTTAAACCAGTACGATAACATTCGTCCACAGGGTTTTTACCATGTCAAGTGATACCGTTGTGCTACTTGTATTGCAAAACACAACATTTGAAAAGGGGTGGTACTTTTGAGCCCATAATGTTAATTTTTAATAAAGTTTTGTGCGAGAATCTGATTTTTAAATAACAAACCTGTAATATGTGTGTAATCTTTTCTGTAATCACTGCCATCTATTAGATAAATTGTATTTGTTTGTCAGTCCAGACAATGACGGACGCGTTCATAATGTGGATCACTAAAGCTATATATGAAGCGATATATCAAAAATATTTTTGCAACATTATAATCTTATTTCAATCAGGATTACTTAATTAATCAACATTTTAACTTACAAGTTCTGAAAGCAAAAGTATTTTTTTTTATTATCATCTCGGTTTTCAATCAATTCAATCAATTGATTAAAATGTTTAGACACAGTAATGTACAGCAGACTTTCATATTTAAATTTAAAGTAGTTTAGTAAATACTCACACAAAATTTGGCAATTAAGTAAAAACTAGAAGACATTTTTTTTTCAAAATACATTTTGAACCCTTATAAAGGTAATTCGAAAGAAAATCGACCTAAAGGTTATATTTTTCTTGTCAATGGATTTGATGCAGTTTATGTTTATACAAAGTTTGAGCTTATTGGAAGCAAACCTACCGTATAGATGTTTTTTAATATTACTGTATGTATGTCACAAATTCAGTCATATTTTTGTTGGAGTATATTGCTAAGTTCTGGATTACGGTAGTCATAGTGAAATTGGTCTTAGTATTTTTTTGAGGAACTTGCAGTCTATTTTTTGCCAAACTACGGGTACCGATTCTATGATCTACCACCGACCGGAAGCTTTTAAGCTTGGGACAGTGCAATTTGAAACATATTTCTGATTTTCTCTGTCATTTAGTTCCTCGTTTCATTTTAGTCTGTTGTCAATTTTAAGTATCGTATCGTCCTAACTTTCTCTATGGGCTGCCAGGCAGGCACGTCATTTTACAGTTATGTTACTATAACAAATTTGTGTTACTATAACAAGATTCCAGAGTAAATCGAAAGCCTTGGAGAGGACCAATTTAAAAAGATAATTGTCAATAATTTAGTATAGAGTAGAATATTGTATAGAATAGAATACTTTATTGTGCTATAAAAACATAACTTAATGAATAATACGCTCGTTTTATAAAAAAGACAATTTATGCACAAATGGCGGACTTATCGCTATAGAGATATCTTACAGTCAACCATTTGATAAAATAATTCCTAATTTTCACCGTACAATACACAAAGAAGTAGTGAAGTAAAATTTAAAATAAAGTTATACAGATATATGTCAGTAACTTATGCTAAGGTTGCCCAGGGAAGGATAAAGGAGAGGACAAGGTGAGGTATTTGGTTAGTGGCTGTGTAAAAATAAATGTTTCTTCTTGAACAACTTTTTGAAAGTATGCAGCGAAGGTGCATGCCTGATAGAGTGAGGTTGCTGATTCCATAAACGAGCAGGATGGACTGTAAAAGAGTGCGTGTAAACAGAAGAATGATGTATCGGAATGGCGAGTGTGTTATCCCGGCTCGATCGAAGTGGAAGACCGTGGCCTCCCAAAGGGTGGAAATTCTCCTTGAGATAGGAGGGTGAAGTGGGGTTATTGAGTATGTTGTAGAGTAGCGACAACGTATGCAAATTTCTTCGATCGCGAATAGGAAGCTAATGAAGTTGCTCACGAAAGCAGCTAATGTGGTCGAACTTTCCCTTCCGACACGGATATAAATTTCTTTAGTCCCATAATCCTTGAACCAATCTAGCGCTCTCTCATATATTTTTCGAGTCTTATTTGTAAGTATTCAGTGATAGACTGTGTCAAATAATTTGGCTAAGTCCGAAAATACTGCTTTTTTACTCCATCAAAAGCACTGACAATTTTTGGGGCTAAAAAATATATTTAGTTAAATTTCAATAGCGATATAGTGTTGATAATGGCATTTAAAACGATTCTCGCTTTCACTCCCGACTATAAGCTAGGCGGTGTCCAACTCTAAGTAAACACTAAAACAAACCAGTAAGTAGCAGTATCCTAAAGTATCTTGCAAGCGTTTCCTCAGCCTATTGAATTGGGTTATAGCTGCCGTCCAGGGTGCCCACTCCCGTTCCATCGTAAGATATTTTGCAAGATTTAGCGGTATTGTGAAGTCGGTATCTCCAGAGTCAGCCAAACAGAATGAGTCGTCGATTAGCATCGCACGTTCTGATGGGGTGAATATCTAAAATTTTAATACATAGGTAAGCGAATCCTTGAGCAAACATTCAGGTAATGGAACCTTCGTCATTTTTACATTTACATTTTCGTCGCGTCCAATTGACGGCTAAAGACCGCTCTTGGACGTGTCAAAATATATGGGTTAGATAGTAAGTCTCGTTGCTACTCTTTACTGAACATACATAGGTAGTCAAGAATTAACTACTATATTGTCAAACTATAAATATAAATAATCAAAATAGAAGCCTAATATTTGAAGTAGTTAGTAATTCGAAAAGATACGTAGTAAAATTATTCATCGTAATATTTAAATTGTCAGTAAAATGTTAAATAATCAAATTAAATCAACGTTATGCATTTAAAACTAATAGTACAGATATAAGACCATATAAAATAATCAGACAATAAGGCTCTACTTTTTTAAGTAATTTAAATGGGCACAATATTTGAAAAATCATGGTCCTCAAATTCTAGTTATAGATAGGGTGGCCTATCACCATCTCCTTGATGTTTTTTTTAATTTTATGTCCTCCAGCTGTTTACATTTCAATGATTTCTACCTTTTCCAAGTTGTCCTTCGATCGTAACAGCTTTATTAATCCAAGCCAAAGCTGATTAGAATAGTTAACGCGGTAGTAGCCAATTTGGTCCCTGTTTAATAGCACCCATGCCAACTGTGGATTCCTCACGTCTAGCGTTACTAAAACAACGAAAAGTACAGCCTTAGCCGAAAGTAAATAATGTATTTTTAATGATATTTTAATACGTTGTTGGGCCACCTTTAGTCTTAATTACAATTGCAATTCGTTTCGGCAAACTTGCTACCAGCTTGCAGCACTCGTCCTTAGAAATCTCCTGCCATTATTGTTTTAAAACATGTTTTAATGTTTCTTTCGACGTTGTTGAGCGATTCCCTATTTTAAACTTCAAAATAGTGTTCTATAGGGTTGAGATCAGGAGATGCCAGTCTAGAAGATTCACATGATTTTCTCGAAACTACTTCATTCTCATCACTGATTTGTAGCAAGATGCATCGTCTTGCTGAAGTTTGGCTTCTTCTATATTCTTGTCTCCAACATTTTTAGAAAATGATGGTTGTAGAGCGGTTTACAATACATTTACGAGTATGTACTTGGTGGAATCCATCCGACCTTCACACACACAAAAATTTGGCATCTTCTTCCGAGCGTTCGATCTCCCATACATAGCTATGACGTATTGCTACCTCGCTCTTTTCTGTCATACTTTGTTGGCAGCATAGGCTGAAAATACGGCAAACGTTTTCCGGGCGTTTTTTTTCTAACAGCCGCATCCTTGTTTGCTTACGCTAGTAATAAGCGTCCTATGTGCGTATGTGTATGTCCTATGTGTACCCATAAAAGCTTTGCTTCGTTGGGCCAGTATGCCGTTGCAGTTGTCAACTTCTAAGGGTGAACCCGCCATCCCAGGAAGGTATAATGATATATAATCATTCTTTCAACCATCGGGTGAACGCAAAGACTTTGAAGACAAACACAATCCAGTCAGGCAAGTGCCACCCAGCCGGTCGTCCTTGTGCCCATAATACTACCAGATTTGGACGTATTTCTCCATCCTCCAGTCTGGACACAAATTTGAAGTCGCTTGCTCTACCTGATGTTAGCGGTAATCCAGTTCGAATTTAACGCCGACCATGGTGCCCTTTGCCTGTCTTTCACACGGGATAGGCCAACGGATCATTTTAAGAGTAGCTGACACCACATCTGGTCAACAACCACCCCCCGTTTCTTAGGAAACGTATAAGACCATTTCCATACCCCCCGGTTATTCATCGGACTGCACAATTGATTGGCTAACGCCGCACGATGCGCAAACCACCCAGCGGCGCCTGAGGTCCTTCCCCTGAGGATCCGATTCCATGTCCACGACACAGCTGTGGACATGAAAGAACAGAGTTCTTTGCAGGTTTATCCCTCTTTGAGGACGCTACCGGATTGGAGTTCTCGTGAGTTGAGCCGACCCAAGGTAATGAGCAGATTATTTGACCTCAGCTCCACACATTCCACTGTCTAACTTCACCAACAAACCCGTGAGAGTCCAACGCCTTACCCCGAGGCACTGAGAGGTAAACCCAACGGACCGACCTTGTGCCCCCATGGTCACATCGGGTCGTCGACCACCCCCGTTCTTAGGAAACATACATCTCCAGAACCCCTGGTAAATCGCCGGATTGCATAAGCATGGCTGACATAGCCTGGTACACAAACCCGATTCCACATTTCTGCAGGTTGCAGCCGCTGGCAGTGTACACAGCGGCTCTTCCATGTTAATTAGAGGATGCTACCAAGGAGGCTACAAGCAGGCTACCGAGGAGGCTACAGGCAGGATGCATTAAAAAGTATAAGTGCCTGCATTGAACGATAAGTCTTTCGACAATATTTTCCGCATAGTATAAAGGCTGCCAGTCTTTATTGTATACTATAGTTTCGGCGTGTGCCACAGTATAGTAATTTGGTGTAGATAGTCCACATACTATAAATCGTTATATTTAATTAAAATAAAGAATGAGATTAAATAGGTAGTGCCTTTATGCCCTTATGCAACGCACACAACTGGTAATACCTATATTGCCACAATCAAAGCACTTACAATTCTGAACTAAAAAAATGCACTTACAACATTCTGCAGTGTCAGGAAACCAGATGACATCACTATTATTACAGTCGTTCGTTTTGTAAGTTACAGGAACAAACCAGCGGTAACTGGAAAACATACATTTAAAATAATAATGATTAAAAGAGTAGCTATCAAGCTTCATGGAAGGGTTATTGCCAAGAAGCCCAGAAGGTACCTCTCAAACGACTTGTTTGCAGAGCTGAAGATATTAGACATCAGGCAGGTATATGCAAAAACAGTCTTTCTTAACTACCTAAAAAGCAAAGATATTCACATTAAAGCTGAGCATAAAATTTCAACGAGGAGCGCCACAACCTGTAAACACATTGTACAGAAAACCCTAACATCCTTCGCCCAGACACTTTGGCTTTATAGGGCCAAAAATTTATAACCATCTAAAAGAATCTATAAAAACATGCCAACAAACTAAGTCAATCCAATTAAAATCTAAAATTACACAACATTCACATTTATTTATTTGTTCTACAAACTTCATATTACGACATTTTATATTAATATTTATTTCCATGACCATGCTATATCAATATTTTAAATATAATTATAAGTTATCGCCTATTATCGCCTATCTATTTTATATTTTATCATATTTTGTAGTTTTCATTTTAATATTATGTGCACATGAATAAATCTTTGCCATACATAGAGTTTTCCTTGGTACAGGCTATGGCCTAGTTAGGCAGATTCTGCAACTAATACAATTGTAAATTTATGTTTTTGAATGAATAAAATTATTATTATTATTATTATTTAAAATTAATTAGGGATGCTCTAATATATGATATTTTATTCACTATATTCATATTCCTATTCATTTTATTGGTATAATGGTATACAAGTCAGATTAGCGAACATTCATACATATTAGCAAGCAAACATATATTTTTTTTTTTCGTAAAGAAAAGATAAAATAAATAAAACAAAATGAAGAAAAAAAAAACAAGAATAATGTAAAAAGAATAAAATACAAGACAAAATGCAAAAGAGATCATTATATACTTTAGCCACCAAAGTATTTTAGACTTCACTCGAGTAATATTCCTCCAGTGAGTAAAACGCCTTATCTGTAAGGTATCTCTTAAGGCGTTTCTTAAACACGTCAAGAGATTGCGCCTGCCTAATGTCCTCGTTTAGTTTGTTGTAAACCGCTGGGCCGGCGATATAGGCTAGCCTCTCCGACTTGGATAATGCATGACTTACCGAACGCAGCATGCTACGGGATCTTGTTGGATAGTGATGATGCACACCATTCACTTCAAAATCGGCTAGATTTCTGCGAACGAACAGCGCTACTTCCATTATATAAATGGACGGCAGCGTCATGATGCAGAGATCTCTAAACAGAGGCCTAGCTTGGCGTATCAAGCGCCACACGCGCTATTGTGCGGACTGCACGCTTCTGCATAACGAAAGCCCTCTGCCTGTCGGCTGCTCGCCCCCATAACTTCGCGCCGTACGTTAGCAGTGAATGAACGTATGCAAAGTAACACATGCGCAGCGCGGATAAATCGAGAAATGAAGCGATGCGATAGAGTGCATAGCACGCTCTTCCCAATTTATTACATAAAGCATCAATATGTAGGTGCCATCGTAACTCATTATCTATTACGAATCCCAAGAACTTTGTTGAGGATACCTGAGTTAATTCTTCGTTATTGACGGTCACATGTATTTCGGTTATAGTAGGTCTAAGGCTGAAATACATAACATTAGTTTTGGTAATGTTGAGTACCAAGCCATTAGCGTCAAACCATGCACCTAACTCATTCAACACAAGTTGGGTATTGCTGGTTAACGATGGTACACTCTCGCTCGCTATTACTGCGCGTGTGTCATCTGCGTAAAGTATCAGCTCAGCTCGCGATGTGTCAGATGTAATGTCATTCATGTATAAAAGGAAAAGAGTGTTACCCAAACAAGATCCCTGTGGTATGCCTATCGCTATCTCGCCCGCTATGGAGTGACAGTCCTCAATAGCAGTCACTTGCTGCCTGTTGCGAAGAAAAGAATTCATTAGGCTCGAGGCGTTTCCATCGAAACCATAATGTTTTAACTTCATCAGCAGCAAATCGTGATCGATCACATCGAAGGCTCGTGATAAGTCACAAAAAATGGCGGCGACATGTCTTCCAGCTTCTCGACTTTTCATTACATGTGTGACTAATCTTTGTGCGGCTGATACAGTGCTGCGGTTGCAGCGATAGGCATACTGGTCATCACAAAAAAGCTTACTGCTGTTGAAGTGTTCAATAATTCTGTTGGAAATCCCAAGCTCAAAAATTTTGGCAAATACAGGTACAATTGCTATCGGTCTGTAGTTAGCCATTAATATTCGGGAGCCTTTACCCTTATATACAGGGGCTACTTTTATGCGTTTTAAGCATGTGGGATATATTCCCTATATAATAGGCCCGATTCGATTGCTATGTCTCATTCGTATAAAATAATTTCCAATTTTAGTTCATGAGATCGCTTGGAATTAATTGGACTGACTACTCTCAAACAAAGAAGACGAAGAGGGGACCTGATTGAAACATATAAAAATTCTCATAAATAATTATTAAGATGAACCTAGGCTAAAGAATATTTACAAATTCAACGTCAACTCAAATCTTTGAGGTCACTGCAAGAAAGTCAACTGTGCAAAATTTAAATCTAGTCCTTTTTAAAAAGTTCTGCAAACTCGTGGAAATATGGATAAACTACCATTTAAAGTGATTGGTTCAAGCTCTGTCAATAAATGTTTAAAAAGACTCGATTTGAACCTAAAAACCTGTTAATATTGTCTATGGCTAGCTTTACAACATCTGATTTGGATCTAACAGGAAAGCTGCCTGTATGGAATGTTAATAATAATAACAACAGCAAGCAAGTATTTTAATAATAAACTTTCCAGAGTAGTCAACCACGAGCTATCGCGTCAAAAGTTCGAAAACAAAGTATTAGTTTGTTCGCTAAATTATTTTGCTAAAAAAAACTAAATCATACTTAAATTTTGACGGTTGGTTCCCTGTGGAATCTGGATCCGCTAAAAATCTTTTCTGCGTAATAATCAGCTTGGACATCGGTTCTCCACTTTCAAAATGAACGCTCAAAACTGGATAGCCCATTTGGTGTGTCCATGTAGACATTATATGCCTGAAAAATATACAAAGTAGATACAGAGCATTGAAATATATCTATTAAATCAACAATTCGTTGTTAAATATATCAAAGTCACCTTAAACTTAACCCTGAATTTAAATTCGCCGCCTCGAAATCAACTGCCAAGACATCGAGAAGATCCTGTGTTGTTGTGTTTCTATAGCGATATTTCTCCAAGTACTTTGATATGCCATGTTGAAAAATGCTTTCTCCTATGAAATGATCCAGCATGCGTATAACACTAGATGCCTGTTAAAACAAATTATATCCAGATTAAAAAAAAATAATTCAAAAGTTGTAATTTTTATTTTTTTATTATTACCAACCTTGTAATAAGAAATTGCGTCGAATATTGCTGTGATTTCATCGGGAGTGTTAACGTTCATGACGATTGGATGACTAGCATGTGTCGCATCAAGAGAAAATACAGAGTGCAATATCAACACGGGAAATGAGGACATCTGAGAAATAAAATAATTGGTAGAGCAATATGTACACTACAGCATATGAACACAAGAGCATCGTGTCCCTATATTCTATAAATAGAAACCAAGGGAGGAGGTAAGTTAGGTATCTGAAACTAATTTATATATTCTATTACGCATCATGCATCTATTGATCAGTTAAGGCATCATGATACATAGGAACGTCCATATCTGAAGAATTTTAGTTTTAAGAGTTTCTTGAAAAATATAAGTATTAATTAAAAAAGTTTCTAAGTGAATCCCTCGATAAGGAACCGATTTAAAATTTGAACTCAAAAAAGTTGTTCATTGTCTTGGACATTAAGGCTTTAAACTGACTTCGAAAACTTTCAGGTGCGGTTACTCCTACAATGTAAGCGGTGAGTGATTTATTATATTTTCATTATATTGACTGGTTAATTCTCTAGGGCAGCACTTAGCCACATTTTTTATTTAGGCCCTAAATTAATTACAATTAATTAAAACGTGAGAGCGCTCTAAGAGTTACGCTAAATATGCTATGCCGTTAACACCCTTATACCACCACTGCGTTATTCTGTGCTAGCGCTGCGATAGAGCATTTAGTATGCGCCTAGTAGCCGGCATGAGCGGACGTAGAATCTGCACTTGAGGCTTCGTCAACGCTGGATTTTTATTGATCAAACCCTACAAAATTGGCCGCGCCTATTTTTTCACGTGTCCGCTTATTTCGGATATTTTTGCGAGATCTCATGTCATCTTAAGTTGTCAACCTAACAAGGAGTGCCGTTTCCGAGTAAAGGTGTGAGATAGAAATGAATTCTGTGTATACCTACGAAACCCTTTGAAGCTGTGTTTTTTTGTATGCATGCAAAGGGACAGAAAATGAGCTATGCAGCTGCTGCCAAATACCTTCATAAATCTACATATTTCGTTAGGTAGTGGGTAAAACGATTCCAGATAACGAAATGTGTGGATGATTTGCCTGGTCGAGGCTCATCGTGGGTCACTGGGATACGTGAAGATAAGATTACCTTTTTTTAAAATAAGAAATCCGAGCCTAGCCTACGTAGCAGAGTCACTCCTGGCAAAAAAAATATATTAAAGTTATGACAATAAGGCGGCGGTTCATAGAAAACTGATTATCGTGGCGTAGTAACAAATTAAAACCTCTACTAGCAGAAAAGCATACGTTAAAACATCTGGAGTGGGATTGTGAATATTTGGAATTTGATTGGAGCGCAACAGCCCGTACTGACAAATCGTCTTTTTGGCTTAGCTCCGGCGGAGGACATTCTGTAATTTGGCATACCTGTTAAACACCCAATAGAAGTCCACGTTTGGGGCTGTTTCAATATTCGTTGCTTTGGCAGGTTATGCCTTTATACTCGTAATTTAAATGCATCTAGAATGTAGTTTGTATCGAAAAGGTCTATTGACATCTGCTAGTATGTATGTGTATGTGTGCATACATGGATATATATTTTATCTATAGATGTATATAAGTATCTATCCATATTTGTATATGCGTAAATATTTGTAGTTTTAAAAATAAGTACTAATTATAGATTAAGCTGACAGTGCACACTTAATATCATCATTAAAAGTCTGCCTTAGAACAGGCCTAGGCCTAGTTAGGCGACTGTGTCAATCATAAAAATAATGTCGCATCAATTTCTTGCTAACATCTTAATCAAATATGACATTAACTTTTTACTAGATGTGTTACTACTAAAAATAAAAAAAATAAAATAAAAATGACTATGTATTCGGCGTTTATATACCAGTGTTTAATGTATGCTAGATAGCACCTCGCAGAAACTGCAATTAATGCAGACATTCACTCGCATCATACCCGCGGTAGCTCCCATTTATGCGTACTCCGAATACGACTGGCAAAAGTACAGAAAAGCTACTTGTACCTTAGCATTAAATTCTATATTCTACTACCCACAAAATTTAAACAGCTGGAGGACATAAAATAAAATAAAAAAACATCAAGGAGATGCTGATAGGCCACCCTTTCTATAATCTGGCCGAATTTGAGGGCCATGATTTTTCAAATGTTGTGCCCATTTAAATTACTTAAAAAAGTAGAGCCTTATTGTCTGATTATTTTATATGGTCTTATATCTGTACTTTTAGTTTTAAATGCATTACGTTGATTTAATTTGATTATTTAACATATTACTGACAATTTGAATATTACGATGAATAATTTTACTACGTATCTTTTCGAATTACTAACTACTTCAAATATTAGGCTTCTATTTTGATTATTTATATTTATTGTTTGACAATCTAGTAGTTAATTCTTGACTACCTATGTATGTTCAGTAAAGAGTAGTAACGAAACTTACTACCTAACCCAATTATTTTGACACGTCCAAGAGCGGTCTCTAGCCGTCAATTGGACATGACGAAAATGTAATGTAATGTAATGTAAAAGTGGTTTGGACTGGTTAATAACGAATGGACCCTTCAGGAGGATAACAATCCAAAACATAGCAGCAGTCTATGCACAAGATGGAATCACAACTTTGAATTGGGCCTTCCAATCACCAGACGGCAATCCAATTTAAAAAGTATGGTCGCTGATAAAGCTGAAACTTCGAGAAAAATGTATCCATAATGAAAAGCAGCTAAGCCGACAAATTCATAAGATATGCAATCACTTTTCCGGTAAAAATTATGTCCTAACGATGACAAGCAATAATAAACAATAACGGGGATTGGATAAAATATATTTTTTCGCGTAATAGTGTTCCCGTAGATCTTTCAAAATAAGAATAAAAATTTGAATGCTTTACTAAATTTTTGGGTAAAATTACCACATTGCTCTTGTGGTACAGACTGTATCTATATTATTAAGGTAGACCAAGGCTAGTCTTCTTTTCAATATGGCACTTTTCAATATGGTGATTTCTAGAAAAGAAAAAAGGATATAAGGTAACTCACGAAATCCCAAGATGATTCTATTCCGGCAAGGCATTTGAAAGACATGTAAGTAGCAAAGCCTTCATTGAGCCAGGTCTCATCCCACCACATCATAGTAACTGAAACAATATGTCTGTAATAGTTTCAACCATTTAAATTATGCCATTGCAATAGTTAATGTTGGATTTCTCCCTGCTGGTTGTGATTTTGGTTGTTCAATATTACCATTTGGTATTTCTATTTCATTTAAATATATATTTCATATATCCCCGGGTCACAAATCGATTATACGCAATCGGCTGTTGGAATTGCCGCGTACTAACACGTTCGACCGATAAATCAGCGCTCTGTACGCGGGAGAGCGACGTCGCTGACGTGAAGTAACACGCAAGCGCCTACGGTGACGATCGAGCGCACCGCAATCGTTTTCTATACCCGGACAATTACCGTTTCGACTGCGGATTCTGGGCTAAACGACTTCGAAAGTGCCCTTACGAGCATCGGTAGCTCAACCCTTCACTTCGCGCCGTGCGCCAGTGAACGGGGATTACATACATTACAACATTCAAGCATACATTACAACACGCAGATGCACCGCCCTTGTGACATTCGCGAGTGCAGATGTCTATCAACGCATGTCCTCAGAACCCCCAAAAGCTAGTGTCGTCCTCCGTCAACCGCCGAGGACTCCTCTCCCCCAGCTGCAGTCATCATACGACGATCATACAAGGTACGTGACATTCCTTTCAGTAGCGTATATCGATGACCAATTGTCAATTCTAACTCTAATTAAATTTTCAATTTCTCCTATGCTTCCACTGTCTTTTAATCGATCCGCAATCAACCACTTGATATCACCGTCAGACGGTAAAATTACGAGGCGAGATATCTCACATTGGTGGAACAAAAATGTAAATTAACAAGGACCCTTTGTTATTACAAATTAAAACGGACGCTTTTTCTATTATCCACAAAGATCTTTTCGTCAAGTTCTATAAAACCTACGTTCGCCCACTCCTCGAATACTCCTACCAGCCCGGGATTCTGAAGCGTCAATACGATACACGATGGTCGTCACTCGACGATATTTGCAATTCTGGAAGCGATTTGACAGTCCTTCAATCGTCAGAAGTGAGGTTAGGATCTATCCTAACCTCCCCTACCTCCTGTCGTCTACGACAGGAGGTAGCTGAGAAATGGCAGTAAAAATCCCCATCCAGCAAGAATTACCGACTATTCCCACGCAAGATGATTTAAATTTGAATATAGCACCAAGAAATAAGAATATTTGATTTAATAAATAAAGGACGCGTTCCAAATCGCCCTAAGCTCAAAGCACTAAGCACGCTCAGAGCACGGTCAGAATTAACCATATGCCGCTCACTGCTAAACAACTGACCCCGGCCAATCGGAACACGATATCGGGGTGGGAATCACATGGGAAGTATCGAGTTCCGAGATTAGCCAACGATTCTGAAACAGAATCAGTCAAGTCGTCAGATCGAGGACGATATCAAATCAAACGTTGTATCGTATCGCCACTTCAGAATCCCGGGGCAGGTATGCAATCCGTATTTTATGAAGGAAATATACTACATACCTGAAAACAGTTCAGAGAAAATTTATCTGAACACACCTGAGTTCAGAGAAGAGCCACGAAGTTGGTGCTATCATTAAGGAACAAACTGTACGAAGTACGACTGAAAGAACTCCGCCTGACAAAATTAGAGGGACGTTGTCAGCGAGGAGATCTAAAAGAAACATACAAAATTGCTTCAAGGTTATTATTGGGGGCCTAACCTCGAGAATATGTATACCATGAACACCAACAAGCAACTGCGTGGACACTCGTTGAAATTGAATAAAGCAATTGCAGCATTAAACCCCAGGAAACATTTTTGACAAATCGTTATATACACACATCAGCCTTACGCTGCTGGTGTATAATATAATATCAATAATTTTGAATGAAACTAGTCGATGATAACTTACCTAAATTGCCAAACCACATGTGAGCAAGTTCGTGAGCGATAGTATTGGCGACGTTGCGTCTATCTAACGATGATGAAGTCTTCTGATCGATGAGGAATGATGTTTCTCTATAGGTTACAAGCCCCCAATGCTCGGTGGCTCCGGATACATAGTCAGGAATCGCTATCTGATCTGCAATCGGGTGATTTGATAATAAATATAAATACAAAAGGAGCTGCCATGGAATTCACCAACGGAATCGGGCCCATCATAATATTGTTATTACACTTCGAGGGGGTGAGTGGTGGACTTCGTACTGGCTGTGGTAGGTTTAGGACAGCTGTCTCGCCACATGTAAGCATTTATTTTAATCTTACCACCCATTCACTCCCTCTTCGAATCCATAGAATTTGAGATGCGTAAATTGCAGTTTTAGATATTTCTTCTAGGAAGGAGTTGATTATTTTCCTGGATAGACCAAGATCTTTAACCCTTTGAGTACCGATACATACATATATACCGTCATCCTAGTACACCAAAAATCGTATACTAGGATGATGCATCTGTTTACACTATCCGTGCATTCTGGTAAATTTCCGTGAGCTTTATTTCTTGATAATAAATAAAGAAGTCAAAGTGAAACACATTGAGCGCTGACTGCGATAAGCTTCTGGAGAGTCTGGCGAGGGTTTAGTCATTATGAACATCAGCCAGATGTGATTTTTTCACGGAATTATAGGATCAATTATCATGTAAAAAAATCAAGACAAGGAAAATTAGAGCATTGAGTTTGTATTTTTGTCTAATTTCTAGATGCCGCCAGACGCATTCTGCGAGTCGCATTCTAAAAGTAGCCAGATTTCTTTCAAATGATAATCTGCGATAATATCAATGTGTATCATAAGTTTTAACCCGTTGAGTATGAGTCAACCAAATCTGGTCGCGAAACAATTATCCGTTGAGCACGAGTCGACCAAATCTGGTCGCTCGTTTTTTTCACTTCTTTGACGTTCTCATATTTATTCATAATTATCTAATTGTTTTACAAAATGATATTTCAATATTTTATATTCGAAATTTTAATGCAATCATTGCGCAGTTGTTCTTTTTATGATTGGTGTAGTAGTTTCGTAGTTATAGTACTTTAAGTCGATGTCGCCGAAAATCCTGCAAAAGAGACAGATGCATCCATGAAAATACCCATTTACTCCAAGGGTTAACGTGTAAAAATTAGGGCGACGTAAGACACATAGAACTGAATTGAAATGACGAATCAGACTCGTCAATTGTCGCTACATCAAAACATGCGCATAACGAGTATCAACCGTCAAATGTACCCCAAAGGGTCAAAACGATAACAAGAGATTTGGCTGGCTGGCAAATGTCTCGTTTTAGCACTGAGCAAATAAAATGGTTTTTAGCATTGTGGGTCTGCAGCCTGTTACAAAAAGGGATTGAGGCTTCGCTGCTAAGTACAGACATTGATTATATAGAGTATTAAATTGCTCAATTCCATACTATGTTTTGGCAGCTAGAATTTTATCATGAAACGCAATATGTAGATGGCACTTAGATTGCCTATGCAGTATAATATCTCATAATAAAGCAATATTATAATAAAAAATGAATTTTTAGATCATAGCTTTTGTTCTTTACATAAGGATGCCAATTTAATTTGTTATACAGCATTAAATTCATAATAATAAGTCACTTTAAGGTTTAAATAGTCTGGTAGATGGCGTTCTAACCTCTCCGTATTATTGCTGTGATGTAATCAGCCTATATTAAAAAATGCGATAGATGGCACTAATAATTTAATGTTATTATTGTTCTAACCCTTCGAGTAGCGGCATAATTTCATGGCAGACCGCGGCAATTTATTGTAATTTCTTACAATATCGCCGCGCTCGACAAAAGTACTATAACTATGGAACTACTATAGCAATCATAAAAATAATAACTGTGCAATTATCGCATGGAAATTTCGTATATAGAATATTGAAATATTATTTTGTAAAACAATTAGATAATTATGAATAAATATGAGAAAGTCGAAAAAGTGAAAAAACTCGGCATTTCTAACTTGTACTTGTCTTACGGAAAA
This sequence comes from Micropterix aruncella, assembly GCA_944548615.1. NCBI lineage: Eukaryota > Metazoa > Arthropoda > Insecta > Lepidoptera > Micropterigidae > Micropterix > Micropterix aruncella. Next base: position 1,625,689 of record OX155953.1, on the reverse strand, counting down.
ATACGGAACCCTATTTAGAAATCGTAAAAACTATTGTGATCTTTATTTGATTCTCTATCAAATTTAATATTTCGTTTTGCTTATTTACATTAAAAAATATTTAAATATTAGCTCATAAAACCAATATTTTTTTTGATGATTTCTCAAAAAAAAATATGATGATGTTTGATGATGGAATTTTAACAGAAATATCTGCGAAATGAAGCGCAAAATTATTCTAGGGGCCGTCTTTTTATCTATTGTAATAATAAGATATTTGGTATGGATTTTAGGATGCGTTCGAATTAGAAAATAATATTACTGTGCGCTCCGGAAGGAAGCCGCCGATATTAGTCATTACGTAGTCAACGGTAGTCTGATGTGCAACCAAATTTGGTCGTTACGTAGCCGAAGGGTTAGTAATATTGGGTTTTTATAATTTCAGCCCTTCTTAAAAAAAACATTCATTATCAATGTTATTATAGATGGCCAAATAAATTGCTATTAGTTTTGCCAGACAATGCTATCAGTGCCAACTGCATGTCGCCGGTGCGGAAAGGTAATGAAAACATAATATGGCATTGAATAATACCCTATATAACCAATGGTACAGATCAATTTCTGGTCCAGGTGTGCTGATATATTAACCAGTTATAATTTTTGTGTCACCTTTTCTATCATCTGGAAATGTTTTGCAAGAACTTAGCAGGTCAAATTTACCTAATTTCGGCAATGGATATTCGTACTGAAAATACTTGATGTAGAATTCGACGGCGCGTTTCGATATCTCTAGAGCGAAGCTAATTTTGTCGATTTGATCACGCTGAGCGTAGTTGCGTAGAGTAAACGGCTTGCCGATGCCGCCAGTCTCTATTTGGACATCTTTAGAGATGAAATCGCAAACAACGAACACGGCCAAGTATGTCGACATGGGCACGCTAGTGGCGAACTTTGTACGTTTGTGGCCATCATCACACGGACCTGTATCTCTCACCTGAAAATTTTAGAAAATCTGGCTCTAAAAGCATAACTCATGAAATTTTATTGGAAATAAATTATTAGTTTAAAAAAAAAACACTAAAAACACGCTTTTGAGCTATGATACGATATTCACATACACACGATGATACGATATTCCATCATGGAATGCCAGTGCCTATCTTCCGGCTTCATCATCAGATCTTGAAACCTAATCGTGGTCAAAGTTCATTCCAAGACTTTTCTAATAAGTCCAAACACAGCTACGATACGATGTTCCATCATGAAGTTCCAGTTCATATCTTCCGACTCCATCATCAGATCAGTTCGCCAGTACCATATTATTGTATTGTCATCAGAACTACAGTTACATACAGGTCGACCTAATAGGCAGTTACATACAGGTCGACCTAAAAAAAAGCGTGTTAAAAATAATATTACCGGAATGGTGAAACATCCAAAAAAGAAAAGGTAATGCCATTATCTACCATTTTACTTTCAAAGGAGGCGGCAGTGACGTAGTGATGACACAAACCCGCATTTGCTATGTATACAGGATGAGTTTTTAATTATTAACATCCTTGTAGTGAGTGAATCAGTACGACAAACTAAGCAAGTTTTGATAAAAAAAATACATTTTTTTAAATAGTTTTTTAAAAATAGTATAAAAAGTTATGAGCTTGAGTGGTGAGCGCTATCTAGTGGCAGGTAACATATTCCTAATATTGTTTATTAGCGATATTTTACCTACCGCTAGATGGCGCAGCACGCTAAACGTTTCTCAAACTTACAAGATTGAGAAGAAAAAACTAAAAAAAAAAAATGTTTTTTAATTTTTTTTATTTTAAAAGTTGCTTATTTTGTCATACTGATTCACCCACTACAAGGATGTCACTAATAAAAAACTCACCTGTATAACTTTCCATAAAAGGGTTTTGAAAAACTTTCTAAAAAGTTACCACTTTTGAATAATAGATAATTCATCAATATTTTGATATCCCTCATTTTGAGCTATTATAAAATTCACAATTCAAGCTATTATAAAAGCTCAATTATTTTATAGAGCATGATCATCAATATGTCTGGAACATGTGTTAGCCATTTGGCAACACTGGAATTTGCAGTGTTGCCAAATGCAAACCTTACTGTACATTTACACTAAACGAACGTAGAGCTAGAGCAAAAGCATTCTGCTCTTGCTCTTCCAGTGTAAATGATATTAGCCATTCTTGTTCGCCGAGGAAAAAGATCATTTACACTAAAAGAGCCAGAACATAGAACCTGTTAGAGCAAGAACGGTAGAACGATTTCGCATTCTAGCTGTTTTTCGGCCCTATAATGTAGCGAATAAATGCTCAGAAATTTATGAACTTCGCCGAGACCGCAAGTAATCGTACGGACGATGTCTGACGGCGATTGTATAATAGCAGCTATAGATATCTTAGTTCGGTCAAAAAAAGTGATTGTCATAGAAAGTGTCGCTCGCAATATTCTTGCTCTATATAGGGACTATATTATGCTGAAAGCTCGTTTCATAGACCAAATCATTATGTGAACTATACTTACATTCATATTAGACAATGCGATAGAATCAACTGGGTGTATAATTTCTATGTCGAAAGTCGCTTTAAATCGTGGTTCGTCAAAACACGGAAAGGCTTGTCGTGCGTATGTTGGCTGAAATTTACTAGCTGCCATTTTGCTAAAAAAAAAAAAAAAGAGGATACTATAATTTATTTCCTGGGAGATATCTCCTTATACTTTTCCTGGGAGTTTCTTAGGCAAGTCTTACTTTGCAGACAAAAACGTGAAATAATTCTTTTGTTATTATTCCGTACCATTGTCACAAGTTTGTAACAATGGTACTTGTGTGACAAAAGATAATCAAGAGCGGTGTCATATCCTTAATAAAATCATAGTATGTCTTAAAAACTTCAGTAAAATTTCACTATAATGTAATCATCCCATAGTAAGTAATATTTTGTCTTGACATTAGCAATGATTATATAAGTTATTGGATTGCTTAATGCCGTACTACATTTTGGCAGCTAGGATTGTACTATGAAACACAACAAGTAGATAGCACTTATAGTTCCAAACATTGATTAATCGTTCTATTTAAGTCTATGGGACGTTCTTCTTTTTTATCGACAATGACATGTCACTTCCGCAAAAAAAAAATGTTATTCCTCCAAAATATCCTGTTTTATCAATTTTCTTTTCACAAAAAAAAATCTTAACTGCAGCTAATATAGTAACATTAAAATTGGATTTTTATTATTACAACTTTTTACAAAATGATTGTGACAGTAGACAAAAATCGTGACGGAGGTGTATTTCATACAGTTAAAGTGTGTCCCTCTGCAACGCGTAATGTTACAAAATGCTCTAGCAAAAAAAAACACATGGAATCTTTTAATACAAAACATTTATTGAACTACTAAAATGTTATTATTAAATCAATAAAAAGAAAATAACAATAAGTATTTGTATTATTAAATAAAAAAATATATATTAGCTGTCTTTCGATGTATATGATTTTTGTTGCTCCCCTCTGTCACTCATTTTATGAAACACTAGCGGACCCGTGCCCACTTCGTTGGGCAGTAAAACTTTTTACTTGTGATGAAATTATGAGTGTGGTTCGGTTAGTACAGAGTGCTATGATTTATATCCTGACTGCCAAAAGAAGGGTTATATTTTTACTGCATATGTATGTATGTATTTGCTTGCCAATTTGACTATAATACCGTTATTTGTGAGTGTCTTCTTGTGATTGTCTTATTTGTGAGCGTATTATCCCTTTAACTATTTATGCAGCAAAAGGGAAATTTTATGCAGTAAAAGAAAAAAGGTCTTTTGTTTTAAACACTTGAGACGATAAATTTACTTATTTTGATAATAATTCATAATTGTTGATAATATGACCAATAAACATGACCTAACGATTTAAATTATTTTTTTAATATAAAATACCACTTTTTGTTACTTAAATATAAAAGTTAGACATATGCTGTCGCTGACTTTTTTGTAGGCATTATCAAGCTCTACAACTTTTCCCTAGAACTTAATCATATATCTCTCATCGTTAAGGCAGCGTTCGTTAGAAACATTTTCGTTCGACTGTTTTTTTAGACTTACTTTGGAAATCCGACTACCACGAAAAAGTCTTTTCATTTTTCAGATTAATATATAGCTTATGACACTCACAAATAACGTGGCTTTCTATTGGTATAAGAATTTTCCAAATCGGTTCAGCAGATCCAGAGATTACTTCCTACAATATCACAAACTATACCTCTTTATAATATTAGTATAGATATAACACGCGCTCGCCATTTTAGCCTTGGTCGCTAGGCAACAGCAAGGTTCCTCTCCCCTTTGGATCCACGCCTTGCGTCTTCACACTCTAACAAGCCAAGTCAGTCGCCCGAGACTTGCATAATATTCCAAAAATTGTTGTCTTAACAAGCAAAAATGTGACAGAGTGGTATTAAACATATATTTTTTAATATTTATAATAAGAATTCTGTCATATCGAGCTAGATAAAAATTATTGCTTGTATTCTAGTTAACAAAATTAATAAAAAACTGAAGATCTGATTTCGCATGACAATTAATAAGTTAAAACATTTTTGTGACGGAGGTGTTTATTTTTTGTTACCGACAAAATTTGACATAAAAAAAAGACAAGTAATACTTTTTTGCAATATATGTGTTTAAAATCTACGATAACAAGGAAATAATTTAACATGACTTTTATTTTACATAAAATACTTTTTTAACAAATATAAAAATGAATCAGTCAAATTGTCGATAGAAAAGAAGAATGTCCCCTATACGTCATTTGATCCCAAATAAAAAAATAATATAATACCAATTTTTTAAATCATAGCTCTTATTATTTCAATATTATTTACACAAAGATGTCAATTTTAATTTGATCAGTCCTCTGTAAAAAATCATTCATTGTACAGCCTATATAAAAATGCGATAGATGGCGCTAATAATTTGATGTCATCATTGTTATCATTGCTGAAATAATGAGTTTTATAACCCATCAGTCCTTTTTAAAAAACCATTCATTATCAATGGATATTACAGATGGCCAAATAAATTGCTTTTAGTTTTGCTGGATGATGCCGGACGACGCCGGCAGCATGTCGCCAGTGCAGAAGGGTTGCCAAAACGTGCTACGGTATTGAGAAACCTAATAACCTATATAATAAATGACATTAGGTAAACATTTAATTTAGGTTTTCTATTTTATTATTTAGTTTCAGCTTGATCCGGTATTTACTCTATACTGAAATTTTATGAAATGTTCTAAAATTGGCAACTTTCTGGGAGTTATGAAATTGAAGATGATCGCATTGTATATATGAGTTGGTGGATACCGCACACGATCCAATTCAGCAACTCAGAAACCAAGCAGATTTTTTGCACCATACCGCCTCAAGGGTGGGACAGATCGAATAAGTAAGATACTAAACAAATTCTATATAAAAATGATTTTAAAACCGACCCAAAGTATAGCTCGATCTCTGAGGCCTGCAAAGGATTTAATATAATAAAAGATTTAGAAAAAAATCGGCAAACTGCGAACACTTCTTGTAGCGGAACGAACCACCGGGCAAAGTTTTAAAATCCCATTGTGCTACCCAAAGACCAATTCTATTTCCTTCGCATGATCTGGAAAGACATTAACTCTCAAACTTCAATAGGGATGAAGACTTGAAACTCTCTACTATACGGAATCTTCTTCTGAAAATGTTTTCGATGAAAACGGCCGAATGCAAAGTACCAAAATAAGTTAAGTGAGTATATGTGCTACGCTTACATCGGACTCTCATACCCCTGATTCCCACACTCCGGATTCTCATACAACCTAATGTAATAAGTTTGCATACACCGGGTTTGCAAATGTCCGATAAAGTGACGGATTCTCGTACAGGGAGTTGCATATACAGGGTTTGCTGATGTCGGTTTCTCATACATACTGAAGTTGCCGCATATGCTCGCATTTGCCATTAGGATAAAATACATATATCTATATTATTTATATATCTACACCATTTCAATTTTGTTCTCCAAAATTCCAAAGATTATTTATTTATTATAAAGAAACATTTGGAGGGCTTCACCTACAACCTGACCAGATACACTTTCTGTAACAGTAAGGAAAGCTGCATGGGGCTCCTGCTGATGAAGGTTAGGTCATCGGCAAAAGCGAGGCACGAGGAGGTGACCAACCGTTTTAAAATGGTACTGACCACCCGTTTTAAAATGGTACTGACCACCCGTTTTAAAATGGTAACCCAACTTCCTGACGAACTGCGTCAGGCTTTCCAGCAGGATATTGAAAGTGATATTAAATATCGTCGGAGAGAGGCATTTTGATACGCGCCACAGTGGAGTAGTCTGTGTAGCCTGTGTACAAAGTGGAGGAGTCTGTGTCGGATTGACCCAAAGGCGTTCTCGAGGTCGAGCCAGTAATCATTGATTTGGCTTTTGTGGTATCTCGCATACTTGATGGTAGCAGCCAGGAGAGAATTGTGCTCGAGGGCATCGTAAGACGCCACACATGAAGACTTTTTGTACTGACACTCTAAGGTACTCATTTCGGTGCATGAACTCGCTTCTTCACCTTTGGAATAAAGATGTCGCACGGCTTAAATTCTGTGGGACTACCATATATCCATTTTGAAGCCGTAAGTAAAATAAATTTATATAATATCAATTTATCATTCAAAATTTTACCAGATTTATTTTCATATATTTGGAGCAATCATAGGAGTCTGCTCAACTGGATATTCTGGGGCTCAACTCAACATAGATAAAATACAAATGGAGCTGCCATGGAATTCACCGACTGGAATCAAGCCCAACATAATATTATTATTATACTTCTGAGGGGTGAGCGGCGGATTCCGGGCTAACGAACGGCTGTGATAGGTTTAGGACAGCTGTGGTAGGTCTATAATAAGGGCCATCTTCAGGAAGAAAATACTTATATCTGGGCGGAGGGCTGTGCATCCGACTCTTTCAGGGAATTTATACTGCTTAGAGACAAAATCGACCTCCACCATCCAATCTGAAGTTTTCTCGATTATTGGGAAAGGTTTCGTAGGGGAATGTTTTTTGCCTTTAGAGCCATCCCGCACAAACTGTATTGGCGGTTTGGAGGGTACTGTCAGACCCTTGTTGGCATGAGCTGCTGAGATGCTAATTACCTCGAGAATAACAGCAAGGACTTTGTCATGGTGGTAAGTGTACCGTACTTGTTTTAAGGCCGCCTTGCAGCCAGCTAGAATACGCAAGGAATATGGCAACATGAAATTCTAGATGACATTTGCGGTTATGTTTAGCTTGTATGAGAATCCGGCGACAGCAAACACGGTGTATGAGAATCATGTGTCAGGAAACTCGGCGTCTGCCAATCTAGTGTTTTCAAGAAAGATGTCAAATGAACTGTAGTTGTAAAAATCAGTTATCAGCGATACTTCTCAGTTCATTACAATTTCAAGATTTTTAACGCAAAATTAAGGAAAGTTTCATGACCCTACCTGGATCCTTTTGTCGCACTATAAAAACCGACCAATCCATCAAGCTTCCCCTCGAATTCAATCTCAATGAAATACAGGCCAGCTTCAATCGAATAATTCGGTAGAATTCGCAGTAATTCATCGGCGGATTCAAAGTCGGTGTCGATATAGTCCGCGTCGCTTCGTCGTAGCTTCAATGATGTAATTTTCAAGTTTTTTGAGTGCAACACGATCGATTTATTCAATTGTTCATCGGACGATGCTCCGCTTTTGACTTTTATAACCACCGTTCCACTGAATTCTTGTTTTTCTAGATCCGGGCGCAGGACGATGTTATAGTTTTCGGGGATAACTTCTGGCGACAACTGATAATTTTCCGTTGCGGACATCTTTGACTGATGCTATAACGTGAATAGATTTGTTTAAATTGAAATGCAGTTAGCACAATGAAGCTGAATGCGATAAAATATCAAAAAGAATAATTTGCCAAGTCAGGCATTGGAAACGTCAGTGAAAACGTCAAACACACGTCAAACAGGTAAACAACAAGTGTGGCCAGATAGATTTATAAATTAGAATTTAGAATTAGACAGAATTTATAGGGGGGCGCCAGTTTTGCATGCGGCAAACTTGCACAAATGACACTTTTGACAGCTCCAAATTTGTTGAGGGCAGATTTGCAGGAGGCAACCTTGCAGGCGGCAACCTTGCAGGCGGCATTTTTGCAGACAGCATTCTTGCAGAAAGCAAACTTGCATACAAACCCGAAGTTAGCAACGTTTGAGAATGGCGCATTAGGACATGATTACACGAATAAAATAATTTTATATTATTTTACAAACCAAAAATAAAGCACTAAAGCGGTCATATGTTATTAATTTTAAATTTAGAAAAAGAAGTAGCAAATTATCATGTCAGGGTAAATTAAAGTGGTGAATATTTTTACCTCTCCACATTTAATTACCGGCATCCTTGTAGTGGATGATTCAGTACATCAAACTAAACATTAAAAAAAATGTTTTAAGTTTTTCTGTTAGGTTAGGTTAGGTTAGGTTTTTCTTTCCCTAAAATCGAAGTGACATTAATTACCGGCATCCTTGTAGTGGATGATTCAGTACATCAAACTAAACATTAAAAAAAATGTTTTGTTTTTCTGTTAGGTTAGGTTAGGTTAGGTTTTTCTTTCCCTAAAATCTAAAGTTGATTGCTGAGATCCGCGATGGAGAGGACACTCAAAGAAGTGGACTGGTTTCCCTACCCTGACATATGAAAACGCGGCTTTTGTCGATTTCTACTCTGGTAACACTAAATTTTAAATACGATGTTTTGCTTCTAACTTCATTTTCTGCAAAAATGCCGTCTGCAAAAATGCCGACCCTCGAAACGTTAGTTTGACCATTGATTTTATCAATGGTTTGACATTTGCAAAACTGCCTTCGGCAAGATTGCCTTCTGCAAAACTGCCGCCTGCAAGAATGCCGTCTGCAAGATTGCCGTCTGCAAATCTGCCTTCTACAAGTTTGATGGGACCCAATTTATATTGTAATTAATGATGATGATGTCCTCCTCATCGTGATCCGACGACGGCGACCTCTTGATTGACGTGACTTCTTCGAAGATGCGCGCGGAAGTGACTCGTGAATCCCAGTTTGTTTTTGAAGGTCCGATTACAACACTACAGTAGAGTTCCCCGCAGTGTTGTAAGTGTATGTGTACGTGGGCTTCGGACGAGTTTTGCGCTGTTGCGCCGGGCTTCCTCAAACTCTTTAATTTTTGTGGTCACCGTGGAGCGCCACTCACTGCGTTTGTGACCAGCCCTCTCCCAGCTCTCAGGTGGTATACCTACCTCTAAAGTGTTTTGGAAAAGCTGAAAATTAATCAGTAGACAGTGGCTGCAATAAAGCACTCGAAACAAATAGTCAGATTGATTCATAATCGAACGCATGGCGTCAGCATGTCCGTATCATTATATTGCACGGGACAGTAGACCGATACGTCATAGACCGATGCGTGACATGTATGGAGATGTTGACGCCACGCGTTCGATCATGAAGCAGTCTGACCGTATGTTTCGAGTTCTTTATTGAATCTACTGTCTACTGATGAATTTACAGCTTTTCCAAAACACTTTGGGATAATAATTAAAATTACACGTTTCCTAGTATGCCAGCGCCAGGTGTCCCGAAACCTAGCCTGCTGACTGTACCCCGGCATTCTATGGCCAAAAATTGTATGATCGGAAAGTATCAGCTTTTCCAAAACTCTTTCACTTTTTTGTCGCTGGCTCTTGTACTAATAGGTGTTAGCTCGCACGCACCACGAGAGTGTAAACAGAAACTCATTTTCCGTCGATCTTAAGTCTGTGCGTCGATCACGCGAGGCGAGACACGGACACGAGGCGCGAGGCGCGAGTGTAAATCAGCTATTAAGATGCGTTCCAAAATCAAATGAACAATCGATAGTACGACAAGTCCTGGATGGTAGGCGCTTAAGCGCTTTTAAAACACATTAATTTGCCGCCCCCTTAAATTGCGCGCCCTGGGCATACACCCGGTTTCCCCTCCCCCCAGTCAAAAATGCAAAATTGTTAATAATGGTAAACAATGGTGTTTCCGGAGTTTAGCTAAATATACGAGATACCACGTTCATATCACTTTCATACCACCTTCGTGACATGTTCGTGGCACGTTCGTGCCACGTTCAGATATATGTAATCGAACGTTTTCCAGAATACGAAATAAAACATCCGCCACACGATCGCTCATTTTGAATCCATGGAAATATACACGATCGGCCTCTCCTACCTTTCACCATAACATTTCAGTCAACTATTTTTACAAGGGAACTATATTTCTCACGCAATTACGCCACAATATATTCCGCGATCCTGCCGTCTTTTCCGTGGAAAATTCCTATTCAATGTTCTCATCAGAGTTGCTGAAAGCAATATTGAATGAAATGGCATCCCCAAGTAGTAAAACGACCCAGCTCACTGCTGGAATCTCGTCGAAATCCACATCTGTGGTGTCTACTCTGTAAATGAGACGACTTACGTCTGTCCCAGACGACCTATCTTTTCCCCACAAACTTGCAATTGTGTAATCAATACAAACTAATCATATATTTTTATTTTATTTTAATGATGACTTTCAGAAATTTTCGGATTGGTATAAGAAGAGCACTGAGGGATAGCTAATTTTAGAAAGAAATGGTTTGATACTGTGAATCAGCAAATGATACGTGGGAAAATATTTTGATTTGATGTTCTAACAAACACGTCGAAATCAGTGCAAATTATTCAATCACTCAAGCAATGTGTTTAATATTAAATACTAGATGACCCGGTGAACTTCGTACCACCTAAAATTGGTTTGATTGTAACTCTTCATAAGCGTTTATTGATCCTAATCAACCTTCCAAATCCAATTCATTGAAATCTATAATATGACCGAATCATGTACCTACGGTTTGAGTTTTCGACTTTTTCGGCTTTTTCGACTTTTTCAACTTTTCCGACTTTCTCGACTTTTTCGACTTTTTTGCATTTTCGACTTTTTGTTTTTTTTTTTGACTTTTTCGACTTTGTCAAGTTATTTGACTTTTTTGTCAAGTTATTTGACTTTTTCGACGTTTTGACTTTTTTGACTTTTTCGACTCTGACTCTTTTGAGTTTTTCGACTTTTTCGACTTTTCGAATTTTCGACGTTTTGAAAGTTTACACAATCGCACGGAATAAATAACAGTTATGGATGGCGCAGCTGTCAAACAATAGGATCGCCGCGAACGCCATCTATTGAAAGTGGCCCATTTCCCAAAATGACCAATTTCGATTTTTTCGATTTTCAGTTGTTTCTTTTAATTTTTCCTAAATATTCTTCTTTGTAAACCACTCCTGAATCAAGGCAAACAAAACAAAAAAATAATTATTCAAATCGGTAGAGTCATTTTCGAGATCTTGCGAGACTAACGCACGGCGATTCATTTTTATATATAAGAATATAAATATTAATAAAAAAATATCAAAATACTAAACGCTTTATGTTTCATATCATGGACAATTCCGATATCGCTAAGAGTTATAGAAAAAAACAATCTGTACATATTTTTTCCAAGATGGCCGCTCGAGGGCAACAGATATAGGTACCTAGTAGGAAACTTTTAGTATGTTTAACAGTATGTCTTAATAAACATCTATGCCAAGTTTCAAAATATTATCAGTTATTTCCGTCGAACGGCGAACTTCGTTCCTATTTGACTGGTAAAGTAACTTAAATATGCCGCTCCGCCATGCGATGAATTATAATTCTTTTTAGTCACTTTTTACCACGGCTGACCAATAAGATATATATTGATGTAATCTAGATAAGTGTGGCTTTCAGAATATATTTTTTGTACATCTATATCTCTGCTAATTAAAAAGTACACCTTGAATATGTAAAAAAAAAGTTGGATGATTTTTGGATATAACCAATTACATTACATTACATTACATTTTCGTCGTGTCCAATTGACGGCTAAAGACCGCTCTTGGACGTGTCAAAATAATTGGGTTATGTAGTAAGTTTCGCTACTACTCTTTACTGAACATACATAGTTAGTCAAGAATTAACTACTAGATTGTCAAACTATAAATATAAATAATCAAAATAGAAGCTTAATATTTGAAGTAGTTAGTGATTCGAAAAGATACGTAGTAAAATTATTTATCGTATTCAAATTGTCAGTAAAATGTTAAATAATCAAATTAAATCTACGTTATGCATTTTAAACTAAAAGTACAGATATAAGACCATATAAAATAATCAGACAATAAGGCTCTACTTTTTTAAGTAATTTAAATGGGCACAATATTTGAAAAATCGTGGCCCTCAAATTCGGCCAAATTATAGAAAGGGTGGCCTATCAGCATCTCCTTGATGTGTTTTTTAAATTTTATGTCCTCCAGCTGTTTAAATTTTGTAGGGAGTAGATTATAGAATTTAATGCTAAGGTACAAGTAGCTTTTCTGTACTTTTGCCAGTCGTATTCGGGGTACGCATAAAAGGGAGCTACCGCGGGTATGATGCGAGTGAATGTCTGCATTAATTGGGGTTTCTGTTAGGTGCTGTCTAGCATACATTAAACACTGGTATATGAACGCCGAATACATAGTGATGAAATATTCTTTGCATGAGGTCCTAGTCGTTACCTGATACATGCTGCGCAGTGCTCTCTTTTGCAAAAGAAAGATTCTTTTACTGGTTGCAGCATTTCCCCAAAATAGTAGTCCATAAGTCATTAATGAGTTAAAATACGCAAAGTATACTGATTTGGCTGCCGCAAAACCACAAAGACTTCTGATTTTTTTAATAGAGTATATCGAGCTACATAGCTTACTAGCTAATTGTTGGATGTGCGCATTCCATTGTAATTTACTGTCAATTCTTAATCCTAGAAAATTTATATCTTCTGTGATGTCGATTTCAAAATAGTCGTGTAATTCATTTAAATAGTCAACATTGGCAGGTCTTAAGCGAAAAGGAATTATTTTTGATTTTGTAATATTTAGACGTAATTCATTAGAATTAAACCAAATCAAGAGTTGATCAATCGTATACCTAATTCTATTTATTAATGATTCCTTATTTTGGTCACAGAAGATAAGAGATGTGTCATCTGCAAACAGTGTAATGTCATCATTCTCGGATGACACACATCCCGGCAAGTCATTGGTGTACACTAAAAATAAAAATGGACCTAGAATGGAACCTTGAGGTACACCCTTTGTTACTAGAATCGGTTGGCTTCTTGTTCCATTTACTTCTGTCGTTTGATACCTATTTTGCAGGTATGATTGAATTAGATTTAGCCCTTTGTCTCTGATACCATAGTGTTCTAATTTATTCAGTAGAATATTGTGGTTAACGCAGTCAAATGCTTTTGATAGGTCACAAAACAGACCAACAACTGTTTTTGAACTATCCAGCCCATTCAATAACTCATGCAGTAGTTTCGATGTAGCATTAACAGTCGATAATCCTGCCCGAAAACCAAACTGTTTACTGTTAATAATGTCGTGAGTGTCGAAAAATTTAGTAATGCGATTCAATATTAACTTTTCAAAAATTTTGCTAAAGGCCGGTAATATGGATATCGGTCTATAGTTATCTATGTTATCACGACACCCTTTTTTGAATAAAGGTATAATTTTTGCCAATTTTAATTTGTCCGGAAAGGTGCCTTCTACTATGCATGAATTAAACAGAGCGCAAAGATAATCTGCTAGTGCAGGCGTTGATGATTTTAGTAATCGGCTGGACACATACCACATGTCAGTCGACGACTTGGGCTTAAGTGATTGGGCTACTTTTATAATCTCCTCCCTAGTCACCGAGGACAATACACAACACTCTGATGTTCTGGGTCGGAATTTTTCCAAAATTTTAACAGCTGAAGTCGGACCTGTTGACTGATTGGACGATGTGATTCCGCCGATAGCCTCAAAATAATTGTTAAATAATTCGGCAACTTTATTGGGATTGTCGTACTGATAATTATTTACATTCAAGGAGACGCTGGCGGCCACCGACATCTGTTGCGAGGTCTCTGACTTAATAACATCCCAAGAAGCCTTAATTTTATTTGTAGAGTTTTTAATAACACCCTCCGAATACATTTGTTTAGCCATCCAAACCACATTTTTATAAATCTTCTTGTATGTTTTAACATATTTTTTTAACTTGGCATCATTACTATTTAATAAGTTCTCATGTAGGATTAGCATTCGTTGTTTGGATATTTTTATACCCTTTGTGGCCCAGTCATTGAAATTCTTTCTGGCCTTTTGTTTTATCTGCTTTACGGGCATTATATGATTCAGTGAAGCTATATAGTTATTGAGAAATCTATCAAAAGAATAATTAGGATCAGTAATGTTATTATACTCTAGGGGTGTATTCATTAAGGCTTCTTGGAGATGGTCCAGACTATTACTTGTAATTTTTCTTTTAGTTATGGTGAGAGTTGCAGTCGCTACACATTTTTTATGAGACCAATTTAATTGTTGCCCCCCATGGTCTGAAATACTACACGTTTTCTCATTGACAGTGAAGTCACTAATGTTTGTAAAAATATTATCAATACATGTGCTAGAGCCTTTATTTATTCTAGTAGGAAAATTTACAGCTTTTGTCATATTAAAAGATAAAAATAGATCGATTAGTGCTTCACTACCAGATGTGCTTATCGAGAAGTCTTCATTAAAATCTCCACAAATTATGAGGGACCTATTTTCATTAGTAAGTAGTAATTATATCCCACTTGCCCTAATACCTATAGTTTGGGAGATATAGGGCTCAAAGTAAAGCGCGGCGGCACCAAACTCCCCTCCCCCCCTCCTCCGATATCCGCGCAGTGGACACCGATGGCCCCCGGGTTAAATACACTCAGAAACATATAAAAATTAATTGTGTCAAATATGAGCCTTTAATAACAAAAGGCAGGGTGTTCCCATTCAAAAATTTGCACTTATTCCCCAGCTTGATTGTCAGTTGTCATTTGACTAGGCCTATTTTCATATTATTTATATATGATATGTAAAAATGAACATTTTGTAGAGAATTATATAAGCTATATAATTTACATGAAGCGTAATTCCGATATAGCTAAAGTTAGCGAGATATAAGCGAAAAACTGAACCGGGCACCATTTTTCCCAAGATGGCGGCTTGAGCTCAACAGATAGAGTAGGGGAGTTTTAGTGTGTTTAACAGAACGCATCAAAGAACATCTATGCCAAATTTCAAGCTATTACCAAATATTTCCGTCAAACGTCGAAATTTGTTCCTATTTGACTGGGCTAATTAAGAAACATTTTTAATATATATAGAATACGGAAAATAATTAATCGTAAAATAAATAATCCTGTTTATTGTTTATGATGTAGACTCGTAAAATGCAGCTTTGTGAGACGAAAATAAATGATTATGATGATGATAATGATGATGATGAATATTTCATAGACGATGTGACGTATTGAAGCGTGTGTCCCCCTAGTGGAAACAATTTGGAGAAAAATATGATTATGTGTAAAACCTTCATTCCTATTGTGAAGGTAGGTATAACAAAATGATAAAAAGAGAAAAGGCAATCCTATATATCATGCAGCCAAGCCACTGTCTTAACATATTTATTTTATATTTACATTTGAAAAAAAATACATGTATATCGCGTCTGATTAGGTTACATAGTAAGGCAATGTCTCTGGCCTCTATCGCGAGCAGCTGTCGCCGAATACACAATTTAACAGACAAGGGAAGCAATAGCTATTATTTGGACAGAAAGATTCAAAGAAATCGAGGAATATAATAATAATTATTAGGTTGTTTTTATATTCATTATTAGATTCATCTTTCAATTATTTTAATAAAATTGTATGGCGCAATATACACTTGCGAGCAATGAATCCGGCTCAACCAACATTAACATATTTCGGAAATTATAAATGTTAGCTCATTTACATAAAATGTATTTTACAGAGTTTGACAGTACCCTCCAAATCCCCAATACAGTTTGTGCGGGATGGCTCTAAAGGCAAAAAACATTTCACTACAAAACCTTTCTCAATAATCGAGAAAGCTCAGATTGGATTCTGGAGGTCGATTCGGTCTCTAAGCAGTATAAATTCCCTGAAAGTCTCGGATGCACAGCCCTGCGTCCAGATATAACTCTTTACTCTCTATCTCGGAAGATGGCCCTTATCGTAGAATTAACTGTTCCATGGGAATCAAATATCCCAAAAGACCACGAGTACAAATTAAATAAATACCATGATATCGCTAATGCCGTCACCAGGAACGGCTTCACTGTTCACCTTCACGCGGTGGAAGTTGGCGCTCGTGGCCTGCCAGCTAAATCTCTGTTTCACCTTTTTAAAGATCTTGGTCTCTCCAGGAAAATAATCAACTCCTTCTTAGAAAAATTATCTAAAACCACGATTTCCCCATCTCAAATTCTATGGCTTCGAAGGGGGAGTGAATGGGTGGTAAGGTGAACCCTCACATGTGGCAAGACAGCTGTCTTAAACCTACCACAGCCGGTCGTTAGTCCGGAATCCACTGCTCACCCCCCAGAAGTGTAATAACACTATATGATGGGCCCGACTTCGGTCGGTGAATTCCATGGCAGCTCCGCAAAATACAAACGGAGCCGAAACGTCGTTTCAACTCATTACTTCGCGTAGAATAATCTCCTTTAAACAAAAATCGCTTAAGGTAAAGAATATAATAATTATCACTTTCGTGTTCAGTTTGATGTAGGAGTAGGTCCTATTTGAACTTTTTCCATTACCCTTACTAACAGCTATTCACAAATTATTCATTTTGATGTCATACTACAGTACCTATAATCTATTGTTCGTGATAGGAATTATTTTGTTATTTGAAATGATTAGTTTGAGAGATATATAATGTATTTTTTATCTTTTCTCAATGAACGGAGTATCTATATATATATAAAACAAAGTCGGGTTTGTTCGAACACTTATAACTCGAGAACGGCCAGACCGATTTTCATGGTTTTTGATTTGTAGTATTTGTCTCCGTCCCGAATAGCAGATTAACTATTAAAAACAAAAATTGGAAAGTTAACGAAAAATTAAAATAAAAGAAAAATACATTTTCCCATACAAAATGTAAATCCGTGTTTTTCTTATGGTCAGTTGTACGTGGCTTATTCACGTGTCGGCAAATCATCAGCTTTATTTGTTTTTGCGCCTGATAAAAAAACAAAAAATGTCATATATCACAAGGTGCTTTTAATGAAGAGAATTAAACTGAGTGCATCCCATGCTGCACAATACACTGAGAAAAATGATTAGTAAACAATAACAAAATTTTAAGTAATCAGTTACTTAAAGTTCAGTAACTATAGTGACTGCTAAACTATCAAGTAACCAGTAACTAAACCGTTTTTAGTAAATTTAATTTAGTGACCTGTAACCAAAGTTCAGTAAAAAGTTTAGTAGGTTTACCTAAACAATTAACTCAAAAGTTTAGGAAAAATTTACTAAACTTCAAGTAGAATTAACTAAACAGTTAGATATAAAATTACTAAATAGTTTAGGAAAATTAACTAAATACTTTAGGAACATTTAACCAAATTGTTAAGTAGATTTTTACTGAATTGTTTAGTATATTTTTACTGAAATGCTAAGTAGATTTTTACTGAATTGTTCAGTAGATTTTTACTAAATTGTTTAGTAGATTTTTACTGAATTGTTCAGTAGATTTTTACTGAATTGTTTAGTAGATTTTTACTGAATTGTTTAGTATATTTTTACTGAAATGTTAAGTAGATTTTTACTGAATTGTTCATTAGATTTTTACTGAATTGTTCAGTAGATTTTTACTGAATTGTTTAGTAGATTTTTACTGAATTGTTGAGTAGATTTTTACTGAATTGTTAAGGAGATTTCTACTAAAATATTGTATGGATTTTACTAAACCATTTAGATGAAATTTAGTAATTTTTTTTTTTTCAGAAAACTTTCCTGAAATCTCTCCCAGTAAACCCAAAAACCTAGTACTCAGTATAGTACTAGGTTTCTAGGTTACTCTACTGAGTACTGTGTTTCTGGGTTTACTGGGAGATTTCAGGAAAGTTTTCTGAAAAAAAATAATAAAAATTACAAAATTTTATTTAAATTCATACAATATTTTACTAGAAATCTCCTTAACAATTCAGTAAAAATCTAATTACCAATTCAGTAAAAATCTACTTAACAACTTCATAGTAATGAAGTAGTTCATCTGTCGGAGCCTATCTCAAAACATTTAATTTACTCTTTCAGCTTTCGTCTGTGAACTTAAAATTAAAATTAAACAATGTAATGTTATTGATTAAAAACTGTTGTTTATTGTTTAAAAACTTGTAAAAACATACAATAAAGCAGCTACATACAAATTGGTAACATTTTGTTTAAATATAAAGAAAACAATGCACGTCATTAAATTATTAAATTTTTAGTGTTTTTTTTTACATAATGAAAAAATGTTTTTTTTACATAACCAATAGCCATGCTATTCTATAAAACTATACAAATTAAAGTCTCATAAATAAAAATATAAACCTAAATAATAATTACAGTCAAATAGTTATAAAATAGTGTGCCATGGTAACAGCTATTTTTTACCACAAATATACTCTTATATAAAATCGAAGACTATCGCGGCTGTTTGACATCATAAATAAGATAAAAAACGAATTTACCGCGTGAAGTTTGTAACACCCGACGTTTCGGGGACGTTGCAGCCGGGACGTTCTCGGGTGTTCTTCACGTGGTAAAACTTCACGTGGTAAATTCGTTTTTTATATTATTTATAAATATAACCTAGTTGTTACAATTTTTTCCGCGGTTTACAACATGGCTTAATAGTCTCAAAAATAAAAATAAAAATGTAAACCTAAATAATATTTACAGTCAAATAGCTATAAAATAGTGAGCCATGGTAATAGCTATTTTTTACTACAAATAAACTCTTATATAAAATCAAAGACTATCGCGGTTGTTTGACATTATAAATAAGATAAAAAACGAATTTACCTAGCATGAAGTTTGTAACACCCGACGTTTCGGGGACGTTGCAGCCGGCGTTGTCAAGGGTAGACTGGGTCTACAATAAAGCCGGTGTTACAAACTTCACGCGGTAAATTCGTTTTTTATCTTATTTATAAATATACTCTTGTTGTTACAAATCTTTTTCCGCTTGATGTGAGAGTATCGTGGTTTACAACATGGCTTATCAATGAATCGTAGAAAATGAAAATTCTTTTACCAACGGCCGGAATGCTAATTTCATAACAATATAAATGAGCATCAAATCCTAATGTCGTATATACAATGCATTCAAAAATAACTCTCTCTAAGCTACACACATAAACATTTCGAATGGATATGAACCGCACCTCACCTAAATCATTTATATCCTCGATAAGTATTGTTTTCGAGCTATACATTGTTCCACTGACTTTTACCCACGACACTTGCCGCAAAGGTTCTTCGGAGATCAAATTTAATGCAGTTATGATTTCATGACATGTTATTTGACATGATTTCATGACATTGATATTTTTTTCTCTGGGCCAAAAAAAATCGTTTTATTTAGACTTCCCCTTAAGAAAATCTCATTAAGCTGCATCTGATGTTTGATTGCAAGCGTTAATGTAATATTACGTCTATTAAATGAAGCTCGAGCGGCGATTTTAGATAATCTATGTTTTGCCAAAAAATGTCATATATCACAAGGTGCTTTAATGAAGAGAATTAAACTGAGTGCATCCCATGCTGCACAAGCATAAATAGTCTAATTCAAACATGTCTTGCTGATACGCGATTGATATATTTAATTTTTGTACTTTTATATTTCTTTTTGTGCTATTTTCTTAATAAAGTAGTGAACTTAATATTTATTTTGTATTCATTGTATTACTTTCATAAAACCATAAATGAAATTCAGGTAATCTGTAACACAACATTAATTGACTGTTAGGCGGTACGAAGTTCGCCGGGTCAGCTAGTTTATAATATATGTAACTCACAATGCCCGTAAGACCGAGGTCCGAGGTACGATACCTTCCCCTACAGAATCACTCATAAAAGCAAAGCCTGACCCGAAAACACGTTATTACATTTTAATTTATCGTCAGATATGTGTGTCTTTTGATTTTCATGGCGATCCAAATGCGTCCATTATTGAATTGCAAGATAGATGGAAATTAATGAAGGTGTAATAGGAACAATAATACCTAGAGATGCCTTTTGTGTATGTACGTTACCAACATTTGGAAACATAGTTAATTTAATCAAAACTTCTTGAACAATAACATCCCTGTAACTTACGTATCTCTCCAGATATCTCTATAATAATTATTACGACTAAGTGTTTAAGGGGAATAACCAAACTTGGCATGGGCGTATGCTTAGTATCTACTTCAACGTTATTTACATTTTATATGAAATATTGTTGTAATCGCAGGCATTTGATATTATACAGATATTTAAAATTAAACCTATATGTACCTATATCCTTTCGGAAGTAACAGCTACAATCGTTGAATAATCTCATCTAATTTTCATGAAATGTATAAAACCAGTTTATTATTGTAATATAATAAGGTTGGAATAATTTCTATATCAATGCTACTATATACTAGAGTACTAGTTGTCTACTTATTGTAACAACTACGACTTTTGATAAGTTCTTTTTCCGAGAATAAGGATTTTCTAGAAAAAAATCACAATCAGTCCATTTTGCATAATTAGTAGGTAGCTTATATCTATCTATACGTAGGTATTTTAACCCTCTATCTGGTAAGAGGTCCCTGAGGGTCCAATTCAGTGGACCAAACAGTGGATACCCCACTGTTGTTGAACGCACTACACTGTATAGTTTCATTTCTGCTATTAATTTTGTGCGACAGCTCGAAACGAAGGCAGAATAATTATTGTTCCTCTGAACATATTTCGCCAAAGAGAAATTTCGATACTTAGAATAAGCCGATTTTAGCGATTTTTTTTGGATAAAATTTGAGATAAAAACTTATAGTTTCAATATAAATTGGACTGATTATAAAAAAATACTAAAAGTGTCTATAAGAAACGAAATTAGAAAGGGTACCTCAGATACCCTTTGCATGTTTACGTAAAGATTCGTGTTGCTTTTGTTACGGTATTGTTTCACAACGTTTCATCACTTTTATGTCTACTTTGCCTATAAAAATGGCAGACAATAACAATTGGCGAAAAAAACCGTTGGATTTATCGGTAATGACAGAAGACCAAATGCAAAAACTCATGGACTCTGTTGAAATGAATGCTTCAGACGGTAATTCTAGCAGTGATGATAAAGACAACGACCCAAATTACCCGCTGGATGAAATAACTCCAGATGACATCATCATGGACTGCATTCGCAAAATGCAGGCAGGTGAAACAAGCGATTGCTTTATTCAAAACGTGTCGAAAACCTAATGTGCAGCAAATACGATCATTACTTGTGCTGCTCTAATGCCAAAACCTGTCTTTACTATTATCATCATAAAAAATAATGTGCATCTACTCGTTTCCGTTTATTTTTTGCTTTATATGTCTGTATGCCTCTTTGTCTAATAAAAACCGTTAAAACAATAAAATGCATTTTCTCCTTTATTTTTGACCTAAACCGGCGGGCACTTTACCTGTTTTCACCTGGCGCCTTAACATAAAGAGATAATTATATTCTGATGACTTTCTCGGGTTTCTTGGCACATTATTAATCAGAAAAAAAACCCCAACTAAATTGGATAATTTTTAGGATCTTGCCAGTTAGAGGGTTAACGGTCGGTTGTCATAAGTGTCAATGGTTGTCATGTTGTTTCAAGTCTGTCCTGGCACTCATGACAGACTTGACGCAACAGAATATCTAAATAATTGTTGAAGGCAAAGTTTTGGGCCTTATTCTTAAGGCAGACGTGTATATGACTCCTGCAATTTCTGATTTAAACCTTTATACCCCTTAGGGTAACGGCCCACCTTAATGACAAACGACAACTTGAGCTGTCGACTACAACGGGAGAGCCCGTCACCACAGGAAGTTTTAACGATTAGTCGTTCAATGACAAACGACAATTATCATTCGGGCGGCCGGCTTTTAAAACAACATTTGATGATACTCAGCCGTTCACCCATCCAAGAACTGAATACGCCAGACGCTGCTAAACTTCGGCGGGAACCACCGTTTTAACGCAACTACAGACGTTACATACTTTCGACGTTGGGGTAAATGTTGACCTGCTGTCATACCACTCTTGAAATGACCTTGAGCCACCCGATTCCGTGTGGCAATACGGGCAATAGACGTCCAGGTTCGTAGACACTAGTTATGCGTAGCATAAGTCTACTAATTTTGAATCCCGATTTACTATCAGCAGTGTAGTAATGAACCGAAAACGATTTATTATTATTGTATTTCGGAAAAGATTCTCTTGAAAAAGCATATTTTGTTATTCATTTCTTCACGTCTGTTGTTAAATTTTCGGGATCGTTTGCAATTTCAATAGGATTATTTTCATTTTGAAATTTTCGATATTTAAATTTTCGATTTTTCTTATTGTCGAAAGTGTTATGTTAGTTTCACTGTCATCAAGCTCCGTTAAGCACTTATCTTCATTTAACGATATTTTCTGAATATTCCTTTTACTAATCCCTTCTTCTTCGATTATTTTGTTATTGTCAATGGATGTAGATAGTTTTCGAATAATGGTTGACCATTTTGGGCCTCCGAACTACCGTGACCCCAGTGCGCTGTACCGGCTGCACCAGCTTAATTACGCCACTGATTGGCCACTATATTTTTGTGTTTTATTTTTCATGACTAAGAGCTGATGTAACAATGACGTAACAACGTCCATTTCTGGCCATATTTGTCTGTTAATTACACATTATCAATCAATGACGGACGCAGACTAATTAAAAGCCAAATTTTATTTTGTCTTCTTTTTATCAGATAACCCTCTTGTACAGCTAAGATCTCGTCCATTGCCTTTATGTCTAAATTAAAACAAGTAATTGTTTCGTACAGTTTACTCTTGAAAGAATACAATTTCTCCAAGTAAGTGACTGCCATCTTCTTCTTCTTCTTCTTCTTGTTGCTTTATGACAATCACCGATAGTCGGTGCTTTTCTGCCAAGTCGTTTTCGGAGGGCATCAAAGTTAGTTTGTTACATGCACAGTTAGGTACATGTATAAGACGGCACAATACTGAAACAAGGGATACTAATTTATAGAAATGTAGGTACATATAGCATAAAACATGGTTATTGGGGATGATACAAACAAGGAAAGGGTGTGAAATAAGCTATTACACTATACAGAAATATTATTAAGGGAAATAAATTTACATATTACTTTATAAATTTTGGGAGAGTTGAGGGATAACAAGTGGAGAACACATAGAGGGAGTTGGATGTTATACTTTACAAGGTCTGGGATAAAACTCGGATAATTATTGAGGATGGGACAGTTAAAAAATAGATGGTCCAGCGTGCAATCTTCGTGTCCACAATCGCATTGCGGAGACGCGAGAACATTAATACGGTGGAGGTGCGATGGGGTGGAGCAATGTCCGATCCTCATGCGGCAGATTATCGAAATCTCTTTCCGACTAAATGGCTGGTGGTGGTACCATGGCTTTGAAGGGATTTCGCCCTGGATAAGTGAGAACCTCTTGCCCTTTGTTTTAGAGGAAGTGCGCCATCGCTGAGTCCAATTTTTATAAAGTTTATTGTCTATCGAGGGGAAGAAGTCGGAGACAGGCAGACGACAATCGACTTCGGAGCCGAAAGTGCGAGCCGAATTCGCCAGCTCGTCCAACGTCTCGTTTCCCCTAATCCCCGAATGACTAGGGATCCAGCAGAAGACTGCCATCTTGTCCAGGGCGTCTGCTGGTGTATTTTTTTTCGGATTATGACTAAAATACTCCTTTCGCAGTAATAATACACAATCATGCCAAAATATGTGGATAATTCTTGTAATTATAAAGTCTCCAAATGTTGTTAAGGTCCTATGAATGTGAGATGATATCATTATCCTTTTTTGATAAATCAGATTTTTTTCTGAGTTCGAGAACACACATTTGAATTAAATATTAAAATCCGTATTTTTGTCACCGCGCTTTTTTGCATAAACCATAAATAAACCGGGCAACAGTACGTTTTTTTATTAATTTGGAAACCTAACAAGGACCGTGAAAACCGGACAGTTCGGTCCAAAACCGGACATCTGACAAGCGTACCTACTTTATAGGTAGGTTATACCTACTTTATAGGTAACTTCTTTTATTATTATAAAAGTGTATAAATGTAATTGTAATTCGTCATTAAAAAAACAATAGGTAATTCGTTCAGATGCATTTTTTTTAGAGATGGCACAAGTATCTACCCTATAAAGCTCCTGGCCATGGCATCTCAAAGCATAAACAACAACGCATAGCAAGCATTGACCGCTAGATTTCGCCGAGAGCGTTGATCAGATTATATTCGTTCGCCACTTGAAAAGACCACCTAGTCGTTTGTTGAATCCAAAGTAGTAAGCAATCTGTGACTTTACGAGGCAGCAGCTATAATAAGAATCACAAAAAAAAACGATAAAGCGATAAGTGTATTACGTGCGGCATAAAAATCCACAGCACGGCAGTAGATTCTCTAGAATTGACCTACATAGGTTAGGTCGGCTAAAGTAACATCGTTTGTAATGTTTCACGTTTCGAAGCGCTTGTGAAGGCCCCCATCTGAATAATAATCAATAAACCTCGCCATGATAAATCGTTTCTAGAATATTATTTTTGTTGACGCTTTAGTGTGTTCAGTAATAAATGGAAAACGCGACGGATAGGTCATGAAACATCAACTTTCAATGTAGCCTCGTAAAAGCTGGCACTCAAGCGCGTAGAATGGTTATAAAAGTTATCTTCGACCTTACATTTAGGTACTTTACTCGTTCGAGTGGCTGCGATGGCCATCTTTCTAAATGACCTCTTCGCACAGAAAAATAATTAAACTCCCGGAAGAGACCTCGAAACGCTCATGAATCATTCAAGTAATCTAGACTTTCGCAGGAGATAAAATTGGAAGTTCTAACAATAAAAAAAAACCCTCATTTCTATTCTACCAAATTATATTTTTTTGAGATTCTACTTACCTTTATCGTAACATAGTAAAGTTTTTAAATAAATGTAATACGATGCTTTATAAAGTAAAATGAAATTAAATAATGTGCAGGTACATTTATTTATTTATTTATGTCATATAAATACAGACAGCCATACACAGGATACATACAGATATACTTACTCTAGAATTACTCTAGAATTAAGCAAATCGACAAAGTTCCTAGGTATCATGATCGATCATCATCTTAGCTGGAACATCCATATTAATGAACTATGTAGTGCGCTTTCTTCGGCAATATATGCAATAAAAAAGATTAAATTCTTAGCTGGTGAAATCGCTGCAATAACTGCGTATCATGCCTGTTTCCATTCTAAAATGACTTATGGTATACTGATATGGGGGAATGCCACAGACAGTTCTAGGGTTTTCATTTTAAAGAAAAGTGCATTGAGAGCAATTGCAGGAGTATCCCGTGACACGCACTGCGAACCATATTTTCTTAAGTACAAAATACTGACTTTTACGTCTGAATATATTTTACAATGTCTACTATATGCTAAATCAAATATTAACGAACAAGAGGTAAACGGGAATATGCACTCCCACAATACACGCAGACGTGATGACGTTATCCTGCCTAAAGTACGCCTTACGCAGACACAAAAGTCCTTTGGATATTTGAGCTATAAGCTCTTTAACCAGCTACCACTCTCCACAAGGAAGATGGAAACAAAGGCGTTTAAAAGATTTATAAAACAAAAGCTGCAATCCACACATGCTTTCTATAAGCTGGGTGATTTTTTTGAGCATGCCAATTCTTTGAAATGGGAATAACATTAATATGTAACTTTCAGGTACCTCATTTTAGTTTTTATTATTTAATTATAATATTATGAATTTAATATTTAATATGTAGATTACAATGTGTAATGTAACATACCTGATCATATACATACGTTGTTTTTTTCCAATTTTGTTTCGATACTTCCAATGGTGTGATTATTTTTTGTATAAAGTGCTTGATGACTATTAATATTCTTATAATAATAAAATATTTTATATGTATACTCATGTACATGGATTCAGCTCTATTATTTAAAAAAAAAAATATTTGTCTGTCGTGTAAAGCCGACTTTAGTCAATGCTATTGTTGAATTAATATTTATGCTTAAATAGTTTTATATCTACATATAAACTGACGAATTCTAATATTCGATAATTAGCTTTAATTCCTAATTCATGCTGTTATTGTATATTCTGAATAAATAAACTGAATACTGAATACTGAATACTGAATACTTTTAAAAAAAAAACAAATTTTGCTGAAAAATATTATAAAAAGCTATGAGCACGATGCGCTATCTATCGGTAGGTAGAATATCGCTAATATTGATTATAAGCGATATTTTACCTACCGCTAGATGACGCAGCGCGTTAAACAATTCTCAAACTTTTCTTCAACAGAAAAAAAAATAAAATTTGTGAACAAAAATATTAAAAAAAAAAACATCAAAACTTGCTCACCTTATCGTACTGATTAACTCACGACATCGATGTCACAAATAAAAACTCACTATGTATAGAGTTAATTAAAAAAAAACAAAAAGAAAAAATAAAGGTAAAAAGCTAGAAAAAAACGAAACTTCTAAGTACACGAAGTTTAACAATATTTTTAATACAATTACATTAGTTATCGAATTTACCGCTCTTGGACGTGTTACAATATACTATATGTAGTAATATACAACCTACTGTAAGTAACAGGCAGTTATTACAAGCTTTTTGCATGATACTATTCGTATGTTAGGTACCCTAACTATTTGAAAGACAAACGTAAATTCTAATTGGTTTAGTATTTTAAGTAACTGAATAAAATAATGATTGAATCCATTTACAACGACCGATCGGTATAAAGATAAAAAAGTATGGGGAACACCCTCAATTTAAAAATATTAACGAGCAGATAACTTTTGCTTTTTGTTTAGCAATCGCCGCAGTGATCGTTTGACAGTGTTTCGGTGCATACATAATTATATTATGATCATAATTATGAAGTGCTTTTCTATTTTAATTCGTATTACCGTAATTAACTTTCACTATGTCTTCAAAACGGCAAGTGTTTACAAATAAGCTTGTGATATGCAAGTTTTTTATAAATTTATGACCTAGATAGATAAAGCTTATATAGACAGATAGATATAGATAGATAATAAAGCCTTTTTCATAGTAATAAATGTGTTTAAAAAAATTTAAAATAGGATACAATCGATAAAGTAGTAGTTATATGAGCGTTAACCTACCTGCCTATTACTTTGATCGTTAAAACGATCCGCATTTTCCAAGTTTTCCTTAAAACTCAGTTTTTTATGGTATTTTTCAATGTTTACTTTATGCATCAAGGTAATAATACTAAAACACTACTGTGATACGAGACAAAAAAAGTTTCAGTAACAACTGGGTTAATAATCGGGAATTGGTATAATCGGATCATATCAACAGTCAAAATATTTAAACAAATCAATAACAGAAATACTAAAGAAAAGGTATCTAAAAATGCCAAAAAATATTGTTAAAAAATCAATATAACTGTTCGTTTGTTCATAACGTGTCCGGGCCCAGGTTAGCACACGTCTCCAAAAATAGGCGGCCTGGATGGCCTTATCGTTTGCCTCTTGTAAGTCCTGGTGTAGAAGGGGGGGGGGGGGGGGTATCCTGCAGCGTTCCATAGTTACATATTGGGTTCTCTAAAGGAGATGGGATCAAAATCAAAATCAAAAAATCAAAATGTTCTTTATTCATATAGACACAATTAAATATAATTTTTATTTATGTTCTTATGATGCGTCCAAGCCTTACTCCCAAGCCGTTTTGTCATTTACATAATCAGATATTGTATAGTATGCTTTTTTATACAATTTTGCTTTGATGGTAGCTTTAAACTTATTTACAGATAGTTCTCTAATAGTATGAGGAAGTTTGTTATAGAAGCGTATACATTGTCCCAAAAAAGAATTGCTTATTTTGTGGAGACGAGTAGCACGTACAACAAGGTTATGCTTATGTCTAGTATTAAAATTATGAGTGTCGCTTTTTATTTTAAACTTGTCAATATTCTTGTGGACATACAACAGATTTTCGTATATATATTGTGATGCAACAGTAAGAATATTTATCTCTTTGAATTTTTCTCTAAGTGAAACTCGAGGACCAAGTTTATATATAGCTCTTACAGCACGTTTCTGTAGTATAAAGATGTTATTGATGTCCGCACAGCTTCCCCAGAGAAGAATCCCATAGGACATAATGCTATGAAAGTAACTAAAGTATACTATTCGTGCTGTATCTACATCAGTCAGCCGCCTTATTGTTTTAACTGCGTATGCCGCAGAGCTAAGTTTTCCTGACATTTTCTCAATTTGTGGGCCCCATTGTAATTTGGAGTCAATTGTTATCCCTAGAAACACAGTTGAAGCAACAGGCTCCAGTCTAGTTCCATTTATTTCTACATTGGTTTGTACCTGCTTAACATTAGGTGTAGAAAATTTAATCACTTTGGTTTTTCTTTCATTTAATAGTAGGTTATTTACATTAAACCAATGGACAACTTTTGAGAGTGCATTGTTAACTTCGTCATAATTGTACAATTTTCGACTAATTTTAAACGTCAAAGAAGTATCATCAGCAAACAATACAATTTCGTGATTATTCCTTATGTGAAAGGGTAAATCATTTATGTATATTAAGAAGAGAAATGGGCCAAGAATGGAGCCTTGTGGGACACCCATGGTGACCATTGATCCTGGTGATCTTTTACCGTTTACATCAACCTTCTGAATTCTATTTCCCAAGTAAGAAGTAAGAAGATCAAGAGCCTTGTTCCTAATGCCATAGTGATGTAATTTCCTAACTAGTGTATCATGGTGTACACAATCAAATGCCTTAGACAAGTCACAGAAGATGCCTAATGCGTCTTGTGACTCTTCCCAGGCATTCAATATACCTGTCAAAAGTTCGGTTCCCGCATCTATGGTTGAGCAACCCTTTGTAAATCCAAACTGTTTCTTATGAAGTAAATTATATTTGTTAAAATGAGCGTGCAATTGTCTAAGAATTAATTTTTCGAAAATTTTACTCAAAGTGGGAAGTACGGAAACTGGTCGAAAATTCGAGGGATCAGAAGTATCGCCAGATTTAAATAATGGTATAACTTTACTATGTTTCATCAGATCAGGAAACACTCCAGAAGTAACACAACAATTGAATATATATGCTAGATAAGGTGCGATTATTTCTATGATGTATGAAATTGTTTTTACAGAATATCCCCAAAGGTCCATAGTTTTCTTTATCTCAATTGTTTTAAAGGCATTTATTATATCATTGCAGTTAACAATAGTGAAAGCGAAGTCGGTAACACATGCGGATATGCTTTCTTTAAGTAGCATCTCAGCTGAAATGGAAGACGACTTGAGGGCGTTAGTCGTTATTAACGGTATATTCGTAAAAAATCGCTCAAACTCAGTCGCAACTTCCATATCCGCTTTAATGTCTAAATTATTTATCTTTAAATGAAAGTCCCTTGTGCGAGCTATAACCCTATTTGTTTCATTATTAATAATATTCCATGTAGCTTTAATTTTGTTTGTAGAGTTTTTGATCTTATTCTTCAAATAAATTGACTTCGCAGTGGAACAGGCTCGTTTGAATATTTTGGAATAGTTATTTACATAGTTCTTAAAAGTCGCACTATGATTATAAGTTTTTTCGTTATACAGTTCATACAATTTATTACGACTTTTGTATATACCAACAGTTGCCCAATCACTAAAGCATAAGCGATCACTGATCGATTTCGTTTTAGGTATGAAGATTCTATTAAATTCAACTCTAATTAATTCAAAGAATGAGTCATAAAGTTGGTCAGGATTGTCATGAATTGGCAACCTTTGTAATTTGCTAATTAAGCTAGATTTAAATTCCCCTAGACGGCACTCAGTAATTGGAATAAAACTAATATTTTTTCTTAGAACCCTAGTGCTTTTCTTAGGAAATGATACTAACTGACCGCAGTGATCAGAGTGCAAAATATTAATTAGTGATTTATAATTAGGTTTTATGTTTGTGAATATATTATCTATACAAGTAGCACTTGAGGCAGTTATCCTCGTAGGTTCAAGAAAAACATTGTATAAGTTAAATGATCGAAATAAATTTAAAAAGTTACATGTCAAGGATTTTTTTTCTAATATATTGATGTTAAAGTCTCCACAAATAACAATTGTTTTAGGACTATTGGTTATTTTGAATAAGGCATCTTCCATAATTTTATAAAAAGCTTCATAAGGCGCACATGGTGGTTTGTATACACTCATAACAATGGTTTCCTCCAATTCTATACATGCAATCTCTAAAACTCGTTCGACAGAGAGGCTCACAATATCACGTCTTTCTTTAAATTTCAAGCATTTCTTTGTAATTATTAAAGAGCCACCACGTATCAACCGAACTCTGGTAAATGAGCTGGCAATCTGATGGTTATTGGAACTGAAAATGATCTGATGGCTTTTGAGCCATGATTCTGATATACATAGAATGTCGATATGATTACAGTTCAAGAACAATTCTAATTCTAGCTCTTTGCCTATTATCCCCTGAATATTCTGATGCACCAGATTTATACAATTTTTTGGCATATTTTCTTGAATAATAACCACTGATGGGGATATCAGATTATTTATATTATTAATTTTCTCTGAAGACAATTGTATTAAATTACCATTATTGCTACTTGAGTTTTCATTTTCATTAATTACATAGCCAGAGTTTCGCTCTATTGTCTTAAAGTCTAATTTAAAGAATATGCAACATATTCTGAATTGTCATTACTTAATGTCAAATCGTTTAACTGCTCATTAGTAGCAGTGGTGTTTGCCGATGTTTTGCCTGAGTAATTCAAACAATATGATAGCCCATTTGCTAACTGTTTTTTGCAAAAATTTGAAAGATAAACATTATCTATTGTAAAAGAGTAAAAATACTTATTAAAAGTATTTATGTCAAACAATTGGAATTTGTCATCATACAATGTCAACGTATGTAATTTATTATTTAGTTTATATCTAGACATATTTTCCATTTCGGGCAACAATTTACTATAAGGAAAAGCAAATAAGACAATTTTTTTCACATTTAACTGTGCCAATAATTCAAAATATTTTATTAATACATGTATATTTGCGTTTCCCCTTCTCCCAATAAAAATAATTAAAGTAGTGTCAGGACAATAACAACTATTAACTATTTTTTCTAATATTTGAGTAAAACTGGCGCCGGGAAAGCAATGATTAGCTACCAGTTCTCCGGATGTTTGTAACATTAATTGGCCCATATTTTTACCTATTTCATCACTGTACATAATTACTTTGGTGTGATTTACTTTGCTATCTTTATGTAATGTTTTTTGGGAAGTAAAATTACTAAGACTATCATTCAACTCCACACCCTGGGTGTGCAATAGAGATATTGTAGTTCCATCTTCAACACTCTGGTTATTTACTTTATTTACAACCTGTTTGGTTGATTTTCCAGAATCTTCGTAGGACAAGTCAATTGTCATGACAGGAAGGCTGCTCATATTTGAGCAGGCAGAAACTGACGCTATGTCTGGAGCGCTAACGATCAGTTCCTCAAACAGCGACTGTGAATGTGCAGCCGTGGAATTCTGCTTCGTGCGCTCCATCTGTTCTATAGTATTATGTGCCTCTCTCAGCTTATTATTCAGCTCAGCGTTGTTTTGGAGAGTCGTCTCGAACTCAACGCGGCACTGGTCAAAGTTAGATACTATTGATTGAAGGTTACCTCTCTCCTGAATGATATTTTCAAGTTGTAAACTCATTTCTGCCATCTCTTTTTTGAGGTTGGAGTTCTTTTTAATCATTGCTAATACTTCCAACTCATTGTCAGCTCGTTCCTTTTGCAATTTCTCACTCTCAGTTTTATATATTTTCAATTGTTTTAAAGTTAATAAAAAATTACTGTTTAAGTCTTTATAGCGAACTTCTGCAGCTTCTAGGTCTTTTAAAACGGTTACGTATTTATCGTTCAACTCCTCATAGCATGCCTCTGCGGCTGCTCTTCTAGTCAACATGTTTAATTACTTCAAATTAGTACAGAGTAGGAAAATGCTGACAATATTCAGTAATACGATAAGTCAATAAAAAAATATTAAAAAAATCAGAACAAACAGAAATGATTAATTCGTGTATAGTCCCCGATTATTCGCCGACTTATAAATTTTACAAATTATATAAAATATAAAATTATAATTTAGTACTTATTATTAGTTGTCTTATTATTAGTTGTCTGGCAACGCCGTTTTACGGGCGTACAGGCGGCGCAGGCGGCGTTGTTTGGTGGGTAGGTACCGCTCGCAGGACGATATTTAAATTTGTGCACTGTTTCAGAAGTTTAAAACAATGTTTCTCACCCAAATGTCCACTAATTTCAATGGTGAATGATGCAAAATGAAGCCTATTTCTTGAATAAGTTGACGATTTCGTTAGATTTAAAGATATTGTAACTTCACTACTTTTTTTGTATTTAAAAGGAAGGAGCGACAATTTGACGTTTAAATAGCAGCAGCGTTGCCAGATCGGGGTGTTATCCCTTCTTTTACGTCTTAGCTAAGGAAAGGCCTCCATTGAGTGATGCGGTTTGATGATTGACTACCACGGAGCGGTTGTATTCGGTTCATGAACGACTTTCGCGATTTGAGGCGATATTGGTGGGGTTCTTGTCCATGCAGCGGGTGTCTTGGGTTATCCATCACCTTTAGGCGTTCCGAATCAGCCAGGGCATCACGACGAATTGCAGGGGGAGCGATGCCAATAAGCGGATAAATATTATCGACAGGAGTAGGTTTGAGGCAGGCGGAGACGATTCTTTATTAAGTAACTAAATAATTATCCTATGGTTGATTATTTTACCTCAAGCTTATCCTTGAGCTAGCTAACATTTTAGTAACATTTACGTTAAGGTAACACCAGAAGTTCTGCGAGCGGTGTATCCACTTACAAATTCACTGATTAACTTTGCCTAGCAAATAGAATATCAAGTGAGGAAATTGAAATTAATTGCTTCATTCTCTCTTATTGTGAGTTCGCGATATCTTAATCCCGTCAAGAAATTTCAATTTATATTAACACAGATGTCCACCTTCTAGTTTCTTTCGGCTTTGATTCACAGGCTAAGGAATCACTATTCATAGGCACTTAGTTGAACCGTGATTGATCGATCTATTGTGATGACAATAACAAATGAATTCATTTTCGTATCGCTGAATATGAGAGGTAAATAATATCAACGTCAGACTATTTCTGATTCTTAGTGAAAGCCCGTGAAATCACCGGGGCGTAACACAACGAACAGAATAAGGGACACGCTGAAATACTGGAATAAGGAGAGGAAATGATGTCGTTTGAATTGATTAAGTGTTTTTCGGGTATCGCCATGGATAAACAGAAAGATGTTTGATCGAATACGAGTATAATCGAAATCGAAATACCAATTGACTAAGAATTGAATACTAAGTTACCGGTTTAAAGTGGAAGGTTCCAATTCAACAATAGATTATAGTTCAAAGTTTACTTTTATTCCAAAAAAAAAACCCCGGCGAGGGTATAGAACTCACAATTAATAAATACATTTTTTATAATATTCATATTTTAAACATATCATTATCTGGCAAAAATAAAATTAAATCACGTTAGAAATCTGAAAGTCAATAAACTATACAAAATAAACCATTACATTTTCTAAATATTAAAAAAAGCATTAAGAAATATCGCATAACACATATTATCGCATAACACGCGCAAGATCGTAAGCAGACTTTAGGTTGGGTGGGTGGGTGGGGGGGGGGGGGGGTATGACGGGTTTTGAAGGGGGGGAGTGCGAGGGGATAAATCCTAATTAACCCCCCTTGGCTACGTGCCTGACCACGCGTAACAAACAAGACTTGCGTCCTTACAAAGTGCGACTTGGTAAGGTTAGTTTTTTCCTGTATCAGTTCAACCGGTATAAAATAAGATTCCATTGTAAGTCAGGGCCCTTGACAAGGTTCAATTTAAAAAATAGGTCCAGGATAATTTTTTTAAGAACCAGGATTTATTCTATTAAAATCTGACAATTTTGAAATTTCTATTTTTTTATGATTATTTTTATTATGTTTTTTCATTTACTATTTAAATTACTAAATCAGCTTTGATCGGAGATGGATTATTATGTTAAAATGACTTAAAATTTGTAACTAACTAAAATTTTACTAAAATTGTAATAAAATGACTTAAAATAATGTAAAAATTCAATAAAAATTTACTATTTCTATTGCGCCATTTTTTGTTGTTGTAATTTTACATATGTAATATGTATAACTTGGCTATTTTATAACTGACTATTCATTCTTATATTTTGACTAGCTGTATTTTTCATTTAAACCCACTTGGGTATTTTAGCGGGTCGAATTATTTAAAAAATGTTATTTTATATTGCAATTAGCTTATTTTATATAAAAAAAATAGGCTATGTTAATATTTTTATAGTAAAAGTTCACAATAGGTGGGTTTACATCTTACAAATATCTTTTATAACTGACCCTACGATGAATGCGTGTAACATATGTAAGTCATGCAAATGTATGTCTTGATATTGCATTCGATCGATTCAATTCCGATAATTTTATCCCAACGGTAAATGGTTGCTTAGTCGGGAAACAAACCCGAAACCTTACTAAAATTCAGGCAGGCCGCCTGATTTAATTTAGTAACCTGGTTAGGCCAACCACTATATATACTGAAAGCTGATTGTGGTTTCGTACCCCTAGGAGTAGGAGGAACCTTCGGGCGATCCTGGACGGTTTGCGCACCGTGCGGCGTCAGCCAATCGATTGTGCATTCTGACCGACAGCCGGGGGAGTCTGGAAACAGCATTGTCTTCTATAGAGCGAATGTAGTTGTTCACCTTACGGCAACTGCTCTTGAAACGACCAATCGGCTACCCGATTCCGGGTGAAAGCCGGTTAAAGGACGCCGTGGTCCGCGATAGATTCGATAGACACCGTATCACCGCTTCGTAAGGGAGCGACTGCGCAAGCGACCTCGAACCTGTAACCACTCGGTAGATTGGAGTAATCTGGTTGCAACTGCTAGTAAGGGCGCGAGTGTCGGCCTGCTGGTTGATTAACCTAGTTATCTCGGCTTTGTACGGGCATGTGGCATAACTAGCCGGTGGACTGTTTCGTCCTAAGTCTTCTGCGCTTACCTCACGGGAGACAGAACGAACTAATATCGTTAAAACTTCCTGAGGTGACGGGTTCGCCCGTTGTAGTCGACAGCTCTAGCTGCCCATCCGGCGAATAACCGGGGTCGGTTCTGGAGACGAATATTTTCTAGAGAGTTGTCGACCTAACGTCATCTGTAACCACCTGATCCCGAGTGACCATGACAGGCAAAGGGCGCCTCGGTCCGCAATATATTCCGACCGAATAAATGTGACGCCAGGTAGACGCCGCGCAAGCGACCTCGAACCCGTGAGCAGACTATAGGACGAAGAAATCCTGTCAAATCTTCCCAGTGCCTCTCGGTAAGGCGTCGGACTTTTAACGATTAGTCGTTCTATCTCCCTGGAGTGAGCGCAGAAGACTTGGACAAAACAGTCCACCGTCTAGCTCCGCCACAAACCCGTAAGAGGCCAACGCCTTAACCGCGAGATGTTACCGGAGTGTTACCCGGCGGGCTTACACTCGCGCCCTTACTTCCAATTGTGACCAGATTACTCCAGTGTCTCGATTGGTTACGAGTTCGAGGTCGCTTGCGCGGTCCTCTCCCTTACGAAGCGGTGAAACGGTGTATACCGAATCTATCGCGGACCACAGCGTCCTTTGCCCGGATTTTCACCCAGGATCGGATAGCCGATGGCCGATTCAAGATCAGTTGCCGTAAGGTCCGCAACAACCCCCGCTCTATAGGAAACAGTACTGCTTCCAGACTCCCCCGACTGTTAGTCAGAGTGCACAGTCGATTGGCTTACGCCGCACGGTGCGCAGACCGTCCAGGAGCGCCAGAAGGTTGATTCCCAGGGAAAATAACCGTAAGGTCAGAGTCCTACCCAGGCTCGCACTTCATGAGTGGAGGCCGTCGGATAGGTGTTGACCCGTGAGTGTGACCAACCCTGAACAGAATGGGTCTTCGTGGCCCACTCAGCAAGGGTCCATTAACTCCCAGTGACTTCGAACTGTGAACCATTCTAGGGGAAGGAGTAATCCATCCGAAAATGTTTTAACTGTAAGCGAAGAAGCCCCATTGGATGGTCAGTTCCTTCGCCCTTTGAGGTAGACCTCTTTTCGGCTTCGGCAGAAAGACCTCCATTGTTCATTATTAAATGAACAATGGAGTGGTTATATTTCAGTTTTTGCTATATTTTATTTTGCTATTCGTTTTATCTCATTCAATTTGCAGTCGTTTATGTGCTTTATTTTACGTTATTTTGGTTGACAAAAAAATCGATATCTTTTTGGCCTTTCTTTCTTGTATGATGTATCCTCCTCAATGCTGCTGGACCTATGTAAGTAAAGATGATATTAAATCACTTATGAATTCTGTCACTACTCCCATCAGAGAAATACAAAAGTTTCCTATAGTCACACCCAAGCTGTGGAGAGGTGCGTCAAACTTCTGACAGAGGTCTCGAATATTAAAAATAATAAAATTAAAATTAATAAAATCGAAAATTATAAATAATAAAATCGATACCTCTTGTATAGAAAAAATACAATTTAACATTACTAAAAGAAGTCTTCGATACCCAGACTTATTTAAAACACCTTTAGCAAAAAACTATACCGGAGTAAATAACGTAATCCCACGTATATGTCGTCTGTATAACAAATTTCATCTTGACAATCGCATCGATATATTTCATGATAGTTTATGCTCCTTCAAAGCGTCCCTCTTTAAAATACTGTAATTCTGGTATTTTTTGTTTTTTTCCTTTTTTTATACGTATTTTTAAAAAAAAATCAACCATTGTTCATGCATTGTGCTAATTGTGTACTCATATCAAAAGGATATTGATGTAGTCATGTAACTGTAGTATATATATGTCACTGTATGTGTTGTCAATATTCTGTTTGGGTACCAAATAAAATAAAATAAAATAAAATAAAATAAATAAGGTATGTGGACATGAATCTAGAGATAGCTACAACCGAGCAACACTGAAGTGTAGATCAGTTATGCGTCATTTCTCTAAAAAAACTAACTTTTTAATGTGTAGTAGATGTAAAAAAAAATAAAAAGTAAAAACCACAGTAAGCCAAAGAATCTTACTCTATGGGAAATCTTTGTAAATAGTAATATTGTAAATACCACACCCAACCATTGATAAGATAAGATAAAAAAGATACAAGTATTTATTTCCAATACAACCATAACATGTTTTCAACCCTCGAAAATTTGTTTGTAGGGGGTTGTAAGTGCACGCATACTAATGTACAATGGTAGCTTATTCAATAAAGGCGACCTTTACCACATACAACTGTATAATTGCATAAATACGGAGATCAGATGCCCGCGAATCGTGGCAACAGAAAACAACCGATCGGTGGTATTGACATTCTAGTGGTTAAGGGCCCTTCTACTATTGCGATTAATCGCCGTCGGAAAATCGCTCTAGAATCGCGGCGGACACAAATTAACAGACAAGTACGACATTGCGGTAATGAAAGGCATCACAACATTCAAAAGTATTGGCAACACGCATCTCGCTTCACTGCGTTGCGTTACATACGCTATGTAAAACAGTCAGTTTAGTACAGAGGTGCACCGTTCATAATACCGCCATACAGAACTGTAAAGTCAGAAAGCAAGACAGGTAAGACATAAAGCGAATATAGCCAAATAGGTGTAGATAATAATAAATAAAAAATCTTCCTACTACAGAGTTCTTTTTGTGAGTATTTGCTGGACTAATTTTATTTCTGAACTAAGAACTATTTTGAGTTTATTTATAAAGTATTTAAGATTTTAGGGGAGGGGGTGATGTAATATTTTTCAGATGAAATAGTCCTTGGCTTCTTGCCGGGAATTCTTGGGATGACACCACCCTTTTTTTATACTGCTGGCTTCCGTGTGATTTTTTTCCGGGAGCCGGTGCCGGCACCCGAGGCTCTCCCCTTATAAAATTTTGATATAAGCACTTTGCGTTTTATATACCCGACGTCCGGAAGCTGGGGTGTGAGTTAGTGATGGAGAGAGGAGAATTATTTTAGTAAAAAATCAATTACAGCTTAGGTATCTTGTAAAATAACGAACCAATTTTCTTGCCTAATTTCTTTGCCTTTTCTTTTCATGATATATACGATATTGAAATTCGTTAGAAGTAGTACCCAATTGGGGTACTACTTCTGAGTCAATATTTTACTTATAATTTTTATGAAAAATACATTTTAATGAGGGTAAATAAAAAGCACCGTCGTATTTTAAAAAATTAATAACGTAAAGAACGCAGTAACCAGAACGTTTAAGAATGTGTACTATGCACCATGTTTATCCCCGCCGCCCCACCACGGTTATACAACTAGGGTTGTCGACTACAGAGGGCGAGCCCGTCACCTCAGGAAGTTTTAACGTTTAGTCGTACTGTCTCTCTGGAGTGAGCGCAGAAGACTTGAGTACAAAACAGTCCACCATCTAGCTACGCCATAAGCCCGTAAGAGGCCAACGTCTTAACCGCGAGATAGCCAGGAGTGTTACCCGGCGGGCCTACACTCACGCCCTTACTTCCAATTGTGACCAGATTACTTCAGTCTCTCGATTGGTTACGAGTTCGAGGTCGCTTGCGCGGTCCTCTCCCTTACGAAGCGGTGAAACGGTGTTTACCGAATCTATCGCGGACCACAGCGTCCTTTGCTCGGCTATTCACCCAGGATCGGGTAGCCGATGGTCGTTTCAAGAGCAGTCGCCGTAACGTCCGCAACCACCCCCGCTCAATAGGAACACGCACGGTGCGCAGACCGTCCAGGAGCGCCAGAAGGTTGATTCCCAGGGAAACTAACCATAAGGCCAGAGTCCTACCCAGGCTCGCACTTCATGTGTGGAGGCCGTCGGATAGGTGTTGACCCGTGAGTGTGACCAACCCTGAACAGAATGGGTCTTCGTGGCCAACTCAGCAAGGGTCCATTAACTCCCACCACCGTTATACATTACGGAGTAACAGAAGCAGTTTGCCGCCTACCCGCAGAACAACGAATGTCGATTGACAGCACCTTTGTCTACCCTGGACAACGGCGACTGCAACGTCGCCGAGAAATCGGGTGCTACAAACGTCACGCGGTAGATTGGTTTTATCCTATTTATAATGTCAAACAACCGCGATAGTCGTCGATTTCATATATTTGAATGATTTTTATAAAACGGAGAGAAAATAAATGTAATGGAATTGATAGGATTTTTACTGTATTTTTTATTCATCGACCGTACTCCTCCGTAGTGAAATTCGATGGTAACTCTGCAGGGCGCCGCACCGCACTATGGTCAATCCTAGTACAGAGTAATATCAAAAATACATTTTATGAAAGTTGTATTTGCTTCATATATAAATGTATATGCCTTATATAGCCGAAAGAATAAACTATTTATATTAGTAGAGTTCTTGACATACAGTTTTTTTAGTGTTTGCATTTTTTTTTATTTTCTTCAAACCGAAGTTGCCCGCTGGTATTCGGAACTCTCTCGATCATTTTACCGTACAGTTCTTTGGTGGTTTTTGGGTTACTATAGTAACCCTAAAACCACCAAAGAGGTATAGAGAGAATAGAATAGATAATAGAGAGAGCGGCTCTATATAGCCGCTCTCTCTTCTGATTCTTTCGATCCAGACTTTATTTTAGTTTCATAGAAGTTGTCGACATTTTCGTAAGATTTAGATTTAACCTGGGAACCAAACAGAATTGGCAGACGTTTCATGGCAAAATATTATAATAAGCTCTGAAAACCTTCTTGGTATATCTACATGTCTCATTATAGACATGTTGACAAAACGAAATGCCTTATATTAAAATTGATTAGAAGGGACACAAGATAAATAAATGAAAAAAAAGGCAAGTTTTGAAATCGGGTGGTGTAAGCACAGCCTTAAATTAAGTCTTCATTATTAAGTAGGTAGCTGCCGCTCTAATCCTGCGTCACAACTTTAAGCCACCGCAATTTGACAGTTACTGAATTATTAATCGGTATTCAGAAATCCCAGCACTGGGATCTCATAGAAATCTATTATAATATCACGCTTGATTCGGTACCCTTCCAATACGCCTTCCAACAGAATACAAAACAAATATTATTCACTTCGGATATGTAGCTTTGGTGTAATAAGTAGGTAGTTAATTCTGCGCATTTGCGAAATTTATCCAGAGGCTTAAATTAATATCTCTAAGATCCTACACAATATATAAAGCGACCCACGCAATATTCCATTATCAACAGTTTGCGATATTCCGGCATATTTACATGGATTTCGTTGTTCGCAACATTGGAAATTATTCATAAATTTCTAGAAAGTGTTCTACAATTCACAAAATCTGGTTGATACTCGGTATATACTTCCCAAATTTCGTCTTGATGAAGCAACATATAATGCATCGCAGTTTTAGACGTTGGCTATATATAATAATTCAATATTTTATCCTATTCCAATAATATTGCAATCAATCACTGATGTATTGTTTTGACGTTGTAAGGATATTATTAACTTTTTATTAAAAAAAATCGATTGAAGTGATTATTTCTATTTCATTATTTTTTATTTTTATGGCTTCTGTTATTCACCATTATGAAAATCTGACTGTTATTTTCAATTTATATTACAGTCTTACTATCGAAATTGTATTTTTTACATTAATTGCTATATTGGATCAGTATTGTGACAATTTATTCCTGATTTCGAATTTACTTTGTATTTTAATAAGTAGAGCTAGTTTTATTGCTATTTTTATTGGCTATTCTGATATACTAACCTTGATTTTCGATCTATATAGCAGATTTATGACTGGAAGTATGGTTATTGTTCTAATTAATAATTTTCTTCGCTATCGTTACATCATATTTCTGCTTTCGGATTTATATAGTATTTATACGTTAGAAGTTGATATTGCCACTTTTTTGTTTTTTATTATAACATTGTAACCCTACAATTCAATGTATATTTTAATTTTACAACCGTAGTTCTGATTATTGCAATGATTACAAATCGTAGTCTATACTGTAACAATTTATTTTTGCATTTTAATTTATATTATGGATTATTTATGGGAATTATGATCAGTATAAAAACTGCCATTTATATATTTTTTCATAACCTTATTTTTTGGATTACTAACTTACTTTTTATCTTTATGATGGGTACTATGCCTATATTGTTATTTGTTAAAGTCTTTAAAGTTATTATTGTACCTGCTAAAAAAACAATTATTACAGCAAAAGCTATAGGATGTAAGCTTAACATCAGATTTTTATTTGGATATCATACCTATTTGAGTTATCGGAAAACTATTTCTAAAACCAGATTGAGTCATTTATGCTTCTCACTACAGATGTTTTTTGTTAACAGGCGCGGCTAATGTGGATGATTTACTAACCTTCCAAACCATTACGACGTTACAACTTTCGGCATCGAAATGTAAGTCTATAATGTATGATGTATTAAATAGCCTGAACATATTTAGCTGTAACATTAGGAGTCTCAACAAAAACTTTGATAACCTGCTGATTTTACTCTCTACGATAGAAGTTGAGTTTGATTTGATAATACTTAGCGAATGCTGGCTGAAGGACAATGAACCCCATCATACAATAAATGGCTATGATGTCTATGAGACGCGGGATCTCTCCCGCGTTTCCTCGGCGTCACAGGCGGGATAAGAGGCATGTCCTTGCCCCTAGTTACTTGTGAGCGGTGTGAGGCAGCAGCTTCACAACCAAACTGGGTTGACTGGAGCAGGGCTACGACAGTCAACGCAAGCGGTAATACGGCGTGAGCGCGGCGAACACAGACGCGGCACGGAGCGGACAGCTCGACCTCACTGGTCGCGTGTCGAGCCCTATATGACGGCCATTGGTCGGCCCTTTGGTACATAGCGCGCACGAGGCGCTTTATGTATTCCAGGCGGGCCGCGTATAACCATAATTATTACCACAAGCGACAGAGAGGTTCAAGCGAGACGTCACCTTACCGGCGACAGAGACAGCAACAGGCGTCCGGGGAGAAAATCCACAAAGCAGCGATTCCGGTAGATCTGAACATATAAACATCCGGAAGAAGACACCAGCGGTGATTCTAGATCCTGCGAGTAAATGGCGAGTGACAGCGGCCTCAGCCGATGGGAAAAGACGGGCGGCGCGGACGCTCGTCACATAGTCTAGTGGGACTAGTTCCTAATAAGTCTGTGCTAGTGAGCGACTGGCAGGCCGCGCGTAAAATCAGTGTTTTATACAACTCCGGGCGCAAGCGAGCCAGAGCTAGAAAGGACAAGTGTATAGTAGGTATAGTAGGTACATTATCAGTATCACTCGAAGGACGGTAGTGAGCGGTCGCATAGCGCCGACAATAGTGGGAATGTCTCAATGCCAAATTCGTCGCGGGAACCGAATTAGTACACTTTGTCTTCAAAGCCCTAAAGCCAGCGTCGGAAGGGGAAAGCGCACTAGTACGAAGTTGGACCGACAAGTCAAGGAAAGCCCAAAAGCCCGCGCCACCGGAACAACCGTACGAAGAGTTCAGCTGCGCGAGTGCTGTCCCAGCTGCTTGTACCCACCGCCCTGGGGTCTCCAAGTCGCTGCGTCTCCGCGCGGATTGGTACCCCCAGAGGCACGCAGCGGTTCGCCGCCTTGGCGTAGGAGGTAATTGCGGCTGGAGCCGAGTATACTCAACAAGCTTTGCAAGGAGGAAGAATCTGCCACATGCAAGTTGGGGCCATGGGCCCAGCTCATAAGATTCACCACTAAAAGCTGATATAGCTGGCGGAAGACGTCACGGGACTTTAACAGGGCCCGCCGACTGAAATACTAAAAAAATATAAATATATATATATATATATATATATATATATATATATATATATATATATATATATATATATATATATATATATATATATATATATATATATATATATATATATATAT
Source organism: Micropterix aruncella (assembly GCA_944548615.1). Taxonomy (NCBI): domain Eukaryota; kingdom Metazoa; phylum Arthropoda; class Insecta; order Lepidoptera; family Micropterigidae; genus Micropterix; species Micropterix aruncella. The sequence continues at coordinate 1,582,269 of OX155953.1, read as the reverse complement.
ATATATATATATATATATATATATTATCGCATTATCTGGCATTGATTCCACGCATTCACTCACGCTACGATACTTCTAAAATATTTGAACATATAAAGAACGAAGTAGGTACTCCAGTTTTATCGCGGATGTTCTTTCGATAGATGCCTGCTCACTCACTATTAACCTTGAATGCAACACCCTCGAAAATACAATCTTATTATACATGTTATCTTATTATATATTTTTAAAATTTTACCGAGCTGTTTGAAATGGTTATATTGGTATTGCATTGAAACGGTTACCGAAAGCTAAAGAAAGTCAAACTAGAAAAGCCGACTTTATTCACCGTATTATCGACTCATCCATCTTAGTCACACGCATGAATCTCAAGTATTTTTTGCCATTTCCTTTTTCCCTTTTGTGGTCGTTAATTGCCTTTACTCGACTCCATGATAAAGGAAACTGCGAAATGACGATCGCTTTGTATTTTCCTCTAGCAGAAAATCAAATAGGATGGGTTTAAAAGAAAACCGACAGAGAGGAGTAAAACAACGTTATTTATACATACATTAATAGCTGTCCATTTTTAGGTGAAAAATAAGTATTGTTCAGTTTTAGATACAAAATAACCTTTCAGAAATCCATTATGCAGTTTGTATCAGGATATAGAAAAAATGTGTTGACTGGAACAAATATACTTATGTAACACCAAATGATTAATTATTGCGTATTTAAAACTATGTTAATTTATTTAACACAACACGTCCAAAACTGTTTTTATCTTTATATCCACTCAACAAAAAAAATAAAAAATACTACACAACTAAATATTGAGACAAGTAGCATAGCGATGTTAGTACTGGCTTGGTTTAGTTAGGGTAATATCTTGGCTTAGTTTTAGGTAATCATTCGAGCTGGAATGCTCACGGGGAACAACCAAGAGACAAACTTTCTAGATCATGTTTTCTACTGCGCCAAGTAAGAAAACTTATCAGTGCTAAGGACACAAAATCAATTTATTACGCGTATTTTAAGTCTCCTCCATTCCGTATTCCTTTCTGGGCTCAAAGTACTATTAGATCAGGAGACAACTTAATTTATTTAAAAAATACGTGTGGCACTCGGGGACTGCCGAGGTAAAGCTATTGCATATCATTTTTAACAACTTATGCAATTATAATTATTTATTTATTTTATTTTTTCTGATATCAGATAACTGCGCTCTATCGGAAAACGTTGAAATTATTCCGAATCATTTGCGGCTGCGGAACCAAATGATTCGGAATAATTTAAACGTCTTCCGATAGATCGCCGCGCACGAATTTTATTCGATAAAGCAAAAAAAACGGATATTATTCTTTGAATATTCGAAAAAAATCGTAGATTAAAAGATATATAATTAAATTATCTTTAAAATGGTGTAGGTTTCATAATAATACGCCAGATAGTATTTGCGTAGTAGTCGTTTTTGTGTTCGGTTAGACCTAATTTCACAAACTGGGGATGGTTTAAATTTTGAGATACTTCAGGTACCAACAGCGTACGCAGAGCAGTCTTGGTATATTGCACCCTGAATATACAATAAAACTGATGAAGGTATTAAAATGTTAGATAACATTAATAGTTTTAAAACTATAATTAATAAATGGCTTTTGAAGTTGGGCGCTCTGGGATGGAGAAGGAACTGTCAATTGTAATTTAATTTGTTAAAAATATTTTATTTATGAAATATTATTGTTATTGTTATTATTATCAAAATAATTTTTATTATTCTTCTATTATAAAAAATATTAGTTGAATCTTAAACATGTTGCAAATATATTGTGAATATTTAAAAAACTCTACTTAATATCTAATCTCTCATCGCTAGTAATAGTCTTCGAATGTCAGCTCGTAATCTTAAATAAGACTCAAATCGCACATCTAGGTACAGGCGTAAGCCTAGTTAGATGTGTGAAGTTGCATGGGATTGGAATGAATCAATTTGTCGCTTTATTTAATTAGAGAGTATTTTTTCCTCTTATGTACCCTTCGATAAGATATGTAAAATGAAATAAATAAAATAAATAAATAAATAAATAATTAAATCATATAATACAGGTATGTTAATGATAAAATTATTATTTTTAGTACAATTTTTGCAATAACATCAATTTTGATATAAAGCGAGGGTAATTTGATTATTAAGGCTTTTGGTATTCTTTATTGAATTCTAATTTCGTGACTTACATGTATTTTCGAATAAAAATGTGGCTCAACCTCATTTTTAATATTATTTACAATATTCGATATAGTATTAGTCTACTCGCATGTTTTATTGCTATAATTAATTAAAGTATTAGGTACCTACTTAATTTTGCTCTAAAATAATGCCTGCACAGCTATAAGTGTTTATTAGATAATATACAATTATTGATTGATTGATTGATTGGCAGGTTTTTAAAAATCTTCCTATTAATTAAATGATATTAAAATGTTCTAAAACAACAATTGAACTTCGTGATATAGTCATTACTAACGTTGGACTGATTTCCATCAAAGTGTGTATTTATATAAAACAAAGCTTGTCGTCTAAGTTTCAGACAAACGCTATACTTACTAATAATAGAAAGATAGGCACCTACTTAGTTCAAGTTTTATTTCATTCTGTGTTATCGCATTATTCTGGACTTTACGGAATAAAGGAATATTTAAACTAACTTTTAAGCTCGGCGTTGAAGTTTTCTGTCGGGGTTGGAAAAAGCTTAAAGGCTATAAATATCTAGATCGCAGGTTGCACGAAATCGCCAAAGGTAAAATATTGATTATATAACGCATTAAATTGCTCAATGCAGTACTAAGACTTAGCAGCTAGGGTTTTACTACGAAACACAACGTGTATATGGCACTCATAGTTCTAAAAATTGATTAATATTCTCTTATGTTCAATATGGCGGCGTTCGTGGTATAACAGTATGGCGGCGCATTTCAGACGGTGCCTTAAACACGCCATGATATCCTATATCAAAATAAAATAATAATATTATAACAAGCGAATTTTTAAATCATAGGTCTTATTATTTAATTTTATATAGAAACAGATGTCAATTTTTAATTCGGTATACAGGTTTCGATACGTAACAATTACCCACTTTGATGTTCAGATAGGCTAATAGAGTGTCTTTCAACCTTTTTTAGATCGCCAGCCCCTTTTTGGTAGAAATAAAACAAAACCTTACGCTGCCGCCTGACTGAAAGTTAGTTTTCTCGACCCCCCCTTTAGTCTCTTCCACGTATGTAGCTGTAAGCATCGAATAAATAAAGTTTTTGTAAAAACAATGGCGAAAACCACATTAACTTTAACTGTTTTTTACTTTCGAAGCTGTACCTAACTGTTTCAATTTACAGTTTCAACGTAAAGTTTTTTAAAAGCAATAGCAAAACACATAGTAAATAAGTTTCTCTTCCGAAGCTGTAAATGTTGGCATATTAGATAAATAAAGATATTGCAATATTTCAAATTTATATTTTTAGATAGTCTGCGACCCCCATGGGGTCTTTTCGCGACCCCCTGGGGCTCGCGACCCACCGGTTGAAAACCACTGGGCTAATAGATGGGATTCTATATCTCTGTATTATCATTGATTATAACGCGTATTAGATTGCAGAACATCGTACTAGAATTTGGCAACCAAGATTTTACTACGAAACGCAACAAGTACTCATCGGTCCAAAAATTGATAATTATTATTATATATGATTATATATAAATATGGCGAATTTCGTGGTAAAACAATACGGCAACGCAATGTAGATAGCTTTCTAATTATATCTATACGATATAAAATATTAGTAAATGACAAACTAATTTTTAAATCATACATAGCTCTTATTATTTTAATAATACTTACTATAGTGGTTTAAAAAAAGGGGTATACAGGTTTCAATACGTAATAATTTCGAACTTTAATGCTTAAATAGACTAATAGATGGCATTCTATATCTCTGTATTATATCTTTGATGTAATCATCATATATAAAAATAATGTCATAGATGGCACTAATAATTTAAGTTGTTATTGTTATCATTCTAAGTTATAATTATTTATCATTGGTTTTTATGATCAATCAGGACATTAATTATCCATGTTACTATAGATGGTCAAATAAATTACTATTAGTTTCGCCGGACAATGCTGTCAACTCTACCTGCATGTCGCCAACGTAGACAGATTACCAAAACGTAATTATGTGTCGAGCAAACTAATATGCTATATAATCAATGGTAATACGGTAATGGAGAGTGGGGGATTGGTGCCACCCAAAAATAAGATATTGCTTGTGACAAACTGACCTAAATAGTGATAGCCCTATGAGTACTTAGGACATAGCAATATTATCTACTGTTTCCGGGCAGATGGGAGCTAATGGGCCCTGTTGGAGTTGGCCACGAAGACCTATTTGTTCAAGGTCGGTCACACTCACGGGCCAACACCTACATATCCGGCGGCCTCCACTCTGACCTAGGTGCCCCCAGGAGACAATCTTTTGGCGCTCCTGGACGGTTGATTCCGAAGAAGAAAAAGAAAGACTTGAACGCTGCGAGTACTGCGTTTGCCCAAAAAATGCCTACCCCCCGTTAGTTTTTATAATTATCCGCCGCGCTGTCAGAACGACAGCATATATATTTTTCAGAGGTTTTGCGACTATGTACCGCTTTTAATTATCGCCTTCTTAAACCGCGCGCAAAAGCAGAATAAAAACTACGCGAAAAAACTAATCCGCGTCGAATGGGTCGTGTGTGAGACATTTTCGAAGATACTTGCATGAGAAATACACCAGCAGGCACCTCGATGGTCCGTATCAGTGCTGGGACTTCCAGATAGGCGAGGATCATCATCACAGGTCAGTCGGTGTTTTACAGACATATATCTGATTACGTGTTGATGTTTGAGGGATTTGCGCGCATCGATTTCGTCTCATTTTCTAAAGTACCCACATAGTAGAATCTATTAATTTATTTTAGTATAATTTATTCACGGTTATGATCCCGCCGTTGTTCAACTATTTACAAGTTGAACAACCAGATAGTATTGTCTGTTTAAACTAATAGCCGTTTATTTGGCCATCTAAAATAAACTTCATAATGAATGGTTTTTTTTTATAAAGGAGTGACTGATTAAAAAAAACAATTAATTACCAATGATAACAATAACAGCATTCAATTATTAGTGCCATCTATCGCCTTTCTTTATAAGCTGATTACGTCACAGAAATAATACGGAGAAAAAGAATGCCATATATTAGTCTATCTGAACTAAGGTGCGTAATTATGGCGTATTGAAACCTGTATACCAAATTAAAAATTGTCATCTTTATGTAGTAAGTAATAATAAAATAATAGGACGTATGTTTTTTTGTTGGTTGTAATATTTTTCTATTTTGAGATAGGATACCATGCGCCATCCACCGTAATGCATACCACGAACGCCGCCATATCGAACACAAGAGTAAAACAATCAATTTTAGAAACTATGAGTGTTACAAATGCATCGATTTCCAGTGAAATACACTGACACAATTCAGTTATTATTTTAACTCGTGTAGCGATGAATCAGCACGACGAAACAATACTTTTACTCGGAGTATTTCGGATTGCACCATTTACCGGCCTATACAAACCGGCGAAAAAGCAACCAAAGTATCATTCCTCGAGTGGTCGTATCTCCAGGTAGTGACGGCACACGTCGGTGTCCCGGCTTCTCGGTCACAGTTCATTCCTCGCGTGATCACCTCCCCCAAGGTTGCGACGGCATACTCGGTACCCCTCTCACGAGGTCGGTCAACGAGTCTGGCTCCTTGGTTTCCTTTCCTTATCTTTTCCAGTCACGAAGCTGTAATGATATAAAATCGAACGCCTCCTGTCAAATAAAATACTTAATATCTAAACCAAACCAAAGCCATGTAAGCACACCTATTGCCATCTATACGCAGCAATGGGAAGGCAAGGTGAATGGTCTTCAAAACGTAAAAGTAGTAATTAGTCGATTCATTCATGATCCCAAAATTTAAATCAATTTCAAAACGTGTAGCGACATCTAGCGGCATACGCGAGAAATGTTACCAGTCGATAAGTAGATAAACTGTAAAATAAATTTTACCGACGTTGACAGGGAATACAAAAATATATTAAAATAAGATTAAAACTCAATAAAACAATGAAACGTTTATATATTCGTTAAAAATGAAGCGTAATAGCAATAAACCACTAAATAAAATAAAACTAAATAGGCTTTAGAGAAAAATAAAGGAAAAATCGATGATTAAAGAAACGCCGAAATCACATACAAAAATGGGTCTTCAAAAGATGCATGATAGAAACACAGGATATTTAGAAAGATTTCAGCGACGACACGCACTATAGACGTAGTATAGAATAAGCACTATCCTCTGAAACGAAAGTAGAATCTGAAAACAGAATAAATAGTTAGCAATTGATTTAAATAGAGCAGAAAACGAATACGCAGCCGGCTAGAAACTGACAGTTCATATTATGATTAAATTGTCGTACTTTTACAAGAAAAATCGCCACTATAGACGATAATGCTAATTACAGCCTATATAGATAGAACACACAGTAGATAGACCTACTAGAATAAAGCCAATGAAATAAGCTATTTTATGAAGCAGAGCATATATTCTGTACGATAGTTTACAGGGACAATTTAATGTTTGAAACTGAATAAATGACGATTTGACGGAAAAATAAATCCGAATTAAACACGGCAAGAAAGTGTTGCCATGTTTTGACATCAAATAGAGTCGGAATATCGTACAAATTTTGATCACTAGAGGCGCTGTAATTCAGAAATAAAGGAAATTTTAAGGTGGACCACTAACAAAAAACAGACGAGCGTCTCAAGGAGCGTCATATGCATATTTGGCGGGAAGTTTTGGAGGGAAAGCCATATCTAAAAAAACCGACGATAATACAAATATTAGAGTATACAGAAAGAAGAAGCAAGTTAAAAAGGTCATAGGTGACATATTTTTAAAGGAAACGGATGAGTAATTTCGATGTGAAAAATTGTTTTCAAATTGGGTCACTGAAAAACCTACTAACGCCGAATAACTTTTTATAAAAACCATATGGGGTTATAGCAGAAAAAAAATGAATAATAATAGCCATAATAGTTAATGAAATAGACATACTTTTTGGAAAAATATACATGTACCTTTAGAAGCACATAGCGCCGCGAGGAGGCAACATAAAATTAATATATATGCAGAAATTAGATGCAGGGGTTACAGATTACAAGGGAAAAATAAGGAAATCAGCTCAAATGAGTGAATTAAAGAAATAAGAGTGCAAAAATAGCTCGATGTGCACGAAATGGTACGGAACCCCAATGTGGAAAAACGATAGTTGGTAACCAGAAAGAAAAAGCATGATGGCCGCGTTATTTTGCATAGGAAGGGGTGAAAAGCACATCTAAAAATGGAGAAATTGCCGTATTTTGAAGGGTATAAAAAGGCGGTGGGCGATGCCAAAATCAATTCAGTTTACCAGGAGATCCACCGCGTAATAACCTCGTCACCCAAACGTCGAAAAAGTGCCGGAAAATGTAAAAGTTCAAGTTAAAACGAGGGAATGTGGGCAGAAATGCTGTCCACATTCCCATAAAAAATCATGTAGAATCTAAGTGAAGTTTTTTTAACACATATTTATTTTATTAGAAGCGGTACATCAAATATTTGGCGGGAAAGCCAACAAAATTAAACAGTGCTAAAAATTCGACGAGAAATCGACGTAAAAACAGTAAAAAACCCTCTATAAGAGACGCCACGTACATCAATTATTTGGCGGGAAAGCAAAAATATTAAACAGTGCTAAAAATTCGCCGAGAGATCGACGTAATAACAGTAAAAACCCTTTATAAGCGACGCCACGTACATCAATTATTTGGCGGGAAAGCAACAATATTAACCAGTGCTAAGATTCGACGAAAGATCGACTTAATAACAGTAAAAAACACATTTATATAGACGCCACGTACATCAAATTTTGGCGGGAAAACATAAGCATGCAGAATCAAACAGTAGAAAGATAGAAGAAAAAATTAAAGATATTCTTTTTATATAAACATTCACGAGGAGATCATATAAATGAACCAAGACAGACATTCGCAATAGATTTCGAATCACAAAGACAACTTCAAATCAATTACATCTTTCAACAGAACGGGGCGAAAACAATCGTACGAGACGGCCGACATCCCTACGATGCAGCTGTCAAAATTTAAAAAAACAGTTTGTTGTTGTTATGTGTTAGTTATTAAGAAGTGTATAAAGGTGTTAAATTAGTGTAAGGTATGTGATATTGGATTGGATGGCTGCTTAATACAAGTAAGATTGTTCAAATTATTATAATTGCAGTATATCCGTGCGTTATAACTGCCGAAGCTGGCCATACTTATAAAACTTGTTATTGTTGATAGTTTTTTTTTATATATTATGCAAATATGTATGTTGTCATAAGTATGAATAAGATTAATGCGTCTTAGACTGTTTCGCGCTATAATTGAAATAGAAAGCCAATACCATCTGCTTTTCGTACTGCCGCTACTACATTGTTAGCGTGAACCTTTTTTTATAAGGCCAGTACTTGATTGGGACTGCAGGCCGTCAATAAAAGACGAAGCCTCATTGATTGAGATACTTGAAACTGCCTGGTTTCACGTGAGACAAAGTCCGTGAACCAGCGTAGCGATAAACTAAGAAAAAATGTATATATGTATGTCGTAATTCACTCTACATACCAATTAATTTAGGATATGATAAGTTGTTTTTTTTGTGCTATATTGCGTATTGTCATATTATCCTGTTATTGTTATTTAATGCAAAGCTACAAAGAGAGCCATAATATATGTAAATGAATTGTATCAACTAAAAATTTTATTTTACAATATATCGAATATTTTGCCGGAAAAAGTGTTCATATTTTTTAATCAAAAGAATACCATACCTGAGAATACAAATAGACTGAGCTAAATCGTAATTAGAAATTGATTCGATAGATCAGATGCAGCACTAACGGATGAACGAACGCAGTAATGGAGTAAGCGGGATTGGCGCCTTTACTATAAATTTATCTCGTGATCCAATAGATGTATAAAAAAAAAAATAACTCCTGAGTTCACAACGCCCTGACGGAAGACTGTAGCATCCGTCAGTGTGATAAATAGTGCAGCGACAAATCAAACAAAGTCCGATATTCAGTAATGATCAACAGCGTACTTATAAGGACATTATAAAAAATCCCAGCTGATTGGAGCAATCGTCAATCGATATTGAGAAAGTGACTTAAAACTATTAGCATACATTGATCTGGAAGTATCTAACTATAGAACACCTTTGATAATCCACTAGAAAGGAATTGTGTCATAGAACATCAAAAATCAATATTTCTCATCGAGACGAGATCTTAAAAGTGTATGTTACAAGCCGATCCTAATTTATAAACCTCAAATTGATTCAAACTATCTAAAACCAAGTGCATAAGGGTCTAACAAATTGGTCTAGACACATAGAATACTCATTATTATTCTTCTTCTTCTTTTGGAGAATACATTTTAGTCAGGACAGGAGAATTTCATATATGAAGGAGCACGTACAAGAGGAAACAGGGCTATTGAATTAAAATCTCTATTCTCTGCATACTTTGAATATCTTTATACATATATTAGCATCATCCTCTTCTTTCTAGTCACTTCTCCGTTCAATTTTACCTTCTTCATCAAGCGCTTATCGCTGATGACACATCGCGCGCACGTTTAAATAAGTAGTAATAAAATAAGTAAAAAATAAACGCTACAAAATGGCTTGCCCAAAGTGGGGCCGATCATGATCATTGCGAGATATTGTCATCTGACATCTTACATCTTACAAATTAAATTAAAAATTAATAAATTAAAAAATAAATTCTCTAAAATTCGCTACAAAGCATAAGTCTGCAATGCCACAACTCGAGCCGTGCCCAGTACAAGATACTAGGAGCACAAATACAATCCTCATCCATATACCCGGATTTGTTATACGTTTCTATAATTTAAGCTTGTAGTAATACTGGCCTAATTTAAGCCTGTAGCAAGACCAGTAGTAATACTGCTGTGCATTGATTTTTATATTTTAATAATGTATTTTTGTATCACAAAATTAGAAGTGTAAGACTAGAAAAATAAGAGTTTGTCTCGCCAACAAACTGAATACCAGTTTGGCAAGATTGTAATATTTAAAAAAATGTATTTTTTTCTATGAATAAAATTATAAAAAAAAAACCCTCGTAACCGCAGTCGCGCATCAATACACTCGCGACGACATAACCTATTCGGGAAGCGTTATAACTGACAATAGCAAACTTTCAATCGATTCAATAAATACCTTCTACTTCATTCAAAACCGGCTTTCAATACGGAGATAACTCGTAAATTGATACCACCACCTCACACCGAATAATCTGGAGTTTAGTGTGGGGTGGTTCCTCGCAGATCTTAGCTGCCAAAGCGTAGTATGGCATTGAGCGATCTAATAACCTATATAATCAATGCTTATTCCAAAGTAAAACCCCGTATCTTTGTGGAAAGGAAATGATGGAATCAAGAATAATGTAGAAAAATCTCGTATTTTAAGTTACGAATGCGTAATGAAAGTCTCATCAATCCCTCTCTTGAGATAAATAAAACAAGATTACTAGAAATGACTACGGGTTTGAAGGCTAATTTCCTGTATTTCATATTTTACAGAAAAAGCGTACTTGAAATGTGCGATGGAAAAAATCTCGCCGGGTTATTACGTCGGGAAATTATTGAATCTGGAAATTACACTGGCTCTTTTATAAGATTACCCTTAAATTAAAACTTTGCAGCGTGTAATGAACTTTGGTCTAATTAGATTATTTTATTACTAAAAAGGCTATGCTCGCTCCGGGCGTACAATTCGGAGCCTCCATCTCGCGGTAGCATGTCATGAGTTTAATATCATCTAGATTTGGATGTGTGTTTTAATGTAATTAAGGAATTTTACTTTTCCAGCCCACCAACCGATGAGAAGGGAACGTATTGTGAATGCACTTGTGTTAATGGTACTTTAAATGGGTACTTTATATTTTTTGCTAATTTAAAATGTATTAATGGCTATATTAATGTTAATTTATAAAATGTTTTTTTATATAAAGAATATGCTGTATACATTTAGTTACTAAAAAATAAATAAATAAATAAATAATATGTCTGTGTGTATATAGCTGGCAGGCCACGAGCGCCTACTTCCACCGCGTGAAGGTTATATAAAACATTAAAATGTATGAAATTCCTACAGTTTATATAAATTGACCTAATTCCTACAATTTACATAAATTTACCTAGTTCCTACGATGTTCCAAACCGCCGCTAGTGTGGGCTCAAAATTGTCACTTATTGAAAAACGTAGAAAATGCGGTGTAGCCGCGCTATAGCCTTTATATGCCAAAAATATTTTTTTAATGATTTCATTAGGTCATAGCATTGATTTTATTACACTATAAAATCAATGGTCATAGTAAACGCATTTGCAAACGCCTGTCAGGTGCGTAGTCGGCGAGCCATCTAGTTTTTGAAAAAAACCGAGAAACTCCCACGTTAGCTACATCTGCTAATTGTGAATAAAACAATGTGTTAAGTGATAAGATAGTACAGTATGCGAACGGCAATGAGGTATCATGTTAGAGGACGTTGAAGGGGAAGGGATACAGGGGTGTGTGGGGGGTGGGGGAGGGGCAATTTTCTAATTACGATTAAGGAATAGGCACAGATATAGAATGAATTGTTTTAGGCGTAGTTTTATTGTACATTTAAAAAAAAAACGGAAGGTAGCATGTCATGAGTTTCAGTGTCAAGGCTAATTTAGCGGTAGCATGTCATGAGTTTAATATCATCTAGATTTGGATGTGTTTTAATGTAATTAAGGAATTTTACTTTCCCAGCCCACCAACCGTCGAGAAGGGAACGTATTGTGAATGCACTTGTGTTAATATGTCTGTGTGTGTGTATTCCAACACGATAGTTCCCAAACACAATCTGATTGAGCTGAAATTTAAGTCCAATCGATCCACTAGAGGGCGCCAAAGTCATATCTTAATTTCGACATATTGGACTTAGAGACATGACATTTGGTACACAGATGACTTGTTAAGCAAAATCACATTGTGAAATTTTGGATAGAATATCTCATATACAAGCTACGATAATAATATTAAAATTCCGCCATACAATTTAATCAAATATTAACGGCTCGGTTTACGTGGTTCGTTTTCCGCTAGCCTAGCTGCTAAATTAGCTAAATTAGCCTAAAAATAAATTTTTACACTCCACTCAACTTTTTCCTCTGCATTTCCACTACCCATTTCCTTCCACTCTTTCCTCTTTTCGCCAAATTTCTCTCAATTCCTCCCTTTTTCAACTCTCTTCTACAGCATCGTCTTTGTCCAACTCTCTTGTCTTGATGCCCGATGGTCCAGGTTGGTGCTGCGGTGGCTTCACCCCAATGCCACCAAGAATTTCTCCCCTGCTTCGGTGATTTCCACTGGTGTTGAGTTGAAAACCGGCGAATCTAGGGTAAGAGGTCGGAATGTCTTGGAATATCTTCAGCAACATTACTTTGAGTCGGGTGGATAAAGAGTATTACAGCTTCTTGACGACATAGGTCGTTCAAGGACAGAGAACGAACTTCAGCAAGTCATATCTTTAAAAAAATATAAATATTTCTGCATAACTTTACAATTATACTATATAATATGATATAAGATATTAACAAAATGTACTATATCGTAATATAATGCAAAAGAATAATACTATAATATATTTAGATCGTTATATTTATATATTTGTGTATGTATATATATGTATGTGTGTATGTGTATATGTATCTATATGAGTACCTACGTCAGTTAGGCTTCTCCACCTAAGCCAGAAAATAAGTCGTATGCCCAGATACAGGCTATATTTGACCTAGTTGGGTATGCGCTGAGCATGGTCATGTGAATGTGGGCCGTTGTTTCTTCGCACCATTACTCGGTATGACCATTTTTATGTGTTTTATGATTATGTTTGAAACAAATAAATAAATAAATCAATAAATAAATAAATTTGCTTCGCCAGGCTGGTTTCTATATCGAAAAATGGCATTTCCTACGTTTTTCACTGTGACAAAAACTGATCATTTTGTGCGAGCTCTAACTACAGTTTGAAACATCTTAGGAATTACATACGTCGACACATGTAGATTCATGGAATTTATGTATCCTTTTTTTTTATATAGAATAGCCATCATCAAAAATGCATTATTCGTGGGTATATAAGAGAAAAACTAAAATAGGTACAAAAAAAATGCTGATTTTTGCGATTTCTGGAGTTAACGCAACTCTGTCGGGGTGAAAAATTTGAAAATCTGATTCAGCGACCAAACGTACATATAAAACCGTTAGGAAAAACAATTCCGGACTTTTTCCTGGAAACGTCCAGTTTGGATCTCTCTCTTGGATATGCTTGGACTAAATACATGTAAAATAAATTAATATTTAAATCGCAGCGACTTCAAAGTTCCGCTCCGCTACGATGTCGTGAACTAATCCGATATTTCGTCGCGTCGCGTCGATAAAGCCTCTACCCTATTTATACTACTTACTAGCCAGCCGGTAAGCCGCTTAAATGGCCTCTTTTCAAATAAGAGGTTCGGTCGGCGATTAATTGGTTAATAGGCCCATTAGTTGGCCGTTAAAACTGGCTTCAACGGCCAACTTTAGCTTTAGCAAAAGCTAGAATAATTAAATTTGATGGAAAAATATATTAACATTTTCACTCATTTTATTTTTCGTTTATCGTGATTTCTGTTTTAGCGCGGCTAAGCGTTGGTTATTATCACAGTCTTTTACTTTCTCGGTCCACCAACCAACTAGGAGGGAAAGTAAGGGGAAGTCCCCTAACACCGGACGGCACCTAGCGTGGGACACTGATAGTATCTCGACAAGTCGAGGCGCAATCGATACAAAGACGTAGGAAAAGAAAATGCGTACGCTTTCCAGCACCCTTTTCACCCGTATCGACTTGTCGAGTTACTATTAGTCTCTGACGCTAGGTGCCGTCCGGCGTTAGGGGACTTCCATATTGTGAACTTTTTTCGGGATGAAGATGGAAATAACCACATTTAGCCCTCCTGAGTCTGTCTGTTTCTGTGTTCCTGCGTGTATTCCTCCACGACATGTATATTATGGTCCCGCTTCGTAATTATGTAATCGACTGCCATCACAAAAACATTTTCACGCTGGGCCGGAGTTGTTATTGAATATTTTATGGCAAAGATTTTGGATGATCGTCCCGAGAGGCGTTATCAGAGAACGCAGATATAAATATGATTTAGAGTCACATTTTATTAAAAAAAAAAAAATAAAAAATGGCTTCTTGACGACATATGTCGTTCATGGACAGAGAACGAACTTCTGCAAGTCATATCCTAAGAAAAAAATATATTTCTGCATAACTTTACTATTATACTTTATAATATGATATAAGATATTAAACAAAATGTACTATCTTGTAATATAATGCAAAAGAATAATACTATAATATTTTTAGATCGTTATATTTATATATTTGTGTATGTATGTATATGTATGTGTGTATGTGTATATGTATCTATATGAGTACCTACGTCAGTTAGGCTTCTCCACCTAAGTCAGAAAATAAGTCGTATGCCCAGATACAGGCTATATTTGGCCTAGTTGGGTATTCGCTGAGCATGGTCATGTGAATGTGGGCCGTTGTTTCTTTGCACCATTACTTTGTATGACCAGTTTTATGCGTTTTATAATTATGTTTGAAACAAATAAATAAATAAATAAAAATAAATAAAAATTACACCCACTCAGGCCGATCTTGAGGCGCTGTTCCCATAAAATATACTCCTACTTCGGGTACATGTATTAGAAGTCCTGGCTTGGCTATGCATTTCTCTTGCTTGACAATCAACGCCATCCACATTGAGATGGTTACTGAGTCAACCGCAGTAAGCCACTCGAAAGTGTCGTGGATGAACTTCTGTGTGGATGTGCGTCTGTGTGTATTCCTCCATGATAGCGCCCAAACGCTTCATCTGATTGAGGTGAAATTTGACAAGCAGGCATCATTCGGTCATAGCAAGAGTTGAAAAAAATTGTAGTTCAAACAATCGGTCTACCAGAGAGAGAGAGAGCGCTAGTCATACTTCAATCTCAAAATATTGCAGTTAGCGACTTGAAGTTCGTACCGAACAGATGCATTGTTGGACCAAAATCACGCTGGGAAATTTTGTTTGTAATATCTCGTATACGAGCGATTGTTAAGACAATACAACATAATTGTTGTAAAAATGTAATTTTAATACTACGGAAATACTATCAAAACATGCGACCCTATTTATGCACAGATATTGCACAATTTCTTTTCGTTTCGGATGAAAATATTCTTATTCTTTCTATATTCTTCTTCTTCCGTGGGTTCCTATGCCGCCTTATCTAGAGTGCTTTAAATTCGAAGAAGATAAACCAAGTACCTACTCAGAATGCATTTATATGAAGTTTCGGACTTGTCTATTCTTTTCTTCCGATATTCTTCATCCATTGGTCCCTATCCCACCCTATATCTAGTCGAGGGGGATTAGGGGGGGGGGTTAGGGGGGATTTTGTGGAGGGTTGGGGTGGGATTGAAGGGGAAGGGTTGAAAGGGGGGGGGGGAGGTGATTGAGGTGAAATTTGACATGCAGGCATCATTTGGCCATGGCAACAGTTGAAAAGGTTGTAGTTAAATTCCAGGTTCCATCCGGTTTCACCAGGGTGCGCACTAATCATATTTCATCAGGGGCAGCTCATCAGGGCAGTGATTAACTGTTTACATTATCACTATTCGCGCTTGTCGCTGACTCTCCCTTTCAATCAGGTCAAGCTCCTTCCCAAAGGGACATCACGCTCAAAATCCTTTAATATCCTTGGCAGTAGCCAGTATGCCAGCAAAATAGCCAAGTACTTACATATTTTTTATCATGTGTAAACATTTATTTATTCTAAACTAGCTGACCCGGCGAACTTCGTACCGCTTAACAGTCAATGAATGTCGTGTTACAGATTAGATGAACTTAATTTGTGATTTTATGAAAGTAATACAATGAATACAAAATAAATAATAAGTTCACTACTTTATTAAGATAATAACACAAAAAGAAATATAAAAGTACAAAAATTAAGTATATCAATCGCGTGTCAGCAAGACATGATTGAATTAAACTATTTACATATTGTGCAGCATGGGATGCACTCGGTTTAATTTTCTTCATTGAAGCTCCTTGTGATATACGACACTTTTTGTTTTTTTATCAGGCGCAAGAACAAATAAAGCGGATGATTTGCCGACACGTGAACATGCCACGTACAACTGACCATGAGTAAAACACGGATTTACATTTTGTATGGGAAAATGTTTTTTCTTTTATTTTAATTTTTCGTCAATTTTTCAATTTTCGTTTTTAATAGTTATTCTGTTATTCGGGACGGAGACAAATACAACAAATCAAAAACCATGAAAATCGGTTCAGCCGTTCTCGAGTTATGTGTTCGAACAAACCCGACTTCGTTTTATATTCGTTTTTAATATTTATTCTGCTATTCGGGATGGAGACAAATACAACAAATCAAAAACAACGAAAATCGGTCCAGCCGTTCTCGAGTTATATGTGTTTTATATATTTTATATAGATTTTTAAACTTAAATTAAAGGAAATATATTTCCGTATGTAGTATAGTTACATATATTGTTTCGAGATTATACAACAGTTCTTCTGTCAGCGAATTTGGAGCCACCATACACATTAGCAAAATATTTTTGTAAATTATTATCTGTATACAACTTATACATTACATTACATTACATTTACGTCGTGTCCAATTGGTGGCTAAAAACCGCTCTTGGACGTGTCAAAATATTTGTGTTTTAAGTAGTAAGTGTCTTTACTACTTTAATCTTTACGTTACATACATATTTTAATTTAAAAAAATATATAGTATCTAAGAAACTTTGGAACCTACTAAAAGTTATTCGTCGTAGAATCGTATTACAAAACAAATTAAAGAATAGTCAATGGCTGCCTACTAAACACACAATAATTAAAATAGTCAGTTAAAAAGTTGAATAATCAAAGCAGAAGCCTAACAATTGAAATAGTCAATAAATCAAATATTATTTAAAGTCATTATAGTTCCTTCTTTAAATACATTAGCCCATGTATGGCTGTAGTCCATTTGAATACAAGTGAAGCTTAATTGGCTCTATAAAGACTGCTACGAACCCTTTATCTGCGGTTAGCAGCAAGTAGACACTTGCATACTCACACTGCTACATATATTAATGTGTAGGTGGTTTAGTTTCACAAACCCTACTTTCCGAAAAGTTACTTACAAACATACAACAGTTCTATAAGTACATCTTTTGGTGATCTGAAACCATTCCCGTAGATTAAAGAGCCAAGATGTTCTTGTTGTTTCGGAACTAATATTCCTGTTATTTTGCCTTGAATTATTAGCTAAAGTTTGTATCTTTCGGAATGTCGCATGAAATGATCGAAGTATTCGAGTTTGCTTTTTTTGCTCTCGATATAGTATGTATTCAGTATATCATGAATATCAATTAAAGCGAGTTATCGCGTATTAAAATTCGTCAGTTGCTAGTAATATATGGATATAGATATAAAACTAATCAAGCAGGAATATTCATTTGACAGTAGCGTTGACTAAAGTCGGCTTTACACGGCAGACAAATTAAAAAAAACAAAACTGATTATACATATAAAATAAATAATCAATATATAAATAATAATAGTCATCTTAGGCACTCTATACAAAAATAATTACAAAATAGAAAGTATCAAAACAAAATTGAAAAAAAAACAACGTATGTAGATAGTCAGGTATGTTACGGTAAACATTGTAATCTACATATTAAATATTAAATTCATAATATTATTATTTTTGTTGAAAATTATGTTTTTGTTTTTTTTTAATTCAACAATAAAACGAAAATGAGGTAGCCGAAAGTTACAGATTAATGTTAACCCCATTTAAAAGAATTGGCATGCTCAATAAAATCACCCAGCTTATAGAAAGCATGTGTTCATTGCAGCTTTTGTTTAATAAAATGCTTGGATAAGAATAGATGTGTATGTACTAAATTAAGCAAATCTGCAACAGTCTCCTACTTAGGCATAACGGTAGATGAGAAGCTATGTTGGGAAAATCAGATTGCAAATTTGAGTTCGAGAATTAGAAAGCTGGTTTATGTATTTCTTCGGCTGCGCAACATTCTGTCCAAAACAACCATAAGAATGGTATACATGGCCTTGTGTCAGAGTATTTTGTCCTACGGAGTCGCGGCATGGGGCGCTACTACTAATGATAATCTGGATAGATTGACAAAAGCGCAGAAATTATTATTGAGAGTAATTCACAGGAAAAACCGGCGTCATCCATCTGCCTTGTTATTTTCCCAATCCCATGTGCTATCAGCTAAACAGTTATTCATTAAGCAAGCGCTTCTTGCATTCTACAAATCTAGAGATGACCACGCCCGAACTCAAAACAATCTGAACACAAGAATGTCCGCGAGTATCAATTATATAATTCCGTCAGGACAACATTTGCCCAGAGACATATATTCTACATAGCCCCAAAATTATATAATTCCCTTAGTGAAGACATGAAAAATTATCCTAACATAAAAATATTTAAAGCAAACCTTAATAGATGGCTACTTAACAAGGGATATGTAAAATCTGATCAACTTCTTTGCAACGCACGACAATTTATTTAGTATCACTTATCTATTTTTCTTAATAAAATTTTATTAAATTACAACTATAAATGTATATATTTATTACATAGCTATATTTTTTATAAAATTGGTATATTTATGTGTATATACAGGTGGTGGGTCCAAATAATTTATTTAAAAAAAACACTTCATTTCTTAAAATTGCATAAAAATATGCACATCTAGAGACGGGCCAAATTATCGCCTAGTTAGATGTGCTATTGGCAGTAAAGGTCATGTAAGATGTGTTAAACCTCCCTATATTAATTATTAAATAATTTATATAATTATTATAAGATTACATGACCAATGAATGAACTGTATACCTAATCCTATGTACCTAAATAAATAAATAAATAAATGTTTCAAACGCCTTTGTATCTTTCTTATGGAGAGTGGTAGCTGGTTAAAGAGCTTGAGCTCAAATATCCAAATAAATTTGTGTTTGTGTAAGGCGTACTTTAGGCAGGACAACATCATCACGTCAGCGTGTATCGTGGGAGTGTATATTTCCGTTTACCCCTTGGTCGTTTATATTAGATTTAGCATATAGTAGACATTTTAAAATATATTCAGAGGTAAAAGTTTCTATTCTGTGATTAATAAAGTGCGGCTGGCAGTGTGTATCACGGGATACACCTGCAATCGCTCTCAGTGCACTTTTCTGCAAAATGAAAACCCTAGAACTGTCTGTGGCATTCCCCCATATCAGTATAACATAAGTCATTTCAGATTGGAAACAGGCATGATACGCGACCAGTGATTTCGCCTGCTAAGAATTTAATCTTTTTTATCACATATATTGCCGAAGAAAGCGTACTACAGATTTTATTAATATGCAAGTTCCAGCTGAAATGATGCACGAACATTATACCTAGGGACTTTGTAGATTTGCTTAATTCTAGAGTACTATTATTGACAGTTACATTGAATGATATAGTAGACGATTTGTATTTTAAAAACTCCATAGTTACGGCTTTTTTTGCATTAAGCAAGTGATTATTCTCTGTGAACCATGACTCCATCGACCCTCACCCTCCATCAATCCTCACTCGTTTAAATTGCAGGATATTCATTATTTATTCTTATATGATAGCTAGAATTCTAAGTGTCATTACATTTGCATAATTACGGTGATATTTTTTATAATTTTACTTTTCAATACCTTGGTTTTACTGTAATGTTTATTAGTAATAAGTGAATAAACAAATAAATAAATAAATGAACTTGTTAAGCTTAACGCATGATTGGCATTTGTTATTAGGCCGTTAAGATTGTTATCGTGATACAGGAAACTTGTATCATCCGCATAGAGATAGGTTTTGGTGTCGGCGGGCATGCAATTGCCTACATCATTGATAATTTTTTAAAATAATAACGGACCAAGAATCGATCCCTGGGGAACTCTGCAGGATATCGTTTGAGGTGTCGAAAATCAATTTATTTCTAATTCTTGCGACCTGCCTGTTAGGTAGGATTTCATGAAATTATTGGCTTTGCCCCGAATCCCATAACTGTTTTTTAATTGATCAGTATTTTGTGGTCAACCGCATCAAATACTTTAGATAGATCACAAAAACTGCCACGGGTTGGAAAGAATTTTCAAAATTGTCATAAGTGTTTTCAAAAGAATTTACAAGCTCCGAAATCGCCTAGGTGGTGGACATATTCTCCCTAAAACGGTTCGTTCGTATCCTTTCTCAAAATAAAATATTAATATAATAACAAACGAATTTATCATTAGTTTACGTCATTTTAATTACAGCTCTTATTATTTTATATTATTTACAAAGGACGTCATTGTTTTATTTGTAATGCAGGTTTTAGTACGTACTAATTACGCGCTTTAACCACCCTACCTAAATTAACGTGCGTGATACGTCCGCTATATTATCGCCCTCACGCAACAAAACGAGCAAGTAAAAAAAAAAAAAAAAAAAACGAACTACACAAAGCGCGCTTGATACGTCAATTGTTCCTACGATTCTAAAATTAAATACAAAAATGGTTGTAAATTTTATTTTATTTTCTTTTATTCAGGAAAATAACAGGGTGTAAAAGTAAGTAGCCAAACAAGATAGATATAAAAATTACACCAGAGACAATTTTCCACTAAATGAACATCAAGATTATTTAAGTGATAAGAGAAAGAAAAAAACGAGAAAAGAAAGAGGATAGGAAGGGAGGGACCAGGAAGGGAAGGAGGAACATAGTAAAAATAAATACATTATGTTGATGGGTGTCCACGTAATTAACAAATTTACCAGTACGATATTTAAAGTTGAGACAGGTATGTTGGTATGAATAAGCACAAGTGCAAACAGTAGATAATAAGCAATAAATTTTAAATATTAAGTGTTAAATATCGCTATCTTTAACAAATTTCTGAATCCAATGTTCGATTCAGCGAAGATATCTTGATTGATAAGATTGATGCGTATCGATCATCGTAAACCCTACACACACGGTTTAAGAAAGAGTTTTTACGGAGTTGTTATTGCAACGGCTAATGTGAAACAATGAGGACTGTCTTGTCGTTCTTGATGGGGTCCGTAAAAGTATAAGCTGGACCAAGTCCATGCAGTTTAATCTGTTGTTTATGATTTTATGTAGGAAGACTAGATCATGGTACATCCTTCGATCAGACAAAGAAGTAAAGTTGTACGAGTGGTGAAGGTTGATGCCGTAAGAATTGTCAAGTGTGAAGTAAAATCTATAGTTTAAATATATCTGTGTCTCGATGCGCTCGATTCTGTTATTATGGATGGCATATGAGGGGTTCCACACTTGCGAGCAGTATTCAAGATGCGGGCGGACGTAGGCATAGTAAAGCGTTTTAATAGTGTGTAAATTAAAAAGTGATTTAGAGGTCCTTAGAATGAAACCCAACATTCCAAATGCTTTTTTCGTTATTATGTCGATATGATTAATAAACTGCAGTTTGTCGTCCAATAGAATACCTAGGTCTTTGATAACGGATTTAGAATGGATGACAATATTAAAGAGTTGGTATTGGTGTTTAATCATATCTCTTTTCCTGGTAAACCGAACCAAGTGGCATTTGTGTACGTTGAGCTGTAGGTGGTTCAGTTTGCAATAGGTAGAAAAGCGATTGAGGTCTTCTTGGAAGTTTAAACAATCTTGTATCGAGCTAATGCGCATAAAGGCTTTCATATCGTCCGCGAATAGAAGGATTTTAGTATGCTTAAAACATTCGTCGATATCATTAATATATAATGTGAATAATAAAGTCCCAAGAATACTACCTTGCGATACACCAGAGGTTACTAATTCTCTATTTGACTTGAAGCCTGCTGCCACTACAATTTGACTTCTTTTACTGATATATGATTTCAACCACCTCAGTAAGTCGCCATGTATACCTATCTTTAATAGTTTCGATAATAGAGTAGGATGGTTTACTTTATCGAAGGCCTTACTAAAGTCTGTGTAGATAGCGTCTGTCTGGTAACGTTTATCCATATTTGTCAGCAAGGTCTCAGTGAACAAAATCAGGTTGGATGTGGTTGATCGTCCTGATTGGAAGCCGTGTTGGGAGTCGCTAATATATGTTTTCACTGCTGCATGTAACTGAGCATATACCAATTTCTCTAGAATTTTACTGAAGATGCACAGTTTGGAGATAGGCCGGTAATTTTCAATGTCGTGTTTAGGACCGGATTTGTAAACCGGAGTGATGTGGGCCATCTTCCATTCATGCGGAAATATGCCTTCGTCTAATGATCTTTTAAATAAGATGTTCAGAGGGTATGCTAAGCTTTTGCCACAACGATTGACAAAAATGGGTGAGATTCTGTCGGGACCAGCACCTTTCCTTAAGTCCAGTTGTTTGATGATCTGGTGAATAATCTCAGCGTTGATAGCAATAGGAGAGATATCAGAGGGTCCGATTTCATCAAGTAAATCTGAGTCGACCGGTGTTTCAAATACAGATTTGAAATAGGTGGAGAATGAGTTTACGATGTCTTGCTTTGAAAATCTGAGACCATGCCGTGATAGGTGGTCCTCTCCGGAAGAGTAGGCGAGTTTTTCAACGCTTTAATAAAGGACCAGAATACTTTAGGATTACTTGATATGCTATTTTCAACGCGATATATGTAGTCATTAAAACAGGATATGTGCATTTTTTTAAATCTGATACGTAACAATTTGTAGGACGATTGATCAAGAGGATTCTTGAAGCGTTTGAATTTGTGGAAATAGTTCTCTTTTTCCCGTGCAACCTTGATAAGCACCGAGGAGTACCATTGCGGATATTTGCTCGCATGGACGAGCTTAGTGGGTAAGTGACGATCGATTAGTTCGAAAAGAATGTTATAAAAAGTGTCAACAGCGCAATCGATGTCACCTAAGAACAAGATAGAATACCAATTAATTGCCAGTAATTCATCCTGAATTAACTTAAATGGGTCTATTGTGTAAAAAAGCTTTCCGGTATATTGTAAACAAGTAAAAATCTAATGAAAAAAAAACCAAAGATTTTAAACTACTTTTTGAATAATAACCCAAAGGCAGAGGGCGGGTAATGTTGAAATAGTTCTTATTAAACAACTTATTTCTGTTACATAATCAGCCTATTTAAAAATGCGATAGACGTCACTAATAATTAAATGTTATTATTTGTTATCATTGTTTAAATAATGGGTTTTGACGTGACAACGTCTTATAAATCGATGGAGCCTGCTGCACGCACGAAAAAACATGACTCATGCGGCGTTACCTCGCTCTGAGGCGTTCCATTTATTATATTTATTATTCAATATAAATGCTGCCATCTACCGGTTGCGACAAGAATTATTTACTAACCTCAGTCTAAAATAGTACGAATGAAAATCACTAGATTGATTTAAATTCTTGACATAATTTCATATGTATTCTTGATATACGGAATGTTATTACTGAACGAACAATTTTCTTGTGGGTACAACGAAGTGCAACGAAGTAAGCAACTTTTATTAAAAAAAAAAAGTATGAAAAGCTATCATTACGATGCGCTATCTAGCGGTTGGTAAAATGTCGCTGATATTGTTTATTTATGACGTATTACCTACCGCTAGATGGCGCAGCGTGCTCAAACGCTTCTCAAACCGTTATTTAACAGTTTGAGGTTTCAAACTTTCAAATTAAAAAAAACAATAAACTTTAAACAATAAACAATTATACAATTATACTGCTATACAATAATACATTTACATGTGTAGTCAAATCGCTGAGTATTAAAGCATATATTTTTGGGTGTTTGTATTAAACAATATCAGAATCTTAAATGAAACTGCTTCAAATGCAACCAACCATTCCATCAGCATTTTCTTATGACGTTGTCACGTTCAACTATCGTCAGTAAACCGACTTTACAGACAACCGATTTTTTTAAAATCAATTAGTCCTTTATAAAATAAACTATTCCTTATCAATGTTGTCATAGATGGTCAAATACATTACTATAAGTTTCACCGGACAATGCTATCAGCGCCACCTGCATCTCGCTGGAGCAAAAGAGTTGCCAAATCATACTATGGTATTGAGCAATCTAATATACTCTATGCGATCAATGATATCACACATAAACCTTCTCAAAAGACGCTCTAACGAACAATGACAATTCATATAAATGTTCTCCTCATCAAAATTCATACAAATGTTCTTGAGTTTAGTACGATTAAACCGACGTACGCTTTTTGGGAACTTTGTTTTATAATTGTTTAGATTGTCTTATGACGCTTCCTTCCTTTTGCCCTTATTCGCTTAACTGATTTTCTCCTCTCGCTAACGAATATGACTGTCGTGTCGTAGCATTGGAAACATTTCCCTGAAATCCCACAGCGACATAACTTTCACGTATACATTTCACACGCAATCGTCATCGCGAGCGGGTCTCCGCCGCACGCTCTATCTGTATGTAAATCGTCTAATGGTGTGGTATGGCCTACCATCGCACGTGTTTTGGCTGGTAATTTGGCCGCCCCTCTGCATTTAATATTTCAACTTATTTACGCGCCAGTTTGTTTGGGCGGCAGGCGATAAAAGAGGCAATTAGCTCGCTAAATACGACGTCAGGTGGTGAAATTTAAATACAACCAAAATGAGGCCAGCAGCACAATTTTATCCTCCTCTTGCCGAAGTGTCATGAGTGCTAAATGTTGGCGAATCTCAATTGGATTGCATGTATGAAGATTCGCGGCCCCAAATAAGGTCACGAATTGTAATAATAAGGTCGCTAACAGAAACAAATCTAACATCCGAATCTATAGTCGATGCTTAAGCTTCAACTCTTGCTTAACCTTCCGTCGGGCGCACCTTTGTCGATATCCTGAACGTCAGGCAAGAAGACTGTATTTTAGTAAGGTATGGTAAGCGCTGAACGGCCAAAGTGTGAATAGATCCAAGAATAAGAAAAAGGAGTACCTAAAAAACACCGCTTCCTCGTGGTCTCTGCTGGCTGCTTCGCTGATGGGTAGCTACCCAGACGCTGGTGCAGATCCGTTTGAACAAACTGTTGTTATTTTTATATATTAAAAAAAAAATCACGGATAGAGATAATCACGACGTGTGATACCATCGCGAACGCGCCAGATTGTTAACTGATTCGACCGTACAAATCTTCCGAGAGATGACACTTTGTAGGTACATATTTTTAGCAGGTGAAGGAAAATATTCGAATAGAGTTAGGGATAGTAATAGAGCGAGATAGGATTAAGGATACACTAGGCGTGTCCACACCTGATCTCACAGTTGGAGGTGTCGAATACAACGGGCGAGCCTCTCACCCCAGGAAGATTTAACGATAATGATCGTTTTGTCTCCAGTTTTGGCAGGATATCGCCGTCTGGATTCAAACATCAGGATACCTCCGTCTTGACTGGCTACGGGCTCTAGGTCGCTTGCGTGGTCCTCTACCTGCCCTATTTCCAGCGGTCATTCAAGTTGAAACTATCGCGAAATATGGCATCTTTTGCCCGGCTCTGAACTCGGGTGGATCAGGTAGGTAGATTAGATAGTCATTTCGAGTGGAGGACGACAGGTCAACAACCACCCTCGCTGCTTAGAAAACAAAGCTGTTTCCAGACTCCCCCGGTTATCTGTCGGAGTGCACAGTCGATTGGTTAACGCCGCACGGTACGCAAACCATTCAGAAGAGCCCGAAGAACGATTCCCGGGGGAAACTGGCCTCCGTGGGCTGTCAGGCTCATTGCGCCCAATACTTATTAAGGCGCGTATTTCCTATTTATTTCATCACATTTGTTTATTTAACTCATTTTATAATATATCAAATCCTAATAGATTAATGTAAGTGCCTTACGATAAATGTTTATTACCTTATTAACATTTTTGAAATTTATTATGTTAATGTCTGTTCTTTTTTGTAATTTTAATTACTTTTGGGTTTTTATACTTTTACATTTATTACTTTTACATTTATTGGATCAAATTTTGCTTATTCTCTTAGTATACATTCATATATAAGTCAGAGATTACTTTGGAGTACATTTAGTTAAGAACGGCCATTTTCACACCTATGCCTGCCAGGCTTGCGCCGGAATTCAAGTAGCCCAGAGTTGCGCCTGACGAAGGGCTAAGTAATAATCGACTGCCTGTTTCCATTCTATAGTCGAGCCAGCAGTATTTAAGGAGTGGCTCAAGCCAAGTACCCATGGACGTTGCTTGAGAAATGCTTGGAAATATCAAACGTGTAACTGCACTGGTTCGTCACGTTTACGGATATCTTTTTTCGTATTCTCATGCCTTTGAGCGTTTTTTTATCAACCTTGCGTCTTTGATTCTTGAATTTGATTTGTTTTGCTATTAGATTGGAAATGTTGTGGATATTTTAACGACTTGGCTGCATTTCAATCGAAACGCCAAAATATAAAGCAAAATGGCGGCTGGTTACGCGGCGTATTTTTTTCAATGACAGGCAG
The DNA here is from genome assembly GCA_944548615.1 of Micropterix aruncella. NCBI lineage: Eukaryota > Metazoa > Arthropoda > Insecta > Lepidoptera > Micropterigidae > Micropterix > Micropterix aruncella. The sequence continues at coordinate 1,555,445 of OX155953.1, read as the reverse complement.
TGAGTTAAAATGCGGAATTTAGCTAACATGTTGAAAGAAAGCACACTGACGGGAGTTAATAAGCCCTTGCTGAGTTGGCCACGAAGACCCATTCTGTTCAGGGTTGGTCACACTCATGGGTCAACACCTATCCGAAGGCCTCCACGCACGAAGTGCGAGCCTGGGTAGGATTCTGGCCTTATGGTTAGTTTTCCCCGGGGAATCAACCTACTGGCGCTCCTGGACGGTCTGCGCACCGTGCGGCATTAGCCAATCGATTGCGTACTCTGACTAACAGTCGGGGGAGTCTGGAAGCAGTACTGCTTCCTATAGAGCGGGGGTGGTTGCGGACCTTACGGCGACTGCTCTTGAAACGACCATCGGCTATCCGATCCTGGGTAAACAGCCGGGCAAAGGATGCCGTGGTCCGCGATAGATTCGGTATACACCGTTTCACCGCTTCGCAAGGGAGAGGACCGCGCAAGCGACCTCGAACTAGTAACCAATCGAGAGACTGGAGTAATCTGGTCGCAATTGGAAGTAAGGGCGTGAGTGTAAGCCCGCCGGGTAACACTCCTGGCTGTCTCGCGGTTAAGGCGTTGGCCTCTTACGGGTTTGTGGCGAAGCTAGACGGTGGACTGTTTTTGTCCTAAGTCTTCTGCGCTCACTCCAGGGAGATAGAACGACTAATCGTTAAAACTTCCTGAGGTGACGGGCTCGCCCGTTGTAGTCGACAACTTTAGTTGACGGAAGAATAAAAACAATGACAATATAAAAAAATCTCATTTACACTAAATATAACACTTTAGTAATTTATTTACGACCTTTTTACAAGAGAGAAATAGGTTTTCTTAATGTTACGGACATTATTTTAAGTATATTGCTAGATGAATCGGGAAGATTCCCGACTGCTAAAGTATTGCTAAGGAAAGTCGGCTGTCTATAGAACCCAGTCGATGCTAAATCATTATTAGACAATGCATGGTTAAGGAATGCTCAAGCACTCAACTATAGATTCAGGTGTAAGAGACATCTGCAAAAGGCCATCGCAGGTATTAAAGCTTTAGTTTATAAAGCTAAATTGTGAACAACACTTTAAATCTGTTGTTTTTTCGGAGACATTAGCAAGTGATTAACATGTATACTAATCATCTAACGTTTAAAAAAATGATGTTTTATGCTGATGTTTAAAAAATATGACATTAGCGTAACAACAAGTAGGGGGAGGATGGCACAATTGATTTACTTTTCCAAACCGTTTTGTTTCGTACTTTCAACCTTGACCTGAAACTGACATACCTCCATCTCGGATCGCGACCAAAGCAAGGAGTTTACTTAATAAAATGTAAATTTTACTTCAAGTATAATTTTATATACTGCCATGACCCAGATACGCGTTTCATCGAATCCCGAATCTGCCAAATCAAAAATCAGGCAAACTTTCGAGGATATTCGCAAACCTTCAAATATCCTTCATAATAATATTGCTGGGCGTTTCGTTCTGTGGCGGATATTATCATAACAGGCGAAAATTTCCTTTTCAGCGAAGACGTTACAACTTTCGTCCGGGCGAAGGCCCTTCATCAATACGTCAATAAAACCAAACAACCTTCACTATTAAGTATATAGGATATCCCGAAGGAGTCTCGCGAATTGATTGGAGCTCAAATCATCTTCTATCTAATAAACCTGTCGAAACTCCGTCGAAATATCCTTAGTATCAAAATCACACAGTGAAATCTGTCAATCTTGAAAAGAAAGATGAAAGTCCTTCTTCGGCCTGCGAATAAAGGATCTCTTATAATTGAGTTTATAATAATATTGTTCCTGATTTATTGTTTACTGTATGTAATACAAGTAAAATTTTACCATTTATTAATATCTTATGGTATACTGATATGGGGGAATGCCACAGACAGTTCAAGGGTTTTCATTTTACAGAAAAGTGCACTAAGAGCAATTGCAGGAGTATCCCGTGACACGCACTGCGAACCATATTTTCTTAAGTACAAAATACTGACTTTTACGTCTCAATATATTTTACAATGTCTACTCTATGCTAAATCAAATATTAACGAACAAGAGGTAAACGGGAATATGCACTCCCACAATACACGCAGACGTGATGATGTTATCCTGCCTAAAGTACGCCTTACGCAGACACAAAAGTCCTTTGGATATTTGAGCTATAAGCTCTTTAACCAGCTACCACTCTCCACAAGAAAGATGCAAACAAAGGCGTTTAAAAGATTTATTAAACAAAAGCTACAATCCACACATGCTTTCTATAAGCTGGGTGATTTTTTTGAGCATGCCAATTCCTTCAAATGGGAATAACATTAATATGTAACTTTCAGGTACCTCATTTTAGTTCTTATTGTTTAATAATAATATTATGAATTTAATATTTAATATGTAGATTACAATGTGTAATGTAACATACCTGATCATATACATACGTTGTTTTTTCCAATTTTGTTTTGATACTTCCTATTGTGTGATTATTTTTTGTATAAAGTGCTTGATGACTATTAATATTCTTATAATAATCTATTTTATATGTATAGATTCCTCATAATTTGTGAAAATAGGTCCCTCATAATTTGTGGAGATTTTAATGAAGACTTCTCCATAAGCACTTCTGGTAGTGAGGCACTAATCGATCTATTTTTATCTTTTAATATGACAAAAGCTGTAAATTTTCCTACTAGAATAAATAAAGGCTCTAGCACATGTATTGATAATATTTTTACAAACATTAGTGACTTCACTGTCAATGAGAAAACGTGTAGTATTTCAGACCATGGAGGGCAACAATTAAATTGGTCTCATAAAAAATGTGTAGCGACTGCAACTCTCGCCATAACTAAAAGAAAAATTACAAGTAATAGTCTGGACCATCTCCAAGAAGCCTTAATGAATACACCCCTAGAGTATAATAACATTACTGATCCTAATTATTCTTTTGATAGATTTCTCAATAACTATATAGCTTCACTGAATCATATAATGCCCGAAAAGCAGATAAAACAAAAGGCCAGAAAGAATTTCAATGACTGGGCCACAAAGGGTATAAAAATATCCAAACAACGAATGCTAATCCTACATGAGAACTTATTAAATAGTAATGATGCCAAGTTAAAAAAATATGTTAAAACATACAAGAAGATTTATAAAAATGTGGTTTGGATGGCTAAACAAATGTATTTGGAGGGTGTTATTAAAAACTCTACAAATAAAATTAAGGCTTCTTGGAATGTTATTAAGTCAGAGACCTCGCAACAGATGTCGGTGGCCTCCAGCGTCTCCTTGAATGTAAATAATTATCAGTACGACAATCACAATAAAGTTGCCGAATTATTTAACAATTATTTTGAGGCTATCGGCGGAATCACACCGTCCAATCAGTCAACAGGTCCGACTTCAGCTGTTAAAATTTTGGAAAAATTCCGACCCAGAAACCCAGACTGTTGTGTATTGTCCTCGGTGACTAGGGAGGAGATTATAAAAGTAGCCCAATCACTTAAGCCCAAGTCGTCGACTGACATGTGGTATGTGTCCAGCCGATTACTAAAGTCATCAACGCCTGCACTAGCAGATTATCTTTGCGCTCTGTTTATTCATGCATAGTAGAAGGCACCTTTCCGGACAAATTAAAATTGGCAAAAATTATACCTTTATTCAAAAAAGGGTGTCGTGATAACATAGATAATTATAGACCGATATCCATATTACCGGCCTTTAGCAAAATTTTTGAAAAGTTAATATTGAATCGCATTACTACATTTTTCGACACTCACGACATTATTAACAGTAAACAGTTTGGTTTTCGGGCAGGATTATCGACTGTTAATGCTACATCGAAACTACTGCATGAGTTATTGAATGGGCTGGATAGTTCAAAAACAGTTGTTGGTCTATTTTGTGACCTATCAAAAGCATTTGACTGCGTTAACCACAATATTCTACTGAATAAATTAGAACACTATGGTATCAGAGACAAAGGGCTAAATCTAATTCAATCATACCTGCAAAATAGGTATCAAACGACAGAAGTAAATGGAACAAGAAGCCAACCGATTCTGGTAACAAAGGGTGTACCTCAAGGTTCCATTCTAGGTCCATTTTTATTTTTAGTGTACACCAATGACTTGCCGGGATGTGTGTCATCCGAGAATGATGACATTACACTGTTTGCAGATGACACATCTCTTATCTTCTGTGACCAAAATAAGGAATCATTAATAAATAGAATTAGGTATACGATTGATCAACTTTTGATTTGGTTTAATTCTAATGAATTACGTCTAAATATTACAAAATCAAAAATAATTCCTTTTCGCTTAAGACCTGCCAATGTTGACTATTTAAATGAATTACACGACTATTTTGAAATCGAAATCACAGAAGATATAAATTTTCTAGGATTAAGAATTGACAGTAAATTACAATGGAATGCGCACATCCAACAATTAGCTAGTAAGCTATGTAGCTCGATATACTCTATTAAAAAAATCAGAAGTCTTTGTGGTTTTGGGGCAGCCAAATCAGTATACTTTGCGTATTTTAACTCATTAATGACTTATGGGCTACTATTTTGGGGAAATGCTGCAACCAGTAAAAGAATCTTTCTTTTGCAAAAGAGAGCACTGCGCAGCATGTATCAGGTAACGACTAGGACCTCATGCAAAGAATATTTCATCAAGGCAAGGGTAATGACTATGTATTCGGCGTTCATATACCAATGTTTAATGTATGCTAGACAGCACCTAACAGAAACACCAATTAATGCAGACATTCACTCGCATCATACCCGCGGTAGCTCCCTTTTATGCGTACCCCGAATACGACTGGCAAAAGTACAGAAAAGCTACTTGTACCTTAGCATTAAATTCTATAATCGACTCCCTACAAAATTTAAACAGCTGGAGGTCATAAAATTTAAAATAAACATCAAGGAGATGCTGATAGGTCACCCTTTCTATAATTTGGCCGAATTTGAGGGCCATGATTTTTCAAATATTGTGCCCATTTAAATTACTTAAAAAAGTAGAGCCTTATTGTCTGATTATTTTATATGGTCTTATATCTGTACTTTTAGTTTAAAATGCATAACGTAGATTTAATTTGATTATTTAACATTTTACTGACAATTTGAATATTACGATAAATAATTTTACTACGTATCTTTTCGAATCACTAACTGCTTCAAATATTAAGCTTCTATTTTGATTATTTATATTTATAGTTTGACAATCTAGTAGTTAATTCTTGACTAACTATGTATGGTCAGTAAAGAGTAGTAACGAAACTTACTACATAACCCAATTATTTTGACACGTCCAAGAGCGGTCTTTAGCCGTCAATTGGACATGACGAAAATGTAATGTAATGTATACTCATGTACATGGATTCAGCTCTATTTTTTTTTTTTTAATTTTATTTGTCTGCCGTGTAAAGCCGACTTTAGTCAACGCTCTTGTCGAATTAATATTTATGCTTTAAACGTTTTATATCTACATTTAAACTGACGAATTCTAATATGCGATAATTAGCTTTAATTCATAATTCATGCTTTTATTGTATATTCTGAATAAATAAATTGAATACTGAATACTGAATACTATCAAGAAATAACTAAATTGCAATATATTCAGTAGTTTAATTTTATATTCTTATAGATATAATAGATAGCCATTTTAATGCATATTTAAAACAATACATTTAACAGGCGAACTTATTGCTTAAACTGCAATCACTTATTTATAATTGTATTTATAACTGAATCTAGTTTTAAAACTAATACCTTTTATAATTTACACCCGAAATAATAGTTGCTGAATGATATAACCAATAACGTAAAATATATAAATGAAATTTTATGCCTTTTTAAATCATTATAAAAAATAATAATAAAGACAAGAATCACAGTAACTGTCATAGGAATGTTGGAAGATGCGTTATCTTAGTAAAAAAACATTGGAATTTATAACCTTAAATAACATTTCATTTTATTCCGAGTAAAATCGAAATATTTGCGTAATAGCGTAACGCCACCTAGCGTAAATCTAGTGAAAAAGCATATAAGCTTACGTCGACGTCTAAGCAAAGAAACGAACCGTAGCCGCGGTTCATAGGTAGTAAGGCGCAGTGACATAGGTACGCGGTAACAGATGACACTGGCCGCCCGCAACTTTAGGCGAAGAAAATACAATTATAATAAATAAAAATAGGTGAACCGATTTCAACCACAATGTTTTAAACTCTTACCATGACCAAATAATGGCTACATGCCAAATTTAAGCTCGATTGGATGAAACGTTTAGGCGCTATTGTGGAGGAATTCACACAGACTCACAAAAAGACCTTAGTCTGGAAATGGCCTTAATGGAAATTGGTGGGGAGGGGGGGGGGGGGGGCTGTCAAAATGTTATATATCCGTCTACATCCCGAAAAAGAAAATTTGCATGTTCACAATAATTTCCCTGTCGGGAAAGTAAAACGATTGATACACTCCATAAATTTTCCTTACGTTACAAAATTTAGCCTTCCTTCACCTCCACTACGGATCAAACCGCTTTTAGTGAGGCAAACGTTGCAATACGGAGGTCATCGTGTAATTTGATCTGCCTCTCGGTGGATCAAATAGCTGTCTAGAAGGAACGGTTCACTCGCGGCGACATTCTCAGATTGACACCTGCAACCAGATACTGTCCACGACACCATTGACCATATCGTGCAGCAGCGCTATGTCACAGAAGTTACTCCGATCGCCGAAGACAAAATATCCAGGCAGTGCAACAGTTACATGTTCACGATGTGCAACAACTATGCTTCTTCACGATGAGCGATATGTCGAACGAATCTTCTCTGAATTCTGACCATGGTTGACGCGAATTCGGGGATGCTGCGCTCATACTTGTTGTAAACCCTCGAAGGAGCCTCGATCCCCTAGAACTGTTTATCAATTGTTTTCCTAGGTAGATTTAGGATTGGTCATCTGGCCATAATAAGATTTGTGAGGAACCACCCCAAATTGACTACAAATTGTGCGATGTGAGGTGGTGGTGTCAACTTGCGGGTTATCTCCGTATTAAAAGTTTATTTTGAGTATATCAGAAGGTGTTTTTTGGAAGTTAAATATTGCCAGTTTGTAACGCTTCTCGAATTGGTTATATTGACGCGAGGGTATTGATGCGCGACTGAAGTTATGAGGGTGTATGGATGAGGATTGTACCTGTGCTCCTAGTATCTCGTACTGGGCACAGCTCGAGTCTGTGGGATTGCAGACTGATGCTTCTCGCCTCGATAAGGAAAGGAAGGAAAAGGTAACCAAGACGCCGGGACAACGAAGTGTGCCGTCGCTATCTTGGGGACGTGATCACTCGAGGAATGATACTTTGGTTGCTTTTTCGCCGGTTTATATAGGCCGATAAATGTTGCAATCCAAAAGTATTGGTTCATCGTGCTGATTTATCGTTGCACGAGGTAAAATAATGGCTGAATTTGTGTTAGTGCATTTCACTGGAAATCAATGCATTTGTTGATTGCATGTGATGGTACTTAAGGGCCGCTACAGATTTAATGAGTGATGTTTAATGACGTTTAAAAAACAAGGCCAATGCCTCGATTCCCCTTTCTATAGAACTTAGCTTCTTTTCAATCTATAAACCACATTGGATTGAGCAACTCAGCTGCGAGGGGATTTGGATGAGATGCCAATCGTTTAGCATGTGGGTTTTGTATCGCTTGATTTCTCTGGCAATAGTGGGGACTTTAAAGTAATCATGAGTTTCATCATTTATTGTAAACCAAGGTGAATTCTTGTAGAATATCTTGTAGAATATTATTCTGCAAGCGCTGCAGAAATAGTATGTTACTTTTGCTTGCTACAAGCTTACAGTTGATTGCCGTACTACGAAATGGACTTAAGTACAGAGTTATAGGTGAGGAGTTTGTTGTCGATACATACAATGGAGTTTCTACCCATGAGCCAATGCAGTTTACGGTATTTAAGCTAACCTCATCCCTCTTGTGTCTAATGTGAGTTATACAGATCAGGCGTCTGTCCAGATGAAATCCAAGATATTTTACACAATCTATACGAGGTAGGGCGACATCCGCAAGTTTTAATGGTGGACAGGCTTTCCTCCTAAGTGTAAATGTAATGTGGTGAGACTTTAAGGCACTTGCAAGATACGCTATTTTCGGAGCCACTATTTGCTTAATCACAGCAGTTTGTGGGCTTTCTTTGTCACTTGAGTGCAGTAATGGTCACCTAACATTTTGCCGTCGGGGTATATCTCAGGTCGTGAACGAAATACGTATTACGGAACAACCGATATAATAATTCCATACGATCTTTCATTTACTTCACGTTAATTATAACAGTTGGATAAATTTATATTAATTCCGTTAGCGGTCCGATATTTCGCAAGTCTGTTGAGGTTTGGTTGAAGTTTCCTGCAATCTTCGGAACTCGAGATAGGCACGTAGACATTCATATCATCCACGCGCATAATAAAATCAGTATTTTAGAAACATGCGCCTGTATCAGTCAGTCCTAAGGTCAGCCGAGATGAGCCCTGAGGTCTCAGTAAAATCAGACCTATGCCCACTCACCTACTGCTTTGCAGCGACCGTTGAACCACCTCAGAAGGTCCCCTTGCATGGCAATTTACGCGATAGAAAGCTTTAGTAAAATCGCAATACATCGTGCCAACCTACACTTTCATATCCATTTGATGGAAAGGCATTCCGTTAACTCTTCCAAATTGGTTAACATCGATCGCTTACAAAGCAAGCCGTGCTGCTAATCTTGATGACATGGTAAACTTTGGTCGTACACAGTCCTCGAAGAGCGAAAGTAATGTGCTGTAGATCGATCCGGTAAACTATCATATTCATATCCTTATTCAATGTATTCCTTTAAAGATTTATTTTATTTATCTTATTTAATAATTAATTGCTATAAAACATTGATTTGCTTACAAAAATAACAGGAACCGAATGGCAAAACCTTAACCTTTTGCTTATTTGATTCTGTCACCCAACTGGAACTAGCTCATTCTAGGGTGGACAGGACTCTAATATTACAATCAAGTTTGCTTGATTGTTGGATTGCTTACAAATGTACAAGTTTTAGTTAAAAGCTAACACTAAATTGCCCTAAAATGTGGTCTTCAAAAAAGTAATAATATTAATAATAAAAAAAATAGTAAATAAATATGATATAATAAATAAAATGCAATTCGAATATAAATTCGATTAAATAATATAAATAAAGTTATATGTGAGAAAAGAAAGAAGGAGTCAATAATATTTATATTGAAATAAAATATACAAGGCATATTAAAGTTAAGCAAATATTTTTAAAAAATCCTTAACAAACATGCGAACGTAATAAAATATTTGATTACTCAAAGAAATAAAAATGAAAACGCAATAAAATACAAAAAATATACAAAAGAGAAAATACAAGAAATTACAAAGAGACAATTAAACTCATTACAAAGAAAAGCATTAAACACTATTAATTTAATCACACACGGGTGTGTCACATTCATCTGGTGAGTAAAACGCCTTATCTGTGTTTTTTTTAAGGCGGATCTTAAACACGAAAAGTTATTGTGATTGACGAATGTGCTCGCTGAGTTTGTTGTAAACCGCCGGACCGGTGACATAGGCTAGCCTCTCCGACTTGGATAATGCATGACCCATCGAACGTAGCTTGCTTCGGGATCTTGTTGAATAGTCGTGATGACACCATTCGCTTCGAAATCGGTGAGGTTTCTGAGGACATTCAGCGCTACTTCCATTTTATATATCATCGACTGCGGTATCAATATGCACAGATCTCTAAACGAAAGCCTCGCAAGTCGATGGAGCCATGCGCTATTGTGCGTACGGCACGCTTTTGCGTAATGAAAGCTCTTTGCCTGCTGCACGCCCCATAACTCCGCGCCGAACGTCAGCAGCGAATGAACATATGCAAAGTACTTATTAACACATGCTCAGCGCAGGTAAATCGAGAAATGTAGTTATGCGATAGAGTGCGTAGCACACTCTTCCCAATATATCCGATAAAGCATAGATATGTAGGTGCTATCGCAAACTTTTATCGAGTTTGCATTCCTCTGCTAGTTTTCCGTGAAAAAGTAGATTTATACAAAACAATAACAAATACTGTGCTGTGAGATTACGTTATACAAATACAAATTACTATGCTGCTGTTGGTTGCAAGTGGGCCGAACTCATCTACTGGCATCAATATCCGTTGGCTTATCGCGTACGTGACCAATCAACACATAAATCGCCCAGAAATTCTAATCAGTGCAAAATTTCATGTGGGCCACAATTTAACAAAAAATATTTATAGTTGGTGAGCTAGTGATTTTTACTGTACTGATTTTCCCAGTCACCAAACGTCGATAGGATTATTCAGAGACTAATTCTAAGTAGCGGACATGTATTTTGTGGGATGTACTGTGGGATGTATTTTGTGGGATATATATTTTGTGGTTTACGGTGGGTTGAGCTGGAAAATGCTATACAAATGTGCTGCACTTTATTTAGCATTAATGGCAATCGTTTTACTGTCTGGTGGAATGCAACATTGATAAGAAAAAATAATCTGGCCGATCTATAGGTATGACAAACGTGTCTGGCACCTTAAAAACCTATAAAATGGTGGTCCGTTTTTTTGCAAACCTCAAATTAGGTCATGCGATACTTAAAATTATAGCCTTATAAACATAGATCAGGATAACATCTGGCTGTAATAAGTCATCGCCAATACCTTGCCAGAACTTATTTAATGCGCCTAAAGTAACGCGCATTAAACGAGTTTAACGCGCACCAAACGAGTTACACGCATAAATCAGTTCGCACGGCCACACACTTCAGTAGAGTCTGGCGAGGCTTTAGTTATAATAATCATCAGCCAGATGTGTTTTTTTTTGTTCAGATAGACTAATAGATTGCATTCTATCTCTGAGATTTATTTCTGGGATGTTATCAGCCTACATAAAAAAATGCGATAAATGGCATTAATAATTAAATGGTATTATTGTTGTCATTGGTTAAATTATTAGGTTTTTATAATCAATCTTCAAAAAAACATTAATTTTCAATGTTATTATAGGTGGCCAAATACATTGCCATTAATATCGCCGTCAATGCTATCGACGCCACCTGCATTTCGCCAGCGCAGAAGACTTGGCAGAATCTAAAATGGAGTTGTACAACATTCGTGATATTGAGGATCAAGCTTAGATTTACTGCAATACCCTCCCTCTAAATTTTTGTTTTGATTAATGCAATAAAGTATATTAGGTTCGCGTCTCAAATATAGCCATTTCGCCTTTGTTAAGGTAAAGTTTTACGCGATTATGTCTCTCTGGTTGAATATTGTAAAAGTTTTAGCCGTTATTATACATTTCGGGGTGTCTATTCATTTGCCCCCGCGGCCGAGTCTGGATAAATAGAAAAGGCGAGGATTTATTTGATTGACGTTTGCTGGAAACTTTCAATAACTTTCGGTGTACCGAAATTTTTAGTTGAATCATATATATATATATATATATATATATATATATATATATATATATATATATATATATATATATATATATATATATATATATATATATATATATATATATATATATATATATATATATATATATATATATATATATATATATATATATATATATATATATATATATATATATATATATATATATATATATATATATATATATATATATATATATATATATATATATATATATATATATATATATTGAAATTATTTTCAATAATATATAAAATTAGATTCATGAAAAGTTACTTATCTGGGGTCCTGGTGGACCAGAAACATTTAAACATCGTTTAAATGTTTCTGGTCCACCAGGACCCCAGATAAGTAACTTTTCATGAATCTAATTTTATATATTATTGAAAATAATTTAAAAAAATTTACACACTTAAAATATCAAAATATATATATATATATATATATATATATATATATATATATATATATATATATATATATATATATATATATATATATATATATATATATATATATATATATATATATATATATATATATATATATATATATATATATATATATATATATATATATATATATATATATATATATATATATATATATATATATATATATATATATATATATATATATATATATATATATATATATATATATATATATATATATATATATATATATATATATATATATATATATATATATATATATATATATATATATATATATATATATATATATATATATATATATATATATATATATATATATATATATATATATACATATATATATATATATATATATATATATATATATATATATATATATATATATATATATATATATATATATATATATATATATATATATATATATATATATATATAATAAAATTAGTAAAAGCTACCTCAAAAGCAGATCGGGAAATGCTAATATTTGAATGAGATATACTTACGGATGTGCACGACTTTCGACGGTGCAATGTAAGTTTAAAGGTCCTTTTGCAGTCGACTAACGATCACTATTCATCCATATATCTCAAAAATCAAGCTAATCCTTTTGCAACACAAAATGCCTCCAATTGAGACGAATTAAAGCGAAAAAATCAAAAATTAAACAAATTGATCACTTCGGCAAAGCCGTGACATAAATGAAGGTTTCATATCGAAATAATTCAAATTTCGAATGCTACCAACATTTAAAATATGATACAATGTTGTATACAATGTGTTGATAACAAACTCAGCCAATTGTATCATATTTTAAATGTTGGTAGCATTCGAAATTTGAATTATTTCGTAATGTCACTTTCATTTATAAAACGGCTTTCATTTATAAGTCGTGCACATCCGTAAGTATATCTCATTCAAACATAACCATTTCCCAATACAAGCTGGGATTTCCTTCGCTACTTTTTAAGTAGCTTTTACTAATTTTATTTTAAATAAATACATCATCCTATAAACGGATTTCTTTACAAATCTTATCAAATATAACATATACACACACATATATATATATATATATATATATATATATATATATATATATATATATATATATATATATATATATATATATATATATATATATATATATATATATATATATATATATATATATATATATATATATATATATATATATATATATATATATATATATATATAATTTTATCTTATGTTTTAAACTCTTGTAAATATCATATAGCCTTAAGTATAAACTTCTCGACCAGAAATTACGATTTATATCTTATTTCATGGCAACGAGCAAATGAAGTATTTTATTTTTATTTTCATTTAATGGCTGGCTGATAGCGAGCCCAGCAATGGTATATCGTCCTTTTAAAAAGTGGATATATTCGAATTTCAAATCGAATTTTCGGTATGTCATTCCGCATTTAAGAGACGATTCATTGTGATTTTTTTCATTGTTTTTGCTTTAATTTGTCTTTAATAAAGACATTTTATTTTGGTTTGCAAAAGGATACGCTTTGTTTTTGAGACGTGGATGAAGGGCGATCGTTCGCTAGCGATAAAGGGATCCCATTAAACCTACATTGCACTGTCGAAAGTGGTGCTCATCCAGGCATACATCTCATTTAAAATAAGCATTTCCCAATCCAGTCCGGGAAAACCTTCCAGCTATGTAAGTGGCTTTTATTATTTTTATGTTTTCATCAAAGTGTCATCCTTTAAACGAATTCTTAAAATATATATATATATATATATATATATATATATATATATATATATATATATATATATATATATATATATATATATATATATATATATATATATATATATATATATATATATATATATATATATATATATATATATATATATATATATATATATATATATATATATATATATATATATATATATATATATATATATATATATATATATATATATATATATATATATATATATATATATATATATATATATATATATATATATATATATATATATATATATATATATATATATATATATATATATATATATATATATATATATATATATATATATATATATATATATATATATATATATATATATATATATATATATATATATACGAGTGGTATTACCCGGCGTTGCCCGTGTTATATCTGTTCTCAAATACCAATGTATACCAATTTTCATGGCGATCGGTTGAGCAGTATAGAAGTTGGTGTGCTGCAGCGCCGTCTAGTTGAAAGTTGCAACAAAGCGGATATATATATAAAAACCTTAACCATGAAAAAATACATATATATGCCAACTTTCATGGTGATCGGTCAAACGGTTTCGGAGTCTATTAAACTCGGACAGACGGGCATACAGATATACCAACATCCATTTTTATATTATATTATTTTGGCCTGTTTTTAAAATTTAAACTTTGAATGCCTATATCTCGCTTATTTATAGCGACCGACACAATTTTCTTCCAGATTTAGCATTAAAATGAAAAAAATTGGAGAGAAGTTCCTATACTGCAGTTATTCCACTTTTATAACTATGTGATAATATTTACATGTATATATTTTAATTAAAGAGTTTTGAACAATGAAGCACAAATAATTAAAAAGCAGGAATAATCTCACTGTATTACCTTCACAATATTTTGAATTTAGAATAACGCTTGGTCGACTATGACGTTTGTAGGTTTAACATAGCAGCGCCATCTATGGATTACTCAATAGATAACGCCATATGTTAAAATCGTTTGGAACTAACAGATAATTGCGAATGTCAAATAATAGACATTGCAATAAAATAATATCGCGACTATAAATTAAGACGTAAGCTATCCTATCTTTCAAGTTGGATCAAACTGCACATTGTGTGCAAATTTGATTCAAATCGGTTAAGTAGTTTAGGAGTCCATCGCGGACAAACAACGTGACACGTAAGTTATATATATTAAGATATATGTAATTTTTTTATGTATTTAATTTTAAAAAGGCCAAAAGAACCTATCATTTTACATTAGTGTAATTAATATATTGTATTTGTATCATCTACATTTGTAATATAACATTTGTAATATACTACTGCTATGCACTTAACAAGCGGTTTAAATATCTGGTAAGCACGGTATTGCACGAATACGCGTCCATTTCTTTGAGCCTCGTCAAATTGAATTGAATCCACTGCGATCACATCTTTCTCACAGCCAATTATTTGCAGACGACTGATTATACCTGACCCATGCATATGCCTAAAGAATGTCCAAATGTCACAGTAGGTCACATGCCTGTCTGTTTCGATCATACGGCGCACGTCGTCGATGTTTTTGTTGTTTACAGCGGTGGACCTTCACGAAATTAGTCACTGAGGTTGAAACAAGCGCGTTGGAATTCTGCAAACTAGTTATAATTTGTCGTTCTCTTAGTGCTTCATCGGTAAATCCAGATTGAAGCCAATCGGCCTAGGCTTTGCTGAGCTGTCAAATTACACTTGAAATCGTAGAAAATCATACAATGTAAATTTTTACGAGTCGACAGAGACATGCAAATTTTAAAATGTCGCCACAGTGAAAAAACAAATGACAGTTAAATGAAACAAACTTTATTCTACAGCCAAACAGTTTCATTTTCAAACGTTTCAATTATTTCATAAAAGTGGTTTATGTAAGCGGCTAGTTCGGTAAACGTTCAAAGTGACCTATGTTTAACGAAAACAGCAAATTTTGTGACAGTCGTATAATATCAATAAAGAGTCAGCTGTCTATCGAGGCCGGATATTGCGTCAGAGGCCATGGCAGCTCACAGGAAATTGCAGGTAGTATGAATCCCGCTATATAAAATGAAAGATTACGGGATAACATGTTATATACGTGTAAATCTACTTAGATAGTACTATGCAAAATGCGAGCAACCTATGTAAATAAAATTTGGTTGTTTGACGCCGATGCTGAAACGACAGTCATCGAAGTCACGCTGATTAGGCAGCGCTTGGGAGGGATTTTTGGGGACGGAGGGACAGTATGCTATCGGTGGTTTCTTTACTCTAGCGAAAGCATTTGAATGCTTATGTCATGAAACTATTGTTAAAATCTAAATATTGAGGAATAAGTGGTAAAGACGGCTGTTATTAGGTTGTAGCATTAATTATATAGGGCATTAGATATTACAGTGCCGTATTACGTTTTGGAAGCAAGGATTTTACTAGGAAACAAAACATGTAGATAACACTCGTAGTCCCAAACATTAATTAATGTTCTCATGCTAAGTAGCCCAATAGATGGCATTCTAAACACACATATATTTATTTATTTATTTATTTATTTATTTATTTAAAGCAATGTACATAATAAGCAACAAGCGTAACAAATTATATTTAATATCTACACTTAAATAAAACCCAAAGCAAGTTGTGTCACGCTTATAGTGAAGATCGGTCCCATGTCGCCCAACTAAGTATGAACACTTGTTCTAGGGCAGACATATTAAACAAATACTAGTTTAAAAAGAAAACATAATCAAAAGAAAAAAAAAGTAGTTTAAACAAAAAGAAAAAAAAGCGAAAATGGAAAAAAAACATTGAATTAAATAAAAATATGCATAAAAATAAAATATGTAAATATATAATTATAATAAAATAAAACATTGAAGTAAATACATAATTAAATACACATATCCTTCGGTCAATAATAAACTATATAGTCATAACTTAAATTATAAATAAAATTTGTAATATTTGTAAGAAAAATAAAAAGTCACAATAAAATTATAATACCATTAATAGTAAAGTTTCTAAAAAAAAAATTAAATAGTCACAAAGAAAAATTAAAATAATAGAAATAGTCACAAAGTGCAGCCAAACAAAGCTAGATAGTTAGGAGTTCTTGGTGTATTCGGTACCTTCCTGGCCCAAGCATCCACGAGACCAGTTGTTTCTTAAAAATTGGAATGCTCGGGCTAATCTTTATACCTGCAGGTAGGATTATATATATCCTAGGCCCTAGATAAGTGAAATTTCTTTGGCCAAATGACGTACTCCTTCGGGGAACTGCAACGTAGTCACTATTGGCACGTCTTGTGTGTTTAGTTTGCTGGGATTTAATTTTTTCCTTAAGAACGATCCGACCTAAAATCATTTTCACATATAACATGCGCACTTCTAAAACATGCATTTCCTTAAATGTGAGATCTGATGCATACGTGAACGGTTTTCTTAATATTATTTTGATCAAACCTTTTTGCGCGACAAGAAATGGTTGAAGAACCGTTTTCGCACATCCTCCCCAACCAATAATGCCGTAGTATAAAATGGACTCACATAGCGCATAATATGTCAATTTAATAGTACGTCGGTCTAATATGTTGCGGAGATCCCTAAACACGTAGCCAAGTTGTCTAATTTTTGTGGATAAATAATCAATATGCCCAGACCACCGTAGCTTGTTGTCGATTATGATTCCAAGATATTTAATAGAGTTTACCCTTTCTACGTTCAAACATCGGCAGTTCAGCTTATTGTCACAGTCATGTATAACCAGATGAAGATTTTCTGGTGCTTGTCCAGCTTTTGTAGCACTAAATGCAACAAATTTGGTCTTGCCGATATTAAGTGTAAGCAAAGCCTCATCTAACCAATCTTTTACCAATTCCATCTCGTGATTTGCCATTTGAAATACTTCATGCCAATTACTGCCTTGAAAAATAATTACTGTGTCGTCAGCATATGTGATAGTTTTATTTGTCACTAGATCGCATAGACTATTAATATAAACTAGAAACAGGATCGGTCCCAGAACACTGCCTTGTGGTACGCCATAATTTAAGTTTCTCAGATTGCTATTAACATTTTCAATGCACACATATTGTCTCTCATCATTTTCAATGCACACATATTGTCAGCATCTCTCAAAATAAAAGAATATAAAACCAAACTTCTAAATCATAGCTTTTATTATATTAATATTATTAACATAAAGATATATATTTTTAAATATGTTATACAGGTTTTAATACATAATGTAGGAAACTATCTGTCTACCTGCATTAAAAATAGCAATTTTTACAGTGAAACGGGTGGAGCTCGATGAATCCGATGCGATAGTTACCTTTATACGGCAAAAGAGGGGAATCGCGCTTGTAGATTTTAGTCTGCGATTTAGATAATTGGCTAAAATACAAAAAAAAGTATAAAAAATAAAAAAAGGTATATAATAAAAAAAAATCATTCTCATTTTTTCTTTAAAACAACCGTGGCACTCTTGTGGGGATCCCGACGTGAGCTCGCCACAACACAGGGGTGCCTAGCAAGGCAGGCTCGATTGCACTTTGCTTAGCATAATAATGTAACCTGGGCTCAGACAGATGTGTATATAACTTCAGAAACATACAACGGCATTTTCTTAATTGTAAATTAATTTTCTGTCGTGCTCATGCATTTGAATGTATATATGTATTGTTAAAAAATGACATGCTTCAATGTTCAAATCGATGTTCAATCGATATAGCATTCTAATCTTTCCATATTATTTCTTTGGTGTAATCAGCCTGATGTAATGCGATGGAAGGTACTAATAATTGATTTTATTATTGTTATGATTGGTTAAGTACAGGGTTTTTAATATTAATCAGTCCTTTATAAACAACAATCCATTTTCAATGTTATTATAGATGGCCAATAAATTGCTATAAGTTTTGTCGGACAACGCTATCAGCGCCACCTGCATGTCGCCGGCGCAGAAGAGTTGCAAAATAGACTATGGTATTGAGTCATTTAATACCCTATATATAATCAATGATTTTACTTAAGGACAAGTCATGAAAAAGTAGATACAAACGGATTAGCTTTTAAAAATTGGGGCTCCACAAGGATCCATTTTAGATCCATTTATATTTTTTCTACATATTAATTATTTGCGGTTCATCATATTAAGTCAGTCTAATGTTTTATTTGCATATGCTTCTTTTATTTTCAATTTACTCGGTAAAAGGAAAACGTAGAGACAAAAATAAATGCGTTTTGTCTCTCATAGTAACTTAGTACTTGAGTTTATTGTAAATAGTTTTTTTTTATTCTATGAGATCAAATTGTGTTAAGATTATACCACGCAATATAAGACAAGTTGAACTGAATTGGCATCAAAAATGAATGAACTAGAAGTCGATGGTAAAACACCCTTTTTCCTGCGAATTACAATGTGGTCTTTGTATATCTAATTTAATTAGTACGAATTGCACTGAGAGGAAAATCAGGTAAATGAGTGAATTGGCAACTGTCCAATATTTCAGCGTTTATAGCATTATATCCTACGGCATTATTTTATGGGATAGGACTGAAGATACCAGAACCATATTTGTATTGCAAAAATAATTATTCTTTCGAAGATATAGAGAAACATATCTACATAAATCTTGCGAAACCTTTTACAGACACTGATATGTTCACGATTGCTTGTCAATTTATTTTTGTAAATATGATGTACAGTCGCGAAAATAAAAACTATTAAAACAACATAGAAATTATAAAAAATCAAATTATCCCGAATCAAATTATAATGTACTAGCTGACCCGTGCCCACTTCGTTGGGCGTTAAAACTTTATACTTGTGATGAAATTAAGAGTGTGGTTTGGTTAGTACTGAGTGCTATGATTTATTTCCTGACAGCCAAAAGAAGGGTTATATTTTTACTGCATATATATGTATGTATTTGAATGCCAATTTGACTATATTACCATTATTTTTGTCTTCTTGTGAGTAAGACACTCACAAGACACACTTGAGACGATAAATTTACTTATTTTGATAATAATTCATAATTATTGATAATATGACCAATAAACATGACCTAACGATTAAAATTATTTTTTTAATATAAACTACTACTGTTTGTTACTCAAATATAGAAGTATATTGGTCATATTATCAACAATTATGAATTATTATCAAAATAAGTAAATTTATCATTTCAAGTCTTTAAAACAAAAGACTTTTCCCTTTTACTGCATATCATTTCACTTTTACTGCATAAATGGTTAAAGAGATGAGGCACTCACAAATATAAGACACTCACAAGGAGCCACTCACAAATAACGGTAATATAGTCAAATTGGCATGCAAATAAATACATACATACATATACAGTAAAAATATAACCCTTCTTTTGGCAGTCAGGAAATAAATCATAGCACTCAGTACTAACCAAACCACACTCATAATTTCATCACAAGTAAAAAGTTTTACTGCCCAACGAAGTGGGCACGGGTCAGCTAGTTAAAAAAAATAAAAGAACAGGAGAAATCTCTAAATTAAGAGTTTCTTTGCATCTCTCAAGGTATCGAGTTGAACGATCTTAAAACATTGCGAGTCTCCCCAATGTGAGTTGATCATTTAAGAAACCGCCACTTACCCGATAAGTGTACATTTCACCATACATGACGATTTTATGAGGTATGTAATTATTATTATGTAGTATAGAGGAGCTTGAGTGGTGCTTCAATAGCTTTATTAGAGTAGTTGGTAATACAATAGGCCAGACGCCGTAATAATACCCGATTGCAGTGTTTGACCCGCGTTAGTAGATCACTTGGTAATTGGTCTTTGTCTTGTAATCACATACTAATTCAGCAAATTTGACAGTGTGGCATGCCTTTGTAATTGATTATTGTTTTATATACCTATAATTATTTATATATTGATTCGTTCCCGATTATTAGATGAACATTACATCTGGTAATGCTAAGATGGTTGATTCGAAGTGCACAAGGATAGACTGAATGAAAATATGGTATAAGAAACCTCTAACCGAATAGTGTAGTCATCTTGCAATATCGTATCTAGTGTTCTCGAGATCTGCCATACCAGAGGACTGAAAACACAATATATACAATTTTAAAAGTCATGGTCAAACATCGATTTATGGATGTATGTATATGTATCTGCGCTCGATATATAATAAACCATTTTAAAGGAAAATCGCCTAGGTATAGAAAATAATTAGTTCCAGTAGTTTAACATTGGAGAAGTAATTTTAAAAGCCCTATTTTTACTTTCTCATCGCACTAAAATTGTCATACTGATACCTTGTCATACCAAAGTGGACGCCAGCGGTATATACGTATGTGTAAAATCCGAAAGACGCGGATTGACTTTTGAATCATACGTAGCAAGTAGATGGCGTGGAGGGCTTAGGGAATTTTCTAGATGGCCACTGCGTCACATTCAGGTACGCATATTGTATTAGTGTTAAATACGAAGGAATATTGCAGGATTGACAATGCCAATTAGCTCCCGCCCATTGCTGGGAGTTAATGGGCCCATGATGGGTTGGCCACGAAGACCCATGTGTTCAGGGTCGGTCACACTCACGGGTCAACACCCATCCGACGGCCTCCACGCACGGAGTGCGAACCTGGGTAGGACTCTGGCCTTGGTCAGTTTCCCCTGGGAATCAAACCTCTGGCGCTCCTGGACGGTCTGCGCACCGTGCGGCTCAAGCCAATCGATTGTGTACTCTGACTAACATATTGAGATGTCAACCACAACGGGCGAACCCGTCACCGCAGGACGTTTTAACGATTCATCGTTCTATCGACCGTGCAGTGAGCGTAGAAGACTTTGGACATTACAAATCCGACGTCTAGCTACGCCACAACCCGCAAGAGACCAACGCCTTTACCGCGAGATAGCCAGTAATGTTACCTGGCGGGCCGACACTCGCGCCCAGTCGCTTGCGCGGTCCTCTCCCTTACGAAGCGGTGAAACGGTGTACACCGAATCTATCGCGGACCAAGGCGTCCTTTACCCGACTCTGAACCGGGATCGGATGGCCAATGGTCATTTCAAGAGCAGTCGCCGTAAGGTAGGCAACCACCCCCGCTCTATAGGAAACAATACAGTTCCCAGACTCCCCCGACTGTTAGTCGGAGAGCTAATGGGCTCAATCGATTGGCTTGCGCCGCTCGGTGCGCAGACCGTCCAGGAGCGCCAGAGGTTTGATTCCCAGGGGAGACTGGTTGACCCAGTGTCCTACCCAGGTTCGCACCCCATGCGTGGAGGCCATCGGATGGGTGTTGACCCGTGAGTGTGACCGACCCTAAACACATCGTGGCCACCTCATCATGGGCCCATTAGCTCCCTCATGGGCCCATTAGCTCCCTGACTAACAGTCGGGGGAGTCTGGAAGCTGTACCTATTGTTTCCTATATAGCGGGGGTGGTTGCGTACCTTACGGCGACTGCTCTTGAAATGACCATCGGCCATCCGATCCTGGGTGAACAGCCGGGCAAAGGACGCCATGGTCCGCGATAGATTCGGTATTCACCGTTTCACCGCGTCGTAAGGGAGAGGACCGCGCAAGCGACCTCGAACTCGGAACCAATCGAGAGATCGGAGAAATCTGGTCACAATTAGAAGTAAGGACGCGAGTGTCGGGCCCGCCAGGTAATCATTACTGGCTATCTCGCGGTAAGGCGTTGGTCTCTTACGGGTTGTGGCGTAGCTAGACGGCGGATTGTTTTTGTCCAAAATCTTCTACGCTCACTCCAGGGAGATAGAACGACTAATCGTTAAAACTTCCTGTGGTGACGGGCTCGCCCGTTGTAGTCGACAACCCAAGTTGCTGGATTGACAATAAAATTATTTTACGTTGATTATTCTACAAAGAATTTTCGATTCTATTTTAATTTATTATTCTCTCTTACTTTTAAAGACATTAGTATATTTTGATTATTTGTAAGTAGGTAATATTGAATATAATATTACAGCCATGAGAACTATCATGATGGTTATGTTTTTAATAATTAAATTTAAGGCATTTAATTTTGTGACGCATCCAAGTGTAGGAATGCCTATCTACTGGAGTAGTTGATTGTATTGTATTGTATTATCTACGTCAAATTTGTATCCTTTCTGTATAAATAAGGGTCGAAAAAAACATTCCATTTATAACATTACCACTTATCACTTATACACAGGAAAAACATATAAGTATGTGAAAATAATGAAAAATCAGGTAATTTCCAGAAAAATAAAAATCGTGTATTAAAGAGACATATTAATAGGCTATTTTTAAACTGTACATATTTGTTAAACATTTTTTTATGATACACTCAACTGACCTATTTAACCTAGTTGTAAAAACAACTGAATTATATATACAATGTATGCATTGTGTAGATGCTTTAGGTTAAGAATAACGAAACCTAGTAACTTAAAAGAGGACGTGGACAAATCAGATGTGCTCCTTGAACGAGATGAGAGTGCTCGACGGGTGCCTTGACTTTACGAGGATGTTGGAAAAAGATAAAAAAATAAGTGTTACATTCAACTATTTTTTGAGTCGTTCAAGTAGTCGTGTTCGCCTGATCCCCGATTTGGCGGAGAGAAGAAAAATAAAGGAAGAAAAAGAGGAAAAAATATAGTATTTTAATAATAATAAACACCTCATATTATGGTAAGAAATGCCCTGAGCATAATGTTAATAATGATATAATAGTAAACTCTTTAATTTCACTTAAAAAAAAACACAAAAAGGCGAGCTTATTGCCACATGGCAATATCTTACAACTAACCTAATCACAGTGCGGTGTTATATGCGGGCGTTGTAGAAATAAAGATCTACTATATTCAAAACTAAGAATGCGCAAGAAGGAGAAAGGAAAGAACTGGTTATTTCTTAGGAATTCTTGAATGATTCTAGCGAAGGCGAGCTTTCCAGAGTCGTTCCATCGTTCCAGAGTCTTGCACCATGGATACAGAAAGAGTAGGAGTAGAAATCACTACTATAACAATAAATTTTGAGTAAATTGTCAGAGGCTGACCGAAGTACGAGACCGTAAGAGCGTAATGGTATAAAAACCACGTGGAGATAAGATGGTGTTCATTGGGAGAGTACATGACAGAGGAAAGCAACTATAAGAAATTTTCTCCTTTGGCGTACTGGCAACCACTTTAACTGTGTCCTATATTCGGATACATGATCGGATACAAAGTTGGATATAAGGTAAATATCCTATTCTCAATACATATAACCCCAAATCTCCGGAAGCACATATCACAATATCACAGAAACAAGTGTAGTTGTTATTAAAAACTTTATTGTACACCAAAGCATGCAAATAGGTGGGCCTAGTGCCTAGTAGCAATACCTATTTGCTAAACCGTGTTCGTAAATCATATGTAACGAAATTACAAACGTTACTTATTAACTAAACTTATTTATCTTCAGGATCATACATATTGTCGCTCTGTCTAATCCATAATAAATTAATAGACCGATTTAAAAATTAACGTAGACCGATTTAAAAATATAAACAAATCTTGGCAATTCTTGCAGGTTTTTTAAGAACAAAATAATAGCATAAAATAAGTCAACGTCTAAGAATTTATTAGCAGCTCAGCTGAATTTGTCATGTCAAAAGAAGAAAGTGGACTAGTTTAGGCGAGCTAGACTACTGTAGGTATATCGAGAGGGAACATGAAAATTTGCCTGTGCCAAAAAATCTGGAGCGTATAGAGTTATTTAGAAGCTTGTGCAGGAAAGCTATATCTATAAATGTATTACGATCCTGTAGCAGTAACAGTTCGAGTATCATCACGGGTTTATAGTAATTAGAAGGCTTTATAGGAGAGGAAGATCAGACTTCTAACAAGTTATAAGTTGTATTTATAATATTTTTTACTTTTAAAAATATATGATTACATATCGTTAATCTATATGTGAGACCATGTACGCGCCTAAAAATCGAATTTGCGTTTTATATTGTTATTGGTAATAAAATAAATAAATAAATAAATAAAATCACTCTCCGGATTGTTCTGTCCTGAGGGCTCAAATTGCTTAGTTTTCTTGTAGTTATCATTGCAGTAGCATCTCGTAGGCGAGTTGATGATTTAATCCGGAGCTTAGTAGCTATTATGTGCTTAGTAGTAGTTCCTCGCAAACAACCTAACTCCTTGATAGTTTTAGTCATTAGTACAGTAAACTAATATATTTTTCAATTTCGTCTCATTTACCCATTAAAAACACACATCTCGCGAACGAAGTTATTAATTTTTCTCCTTGCCCTGAAAAGTTTTCTTGTTAGCATGTACGATGTCCCACATATAGAGCGACAATATCATATAAAAAAAGATCGATTTATTACTTCATACTTAAGAATAAGAATAAGAATAAATTTATTTTCGTAAGTAATGTTCCAAAACATATTTCACAAAGTCTGCCTAACTAGGCCGAAGCCCGTACCAAGGTAGACTTGACTAGGTCACTTGTAAGTTTTATATTGTGCGCACACTTATTAAAGTACTATTACTGGGAAAAAGAAAAAGTTAAAAAATAAAATAAATAAAATAAATCTAATAACTCGTCGTATACATTTCAAGAGTTATTTAAATGATATCTAATGCCTATGCATAATCAAGTAATAAAGAAATCAAAATGTAACCAGTTAAAATATTATTAAAATAATAATAGTAATAAAATACAATAAAATTATAATTGCAATGATAAAATCAGTAAATAGAGAAAAATAACATAAAGGTAATAATTTAAAAAAATAAAATAATATAAATAAGCCAGTAATAAGAAGTAGTAATTAAAATAGTCATGTTGCTAGTCAATAAATAATACAGAAAAAAAAAGATAATAATAATCCTAGAAGCAACAATTAAAAAGAGACGATTTAGTTTAGTGGAGAATTACGGAGATGAGCACCTCAATCTCATGTCTTCCAAAATCTAAAAGTAGCTGAGAAATTTGTTTGTTTGTTTTTATTCCATTAGTGGTAGTCTTCAAATTAAATTGTAATTCATTAAAAATCTTGGGCGCTATGTATGAAAAGCGTCTTTGCGCAAACGTTGTCATTGTTTTGGGACGCAAGTGCTTATGGGTAGTGGTGCTCCTCGTTTGTGTTGCATGTTTAGTGATTTGGTGTAGATGGGGATTTTGTATATAGTTAATGAGGACTACTTTCGCATATATTTGCTTAATATCCAGCAACTCCAACTCACTAAACAGGTCATTTGAAGAGTATCTCCAATGTTTGTTAGCCATAACCCTAAGTAATGCTTTATGAGCCTTAACAATTGAATCGTTTTTTTCAGAAACCACCTAAGGGACAAAATATCAAAAAATGTGTTTTTGGTGGTACTGTACAATTTAAAGGTTAATAAATCTTTTCGTGCAGAAATAACCTATATTCCATATCAGCAATTCTATTTGGCAGCCTTGAAAATAATCCGTTTATTTCAGAAAGAACCCAAGCGCCGTAGCTTAGGTTCTTTCTGCGGTAAATTTCACTCGTGACGGTTGGCGGCCTTGATGACATCACGTGTTTTCTGACTCGCTGTTTTGTTTGATTCAAAGATTAGGTACCTAACACTGAGAGGTTAGTTTTCGGCGAAAGTGGGGTGTTATTTTGTCGTTTATTATTACATTATATAGTTCTTAAGCCATGCCGGATAGTTCAAATGATGAACCTAATCCCAAGCGTAGATTGTGAAGTGAATGTGAAGCATTTCATGCTGTTTTGTGATGGGCCATCAGGCCAAAATAAGAATCATACAGTTGTGCGTTTTTTACTAAACCTCTGTGACTCAGGTCGGTTTAAAACAATAACTCACATCTTCCCTGTACGTGGCCACTCATTTTCCCCATGTGATAGAGATTTTGGAAGCACAAAGCGTCTCTTGAGAAAGACGGATAGGATTTATACTAATGATGAATATGCAGAGCTTATGCGAAAAGCTAGTAAATCTGGCCAATTTACTGTATATCACCTTACATCAGACGATGTTCTCAGTTTCAAAAAGTGGTGACCCAAATCATATAAGGAAATGCCAAATTCGGACGAAACATCAGGCAGAAATGTACCCAAAGAAAATAAGCAGCCATTCAAAGTGTCCAAGTACAAGCGTTTCTCTACAACAAGGATACTCCGGGAAAAGTGGTCGCAAGCGAATTCATTGGAGGAATAACATCATCTACCTTCACATTGCTAAAAAGTGCCAGCCCTCCGGTACTACCAACGGAGAAAGCTTATCCTCTGGAGAAGGTATGTTTACTTTTATTTTAGCAAGGTTATTTTAAACGTTTCTATTTTACTTTTAGCTAAACATTTTTGTAGGCTATAACAAATTTTAAAATTTATCGGGTTTTGCACAGTGAGATTTTTGGTTTTAGGTCCCAATCAACAACAAAAAGATAGACGATATGAAAAAAATGATGGAATAGACTGTTGGATATAAAGCCTTCTACGACACTATCATCCAATGGCCAACAACTGACAGGGAGCTGCCAGAAGACTTGCCAGAAGCTGAATAAGTAAATAAGGCCAGATCTTTGTATATAGACATTATATAGCGTGTAGTCTACTTGTATTTTTCGATTTACGCCTAGTAAAAACATTCTTTTTTATACTTGAGTGTGTCTGTTACTTACCTTTGATACCAAAACAGGTAAACATTAATGGTTTGAATTAATTTCGATAATAATTTTTAAAAAATCACTTTAGATACACTCATTTATTGCAAAAACCACCTAAGTGCATTTAAAAAAAAAATATCTCTAAAACTTAAAGGAAAAAATAATAGATTATCCCAATAGCATGCTTTTGATTTGGTAAAAAAATATTGGAAGGAGACTAGACCTATACTTAAGCTGCAAAACAGTTTTTATTTGTTTTCCGAAAGTTTAAAAAAGCGCACTTAGGTTGTTTCTGAAATAAGCGATTCAATTGGTCTAAAGCAGTTCGCGTACATCCTCCCCAGCCCAGAATACCATATGATATTTTGCTGTAAACTAGCGCATAATAAATAGTTTTGAGCGTTTGAAGAGGAACTACTTTTCTGAGGGTCCTAAAGAGATAGATGGATTTTCATATTTTGGCCGTCAGAATACCGATATGAATATCCGATCTTAATGTAATATCAAATGTTAGGCCAAGATATTTCGCTTGTGATTTATGCTCTATAATAGTAAACGTACAGCAAGAGTGTTCTGCTCTTATTGGAGCAGTTGAATTGCACGTATGAATTTTGAGGCCTACATATTTAAAATTTCTGTTATTAGTTATGGAAAATGTGTTGTAACTAGTTAAGTAGGTTATTTTTTAGAAAAGGTTAAGCGTTAACTTAGCGTTAATATTACCTAGTTAATAATATTCAGCGATTTGGTATACGGCTGGCCATGTTTTCTTATTTTCTTCTTATTATCTTTAATGTACTTATTTATCTTCAATGTACTGAACTATTTAATGACCATTTAAATCACACCAAAAATTTCACTGAATATTAACACCTAGCGTAAAAAAAGATGAAATCTTCTATTGAGAGAAATAACACATTTTCATTATTGTCTGTTTGTGCTATTTTTTATTAAAATAGTCGTGTCGAAAAGCGCCCATGTAATGAGGTTCGAAGCAATTTTGGGCGAGAGTTTCCCCATTTTAATTAAAATTCCTTTAAATGGAATCGTATACCGAAAGAAATTTATTAATCTTCCGAGTTCCTGTTTGTTCTTGTGTTTACAATCTCGAGGGAAATACGATACCTCAGACGATACCAACAAAATAATAATAAAAACAGCTGGGTAAGGAGTGTACTTTAGCTATATAAAACTTATCACAATAAACGCGAGAAAATTCGAAGACACTGAGAAATCTAAATAACAGGGATGGGCAGGGAAACGGGAAATTTTGAAGTAAAATAATTTGTACTCATAAACACAGGAAAAACATATTTTATTGGGACAACTGCAGGTATACAGTATGCCTTTTATGTTTTCATTAATTTGTGCGTTATGTTTTCATTAACTTTAATTCGTGCAGTATTCTTTGTACTATTACGTCGCACAATCTCTAGCGCAGATGCATGTTGCCGAACGGAGCGGCGAGGGTTTGAAGAAATCCATCCCCTATGATTTAAAACGGGGTTGAAATTTTAGGTAAGTGAACTTTTTTATCTATACTAATATTATAAAGAGGTAAAGTTTGTGAAGTTGTAGGAAGTAATCTCTGGATCTGCTGAACCGATTTTGAAAATTCTGTTACCAATAGAAAAAGCCACGTTTTTTGTGAGTGTCATAGGCTATATATTAATTCGAAAAATCGAAAGACTTTTTCGTGGTAGTCAGATTTGCAAACAATAGAAAATCGGTCGAACGAAAACGTTTCTAACTAACGCTGCTTTAACGATGAGAGACATATGATTAAGTTCTAGATAAGTGTTTGGTAGAGCTCGATAATGCCTAGAAAAAAGTCAGCGACAGCATATGTCTAAATTTTATATTCAAGTCACAAAAAGTAGTCTTTAATATTAAAAAAATAATTTAAATCGTTAGGTCATGTTTATTGGTCATATTATCAACAATTATGAATTCATATCAAAATAAGTAAATTTATCGTCTCGAGTGTTTAAAACAAAGACTTTTCCCTTTTACTGCATATAATTTCCCTTTTACTGCATAAATGGTTAAAGAGATAAGACACTCACAAATAAGACACTCACAAGGAGACATTCACAAATAACGTTAATATAGTCAAATTGGCATGCAAATACATACATACATATGCAGTAAAAATATAACCCTTCTTTTGGCAGTCAAGAAATAAATCATAGCACTCAGTATTAACCAAACCACACTAATAATTTCATCACAAGTAAAAAGTTTTACCGCCCAACGAAGTGGGCACGGGTCAGCTAGTACTTTATATTCTAAACATTGAATTTAGATGATTTGCTCGTCTGATGAAGGGCGTATTGGAGGGTTTTGCAATGTTTCACATCGAATGGACGAAAACAAATTTCATTCCGTCGGATGCGTATCTTCGAAATAGTTAAATATTTATAATTTGGAAGGATGATAGTTCTAAAGCAAGGTTGGCCAACATTTTCAGCTGCCCGGGACAAATTTCTGAACTCAGATTTCCCACCCGGGTGATAAAAATAGGTAACCATACATTTTTTTTTGTGGTAGTTTAAAAGAAAACCAGAATTATTTTAAAAAAAAAACTCGGGGACTCCTCAACGGTCAAAAGCACATATACACAATTTTGTATACGCATTCAATTATGATAGCACGTTATAAGTATCATCATGACATGGCCGCTGAGCCCAGGTTGGCTCCCGACGAGGGACTCCTCAACGGTCAACAACACAGTCACGAAATTTTGCATACGCATTCAATTATGATAGCCAGTTCAAAGTTTTAAAATTACATGGCTGCTGCGCCCAGGGTTGGCTTTCGATTGAAATACTCCTGGTCGGGAGCCAACCCATTGTGTAGAATCAGGTTATGCTTACCAAATAAAAAAATGCATTGTCATCGGAATTAAACTAACATGTAAATTTTCAACTTCATGTGATAGATAATATTTGAGGAGCTCCCTCAATTCCTCATGGATCCCATAATCAAAACAGGATTTTGATAAAAGTGGGACCAATCTGTAAGTATATCCTTTCAAATGAAAAATGAATTTTCCAAATCGGTTCATAAATAGCAGAGTTCTGAGGTAACAGACTTTGATATTTTTACAGCGAGCCCGCATCTCTTCAAGGTGTGGGCATTGCGCTACTTGTTTATGGCAGAATAATATAAACTGTTTTCACTCTTATGTACTGTAAGTTTGTAAGTTTGTAAGTTTTTCTATTCTTAATGCCGGTATTTGTATTTAACGCTTATTTAAACATGTTATGTATGTACTTGTAAGAATTCTATTTTTTTTAAATATTTATGTGTATATTGCATATCAACGGATTGGTAGAAACTGTAATGTTGATTTGTTATGAAAATAAATAAATAAATAAATAAATAAATAAAAAAAAAAGATAGGTACAACCGAATTGATAACCTCCTCCTTTTTTTGAATTCGGTTAAAAGAAATGATGATGAAGTAACCTTTATTGAATGTTCCGTTATTTTTCGATGTAGTCACCTTTTTGGTTTATTGCACTTGATTCCCTTCTCTTCAGCCGTTTCTGTTCCTTCAGATCACCTGAAAAAACCTGCACTGCAGCGACATTTGCACTGCGGCGATATACTATCGCGACACTTCAAATTTTCGATCTCTCCGATGTTCCTTTTCTTCTTCTTCTTCTTCTTATTCTTATTCTTGTAGCAGGCCTATCAATTAGCCTAAATAAAACCTCTTTCGTCTTCTTCCATTTTTTCTCAAAGACATTGGATAATATTCCTTGAAACCAGCGTATTTATCATTTTATGCATTTGATTGTGAAGAAATAATAGAGTTAATTTGGTACATTTTATTTCATAATGATCCCTTATTACCATTTATTTAACCAGGGGCAGTCAGATGTCTTATTATTATCAGCTCAGCTGAATTTGTCATGTCAAAAGAGGAAAGTGAACTAGTTTAGGCGAGCTAGACTACTGTTTATCGAGAGGAAACATGAAAATTTGCCTATGCCAAAAAATTTGTAGCGCTATTCGTATGTATAGTATTATTTAGAAGCTTGTGCAGGAAAGCTATATCTATAAATGTATTACGATCCTGTAGCGGCAACAATTCGTGTATCATCAGGGGTTTGTAGTAATTAGACGGCTTTGTAGGAGAGGAAGATCAGACTTCTAACAAGTTACAAGTTGTATTTATAATAATTTTTTACTTTTAAAAATATATTATTACATATCGTCGATCTATACTATAATATTATAAAGAGGTAAAGTTTGTGACATTGTAGGAAGTAATCTCTGGATCTACTGAACCGATTTTGAAAATTCTTTTACCAATACAAATCCACGTTATTTGTGAGTGTCATAGGTTATATATTAATAGGAAAAATGAAAAGACTTTTTCGTGGTAGTCGGATTTCCAAAGTAAGTCGGAAAAAACGGTCGAACGAAAATGTTTCTAACTAACGCTGCCTTAACGATAAGAGATATATGATTAAGTTCTAGAGAAAAGTTGTAGAGCTTGATAATGCCTAGAAAAAAGTCAGTGACAGCATATGTCTAAATTTTACATTTAAGTCACAAAAAGTAGTTTTTTATGTTAAAAAAATAATTTAAATCGTTAGGTCATGTTTATTGGTCATATTATCAACAATTATGAATTCTCATCAAAATAAGTACATTTATCGTCTGAAGTGTTTAAAACAAAAGACTTTTCCGTTTTACTGCATATAATTTCACTTTTAATGCATAAATGGTTAAAGATATAAGACACTCACAAATAAGACACTCACAAGAAGACACTCACAAATAACGGTAATATAGTCAAATTGGCATGCAAATACATACATACATATGCAGTAAAAATATAACCCTTGTGACGAACTAGTCGTCACGGGAATCTACTTCCATAATACACAATAATAAACTTCGTTATAAATCATCTTTTAATTCATTAGAATCTAATCGGACTAAAAACGGATGTCATACTCGCATCATGCGATTAAATAACGCACACTCCTAGTCGGATTCACGGCAGAATTGCCAGTCGATTAAATATAAACTGACTGGATCGGGTGATTAATTCTATACCCCCCTCTTGGATTTTGACCGTGGAACAGGGCGGACTGCTCGCGGCCGCTGGGGGCCAAGCCCCCAGCGGTCCACGCATATTTTCTGCAGACCAGAGCAGCAGTGCCACGTTTATAATTGTCTGAAGTTTCAATAGTTTTGCCGGCCAAATAACCGGATAATATCAGTGCGCCAGTCCTGCAATTCAAGCCGAATCGAACCCCAGTCTCCGTGGGACCTACCCTCCATTACCAGGCGAGTTTTTAGGGTTCACGTTCTGACTCCCCAAACTTTTAAAACCCCCAAGGGTTCAGTTTATAACTTTTTATGTCTCACGTCAAATAATCTAATCAAATTAAAAACCTAGTGCAAGAGCGCTCTCTACTGTTCGACTTAGCGCGTCTCTCTTTTAATATTCAATTAACATACTATTCAGCCTAGTTGAGCGCGAGAGAATCTAAGGATTCGGCGCGTAGTTCCTGAGAAAAACCGTAGTGCGATTCAGGGGACACGCTTCCTAATAGCAGGCGGCATCTAGGCCGACGGAGCGCGGAAGCGCCCGCGCCGGTGGTTGTTGAGGATTCTCACCTTAAAAGGCCCCTTGTTTTAAGTACTATAAAAGCATATTGATAGAGGTGTCTCCCAAAGTCCATCCGAAATTCCTATATTAACCCTTAATCGCAGACCTACCGTGAGTTTACCAACCTACCTACCGTGAGTTTCCACATACGCCCTCGGCGATCCCTCCGCTCTGAAGCGCTTGTAAAGGCATTAGAAATCCTTCCGAATACATTTCATATAATTAAATTAAAAAATGTTTTTCCGAGTAAAATTGTAATATACGCACAAATAAACCTTGTAGCATACATTGAGTTCTCTTAAAGGGTTAACCTCTCACCTACGGAGAGAATTCACTTCGTGATTTACGATATAAATGGTATAAGGTTAAGAGTGCCAAGTAACATATAAGAGGAACCGCTCCGAATTAGCGTGAAGCTCGTCCGTTAGACATCGATGCGAAATCTGCCGCGCGGTGGCGGCACTAGCGCAGCGATCTGGCAGCTCAGATCGCGGGCGACTTCACAGCGGTCGGATATTCATTTTATTTTCAGCTCCAGCGATAGGCCACGGGAAAGTATGTGTTTATTCCTATTTTTTGCTTTCTCCACTTTCCTTTCCATAATCTCACTTCCCCTCTCACAATACATAGAAGCAAGGCTGTCCTTCTCTCCAGAAACTCTCCTTTCCTCGCGCAGGATTCCTTGGGTTTACCACGACCCTTTCCACTGAGCGGCCGCGGTCCCGGATCCTGTTGCGCATCCCCTTCTGCGGCGTTCAAGGTCAGGCAGCGACCACGCCTGCTTTTTCTTGTAGCGTCCCGATTCCCATTCATCCAGGATTCCCGTGGTGGCGCCCACATTCACACATTCACGAGACTATTACACCTTTTTTCCACGGTGATCCTAAATCCCACGAAAGACATCTTTTTCCCATGACCTAACAACAGGCCATTTTAGTCGGGTAACGTTACACCCTTCTTTTGGCAGTCAGGAAATAAATCATACCACTCGGTACTAAAACACTAAATGAAAGGGGCTACACTACTATTGGTTATGCCGACGACCTAACAATAATGATAAATGGAAGCGCAGAAAACATGCTATGTAAGGTCATGCGCTCAGCTCTGCGGATAGTAGAAAAATGGTGTGACGAACATCAATTGTCAGTAAATCCGAAAAAGAGAGAACTCATCCTCTTCACCAACAAGAGGAAGTTACCAGAACTACAAGTACCAAAATTATTCAACACCAAACTCTCCCTATCAACTCAAGTGAAATATCTGGGAGTCATCCTTGACAGTAAACTAAACTGGGCGAGTCATATCGAGGCCAAAACAAAGAGGGCCTGCCTAACTTTTTGGCAGTGTCGGAGACTAATGGGGAAAAAATGGGGTCTCAACCCAAAAATCACACTCTGGCTGTACACATCAGTCATCAGGCCCTCGCTGACTTATGGATCAGTTGTGTGGTGGCCCAGAACACAACGGACCACAGTAAAAGCAAGACTCCAGAGCCTACAACGCTTAGCGTGTGTAGCAGCCACTGGATGTATGAGAACCACACCATCGGCCGCACTAGAGTACCTCCTAAACATGAGACCTCTGGATCTTGTCATCCAAGAGGAGGCTAGGGCAGCCGCTCTAAGACTAAGAGCAAATGGACTGTGGAAACAAAACACAGAAACACCACACTCAAAAATTCTGAAACGGGCTTTAGAAGAAATTCCTCTTCTGGACGCACCCATGGACAGAATAATATGCCATCATGTCTTTGATCGTAGATACAATATCCAACTCATTGCAGAACCAGCAGATCACTCTGGTACAAATGAAGTAAGGATATACACAGACGGCTCCAAAACCACTCAAGGTACAGGAGCCGGCGTCTTCTCAAATGATCTAAACATCAAAATATCAACTACCCTAGGCAACTTAAATACGATCTTCCAAGCAGAATGCATTGGCATCACCAGAGCAGCACAGGCAGTCGCAGCCAAAGATGTCGGAGACGTAAGTTTGAAATTTGTCTCCGACAGTGCCTCCGTGCTACAAGCGCTAGCAAAAAATACGATAACCTCAGTCCTCGTACTGGAATGCCACAACGCGCTTCAATCCATTGCAGGGTCAAATAAAGTGATCCTACAATGGATTAAAGGGCACAGTGACTCACTGGGAAATGACGCGGCGGACGAACTGGCCAAAAGGGGATCAAAGGAAATAGTATATGGACCGGAACCCTTGATGCCAATTCCCCAGGCCCAAATAAAAACATGGCTACGCAGGAACACCGAAGAAACCCACCTTACAGAATGGAAAAAAACGCAGGATGCATGCAAACAAAAAACGCGGTTCCGGAAGCATCCAAAAAACTTGCCCGCAACCTCACCAGATTAAAAAGGGACAAAATCCGTAAAGTCATAGGTACTATGACAGGCCACTGTCCCCTGAACAAGCACCTGTTTACCATAGGTGTGACAGACAGCCCTCTATGCAGAGGATGCATGGAGGAAGAAGAAACGCCACAGCATGTGCTTATGGAATGCAGGAGCGTGGCAGAGCAACGGGCAAGAATACTACAATCTCCAGCATCCCTCCCGGAGGCCTGTAGCAACCCAAACAGGCTGCTAACCTTCTGGGACAGCCTGGGTTGGCTGGAGTAACATAAATGGAAACATGAGCCACGCACAACGGCCCAATCAAGAGGCCAAGTGCGGGAAAAAGCCCAGTCAAACTAACTAACTAACTAACCACTCAGTACTAACCCAACCACACTCATAATTTCATCACAAGTGAAAAGTTTTACCGCCCAACGAAGTGGGCACGGGTCAGCTAGTCATTTAATACATTGAAGCGCTTCCAAATACACAAAAAATAAAAGAATTGAAATTCTCTCGATTAAAGTCGATTTCGGCAATAATTAAATTGATCGCGGCCAAGAATGCGTAAAGTTCCATACCATTTTTGGTGCAGTGACCGACACCAAACAGGTTACCAAAACTTCTTTTGCGCTGAGCTGGAGAGACGAATTGCGTAATACATATTATGACCAACATTTTTGGATACACCTGCGTGAATCGTGGTATTCATGGCCACGTAGCGTGTGATCCTTATTGTTCGGATCCCTCTCATTAAAAGTGGCGCAGGATGCCATTTTCATTTAATTTAGAAATGCAAAGATCCCGATTTCTTTCCTAAACTAAAATAAACAGTTAGAGCATACGCTAAATTTCCGAGGAAACTTTGAACTAATTTAGGCCTCATATTAAAAACGCACTGTGTAATAATCGTTTAATAAAATAGATAGTTACTTAACTGATATACTAGATGCAAGGTGCTCATCAAAATACGTATTTTTCTCCACGGTCTCTTCAAGTACTATCAGTACTATAACCCAAATCCTATATCATCTTACTATGTTTATTGAGGTACTTCTTAGAAAGCAATACTTTTTTAGGTGAGTCCTAAAGAAGGCGAGCTTCGTATATTTGCTAGGAGATCGTTCCAGAATCTTGCATCATGGCCACAGAAAGAATAGGAGTAGAATTCAATTTGAGTAGATTTTCAGAGGCTGATCAAAGTAAGAGACCGTCGGGACTTAATGGTTCGAAAGCTAGTGGAGATAGGATGCTGTTAAATGGGAGAGTCCCCATTGCCCCCATTGTTATCAATGTTATAAGTAACTCGGAAAAATTGAACACCGAAATGCAGCTAATGCTCATTGCCCACCTAACTAGGACTAAACTGTCCCGTATCTAGGCGGGTCAGAGTAATTAAAATAAGTAACACAACTTATGTAAAAATTATCCTAATTAACGTTAAAAAACTTTTTATTTTTATAATTAACTAGCTTACCCGTGCCCACTTCGTTGGGCGGTAAAACTTTTTACCTGTGATGAAATTATGAGTGTGGTTCGGTTAGTACTGAGTGCTATGATTTATTTCCTGACTGCCAAAAGAAGGGTTATATTTTTACTGCATATGAATGTATGTATTTGCATGCCAATTTGACTATAATACCGTTATTTGTGAGTGTCTTCTTGTGAGTGTCTTATTTGTGAGCGTATTATCTCTTTACCTATTTATGCAGTAAAAGGGAAATTATATGCAGTAAAAGGTCTTTTGTTTTAAAATAAACACTTGATACGATAAATTTACTTATTTTGATAATAATTCATAATTATAATATGACCAATAAACTTGACCTAACGATTTAAGTTATTTTTTAATATAAAATACTACTTTTTGAGACTTAAATATAAAAGTTAGACATAATGCTGTCGCTGACTTTTTTATGGGCATTATCAAGCTCTATAACTATTACCTAGAAATTAATCATATGTCTCTCATGGTAGCGTTAGTTAGAAACGTTTTCGTTCGACCGTTTTTTCCGACTTACTTTGGAAATCCGACTAACACGAAAAAGTCTTTTCATTTTTCGGATTAATATATAGCCTATGACACTCACAAATAATGTG
The DNA here is from genome assembly GCA_944548615.1 of Micropterix aruncella. Taxonomy (NCBI): domain Eukaryota; kingdom Metazoa; phylum Arthropoda; class Insecta; order Lepidoptera; family Micropterigidae; genus Micropterix; species Micropterix aruncella. The sequence continues at coordinate 1,517,907 of OX155953.1, read as the reverse complement.
GCTTTCTATTGGTAAAAGAATTTTTAAATTCGGTTCAGTAGATCCAGAGATTACTTCCTACAACGTTACAAACTTTACCTCTTTATAATATTAGTATAGATGAATGTACCTAATTAAGATTGAAGTATATATAATAATAAATAAATAACACTGTATTACAAATCGAAACACTAAATTTGTTCGAATAATATATTGTATGTAATACAATATGGCAAATACACATATAGGCCAGTCAAATTAGATCGAAAAAAAGCGTTTTGAGGAATTAATTTCCAGCAAGCTGGAAATCGTTTTAATACCTTCATTTGGTCCTAAATGCGTGTAATCCGAGTTTGCCCCATCCCAGGAGGTGTGCATAACTTTTGGGAGCCAAATAACCGCGAAATTTTTCTTCTTTTCTCAGTTTTTTGCTCGCAGCTCGAAAACGGTACGTCGGGCGGAAAATATCATTACATTCAATATTAAAGAACACTAAATTTTGCATCGAATCAACATCTAAAACTTCAAATTTGGTTCAGTGGTATAGCCGAAATCAAAAGTTAGAAACCGGGAAAATTTCTCATTTAGGTGAAAACTTACATTTTGCGATTTTCCAAAACTACATACTTAAGAAACAGATACTCCTGTTAAAAAAAAACATAAAATAATAGTTGTAGAGAATAAAATTTCACATTATATAGACACCTCGATTTTCATTCGTAAAAGAATTTTGTGTTTTATACGGTTACTAATTCCTAGCGCGGCAACTCAGTAGACGACGCTGCCGAACGCGACCAGAGTGCAGCAAGGGAGATCGGCATCTTACGACAGCTGTTAAATCGGACGGATCGGAGACATTGACATATAACTACTAGACCCCGTGACCAGCCTGAGAATGCGTGAGCCGAATAGAAAGAGACAGCAGCATATAGTACCCCCTCCATCGTTGTCTAGTCGTGCATTCAAAAAATCAAAGAAAATTTTTTTCAACAATTCTCTTCAAATATTTCGACTACGTTAAGCAATACTACAACCCTGTTAGTACAGTCATCGTTTTTTATGGTTACCCTGGTGAGGCATCAGTAAATAGTACCAAATCAGCTGAGCACCGTAAAAGCAAGCACTCTTCTGCAAAAGTGGTGTTCACTGAAACGATGACTGCAACTATGCGAAAGAACAATTTTTGTCCAACGACAGCAACAAAGAACGGCTTACGTGCGTGAAAAATTAGTACAGCAGGGGTTTAAAGTGAGGCAAGCTCTTGAGGATGCTGGCACCCTCATCGTCAACACCGCCATTCAAGCTGCAGAGAACTTTACGACGGTCATATAAATAATCGGACAGTACACCAAACTATTGATCATATTAATCGCCAAAGTACCAAATTCCTCAAACATTTTCGTTACGAAACCTGGAAAGGAGACCTCTCAGAACACGTTCTACTCTCCCAGGTACTTCAACTTTTCTCCTAATGTCAAACAGAATCTTCTGTTCCTACATGCAATCAGTGGGTGTGATACAACCTCTGCATTCTATCGCCATGGGAAGTTGAAGTTTGACAAGCTACTCGAAAAGAACACGGCTTTACAGGAGGCTGTCAAGATTTTCTACCATGCAGACGCTGATCCTGATAACCTTATTTCAGCAAGTCAACTATTCCTGGCAGCATATAGACAAAATCCGCCACGAGATATTCTCAAATTCCATCATAAATCCAACTTTCAATCTGGCCTCTCTATAAACGCAGCCGCTGGCCAACATAGTCTGCGGGTCTATCACCAAATCCAGGGCTGGTATGATAGACCAAAGGATCCTCTCAGCTGGGGTTGGAAGAGGACGGACCTTGGCCTGCTCCCCACCATGAAAACCAAGGATCCAGCTCCAGTTCAAATCCTCCACACAGTGTTTTGCGGTTGTACGAAGGGGTGTACAGGGAGGTGCATCTGCCGGAAAGTAGGTATGAAATGTTCAACAATTTGCCTAAACTGCCACGGCCAGTCCTGTTTGATATTAGCGCCATTTGAAGATGAGGGTGTGTCCTCACTGATCGCCGTAGAAGCAAAAATAGGTGAGGACAATCCAGCAGAAATAGCCGAGGACAGTCCATTTGAAGATGATCCCGATGAAGAGGGGCTCGACATGCCACCCCAGCTTGAGAGCTTCGTAGATGAAGGACCATCGACATCTAAGAAAGTGCCAGTGTCATGTCAATTTTAAATGTTTCCATTACTTCATTAATTAATATTAATAATATTTACTAATTAAAGATTAATTGCTAATTTATATTTTTCGTCCGATGTATCGTTTTCGAGTTGCAAGCAAAAAACTGAAAAAAGAGGAATTTGGCTCCCAAAAGTTAAGCACACCTCCTGGGATGGGGCAAACTCGGATTACACACATTTAGGTCTAAATGAAGGTAATAAAACGATTTCCAGCTTGCTGGGAATTAATTCCTCTAAAAAAATTAATTTGACTGGCCTAATATACGTAAATACGATTTCAATAAATAATAAATGATATATTGTATAAACATATTTATAATTTAATAAAATAATAATAGAAGTGCTAAAACATATGAAATAATATAAATAAAAATATGATATGATAAACTAATAATATAAACATAATAATTTATATAAATAAATAATATTATTTTTAAATTAACCGTTACACGTACGCTTTACAAACCAAGTTTTCAGATTTAGACCTCCCTAATTCAAATAACTACTTCAACTAACACAAATATTAATGAGGCAGTCAGAGCAAGAGCGGTCTAACCCTCACTTTTTCTGAAATCGACTTTATAATGTAAACAGCACCCATTTGTTGCAAACTTTCGAAGCAAAATTGGTCCAACCAATATTTTTACACTAAACAACAGATGGGGGCACAACAAATCGTTTTTGCCCTCACAAAAAGTGCACACACTAGAGAGTCAAAAGCGGTCTAGGTGGGTCTAGGTGGGTTAGACCATTTTGTTTTCCAGGAAACACTATACAAGCTGTCATTGAGCGTCTGACGTCGGTAGGTATGTACGTTTTTTTTTCATTTATATCAAAAATTGAACCTATTTTTCGCCATCAGTTTGTACTCTTAAGTAGGTAAATGCGTTTTATTTGTTTATATTGTAAATTGAACATATTTTGCCATGACAATTACGAATGTTGAAACCTACAATTTTGTTATTGTTCCCAGAATTGGCTAGTTCGAGCGACGATGACGATGTGATTGGCGATTATGAATACTCCGGATCTGAGTATCTTCCACCTGGATTATCTTCAGACTTAGAGGAGGAAATTAGCTGGACCGATCCGTTGTCGCCGCCGCTTTCGAGTCAACTCCCTGTATGCCTTCACCACGAGAAACTCCTGTAATAGTTGATTTATCAAACCGCATTGAAGCATGTGATTTATCGAACCACATTGAATCAGGAAACACAGAACCTAACGTGAGTACTAAACGAATAAAACCAACAAAAAATACGTGTGGCACTCGGGGACTGCCGCGGTAAAGCTATTGCATAGCATTTTTATCAACTTATGCAATTATAATTATTTATTTATTTTATTTTTTCTGATAACTGCGCTCTATCGGAAAACGTTGAAATTATTCCGAATCATTTGCGGCAGCGAAAGCAAATGACTCGGAATAATTTGAACGTCTTCCGATAGAGCGCCGCGCACGAATTTTTCACGAAAGCAAAAAAACCGGATTATTCGAAAAAAATCGTAGATAAAAAGATAGATAATTAAATTATCTTTAAAATGGTGCAGGTTTCATAATAATACGCCAGATAGTATTTGCGTAGTAGTCGTTTTTGTGTTCGGTTAGACCTAATTTCACAAATTAATTACACTATGTAATATAAACAAAATCTAAAATATTCAAAGCTAAGAATATTAGGAAAATGTTCTTGTTTAACATATATTTTTTTCGAATCGTAAGCAGTACTCGTTTAGACGTAATTATCAGTTTAAAATCATTAATTTTCGCTAAGAAATTTCTTCATTCGGTCGCCGCGCTGGCCTACTAGGCCCGCGATAAAAGCTATGCAATAGCTTAAAAAAAACTACTACGAAATGAAAATTAGTGGAAACGTATACAACGTAAGATAAAGCGAGCAAAAGGTGACACTTACCAAAGTACCAGGGGTTTTATCGTCCCAGCAAAACAAATATGCATTGACGACTGTCCGTGTCCAAGGCGATGTCATACAAAAATTTTACAAGATCGTCGTACTGTGTTGTTTTAGAAGTTCTATGCCCTAGCCAGTCAAGATTTGCAATCTGCTTTTCTGTTCTCATTGGTCAACATTTTTAATAAGGCACGCATTTATTCAACTGCCACTCTGTCTCGAAGGCATAAGACAAGAGTGTTTTATTTGCTGGACTCTAATGGTAGCGAGATAACAGTATGCAAAGATTTTTTCTTAACCCTTCCTATTTGAGTTAACCATTTTTGGTTAGACGCTTACAAATGCTAAAATTGTATCAAACCAATATTGGTTAGGGCGCTCCGCGCTGCGTAAAATGCCAACTTTTTAAATATTTATTCATTATTATCCTAATTGTTTGACGAGATAAGGTTATAATATTATAAATTTCAAATTTCAATGCGATCATTTTACAGTTATTCTTTTTACGATCCGTATAGTACTTTAAAAGTTATGGTCGTTTTTCTCAAGGCCATCGACTTCACGCGCAAAACTGTCCCAGGCAGAAGTGACGACTAAATTTTTACCCCGCGATAGGAAGGGTTAAAAACATTGCAATTATCGAATGGCAGGATAGACAGAGTCCTACGCAGGAAAGGTATAGAGCCAACGGCTCCACTAGATGAGAGAGGGAAAAAACCATCGGTTAATAAAACTAGCGATGAGAAACTAAGCGAAGTAAAAGCTTTTATAAATCGCTTTCCTGCATACGAATCCCACTATACCAGGCATAAGAGTGAAAATAAAAAAATCTTGCACCAGATTTGGATTTGAGCCTAATGCATGGGGTCGTACAAAGGATCTCACACAGGCCCTGTTTCGATGTATGTATTTAGAAGAACTTTTAATGAACATTTCAATTTAAGTTTCCATGCTCCAATCACTGACTGTTGCAAAAAAAGCGACCTGTTCGAAAACAACATAAAATTTTCTACCGACGATACTGAAAAACAACCGTTGACCGTAGCATGTAAGCTTCACCACCGAATGACAGATTCTGCGAGAAATGGAATGACATCATTGAGGAAGATGATGATGATGAAGATAATTAATTATGTGTTTTATTACATTTTTATTAATAATTTTGCTTGTTTAATTTATGGTCTAACCCACACTTTTACACATTTTGATAAAAGTAATGAATGCAAAGGTGGTCTAATCCACATAAAAACCTCTTTAAATGTAATATTTTTCAAACTTAGAATAGGCATTACATACATTTCTATACAATGTAATGGTTGCACAGAAACAGTACTGAGAAAGTTATTTTATTTTTTATTTAATTTTTTATTTATTTATTTCAAACCAGTTGATAGGAGTTCCTACACTTGGTTAAGTCAGAAGTAATGAAAATAACAAGTATAATATTTAAATAAATACCTATTAAGGTATAACATATGAACGTCAGTATTGCAAGGTATGAACGTTGAACATCCAAGCGCAGATTTCCTATGTAGAGGAAACAACATTTTCCAATATTTTCAATCAAAATTCTTAAGTAATTTCGTAAAATTTTCTATCTAATTTTCTATATAATCCTAAGTACTAAATAATCAAATAAATATTGGATAATTTCCCAAATTATCATACGGGAAGATATTTTAAAGAAAAAACACAAATACAAACAAATCAGTAATAATAATTATTGTCAATAGCCAATAGTTTGAAGAAGAAAAAAAAACGCAATTGTAAAATAGTCAATAATAGAATGAATAAGGAATAATAATAGTCAAGTAGGTCAATAGAGCTGCGAAAAATTGATGTTGTCGAAATCCTCAATGGGGTTTTTAGTCAAAATACCCTGTACCTTTTTCTTAAAGTGAACCTACATGATACTATAAAAAAATAATATTGAAAAAGTGTCAAAACTTTAAATCCAATTATCTCAGAATAATGATTTTGAGGGTTAGACTACTCTTGCTCTGACTGCCTCATTTATTCGCATAGTATGCGAAAGAAAGAGGACTTGCGTCATTTCAAAGTGCGACTGAGTAAGGTTCGAAATATATTTCTTTGTCAATTGAACATTTTTTCCAATAAATTGCCATTATGCAACAGGGGCTTTGGGGAGGTTCATTTTAAGAAAAAGGTTTAGTGCATTGTAATTAGATCCCTAATTTGAAGCATTAGTAATTTTGATAATATCGAATTTTCTCAGTTCGCTTGAGTTTGTTTACCATCTATATTATTTATATTATTAAGTATTATACCATCGCGGATTTTTATTCAGACTATTAGTGATTGACTAGCGATAAATAATGATTCATCATACAAAATTTAAACTATCGATTCAAAAATCCCCCCATTCGTGCCATGTCAAAGTCGTTCGTAGCGCTGCGCCCACCAACGAAAAAAGAACGAATGCAAGAATTTCCTGAAAGAAACTTTTCCCTATCTCATTACTCTTGCCGCCTTAATGGCGCAATAAATTTTAATTGCCACCTTAATAAAAAAACACGAAATGCATTTTCTTTTAACCTTTCGTGAACCTGACAAGAATCCATTATCGTATACCAACGTTGCAATGCGTGCTGTATTTGCTTTTAATTAATTTAATGGAGTCGGGGATAAGAAAATAGGTAAGACTCTGTCTGATAGACCCCACCAGGCGTTCAGTGTAACCATACCTAAGGAGTAATCACACATGTACCTCTAAAATACTAGCATTGTTTATATAGCGTAATAGATTGCTCAATGTCGTACTACGATTTGGGAAATAGCATTTTACTACGAAACGCAACTTGTAGATGGCACTCATAGTTCCAAAAATTGATTCTTTTACTCTTATTATGTTCAATATGGCGGAATTCGTGGTAAAACAGTATGGCGGCGAACTTTAGATTTCACTCTAAACACGCCTATGGGGTATCTCGATATAAAATAATAATAGACAATAGCTCTTATTATTTACATAAACATGTAATTTTTTAATTTGGTAAATATATTTCAAAGCCTAATAGTTACGCACTCTAATTTCAGATATACTAATAGATATCATAAAATTATAGGCTATAAACTCTATAATATTCGTCTTTTTTCCGTTTTGGCAATATTTAATGATATTAATACTTGATAATGATTAAAGGTAATAATGTTTTTTTCATATTTTCAACTACCCTATTTGGATGACGAAAATTACATGTTTCTTATATCTACAATAGTGAAGTATTACATAAAGAATTACGTAAAAAATGCAAGTCATCTAAATAGATTAAAATAATAAAACAGCACTATTGAAAAGGATTAAATTAAAATATATATTGAATTAAAAAAAGGTTAAAATTTTAAGCCTCTAGCCAATTTTTTGTGCTCGCCTAATCTTGCAAAATATGGAACAAGTTTCTAAATGGAGATGATTTCGTCGTCCACCTACTCAGGTTTGGGTGTATAGAATATTTTCATGGGCATTTATTTGGTAGCGAACGGTTTGGAGCGAACGGTTTGGAGCGAACGGTTTTGATAGCGAACGGATTCGTGCAGCGAACGGTTTGGAGCGAACGGTTTTGATAACGAACGGATTCGTGCAGCGAACGGTTTGGAGCGAACGGTTTTGATAGCCAACGGATTCGTGCAGCTTGGGTCGTAAGATCTATTTATTGTGTTTTTGGATAGATATTGCACAAAAGTCGATTTCAAAGATTACCTTGCGAAAGCCGTATCGTTATCCTTCGGAAAATCTTTTCAATGAATATAATGTGTTAGATCTAGGCAAGTATATTTAAAAACATCACTATCATATATTAAGTTCAATCAGATAAATAGTTTTTCACAAAATGCCCTATCAACGAGGTTTTCCGAAGATAATAATATGATAGTACCCAGAAGGTGTACTACTTTTGGTCAGCGAACCTATACATTCATTGCCCCAAGGTTTTTCAATGCTCTTCCTGGCGACATAAAATCAGCACAAAATAAGACCTACTTTAAAAGGCTGCTTAGAAACTGGCTTGTAAAAGAGGAAAGACAAGGAATTTTAAAAATACTGCACATTATAATCTAACCCGGACATTTGAATATTTTGAATGTTATATTGTATTATGTTATATTATTATTATTATTTTATTTATTATTATTATTATTATTATTTTGTTTTAACGTATATTAAGAGATAATTTGTTTTAGTTTTAACACTATTTCATCTTAGTTATAAGTAAAATGCAGGACTATTTTGTTTAAATGCTTATTCAAATTTTTACTATTTTAAATTGTTTAAATACACCCCATAGGCGTGTTTAGAGTGAAATCTAAAGTTCGCCGCCATACTGTTTTACCACGAATTCCGCCATATTGAACATAATAAGAGTAAAAGAATCAATTTTTGTTTTTTTTTCTGATTTGAATTTATTTGCTGCCATTTTAATTTTCCACTTCTAACTTTAATTTAATTGTTTAATTTAAGTATTTAGTCCTGTTTAATATTGTTTTGCAATTCCATTATTTTGTGCATACATGGAATATATGCCATTTTTATAAACACAGTATTTGTGCAAGCACATTCAAAAATAAATGTTTACCTTAGAACAGGTCCCGGCCTAGTTAGGTGACGTTGCCACTAGACTATGCAATGTATTCTTTTTTCTGCTTTTGACTCAATTTTGAAAGTATTTCTATGCATAATTCCTACGCTGAAATTGTTTACTGTTATTTTTAATATTTTCATTACTTATATAAATAAAATAAATAAAAAATAGGTCCAACTCACGATTCAGCTCCTATTCAGTCTCCTCATGTGGAAGACTACCCTGGGTAGGACTCTCGCGTCTCAGGTCTCATGCCTGGTGGATCGGTTTCCCCTGTAGGATTGCCTCCCTGCGCTACTGGACGGTCTGCGCACCATGCGACAAAACCAATCGGTATGTTCACTCTGATTAATTACTAAAGGAGTCGGGAGACTATGAAAATTTACTGTTCCCTAAGCAGCGGTGGTGGACGTTGTCCTGTCATAAACCACTCCTGGAATGACCAATTTGCTACCTGATCCTGAATTCAGAGCCGGACAAAAGATGTTATTGGTCCGCGATAGATTCAAACTGAATCACCGTTGAATATACGGCAGGTAGAAGTCGCGCAAGCGACTTCGAATCTGTAACCAGTATAGAGGTTGGAGTATCCTGATGATTAATTCTAGACGGAGATATCCTACTAAAACTGGTAGTCAGGGGGCAAGGCTGCCCGCTGGGTACCTTTCCCGGTGCCTCGCCGTAAGGCGTTGTCGGCTTAGCTAGACAGTAGATTTGTATTCGTCTCTAAGTCTTTTACGCTCACGGGAGATTTAACAATCATTATCGTTAAAACTTCCTGAGGTGACGGATTCTCCCGTTGTAGAACCCCTCAAATGAATGGCGATTAGCTCGGGTTTGCCTACGGCAAAATGTATATAAATTTATATTTACATTTACATTTACATAGAGTGGGGTTTACTATAGAGCTATAGCATTACTATAGAGCGGATTACTATAGAGCGGCGCACATTTGCATTTATATAAATTTATATACATTTTGTATACATTTTGCCATAGGCATCCATTATTGAACGTCTCACATGCGAGGGGTTCACCTCTAAGAGGGCATTTATTTACATTACCTTAATCAGAGTTTATACATGCCTACTCACATAACATGTAACTTTCCAAAGTTTTGTTGTAATGGCATAAAACAGTACCTAATCTTGTATTCCGCAAGCCCTACAAGCGAAATCGTTCATGTTTTATTGCCCTTTGGTTATTGTTTCTTTTAATGAATTGGAGGGAATTTAATTGATCTCCTGAAATACATATTATTTTATTTTATTTTATTTTATTTGGTACCCAAACAGAATATTGACAACACATACAGTGGCATATATATACTACAGTTACATGACAACATCAATATCCTTTTTATATGAGTACACAATTAGCACAATGCATGAACAATGGTTGATTTTTAAAAAAAAATACGTATAAAAAAAGGAAAAAAAAACAAAAAATACCATAATTACAGTATTTTAAAGAGGGACGCTTTGAAGGAGCATAAACTATCATAAAATATATCGATGCGATTGTCAAGATGAAATTTGTTATACAGACGACATATACGTGGGATTACGTTATTAACTCCGGTATAGTTTTTTGCTAAAGGTGTATAAATAAGTCTGGGTATCGAAGACTTCTTTTAGTAATGTTAAATTGTATTTTTTCTATACAAGAGGTATCGATTTTATTACTTAAAATTTTGTACAGGAACACTAAAACTGCAACCTGCCGGCGTTTTTCTAATGTGACAAATTTAAAAGCAGTCAGTCTTTCCTCGTAGCCAGTCAGATGATTCTTAAGGCCGCATTTAAATGATAGCATTCTCAGAAATTTCCTTTGAATGGATTCGACTCTATCGGAGTACGTTTTAAAATATGGGTTCCATATCGAGGACCCAAATTCAAGATGAGAGCGCACTAGTGAGTTATGAAGCAGGATCATGCTGCTGTGATTTTTGAAATTATTAGTGATCCGCATGATCAACCCCAGCTTCCTATTTGCTTTCTCGACTATGTTCTCAATATGTATCTTGAAATTTAGGTTTGAGTCAAATGTTATTCCTAGGTCACGGATGCTAGATACATTGCTTAGTTTGTGACCATTTATAGAATAGTCGTATTTAAAGTGACCCCTGTTCCTACAATACATGAATATTAGCTTTCTTCCTTAATCAACTACAGGTTTTATTTTATTTTATACTTGCATGAAACAATGTCTATGTTGTTAAATTCACATAGTGAAATGTAATTTTATAATTAACTCTACATAATCAAGGAAATCAGTACTCTACATAATCAAGGAAAATGAAAATTTTACAGGTGATTTTTCCTCTAAAGACTATGAAAGTTATGAAATCATTCTTTACAGTCTCTTGCGCCTCAGAGAAACTCTTTTCTCCTTTAGTCGATTAGCCCGCTATCATCGACGCGACCTCCTGATACGTCGATCGCCTTTATCTCAGCTTTTGCCGTCAATTCGGATTAATTTAGCAGGTACGTCTTGCCAATAAGTGTATATAAGTCCCTCATTTATAAGTCCATTTCTAGAAAATATTAATTAAACAGTTTAATTAGCGTATAAAATTTGAAAGTGACATAATCTAGTAAATAAATTCGAAATTCCGAATGGCACCCTTCCGTCGCACTTCGATTATTTCTATCCTCCATCAAGCGTACGGCAACTGTAAAATAACTCTAAAATATAGGGAAAGAACAATAATCAGATTATATCTCAACTAAGTCTCTCAGGCAGTGGGTATTTGTATATTTCTTAAGCAAGATTTCTCGAAATATCCCGAGATTAATATAAATTCAACCTAATCAGTCATTTATTAAAAGCTAAATTCCTTTACTCAGTTCCTTTTTACATTAAGGAGCTACTCAACCTACAGCGAAGGACTTTCCGGGTTGGATCGGCAAATGCTTATGTTTAACCCTTTGACTACCATAAGCTTTGCGGTAGAGTATCAAAATTGTTAAAACATAAAACTGTTAAAGGGCGATGTAAATAACATGTATGTCAAGCTTTGTGAAAATTGGCTCAATACATCTATACTAATATTATAAAGAGGTAAAGTTTGTGACGTTGTAGGAAGTAATCTCTGGATCTACTGAACCGATTTTGAAAATTCTTTTACTAATATAAATCCACGTTATTTGTGAGTGTCATAGGCTATATATTAATCCGAAAAATGAAAAGACTTTTTCGTGGTAGTCGGATTTCCAAAGTAAGTCGGTAAAAACGGTCGAACGAAAACGTTTCTAACGAACGCTGCCTTAACGATAAGAGATAAATGATTAAGTTCTAGTGAAAAGTTGTAGGGCTTGATAATGCCTACAAAAAAGTCAGCGACACCATAATGTCTAACTTTTATATTTAAGTAAAAAAAAGTAGTATTTCTTATTAATTCATATCAAAATAAGTAAATTTATCGTCTCAAGTGTTTAAAACCAAAGACTTTTCCCTTTTACTGCTTATAATTTCACTTTTACTACATACATGGTTAAAGAGATAAGACACTCACAAATAAGACACTCACAAGAAGACACTCACAAATAACGGTAATATAGTCAAATTGGCATGCAAATACATACATACATATGCAGTAAAAATATAACCCTTCTTTTGGCAGTCAGGAAATAAATCATAGCACTCAGTACTAACCAAACCACACTCATAATTTCATCACAAATGAAAAGTTTTACCGCTCAACGAAGTGGGCACGGGTCAGCTAGTTTTATATAAATTGATGGGACATAAGTGTCCCTGTGGTCCATAAAGATACAAAGTAACAAGTTTTTACAAAATTTGAATATTTTATTAATTCAGATATCATACGTACTAAAAAACGTTCTAAATGGAAAAAAACCAAGTTAAAAAATCGCTATAAATATTTTATTTAATTATTTAAAATCACCAGAATTCTCTGGTCATTTTCGATATAAAAAAAAGAATTTCTGTATATTTTTGTAATATTTTTTTGATAATATTAAGATATCTTAATATTATTCTGCTAATATTAATATTCCAATGTAATAATAACATGGAAAAAAAATATAATTTATAATTTATTAGTTTTCGATTATTAAAAAAAATATTTTTAAATTATGGGACACATATGTCCCATGATCCTTCAAGTGTTAAACGAGATGAATAAGATAAGAATAAGAATAATTTATTTTTAAAATCCCGATCTGGGTATAGAAATTACATATCTAATGGTATTTCTACAAATAAAATTACATTTCGAATTACTCATAAAATTATAAAAAGGTCTATAAAAAAACTAATAATTGAAAAAAAAACATAGAAATTCAAAAATTCAATAACAAAGACATAAAAACTAGAAGAATAAATAACAACCGAAATAATGAGAAGACATAGAGAATCAGCAATTCAATAACAAAAATATATAAAAACTAGAAAAATAGAAAGCATCCAGAGAGTTCTACATAAACTACATTTAATAAGGATCAAACTAACATTAAAAAAAATACGAATAAAATTATCAAAATATAAAAATATGTGTATGTCTTGATGTCCACAACTTTCGCCTGTGTTATATAAGTTTAATGACAGTCCCTTTGTCAGCAGTAAATCATCACTCTTTATTCATCCATCTCAAAAACTAAGTCTCAAAAACTAAAAACCCTTGTGCAACATAAATTAAAATTCAAATTCAAATTCTTTATTTTACAAAAAAATCATAATAACAGTTACAAATAAATTAAACCTAACGTATAATTAAGTACTGCCTAATGCTAAATAAAAAAATACGTTGAAGAATGCCGTGAAAAATAAAAACAAGTAAACGAAAATTTTAGCAAAAAATTAAATTTCAAATAATCTTAAAAGGTATGTGATAATAATAATGTAAAATACAAAAAGCATGCCAATCATAAATATATGGTAGGTGAATAATAATGTGTTAGGAATGGTAAGTTAGCTAGGAATAAAACAATATTTTTTTTCAGTTTCTTTCCTTCCCTGGGCGATCAACCAGTGGGTTAGTCTTTTTTTTGTTTATATTTATACCTTGAGTATACATGCCGGGTATATCTTTAGTTTTATTGAACAACGTCGGTGCCAAGTATAGAAAATGTCTCTGTGCATGGGTAGTATTCGGTTTGGGAACTTTGTGGTTACTATTAGTTATCGCTCGTGTTATAATGTTATGGGTTGTTTGCTGGATTACATCTAAAATTATATCCAAAAGAGTTGAATTTAAGCGAAAGACAAGGAATAAAGCATATTAAATCGGCGAATTTCGTTTCTTAAATATAGGATGACAGATCAAAATACTAAACACATTTAATTGTAATCTAGATTTAAAATCTGCGCTTATTATCAGCTAGCTTTTAAATGAGAATAAAAAGTTTGATTCGTTAATTTTATCAAAAAAGCACTCAAATATTCATTGTGTATTGAGAAGTTTATTATTTAGGCAATATGGTATTTACAAGAGTTATTATATGAGAATTTTACCAACTAAGGATAAAAATGTATAATGATAATATTATTTTATAACGTTTTAGTAAAATAAAATATTCCTTTGGATAATAATGATGATATATAAAATGTTCTACTTTTGATGTAAAAATAAAAATAATAAAATCTTCTCACATGGCAGTGAAAGACTTCCCGGAATGGAAGGGAAAATGCTTATGGTTAAACGAGCTGGATGTGCACAACTTCCCACTATGCTATGTAGGCGTAATTTGAGTCCCTTTGTTACCAGTGAACCTAATTTTTATATATTGGGGCGTATTCTCGAGGTACCAGGACAAACGCCATACCGCAGCATACCTGCGGAATTATATCATTTCGTAAATTACAAAAAAAGTTGAAATTCGCATGAGGTTAAAATGTTTTCCAAAACAGACTTAATCGTACGCGTCTGCCTCGGGAATAATGCCCAATAAGTTGTTACATTTGATGTTGCCACTCCATTAGGAAAATTTAGTATGATTATTTTTTAATCAAGATTATATATGATATTTAATTAATCGAAATGTTGACTACTATTGTCGAAGCAGTTTAGTCATTTTAATTAAATAGTAATACCTATTTGTAGACGCAATATGAATAAGCTACCATTGTAGATTAATATAATGTAAATAAGTAATTGTAATTGGGAGTCCAAGGGCTGGCATCACCAGAAAGAAAATTGGTTTTTATATCACTTGGAATATATAAAATCGAAGACTACCGCGGTTGTTTGACATTATAAATAGGATAGAAAACGAATTTACAGCGTGACATTTGTAGCACCCGACGTTTCGGTGACGTTGCAACCGCCTACCCTAGACAACGGCGGCTGCAACGTCACCGAAACGTCGGGTGCTACAAATTTCACACGCTGTAAATTCGTTTTCTATCCTACTTGGAATATAAGAAGAAATAAATGATATAGATTGAAATAAACAACTAATTGAATTTAACAAATCGAATTTAACCTCTCTTTAGAATGCTTTGAAGGTGTTTTTCTTTGGTTATTTTTTTTCATGAAAAAAATGTTCTAATTCAGACAGTTCAGGAATAGTCCTCCTCTAATAATCGCAAATCCTGCAACGTTGCGACTGTTTATCTGTTAAGATTTAATCGAAATAAAATGAAATTGAGTCAATTTAGCTCATACTTTTACGTACTTTCGGTACTTACTTAGGTATAATGTCAATGTACTTTCAGCGAAAGTGTTGGATTTCGCTAAAATGATACAATTAAATTACAAAGTTAATCTTCCTCAGGATAATTTTCTTCTGAAAATAATTTCAGTGTGGAAACGGATTTTTTGCTTCGGATACTTGACCTTTGAAAAGGCAAGTATTCTCTGTGAATCGTAAATTATTTATTCTGAATGGATATCATTTTCTGCCCGGAGAATAAAGACCCCTTGACATTTTAACCTCGCTGTAAATTATAGGATACAGCTTTCTTGCTCCAAGAATGACTAATATTAAGAGAAACGGTGATAAAACTACCATTAAAATATCATGTTGTGAATCTGTAATTGACGACTGGTAAACTCTAACTTTGTATATATGCACTCCTGTACATTCACCTTAAGGCTCCCTTTCGAGTTGACGCGACTAAACATTTAGGTATTTTTGCAATGCCACGCGCCCGCGCGCTTTTGATATACACTAAGGTGTATGTATAGGTATACCGCGGCGACAAGGGAATACGTCTCACCGTTGGCAGTGGCCAATTACGAATGACGATTTCGACTTCGCGCGTCGTCTAATATAGTCGATTTGGCTTTTCAATTATAATATAATAAATTATCAAATGAATAGTTTTTTAAAAAGTAAAAATTAGATTACAATAATAAAATAACTTAACATCACTGTTATTAATATATCACTCAAAAGTATCTTAAATAAATAAAAAAAAAATGTTTGGCTATAACATTTCTGGAAATTACGTAATTTCAAACATTTTTTCTTATATTTTTTGTACGGAAGTTCCAAAAACTGTCTTGGTGCTATGCAAATAGACCATACGTTGGTGTAATTAGTATTTTTTAATATTGAGAATCACCTCTAGGTTTTTCAAAAACTGAAGACAAATCTCGCTCGTTTTTATTTTTTTGGAAAACAGTAACAGAATAAAGATAATTTACAATTAATATCGAAATAATTTACCAATTTCGTTTTGGCGACATGATAGCTTAAAGACCGGGTTTTTTAAATCCGGGATAATTGTATTAAAATTCTTTTTCGTGTTCTCACAACCAGGCCACAAAATTATGCTTCAAATAGCTTTTGGCCGGCACGGCCTCTTAATAAGAAATTGAAGAAAGCATATTAGTAATAAGTAGAACATAACGAAAGTATTGTGTTAAACTATAATTAATTAGCCTTGGCAGAAGACAGACGGAAGAAATATTTGTGACATTTTAAAAATTGATAAATATTTTTTATAATATATTTTCTTTTAGTTTATATACCTATTTATAGTTATTATATTCAGGTATTACATATTATTACATATTTATAGCTGTGAAATTACTTTGGTCTACTTATAGTTTAAATTTTAACTTAATATTTGATAATTTTTGCTTCAAAATTTTTCATTTTATAATCGTTTACATTGGTATCCCCATAAAAATAGACTCTGCCTAGTAAAGTTAAATCTCCTCAATAGTTAAAATCTAAGGATATAATTTTTGTGACCTAATTAAATAATTCATAATTATTAAATAAAAAAACTGCCTTTTAATTTTTCTTTGAGTGGATATAAATCGAAGACCAGTCTACGGTTTCAACATCGCCGAAAAGTCGGGTGCTACAAAATTCACTCGGGAAATTCGTTGTTAGGTTTTTTACTCGATTTAAAAAAAGGAGGAGGTTATTAATTCGGTTGTATTTTTTTTAAAATGTTTGTTACCTCAGAACTCCGTTTTCCAGAATTATGTAAAAATACGTCGAAAGTTTGACACTCACTGAGCGGCGGTTCTAGCCATTCATGCATCTCAATAGAGAATTGACCCTTCAGGAGCGGCGGTTCTAGCCATTCATGCATCTCAATAGAGAATTGACCCTTCAGGCCTCGGCCCCTCAGCCGATTGACAAGTTGATGTCCCAAAAAATTTTTAGTAAAAATTAGTAAAAAAAAATTATTACGACACTGTCCCACCAAAAACATTAATTACTGCCAAACTACTGTACCCATAATTAAAATGAAACATATTAACATAATAAAATAAAACAAATTAAATTAAAATAAAATTACAACGGGCCCGTCACGCTGAATCAGTTTGTGGCCGATATCGGCCAATCGGGGCTTGAGGGGTTAAAGAGGGTCGCTCGAAAGGTTTAAAGGGTTTAGCCATTTTCGTTAAACTCTTCAGATGAGCTCAGGCATAACTGGCCGATTAGGTTAATTGCTTTCCATTAACGAAGGACAACAACGCGTTTGTATAAAACTCTTCCTCGCTCGTGACCACGAATGAAATTTATAATACCCGCATGGAATCCACTAATCAATATCCGCCCCGATCGATACCGTTTAACGGCCTCTTAAGACGCTGATACAAAATAATCCTAATAATAACCAAGCAAAATAATCCACCAAAATAAGCTTTGTGGTATATCGAAAATGGCCATCTTTTTTTTGTTAATAAATCAGAATAACTGTTATATTTAAAACTACGAATAAAATAAGTCATGTGTCTCACAATTCTATTTAACAAAATATTTGAGCCTCCATTGATTCGTTACTGAAAATTTCCCTACCATTAAATTCTGGCAGGGATCTTGCACTATATTCCGACTGGAGACTCTTCTATTACCGACCATGGTGAGATTAGATGTAAGGTATTGGATTGCTTATTTCTATACTACGTTTTGGCAGCTAAGATTTTAACAAGAATCGCAACGTGTAGATGGCACTTACAGCAAAATAATATATTAATCTTCTCCTGCATTCAGTAGCCCAATAGATAGCGTTCTAAACACTCCTTTATTGTATACTATCTTAAAATATATTAATAACATACTAACAAATGATTGTTTACATCATGGCTTTTATTATTTCAATATTATTTACATACAAATTCCAATTTTAATTTGGTATAGAGGTCTCGATACATAATTATTAGGCGCTTTAAGTTCAAATAGACTAATAGATGGCATACTAATCTCTTTGTATTATTTCTACAATGTAATCAGCCTAATCTCTTTTGTCTTCTCCGTCGTTCCCTCAATGCGTAGGATCGTGGCCACTAGACAACAGTTTGCCTACGAGGCTCCTCCGCATTTTAATTTTATACTACTAGAAACTGTACACAGAAATATTTTACTTAGAAATTTAATCTCACAGTATCTGATTTGATACCCCTTTCTATGGTGTTATGCACCAGCGTGAATTCGTTGAGCATCTCAATTATTCAATCTGTCAAGACCTTGACGTTTAGTATCAATGATTAAAGAACATTTTTACGAATGGTATCATTAGGAACAAAATTAATAGTATTAACAACGACGCTGGAATATCGCGTGCCACCAAATTCATGCAGTAAAACCATTTTTAATTATTTTGTAATCCAAAACATCCGTAGTAATCTTAGAATTCAAACTAATTCATTTCAATTTATTTTTGTAAAATCTTAACAGCATGCTGAAACTTAGCCTATATATAAATATGCCAAAGTTGACATTAAGTTTAGTAAATAATGCCTAATCTAAAAAAAAACTGCAGTCGGTTTTTCTGTTTTCCAGTTTCCTACTTCTCGCTAGATTTCGTACTTCCTAATAAACTTGCCCAATTGTCCTACGAAAAAACCAAAGACAGAACAGCGACTAGTGGACAATTGTGAAAGTGTCCACTAGTCGCTGTTCTGTGGTAAACTCTTGCTTACCATAAAATATTCTACACTCTGGTTTGGCTCCCGACGAGGGGACTCCTCAACGGTCAAAAGCACAGACACGAAATTTTGTATATTCATTCAGTTATGATAGCCCGTTCTAAGTTTCATCATGACATGGCTGCTGTACCCAGAGTTGGCTCCCGACGAGGAGACTCCTTATTGGTCAACAGCACGCACACGAAATTTTGTATATTTACCAAGACAGGACTGCGGCACCCAGGATTGGCTTCTAACGAGGGAACACCTCAACAGTCAACAACACAAACTTTTGTTAATGCATTGAATTATGATAGCCCGTTCTAAGTATCACCATGACATGGCTACTGCACTTTGAATACAATTTGGAGTTGGTTTTTTTTTTGTTAAAATTTTGTGTATCGACTGCCTAACAATAAGGAGCGTAATGTGTTCAGGGTTCATGTATGAATGATTCCTGTTTCTTTATTAGCTAGAATTGATGTTGAATTTATTTTTAATATTATCTTACAAACTCAATTAATCAACGTTGCAAAAAACATATAAGTAATTCCCCGATATACTGTGAATAATAGAGGCGGATTTAGCTAAGTGCAAAATAATTCGCAGATAGGGAAACCCTAGGTGAGGGCTTAGGCGTAAGCTAGCACCTTTGTCAAAGAGATGGATTTAGTTAGAGTATTTAGAGATAAACGTGTTGATTATTTCGTAAAGTCTGACGAATTGAACTTCCTTGTCAGCAGCAGTTACTAATAAATTGCAATATTTGAAATTAAATAGTGACTTAGTTATAATTACATTATTGTCTAACTAAATAACATGCGTAAAATACAAAATATTATGCAAGATCGCTTACAGATAAATAAAGTGAGATTGCATCCTTTTTCACCCACGATATGATCATTTTATTTATTTATACAATAAAAACAACTTTATCACCTAAATAATTCAATTCATTGTTTATCGAATATATACAGCACCAGCAGCACCCAGACAGCACCTAACAGAAACCGCAACTAGAGCAGGCATTCACTCTTACCATACACGCGGTAATTCCCTTTTATGCGTACCCCGAACAAGACTGCGTGCGACCTGCATCGATAACATATTTTATAGAACGGCAAATTTTTGCTATATTGATAATGTAATTATACCCTTTTCTGACCTTAATGCTCAGATGATCCACTTAGAATCAAATTTGACGAACCCAAACAGTAAGCATGTGTGGAAAAGACAATTCGGCTTTAACGCTATTAACTAATTTATTAGACTATTAACTAAAGAATGCTTTACTACTGATTCATTAGACCCAAATTCTGACTATGACAATTTTATAAAAGTTTTTAATCGTCATTTTGAAGCTTGCTTTCCCTCGAAATACAGACTAGTGTCAACAAAAGGCGGTACGCCTTCTTGGATTGATAATGAGCTTAGAAACGATCTAGGAAAACTTCAAATTCTGCAGGATAATTTAAATCAGAACACAAATTCATTACTTAAGGACTATTATACGAACTGTAAACAAAAATATGACAAAGCAGTAGTAGCGGCTAAGAAAAATACTATAGAAGAAGAGATTAAGCAGTCGAATAACAAAACCAAAACTATGTGGAGTATCATCAATAGAGAGGGGAGAAATATTTCAAGTAAGGCAAATGAACCTATTCAATTACTTCATAATGGTTCTAAAGTCTCTGATCCTACAAAAACGGCAAATATACTCAATGAATATTTTATAAACGCTGTTAAACGCATGACAAATTCTCCTAGTTTATCCTCTTCAACAATTGTAGGTGAGATACCAGCATCAATACTGTTGCATCCTATAACTTCCATTGAATTTGATAAGGCCTTGAATGGCATCAAAACAAAAACATCAATGGATATCTGGGCACACTCGATTAAATTAATAAAGAATATAGCACCAACGATTTCCAACACCTTGAGGTCTATTTTTAATAATTGTATGAAACAAGGTGTGTTCCCAAATCTAATGAAAATAGCAAAGATAGTACCAGTTTTTAAAAAAGGGAACAAAACTGATCCTGAAAATTACAGGCCAATTTCACTGCTTCCAGCTTTCTCTAAAATTTTCGAAAAAATTTTATATAACAGGCTATATCTATTCGCAAATAAATTCGATATACTAAATAAATATCAATATAGTTTTAGGAAAAATATGTCCACCACCTCGGCGATTTCGGAGATGGTAAATATCATTATCGACACTTTTGAAAATTCTTCCCAACCCGTGGCAGTTTTTTGTGACCTATCCAAAGCGTTTGATTCGGTTGACCACGAAATACTGCTCAATAAATTAAACAGTTATGGGATTCGGGGCAAAGCCAATAATATGATGAAGTCCTACTTAACAGGCCGGTCACAGGTAGTAGAAATAGATGGATTTAGATCTACACCGCAACCGATATCCTGCGGAGTTCCCCAGGGATCGATTCTTGGTCCATTATTATATTTATTTTTTATTAATGATATAGGCAATTGCTTGCCAGCCTACACCAAAACGTTACTCTATGCGGATGATACAAGTTTCCTGTTTCACGATAACAATCTTAACGACCTAATGACCAATGCCAATCATGCGTTAAACCTAGCAAGTTCATGGTTCACAGAGAATAATCTCTTGCTTAATGCAAAAAAAACCGTAACTATGCACTTCTCCTCAAAATATAAATCGTCTGCTATACCATTTAATATAACTCTAGACAACAGTACTCTAGAATTAAGCAAATCGACAAAGTTCCTAGGTATCATGATCGATCATCATCTTAGCTGGAACATCCATATTAATGAACTGTGTAGTGCGCTTTCTTCAATATATGCGATAAAAAAGATTAAATTCTTAGCTGGTGAAATCGCTGCATTAACTGCGTACCATGCCTGTTTCCATTCTAAAATGACTTATGGTATACTGATATGGGGGAATGCCAAAGACAGTTCTAGGGTTTTCATTTTACAGAAAAGTGCACTAAGAGCAATTGCAGGAGTATCCCGTGACACGCACTGCGAACCATATTTTCTTAAGTACAAAATACTGACTTTTACGTCTCAATATATTTTACAATGTCTACTCTATGCTAAATCAAATATTAACGAACAAGAGGTAACCGGGAATATGCACTCCCACAATACACGCAGACGTGATGACGTTATCCTGCCTAAAGTACGCCTTACGCAGACACAAAAGTCCTTTGGATATTTGAGCTATAAGCTCTTTAACCAGCTACCACTCTCCACAAGAAAGATGGAAACAAAGGCGTTTAAAAGATTTATTAAACAAAAGCTACAATCCACACATGCTTTCTATAAGCTGGGTGACTTTTTTGAGCATGCCAATTCCTTCAAATGGGAATAACATTAATATGTAACTTTCAGGTACCTCATTTTAGTTCTTATTGTTTAATATTAATATTATGAATTTAATATTTAATATGTAGATTACAATGTGTAATGTAACATACCTGATCATATACATACGTTGTTTTTTCCAATTTTGCTTTGATACTTCCTATTGTGTGATTATTTTTTGTATAAAGTGCTTGATGACTATTAATATTCTTATAATAATCTATTTTATATGTATACTCATGTACATGGATTCAGCTCTATTTTTTTTTTTTTTTTAATTTTATTTGTTTGCCGTGTAAGGCCGACTTTAGTAAACGCTATTGTCGAATTAATATTTATGCTTTAATCGTTTTATATCTACATTTAAACTGACGAATTCTAATATGCGATAATTAGCTTTAATTCATAATTCATGCTTTTATTGTATATTCTGAATAAATAAATTGAATACTGAATACTGAATACTGGCAAAAGTACAGAAGAGCTACTTATACCTTAGCAATAAATTCTACAATTTACTCCCTACCACTATCAAACAACTGGAGGACAAACAATTTAAAAAAAACATTAACCCTTGGAGTAAATGGGTATTTTCATGGATGCATCTGTCTCTTTTGCAGGATTTTCGGCGACATCGACCTTAAAGTACTATAACTACGAAACTACTACACCAATCATAAAAAGAACAACTGCACAATGATTGCATTGAAATTTCGTATATAGAATAGTGAAATATCATTTTGTAAAACAATTAGATAATTATGAATAAATATGAGAACGCCAAAGAAGTGAAAAAAACGCGGAACCAGATCTGGTCGTATCATACTCAACGGATAATTGTTTCAGAACCAGATTTGGTCGTATCATACTCAAGGGGGGAGATGCTGATAGGCCACCCTTTCTATAATCTGACCGAATTCGAGGGCCATGACTTAGCAAATATTGTACCAATTTGAATGATAATTATATATGTACTTCTAGTATTTAAATTTAGGATTTAGCTCTAGTTTGATTATTTAACAATTTACTTACTACTTTGGATGTTACTATGTACAGTATTTAGTACGTATATATTTGATTTATTGACTATTTCAATTGTTAGGCTTCTGCTTTGATTATTCAACTTTTTAACTGACTATTTTAATTATTGTGTGTTTAGTAGGTAGCCATTGACTATTCTTTAATTTGTTTTGTAATACGATTCTACGACGAATAACTTTTAGTAGGTTCGAAAGTTTCTTAGATACTATATATTTTTTAAATTAATATATGTAGGTATGTAACGTAAAGATTAAAGTAGTAATGACACTTACTACTTAAAACACAAATATTTTGATACGTCCAAGAGCGGTTTTCAGCCACCAATTGGACACGACGTAAATGTAATGTAATGTAATGTACAATAAAACACAAGAAAATATTATAGAAAAAAAAGTTATAAAAGCTAAGTATATAATAAAAGCCATTATGTTGACCGAATTATACGATAGTTTATTATGTTTTAAAAGTTAAATCACAGTTCTTATTTTTTTAAATATTTTTTTTCATTTGTTTTTTTTTGCCTTTTTGTACCTTTAAATTATTTTAAAATTATTAGCAATAATTTCATATTCAAACTCACATGACGCTACCAGTTCGAAGAATCCGTGGTGATTCCTTTACTTTATAAAGGAATTCGATAGGTCGCGTAACAGTGCTCTTTTGTTCTAATATTCATCCCTCGGTTTTCTAAAAAGCTCCTTTTATTCTGCGCTGAAAATCTCAGCAAACTACAACAGTATATCCAGCATAATGACTTTGTTTTTTGTTATGTTACACAATTTCGGCTTTACTGAAAGGTTGAATTTGCTTTTCACTATCTTCGTGGTCGTCAGCAAAAGGTAGCCAGGGTATCGTGCTGTTTATTTGCTGATGATCTAAAATTTGCTACGTTTATTGCTGATGATGAAAAACCATTCATGTGGCAACGCTACTTTCAAACCAAGGTCATTTACAGTGGGTGGCCATTTTAATAGGGACACAATGAGTTTTTGTACTATTTCTCACATTTCAATTTAACTCCTATAGGTACTACAATATTAACTCCTTACCCTGAAAGAAAAACATACATTTGTTTTTTACTAAAATAAAAAAAATCAGTTTAGCTATCAAAATTATAAGAAATGAATCTTACCGCAATCATTCTTTCCTTGGCGAAAAAAAAGTCATTTCCAAGAATAAATGAGAATTTTACCAATACGTTTAATATGATTATGATAGCTATAATGATTTTATTTTCTACGCAGGTATAAAATACCATAATTCAGAAACTTTAAACCCTTATAATACACAATGCTTAGGAGGTTAAGGTGTTTAAAATGTGCAAGTTAATAACAAAATGGACAGTGTCTTATTATATATGCGGCTACAAAATAATTCAATAGTCTGTGTAATTCCTACAAAGAAATCTCTGAAATCGTAACAAAAACGGATAAGAAAAAGGAATTTTCGTACTTAATATTCTAGATTTCAACGTCACTCCACAATAACCGTTTGTTTACGTCACACACAGGAGGTAACGTGCACCCAAAATTTTATTGAAATCCGTAACCTGTTTAATTATTTATTAAACTGTATTTTTGAAACTAATTATTCAATGTAATGGGATTTCCGAAATAAGGAATTGAATTAAAAATTTAACGTTGTTAATAAAATAACATTTTAGTAGACTTCTTGATGCCTCTCTAAAAAATCCTGTTAGAGGTTTACTAATATGAGTATTCCTGTCTTCCACAAGGCTTTCGATACAAGCAGAGCATGCAAAGGCCACTGTATTAATGTATGATTACTCCATCGCTGGATGTGTGTTACCTACTTACTGAAATGGGAGACCTGGGAGTTTTCTTCGATCCTCATGTAAACATTAGTTAGCACATACGCCGGTTATAAATAAGTTGAAAACGAATTTATCGCGTGAACTTTGTAACACCCGACGTTTCGGCGATGTTGCAAACGTAGTGGTCAAAGGTAGACCCTATGCAGTCTACCCTAGACAACGGGGGTTGCAATATCGCCGAAACGTCGAATGTTATAAACTTCCCGCGGTAAATTCATTTTTATCTTACTTATAATATCAAACAACGGCGAGAGTTTTCGATTTCATACATACGCCGATTATTCCACTTCTCATATAAACTTCTTGGTTTTGTGATATCCAATCCATATATAATATGATAATCACTTCAATCAAGTCAATAATATTCAAGTACATACTTCAATAACTTAAACACCAAGATGGCTATTCATAAGTTCTTTTATACATAATTTACATAACCAAAATGTTATAACTGCCACATTAATCAGTCCACAGCTAAGACCAATCTCGGAGCAGTGGAGCGCATTTATCAGAGAACTTGGAAATTATTTTTTTTTTCACATAACTGTACCTGGTCCTTCGCTGATCCCTCGTTAAAGTCCCTCGCTAATCTATAACTTCGAAAACTTCTCAATTCATTGCAGGCGTCAAGGGACGGGCCGGTTTCGTTGAACTTACCAAGATATCGACAGGTAAACAGACGGATACTAATCCCGGGTCAAAGACCCGCTCCATAATGTGACAGACACCGCGCCGCGCTCGTTCAAGGCAATGCAATCCGCCTAAGTATAAGGGAAAATGATTGACAGCAACGATAAAACTGCCACCCATTGCGGCTGGGCGACAAATGAGAAAATGGCCATATTGTTTTTTATTATTTTTCCAGTTTCGCGTTCAATGACAGCGGCAACGTTACTCGCAAAATGATCCTCCTATCCTTCCCTTAGTGGTAATTTTGCGAAACCTCTTTGTCTGCAGTCTGCAGATATTTCATCATGCTCATTGAAGTAGCGAGACTACAAATTACATGTATATGTTCATTGGGGTAGTTTAAAGTGTGTTTCAGTTTTGTCCTCCCTTTGAATCTTTGTAATTTATAGATATTTGAGTACCTCAATATCAAAGGCGGATTTCGAATAATCGAATAGAAAGAACGGCTCTGACTGCGGCGCACGACTACGTTTCACAAGTGGCGTTATCTTTGTTCAATACGAGCTGCCAATGCCATACATATCAACACATAGCTAGCCACGCGCTCGATAGGCGCGGCTTCATGGCTATGTGACGTCAGTCGCACATGCGTGGCTTGCCGCGGATGCGCCGCTTGAGCGAAACTGTGTACACGTTTTGTGTTCACGGCGGCCACGGCAACCATGTTTCCTACCCGCTTACCTGCTTCCGCCCATTTCTCCCATATAAACCAGTTCCAAACTGTCGCGAGCGGTTTACGATGTGCATTTAAACACGTGCGCTCTCTAAGGCAGTCAAGACGAAATGCACATTTGCGTAGCGTAGCTCAGTTAGCAGTGTGTGGCCGCGTTGCAACATCGAGCCACATAGCTTCAGTATTAAACGTGGGCGTGTATCGCCGTGACCCGCAGTCTGTGGTGGCCTTTAACACTCACGGCTTGACTGAGCAAACCGGCAAGGACTGAGAGAGCGGCGAGATCCAGGAAGTGGCGAGAAAATTCCTTGTCTCCTCAGGGGTTGCTAGAGTTACTCCTAGGGAATCGGAGTATGGCACCCCAGTCTTGCACAGCCAATAACTAGCGTTAATCTGTACAGTAACTAGCGTTAATCTGTACAGTGCACAGTGACCCTGAGAGCACATAGCAGCCCAGACATTCGCCAGACTTATGGCGATCGTGTATTAATAAAAAAAACCTTAGTTGGGGCAAGTGTTAGGTCAGTTTGCGGCCTAAGGTCGTCAGTATTCCAGTGAGGAAACCAGCAGGTGATTTGAATGAGGCAGACGCCTGTGTAGGACAGTCTTCTTTTTGCATAACCTACATTTAACCCGACTCTCGTGGATTAACTAGTACGAGGCCGCAGATCGCGGCTGGCTCGGGCAATACGTAGGATTTTGCCAGATCCCACTCCATTTTAATTAGATTTTTATCTTAAAATTACGGAGTGTAGGTACTTTAATTAGCAGGGAGGTAGCAAGTACCTGTGTATATTAATCCAGGTCCCTTAGGCGGGAGACAAAAATGGCGGTTGTAGTTTGGACGATTACAACGAAAGCAGGCGTAGGGCGAGTCGATTCCCGGCAGTAAACTTAAAAATGCGATCTGAAAAAGCCAGTCAGGCTCGACATAAGCATAATGTCGTTTGCGTGCGCCATTAGACGAATAAGATGTACTTTTTCAGTCTGGATCCAGATAGGAAGTGTGCGCCGGTGAACGCCGCGCATGTGGTCGACACTGGAATGACAGATATGGAATGACAGTAAACACCGCAAGAAAAAGTCTAGCGGGGTCAAATCGCACGATCTTGGTGGCCAATTCACGTTACCTCCGCGAGAAGTAACCATGCACCAACGAACACTTATTTCGGTAATAGAATTTTAGCGTGCTGCTCAATCGTGTAACTTGCCATGGTAAATTGGCATCAATGACAGATTTGACAGACGCCCCGCCCCCAAAACAACATGGCCGCCACAGACTGTTAACATCGATCCGGCCTATTATGAAACCCTATATTGTAACAGGATATTACATTACATTTATATCCAATTAGCGAATTTACCTCTTAAGTTCTAAAATATTGATATTTTAGTAATGTAGTAACTATACTTCATATAATATTATTTATAGGAAAGTGGCCGTTTAGTCATACCTATTAGGATTGTTCTCAGAAATAGCATGACTATTAATTATGTTCTTAGTTAGGATTCACTTAGTGTTTTCAGTTTCCCTAGTAGTACATTGAATGCGAATGTAAAAAGGAAAGCAAGACAGGTGCACTGAAAAAAAATACAAGATTTCAATTTCTTGCAACTTTTGGAAAACTGTCATTTTTAAAATCAAAAATGGTAATATTTTCCTAAAACCGGGGTTAATTTACTTAAAACTAAAGGAACGTCAAATAATATAAACATGAGGGTATATTCAAATTCAAATTCAAATTCAAAATTCTTTATTAATCTATAATATTACATATATTTTTAAATTCAAAGCCATCCGAACTAGTCCTCGCCTGTACTAAGGTAGGCTTAATATAAAAGAAGGTAGAGTGGTTTTCGTAACTTGCTGTATTGTCTTTGTATATTATTATGTTAAATTTAAGATGATAGATATGTCTCCAAAATAATAAAGCGTAATAATATTAAATTTAGGTATATACATATAAATATACACATACGTACATAAATAAATATATACTATATAGGTAAATATAAAATAATACTCTATATATACATATATCTCACAAATCGTGCTCTATTTTAATATATATGTTATTAATGTCTCCGTTTCTTGTCGACCCATAGTCAAAAGTGACTTAGTTAGGTTTTTCTTTACGCCGTGACTATTCCTAGATTTCAGTCCTGCAGGAAAAACACTATTCATTTTGTTGAACAGTCGAGGAGCAATGTAAGAAAAGTGTTTTTGTGCAAAACTTGTTCTCTTTTTTGGGATTAAGTGCTGTCTGGTTGTTGTTGCTCGTGTTCCTTTATGGTGTGTTGAATATAGATGATAATTCTCATGATTGAGACTTACCTAAATATAGAAATACATACTACTTAATCTCATTGAATGAAAATGAGGTTTTCAGACAATGACCAAAATACGTCGGAATTAAACTACTCTGCTCTAATCAGTGTGCCCATTCAATAAAAATTTCTGGCCAGGAAAGGAAAACCGCGAATATTTAAAAACAAGCTTGAGAAACACCTGATAAAAATTAGGTGTTTCTCAAGATAATATAATTAAAATTTTCAGAAATATTTTTTATATATTTGTAAATTAATCAATAAAATGTAATCAGATACATTTTAAAATTACTAATTTTAAAGTTAACTGGAAATGTAAGATATGTATTACAGAAAGATATGTATTATAGCAGAAATGCTTAAATGCGGGCGCTGTTAGAAATTATTATTTCTGCGTTTTTCTCGATATGTTACTGAAGCTTCTTATTTATTTGATCACGAAAAAATCACGGGTATAAATTATATCGAATTACATACGACTTACTGATTGTTGTCAATTAAATACAATTCTCTCTAAATTCATTCATTCCTCGAATTTCAGGCAAATTTCCCTTTCTTTCAACAAATTCGCCTCTAGGTCACCAACGCTGCAGGGAAATTCGTGAAAGGGAATTGAATCATTATGTACGGTCAAAGACAACGCACAAAGGCTTTTCGTGGAAAATTGTAAATGTTCCACGATTAAAATACGGTGCTCATTCCATTCTGGACCCGATCTTGTCTTTATCTAAACGCTAGGTCTAATAAGCAATGAGTCTCCTTCTTCTTGAGGTAGTAAGACTATACTAAGACGCTATTAAATACTGCGCGAGAAGTACAAAGTGCTTACTACGACACCAGCATATATTCTCAGTTGTTTAGGCTATGCTAAAATCAACATACACGAGCCTACATCGATACTGGGCCCGGTCTTATTTGAACTATATGTTTCTGACATAGCTGCAAATTTTGAAAATTGTCGCTATCATCTATATGCCGACGACACTCAGCTGATGCATCCTATAGACACGAATTGTCCATTTTCAGCAGTCAGCCTAATCAATGCCGATCTTGGAAGGTTATCCGCTTGGTCCAATAAACACGTCTTACAAATCAACCCTTCGAAGTCATATTTTATGAGTATTGGGTCGAAACAGGGCAGGACTAAAATTGCCAACTATGTCTCTCTTCCAATAATGGTGGACAGTTCTCCAATACCACTGGTCACTATGGCTAAAAACCTGGGTATTATATTTGATGGAAAATTACGGTTTGAGGAACATGTCAGCAAAAGCCTTGGGTGAGGTTTCTCACGTCTAAAGGCCTTATTCAGAATTCGGGAGTATCTCAGCGTCAGAATTAGAATACTACTTGTAGATATGCCCTTATATTGTCTATAATGGACTATTGCGACTGTGTGCACGGCCCTCGTCTGTATAGGAAGACTTAGCGGAGACTTCAGAGACTGCAACATGCCTGTGCAAGATTTTGCTTTAGGATTCTCCACGTCATCATGTGTCACCATTCCTTGTGAAAGCTTCCATGTTAAATAAGAGTAAAAGAAGGCAGCTCCATCTTGTGATCCTTGTACTCAAGGTAGTAAGCAATAAACAGCCGCGATATCTTTACTCGATTATGACGTGGTCCCGTAACCGGCATGTCCATTCAACACGGGCATGTGAACAACTTGCTATAATACCCAAGAACAAAACTACACATTTCCAGTGCAGTTTTTCCTATTATTCTGCGGTAGTATGGAATCGGTTGGGAATGGCATTGCGATCGAAATCAATTGCATTATTTAAGAACCACTATAAGAGTTTATTATTAAAGGAAGATATTGAGATGTCATAATTTGATTTTATTTTAAAATCATTATTTGTTAATTTTATTTGTAACATGATTATTTGATAAGAAATATTTTGATTTTGATTTTTAATTGTAGATTTTTAAATTTATTTTTGGTTATTTTATTTTAATATTTGATGTTAAATATTTTGATTTTGATTATTTTGATTTGTGGATTTATTTGATTATGATTATTTTGATTTTTGATTTTAAGATTTATTTATTTATTTATTTAGGTAAGTAACAGCATGAACTTATAATTAGGTACATAATTCTTAAAAAAAACATGTTCTTATGCCGATTATAGCTTACGCCGTTCGAAATTATTTGAAAAATATTTTACAAACTAAATTATGAAACAAAAAATACAATACATCAGTAAATATTTATTAGTTGACAGGAAACGGATCTATACCGCGCGGAAATAAACGACAGTCCTCCCGATGCATTTGTAGATGGCCTATGTAACTTTTCCAAAAATGTAACTTTGCCGGGAGAACTCATCGTCCAAGTCCACGCGGCAAGGACTCATCCCCATCAACCAAAATATGTCAAATGACCGCAAAAGTTGTAGAGTTAACCGCAAACATATAAATCATACTTATACAAAATAAATTTAAAATAAGTAAATGGGAATACATATACGTTGTATTATATTTATACATACATAATACAAATCAATAATTACTGGCAGTTGTCGCTGCAGCTTTAAGGGCGGTTCGTACTGCCGATTTGAAGCTAATTTTGTTTGTACTATAAATGTCAAGCCCTGTGAATTTATCGTTATACGTACGTGGCAATCGGTTAAGAATTGAATTGCGCGTGTAGTTAGAATGTCGTCTCGCGGGCTCGAATAACTGTGTGGATCGGGTTTTACGTTGCGGCACCTTCAGAGCGATGCTCGAAACTATGTATGGGCTATCCAGCGTCCCATTGACGATGTCATGTAGCACAGTCATATTTGCAGCAGTTCGCCGATCCTCAAGCGACAGCATATTAAAATGCTGTAGCCTATCACGATAACAGTCAAATGCGAGATGTTCGCGTCGGGCTATGCACCGGACGAAACGTCTTTATTTGATTTGGTTTTTGGTATTTGATGTACCAATAATTAATAGGTTTGTCCTGAAAATCAGGATAAGAGATATCCTGAGGATACCTCTAATTTGCAGCGTTTGTAGTTTTATTAAATAGTCTTTGTCTATTTACAGTTTTAATTTTTAATCTGTGTGTTTTTGTTTTTTTGTATATGTTTTTTATAACAACAGCTGCAAATACATATTTTTATTTGTTTTTAATTATTTAACATGATCACGACACTCGAAGCTAAACCATCATAGCCCTTCCTAAAGTCCGTTTGACTATAATCCAAAAGACATTTGTGTATTTCGCCTTTAAACTCTTTAATAACCTTCCAAAAACAATACGAGATTTACAACCAAAAAAGTTCGAATATACAGTTAAACACTAGCTCATTACACATGCTAATTATAAGGTAGACGACCTTGAAAAAATATTATTATATCTTTAATGTACACACTTCTTATGAAAAATAACATAATCTTTCTAAGATACCTCTATAAATACGTATAAATGTAAAAATATAGGTAAAAGTATAAATAAGAAAAGTATCGAAACGGATTATTCTTATGTAAAAAACATACGAGGAATGTATGATTATTCAATGTAGGTAATTATAGTCGCTTTATGTATGTGATTTTAAACACTTATTTTTTTTCTGTATTCGGTTATTTTTATAACTTCTGTATTTGGTTATTTTTAGTGTTACTTTTATTGATAATTATTTGTTCATTAGTTTTAGGCTATTGATTTCTTGTTTTTTTAGTTGTTTGTTTCATTTTTACATTATTGTTTAGTTGTGGTTTAAATGTTTATTATAATGATATATGCAACTGTATTTTTTGATGAATAAAAGACTATCGACTATTGACTTCTATTCTGAAAAATGCTAATAACGTTGTATGACGATTAATTTAATCAAAATCGATAAGGATGGAAAATGTTATTATTATTAGTAGTGTAATTACATACTGAGTAATATTCTTAGATCGCTAAAATGAATCAGTCTTTAACATACATTCACTATGATAGGACTAAATCATAATTCATATAATTTTAAGAATGCGAATAATACGTTCTAAAAAGATCAACGCATGGCGATGGACTGTTTAAAATTTAGGAATAGCTATTATAAAATTAATGACCTTTGAATGAATTTGCAATGGCGCCTCTGGAATATTACAGTCTCAATTTTACCCTCGCGTGCCATTAATTATATGAGGTCGTCTTGCAGTGCACGCCATTGACATTGTCTGAGGAATAATGTGACCACACTGAGAAAAAAAAGACTAGAGCTTTAAATAACGATCTTTCTGACTAAAATAATGGCAAATCAAGCAGATGGTTCAAATCAGACTTGTCACTATGCTCGATAATGTGTGGGGCATAATGGTATAGGATTTCTGGCATGTAAAATGTCGTTGCCGAATTTACAAGTCTGGCAGTATTATACACGCTGCATCTCTGCTCTAAACTGACTTCCTAACGCTACCTTGTAGCTTGGGCTTGATGGGCTGTTTTGTTCTCTTAGGTCGGTTCAACTCACGGTTCAGCTCCAATACGGTAGCCTCCTCGAAGAGGGACTAACCTTGAAGGGCTGCCGTGAACTCTGCCTGCGGCTATAACTTACAGTCGTAGATAGTTGCGATCGGAAGCTTCAATCCGAGGGAACACCTCGGGCGGCATCATGGGCGGTTGCGCACCGTGCGGCTTTAGCTATTTGACTGTGTTCTCCAGCGAATAACCGAGGGAATCTGCAAAGACAACAGCGGGGGTAGTCGTCGACTTGACGTTTGATCTATTATTAAATACGATCCGTTGACCACGTGGTCCTTTGTAATCTTGACGGGCAAAGGGCCTTTCGGTCCGCGATAAATTTAAACCTAATTACCATTAACATCAGGCAGAGGCCGCGCAAGCTATCTCGAATCTGTGACCAGACTGGAGGATGGATAAATCCGTCCAAATCTGTTAGTAATCGTACGAGGTAGGCCCGTTGGTGCACTTCCCAGTGTCTTGCGGTAAGGCGTTGGACTCTTACTGTTGGCGTATTTTGAATGCGGATTGTGATATCCACTAAGTCTTTTGCGTCCACTCCATGAGAGAGAGAGAGAATGGCAGAATGTCGCTATAACTGTCTGGGGTGATGGGTTCGCCCGTTGTAATTGACACCCCTCAACGCCTTTATATAGAATTACTGTCACGCCACTGTGGTGCAGTAAATGGGTCTGGCCACTACTTTTGAATGACAAGATGCTTCATTACCAGGCAATCAGCACGCTACAATTTATAAAAGTATAATATAGTTCTAGTAGTACTATACTGCAGTACATAGCACTAGTAGTACTATAGTACTATTAGTACTATACCGTGTCGCCATGAAAACCATAAAATGATCAGTTAATTGATACAACCATACAACTAAGATGTATCATCTTGTAATACTTTCAACAATGATACTAAAATGACTATATTGCTCGCTTTCGATCGATCGACACTAAGCTTTAAATACACGGTCCCGCCATCTATTACGCGGGACAAAACTGTACACATACATATAAGTCGAAACCTTTTCGCTGTTGTGAGTAAGCTGACTGCCATCTGTTAGTTGGGTCTTTTAGCGCGAGAACCTAACACTTGAATTTTAACGTATTGGGAATACGCATAATATACACCATTATTTCTGGACCAAACGAGTCATATATTTCACCTTGCTATGAAGGTATTGATAATGGCGTTTCAACGTTAGAATGTGTTGAGATACAGTGCAATGGTATTACCGTCATAACATCGCATAAAATTCTGTTATATCTGATCGAAAA
The DNA here is from genome assembly GCA_944548615.1 of Micropterix aruncella. Classification (NCBI taxonomy): domain Eukaryota; kingdom Metazoa; phylum Arthropoda; class Insecta; order Lepidoptera; family Micropterigidae; genus Micropterix; species Micropterix aruncella. The sequence goes on along the minus strand of OX155953.1, from coordinate 1,483,195 downwards.
ATTAACTATACGTATCTTTCCGACGTAATAGAGGCGTAGCATACTACAGGTTTAAAGATTGTAATAAAATTAGTCTCGATATTTCCGTTTCACCACTGGGACTGCTTCTAGAAGGTCGTTGATTGTGAAACTAATCCTCTCTATTAAAGCTTCCTTATTATGGTAATAGAAAATAAAGTGTGAATCATTTGTAAATAGTGGGATATAGTTGGTATATAGAAATAGAAATGCTAAGAATAGAAATGGACCCAGAATGTAACCTTGTTTTTTAAACGCCTTAAAAAAAGGAGGAGGTTATCAATTCGGTTGTATATTTTTTATTTTTTTAATGTTTGTTACTTTGCTATTTATGAACCGATTTGGTTTTTTTTTTATTCGAAAGAATATACTTACAGATTGGTCCCATTTTTATCAAAATCCTGTTCTGACCATGGGATTCATGAGGAATTGAGGGAACTCCTCAAATATTATCATATGAGATTGAAAATGTACATTTTGGTTCAATTCCGACGACAATTCATTTGCGGGAGCCAACCCTGGGTTGGCTCCCGACGACGGAACTCCTCAACGGTCAATAGCACAGACCCCAAATTTTGTATACTCATTAAGTTATGATAGCCCGTTCTAAGTTTTAGCATGACATGGCTGCTGCACCCAGGGTTGGCTCTCGACGAGGAAACTCCTCAACGGTCAACAGCACAGACACAAAATTTGTATATGTATTCAATTACGACAGCCCGTTCTAAGTTTCACCATGGACTGCTGCATCCAGTGTTGGCTGCCAACGAGGGAACTCCTCAACGGTCAACAGCACATACATAAAATTTAGTATACGCATTAAATTATGACAGCCCGATCTAAGTATCACCATGACATGACTGCTGCACTTACAAAAAATTAGGAATTGGTTTGTCTTTTTGTTAAAATTTTGTCTATTATATACCATGTAGAGTGCAAATGTGTTTGTTTGTTTGTAATTTCATTGTAAATCGGCTTTTGTCTAACCTGCTGGGATTTTTTTTACAACCTCAACACAGCCCAGATATTTATTTTACAAAAGCATACAAGTCGCATAATTACAAAAGCATATAGTAAAGTTTCATGTCGTCGGCTCTTCAAGCGCTATTATATATACAAAACCTAAAATCGTTGCATTGTATAGTTAGCGGGTTTTTATTCAAACAAAAACAGCAAAGAAAGAAGGTCTGAGGTAGATACGTCCAATACAAAAAAATAAACAAATTTTAGTTTCCCTTTCACGAAAAGTAGTACACACATACATGCAAAACCCGTAATATTTTAGCATCGAATATATTGCCTAAAGTGTTAAAAAAACGAATAATCAATATAGTGATACTCGAATAAATGGATAGAAAGTTATTTGAAGGACAGGTCACAGATTTTAGTGATTGACGGCATAGAAAGTGACATATTGAGATGTCAACCACAACGGGCGAACCCGTCACCGCAGGACGTTTTAACTGTTCATCGTTCTATCGACCTTGCAGTGAGCGTAGAGGACTTTGGACATAACAAATCCGACGTCTAGCTACGCCACAACCCAAGACCAACGCCTTACCGCGAGTAGCCAGGTATGTTACCTGGCGGGCGGCACTCGTGCCCTAACTACCAATTGTGACCAGATTTCTCCGGTCTCTCGATTGGTTCCGAGTTCGAGGTCGCTTGCGCGGTCCTCTCCCTTACGAAGCGGTGAAACGGAGTATACCGAATCTATCGCGGACCAAGGCGTCCTTTGCCCGGCTGTTTATTTTATTTTTATTTATTTATTTTATTTATTTATTTCAAACCAGTTGATAGGAGTTCCTACACTTGGTTAAGTCAAAAGTAATGAAAATAACAAGTATAATATTTAAATAAATACCTATTAAGGTATAACATATGAACGTCAGTATTGCAAGGTATGAACGTTGAACATCCAAGCGCAGATTTTCTATGTAGAGGAAACAACATTTTCCAATATTTCCAATCAAAATTTTTAAGTAATTTCGTAAAATTTTCTATCTAATTTTCTATATAATCCTAAGTACTAAATAATCAAATAAATATTGGATAATTTCCCAAATTATCATACGGGAAGATATTTTAAAGAAAAAACACAAATACAAACAAATCAGTAATAATAATTATTGTCATATCCAATAGCCAATAGTTTGAAGAAGAAAAAAAAAACGCAATTGTAAAATAGTCAATAATAGAAAGAATAAGGAATAATAATAGTCAAGTAGGTCAATAGAGCTGCGAAAAATTGATGTTGTCGAAATCCTCAATGCTATAAATGGGGTTTTTAGTCAAAATACCCTGTACCTTTTTCTTAAAGTGAACCACCCCAAGGCCCCTGATGTGTAATGGAAGTTTGTTGTAGAATAAGTAAGATTGGCAGAGAAAGCTATTCCGAACCGTACTCAGACGCACCTTAAAATGTTCACCCAGGATCGGATGGCCAATGGTCATTTCAAGAGCAGTCGCCGTAAGGTAGGCAACCACCCCCGCTCTATAGGAAACAATACAGTTCCCAGACTCCCCCGACTGTTAGTCGGAGAGCACAATCGATTGGCTTGCGCCGCTCGGTGCGCAGACCGTCCAGGAGCGCCAGAGGTTTGATTCCCAGGGGAGACTGGTTGACCCAGTGTCCTACCCAGGTTCGCACCCCGTTCGCGGAGGCCGTCGGATGGGTGTTGACCCGTGAGTGTGACCGACCCTGAACACATGGGTCATCGTGGCCACCTCATCATGGGCTCGTTAGCTCCCATAGAAAGTGACAGTGCCGAAATATCCTTTGGTGTGCCTCAAGGCAGCGTACTTGGCCTTATTCTGTTCCTAATGTACGTCAATGATTTGTGTGAATTGCTTCTTGGGGATAATGCAATAATTGTCTCCTTTGCTGATGACACGGTTATCCTCGTTGAAGCAGAAACATGGGCTGAGGTAAAGGCATAAAATAGTCTGGACAGTGTGAAAGCATGGCTTGATCGACATGTCCTAACCCTAAATGCCTCAAAAAGCAATTCCATTGTGTTTGGATTACGTCCTGTAGTCATCACACCTCCTCCATCATTGACAATCCACGCTTACCACTGTAATCGGCAACCATCCTTCGCTTGTTACCATATCCAAGAGAAAACCGAAGTATCTGGGTGTCCAAGTATCTGGGTATCCTAATAGACTCTAAATTAAGCTGGGATAACCAATTAGGGTGTCCTAATAGACTCTAAATTAAGCTGGGATAACCAAGCTGGGATAACCAATTAGGTCTCGGAAACTAGTTTTCGTCTTTAGCGAATTACGCAACGTCCTTTCTAAGAACTACATAAATATGGTTTATATGGCCTTGTGTCAGGGTTTATGGGTACACGGAATAATAGCTTGGGGAGCATGTGCGAAATCTGTCTTGGATCCTCTAGTGAAAGCCCAAAAGCTTTCGTTGAGGGTAATCAATAGAAGGCCCCCACGATATGATTCCAACATGTTATTCAAAGAAAGTAAGGTGTTAGATATACGCCAGCTGTTTGTGAAACAGTCTCATGTTTTTCCATCGTACCTCAGATAAACGACCACGAAGCAAGCAACACCGAACTACAAGAGCATCTGCAGGTCTGAATTATGCCGTTCCCCGAGTTAATTCTTCATTTGCGCAAAGACAATTCAACTATATAGCACCGAAAATATTCAACCGGTTTGATGACAATATAAATGAAGTAGAAAATACCATTTTATTGAAAAAAATTACTTATTAAAAAATGGCTAATTGACGACATAGGTCGTTCAAGGACAGAGAACGAACTTCTGCAAGTCATATCTTAAAAAAATAAAATTTCTGCATAACTTTACTATTATACTATATAATATGATATAAGATATTATACAAAATAAAATATATTGTAATATAATGCAAAAGAAAAATACTATAATATATTTAGATCGTTATATTTATATTTATTTATTTATTTATTTATTTTATTAACTAAATGTATAGGTACAGCATATTCTTTATATTAAAAAAAAACATTTTATAAATTAACATTAATATAGCCACATACATTTTAAATTAGCAAAACATATAAAGTACCCATTTTAAAGATAATAATTTTATAACCTTCTTTTAAAGAAAAAAGGAAAAAAAAGCATTTCTAAATATAAATGTATAAGTACAATAGGGGAATGGAAATGGAAGGGAGGGATTGTTATAACACTATGTGTATAACAATCCCTCCCTACGGCATAACAGTCAATATACGTTCATAAATGGCCATACATACGTATACTATTGACATATATATACATATAGACATACATACACACATAAATATATTGTATATAATAAAGTAATAAGTAAATTTAAATTAATTATCGTTCCTGAGCTTTTCTTCGACTGCGTGAAGAAAAGGCTTCCTGTCCAGAGAAAAAATGTCAAGGTCATTAAACCTGTTATTAAAAGAGGTGAGTAACCGTATCATAGTAGAGTTGCTGAAGTGGCTTGAATTGCACCTGGGCACATGAAACAAACGAGAAACTCGGGTACTTCTGGGGGGCAATCTCAAGGAAATTCGCTCAGTTAAAGCTGGACAGTCTATTAAACCATGAAGGATGTCATATAGGAAAGACATGTCGGTTATGGTCCGTCTATTATAGAGCAGTGCAATCTTAAAGTAATCCGCTCTTTCCTCATATGTCTCGAAGTTCGTGTGCTCGCGCCAATTTAGGTATCGCAAGAAACGCTTTTGGACGCACTCAACCATGTTGACAGATGCAGCATACATCGGTGACCATATAGTGGATCCGAAGTCTAAGACACTTCTGACATATGCGTAATACAGTGTTTTTAAGGCGAGGGTGTCACTGAACGGTCTGCATACTCTAAACAAACTATTTGTGTATGTATGTATATGTATGTGTGTATGTGTATATATATCTATATGAGTACCTACGTCAGTTAGGCTTCTCCACCTAAGTCAGAAAATAAGTCGTATGCCCAGATACAGACTATATTCGCCCTAGTTGGGTATGCGCTGAGCATGGTCATGTGAATGTGGGCCATTGTTTCTTCGCACCATTACTTGTTATGACCATTTTCATGTGTTTTATCATTATGTTTGAAATAAATAAATAAATATTGAGGTCCTAAAGATATTCCTATTAGAAAATTATAATTTTTTTGATAAAAGGATTTTTGTCTGAAGATTATCAAATTTAGTGATTTCACTCCTGAACAATCACCTTTTCGTAGATGTAACCCTTTACTCGGGGGTCACGGAATTGTACCCAAGTTCGCCGAGAACTAAGCAATTATACACTCAATATTGGGTACGTTCTTCACAAAGCATTTTTAAGGCGAGTAGTCAATCTTGCTGAAAGTACTGATATTAAATTAAGGCAAAGAACTTGTATATCTCTGCGAGCAGAAACTCAAAAGATGAAATAAATGCAAACATTAAAATGTTATTTGATTAATATTCAGGTAATTCAATTCCGTATGAATGTTTGCGTTGAGAAATTGATAAAAATGATATTATTCTTCTCTCTGATGTGGTAAAAGTATATATGATGCTAATATTCATTTTAGAATGCCGTCTCTTATCATTGGGTAATATATTTCATCAATGGCGCATACAGACTTGACTTTTGAAGGGGGGGGGGGGGGGGAGGTGAAAAAATAAAGGCTGCTGCACAGTTAGGGTGCGCAGGTTCTCTAGAAGGGGGAGGGGATAGATAGAACCGCAATAAAATCTACTCCAGGGGTGGTGAAAGTCCCCCTAGGCGTCACAGGTAGTTTTATATTTGTTAAATGACTATATAATTGAATTTTTGCAAACTCTATCTATGATATTGCGAGTTTAGCTGCTCCATCGGCGTGGGGCTGTGAAGCCCACGCAGATGGGCTTCACCTCTCTTTCTCCCTCTCTCTCTTTCTCTCTCTCTCTCTGGCTGGTATAAATATTTATGGGGAGAATATTCACCTATTGAATAATATTTATATATTACAGCGTATGTTCATATCATATCGGGGGTGGAATTGAAAGGTCAATTTCAAAGCGACCGCGGAGCAATAAATGCGTGAAAAATGACGTACGCATAAACAGCCCTCATTTACGTAACAATGATGCTGCTTCTGTCACCTTCGCTGAGTTAGGTAGACAACCCATTATAACTTCGCATCGCAAATGTAAGGCTCATTCGGGAAATTGAGTTAGATAGTTATATTATCATCATCTTAACCCGGTAAATAACAAAATAAATGGCCTGCTTTTAAATTACTACAACAATTAGTCGAGTGATTCTGACGAAGACTACATAAAATTGGATAATTGACTACGAAAACAGCGGATTTCGAAAGCGCGATTCCTAGATGACGTGCGAAGACCCAATTTTGAAGTAATATTACACCAATTATTATTACTAGGTAAGAAGGTAAGAATTATTATATATTATATTATTATAGCGTCGCTATATATAAGCGTCGCTATATATAAGAATATTTATTATATATAGCGACGCTTATTATATTATATATTATGTGTATATATAATATTTGAAAATTAAGCGTCGCTATATATAAGAATAACCAATTAGTAATGTTAATTTATTAAATTAGGTAATCGCCAAAAACCACAATAAAAAATCACAACAAAAATAGTCAATAATAGAAAGAATAAATAATAAAAATAGTCCAGAAAGTCAAGAGAACTGAGAAAATAGGATATTATCAATATCCTTATTACCTTAAATTGGGATTTTAATTAAAATACACTGTATCTTTTTCTTAAAGTGAAACACCCCAAGGCAGAATGGAAACTATTATATAAAGAACTTTACTCAGTGGTATTTTGAAATAACGCAAGTCCTCTTAGAGTCCACAATATAGGACATCTCCATCGTCACAGAAGAGCATTCGAATAACAAACATGGCTGCCAAGCTCTTTCACGAAGAGTGCTGCGTAATTGCATTTTCAAATAGGTCAAGTAAAATGATTTGTATGAAAAAGTCAAGGAAAAACGCAGACTCTTAGTAATTAGGAAGTTGCATACAATGTTAATACCTGCAAAATTTAGGTTGTACTAAAAATGGTTCTAATATTAGTAGGTATGTAAGTTATATGTACAATATTACAAAAAATATATACAATGCATATCACGTAGGAGATTTTAAATTATAAAAGTGAAGTTTAGCAGCTGAAATTTAAATTTAGATTATTTATTGTACCAATAGTACTTTTCGCTGGAGTGAACCTTTTCAATAATTTATCTTTTTTTTTTCATAGAAGCCGTTGCATGTAATTTCAAACCTAAGTTTACAGTGCAGTAACGCTCGTACAGTAGACTCCAGCATGCGGCCTTGATCATTCGACCGTGTTTCATTACCGATTCCTTACGATGTGATATTATTAGACTAATTTGGACATTTTATTTAAAATTGAGTATCATAACTTTGTAATTTATTCCTATTTTCTTTACTTTTTATTCCTAGTTCATCCTGATTATTGATTTTTATTAAAAGAAAGCTTATATGAAGCTTATATAGGCAAAGCGACTAACAAGGTAAGTTTCTATACTGTGTTCTATACTGTACGCTAACCATACACTTGTTCGCGCCACAGTATACGGTATACTGTGTTCGCGCTTCTCTGGCATCGCTAAAACCCAACCGGGACAAAATCTCAAACCGGCCGGGACGCCGGGACCAATGTCTGAAACCGGGACAATCCCACTTAAACCGGGACGTATGGTAAGGCTATATATGTAGATTTATCAAATTTTTCCATTAACATAATAATTATTTTAATGAGATAACAATTATTATTTCTTCTGCCATCTACATATATCATGACCTTTAAAGTGATCACTGAAGTTTGTTGAATAAAATAGGGACAAAATTTCTAAGGCTCGACTTCAAAATAATTTGCATGAATGCTCGGTGAATATTAAGCTAAGAACTCTCTGGCATAGCTCAGGGAAAATATTGCTACCTCAAGTGCTCCTTTATCGCTGAAATAGCGACTTCGTCGTCGAATCTAGTAACTTTATTTCTGCTTTAACTTTTTCGCAGTATTCATTACGAGTATCGACAAAGCTTGATAGAGAAAATAAATTACTTATCTTCCGTACCCTTAATAGTGGGCGGAATTTTCGAAGAAGGCAAATCAGAGCATTCACGAAAGCCTAACTCAAAGAAGACAAAATATCCAAAAGGAGAATTTGTTTGAAAGTGGATAATTGTTGGAAAGGTAGGGTTAAGAAGTTTTGGCTATATTTTCTTGAAAGAGTCGCGTCCGGTATTAATTGATTTATATTACTGAATATGGATCTAGTAGGTTTATAAGTTCTGTCAAACATTCATTGTCGATTGGAAATGTTGTTAATATTTCAACAATTTTATATTAATATTTCAACTATTTTGATTATTTATATTTATAGTATGACAATCTAGTAGTTAATCCTTGACTACCTATGTATGTATGTTCAGTAAAGAGCAGTAACGAGACTTACTACCTAACCCAATTATTTTGACACGTACAAAAGCGGTCTTTAGCCGTCAATTGGATACGACGAAAATGTAATGTGATATAACAACTTGGCGGAATTCTGATAGAGACATCGAAATGACAAAGTAAAACGACAGCTCGTTAAGCGGCCTATTTTTTTAATAGCAGACAATGAGTTAAATACGGAATTTAGCTAATAAAGCGAAAGAAAGAACACTGACAAAAGAATAAAAAATATTCAATCTTTTTACACTAAATATAAAAGTTTAGTAATTTATTTAGGAGCATTTTACGAAAGAGGAATATAGTTCTTTTTATGGCCCATACTTTTACGTAAATTGGCAGACGAAACTAAAAGAATTCCGAGCTCTTGGGCGTTGCTTAGGGGAGTCGACGACTATCTATAGAAAACAATCGATGCTTAAGTATTAGCCAGTACTTGAGCAATTCTTAGTGAGCCCTGTTGGAAGACCCAATACTTGTCTCTGAAATCGGTACGGGGTAGGCGTCGTACGAAGTTTCCGACAATCGGCACAATCGTCTTTAAGCACTGGATGTTTATAGAAAAAACACGCATTAAGAGGCCGTATACGAAATTTTGCGCATTTCGTGAATTTACGTAATTTTGCAGACGTGAATTTAAGGTTAAAATACTGTATTTCTATAAGTTTTATTGCACAACATAAAGATCATTTATATTATTGTCTAATGAGTGAGCTACTTTTTTAAAAATTATTATAGAATTTTGATTAATTGACCTTAAACCGGCGACTGTTTGTGAATTTTTGCTGTAAGAGGTTTAGAATATGACATATTTACGAATCGTTTTAACATCTAAACGGTATAAAAAAATTACAATGAATTGTTGTGAAAGTACTTTATATAATAAGTGAATCACTTTTTACTACTGTCATATAAAATTGTTGAAAAAAATATATTTAACTTTGTCAATTTTTTTAGAAAATGGGCGAAGAATTGCTTTTGATTTTGGCCTTTTAGAACTCTCGTTCATAAAATAAAAACAACAGAAATAAACTTTAGTTCAATATCAATCCATTTCCTCTAAAAAAAAATGCAAAACATCAATTAAAATTGGCAATGAAGTCTTTTAAAACAATCTAATTCTCGCGTTATGATACTCGCCTATGATACGATTCACGCCTCAAGTCAGCTAGTCCCCGCCGAGCGCTTCCAAAGGGTGGACATATCTCCTTGGCTCCGAAAATCCTACCTACCTATAGTTATATTATACCATTGATTATAGAGGTATCACGGCCCACATCGATTTCGTACACGGCCTCTTAACGGGGGCCGTAAAGAGCTTCCGTAAAATCAATTTTTCGTCAGGGAATATTGTTTCAAGAAATATATTTATTTTCGAAAATACGTGGTGTTCAGAGCGAATAAATTATTATAATAATTACAAATACAGTAATTTATTTATTGTAGCGGTAGACTAGTTTTTTATATTATAAATAGGATAGAAAACGAATTTACCGCGTGAAATTTGTAGCACCCGACGTTTCGGTGACGTTGCAGCCGCCCGAGCCCGGCCCCCCACCACCGTTATAACCTACGCAGTGGCGGCAGCGGTATGCGGCCTACCCGCAAAACAACGGATCGACAGCTCTTCAGTTCTACCCTGAACAACGGCGGCTGCAACGTCACCGAAACGTCGGGTGCTACAAATTTCACGCGGTAAATTCGTTTTCTATCCTATTTATAATGTCAAACAACCGCGTTAGTCTTCGATTTTATTTGGTTTTAAAATTTTTAAATGAATTGTTATTTTTATAAAATATATAAAGAAAATCATCAGGGACTGCTTGGAGTAGGAACATCGGGCATTCTGGAAACAGAGCCAGGGATGACGCCAGACAAAAGGCATGATGGAGCAGCCACTGCAAAAGAAAACCAATGCCCTACTTGACATGAGCAAGTAGAACCTCAGAACCACTATCGGTCTCCTCACCGGACACAAGACCCTTAGAGGAAAGCTATTCAACCTTGGCTTGACCGAGAGCAAGGACTGCCGAATATGTGGCGAAGAACCTAAAGCGTTGGTCGCTGCCCAGGCCTCGCCGCAAAAAGACACAGTTTACGGGGACGAGCCTTTCTCGAACCCAGCGATCTGCCCAACTTGAAGGTCAGTGATCTACTTGGACTGGTAAGAAGTACTGGGCTACTAGCTGACCACTGGCCTAACCACATAGTGGTTAGTTACAAAAGATCTTATAGATCTACGTGACATCAAGGGCTCGAAACAAGCCCCCCACTCCGTTCACTACTACTACTACTACTTATACAATGTTTCCGCGTATGGCCATCTGTAGCTCTGTGTGCCTACAGTGATAACAGTATCTATTTCCGAAAGAGATTTCTTGCTTTGGGCGCCTTGCGTGCTTTAATGTCAGCCGGAGTCCTAACTGGGCGCGGCCGGCCGGAACTTTCTTGTCTAGCAATCAGGAGTTTCCGGTGTATAGGTTTGATAGTACGGCACATAAAACTGAGCGTGATTTTAAGATTCAGTAATAGTGAAAATTATAATAAGAATTCTACGACACTAAGTTTTCAACTAAAATAAAGAATACGTATTTGTATTTATTTCACAGGGGATATATTTTGAATGATTCATGTATTTTTTGTCTTAAATCAGACCCACAGATCAAATTTGAAGCCGCAAAGTCTGTATACTATGCTTATTTTCATACATTAATAACTTATGGGATTATGTTCTGGGGAATGACAGCGAATTTGGTTAGAATATTTCGACTTCAAAAAAGAGCAATTCGCAATTTATTTACAATATCATTGCTAACATCTTGCTGGCCGTATTTCACTGAATCTGGCATCATGACAATGTATGCCGCTTATATATACCAGGGTATCATGTATGCAAGAAAAAAACATCAATACTACTCTAAAAAAATCGGATGTTCATTCGCATAACACGCGGAACAAACAAGACTTGCGTCCTTACAAGTACGACTGAGTAAGGTTAGATATAGTTTCCTGTACCAGTCCAACCTTTTTTTATAATAAGATTCCATCTTGCGTCAGGGTCTTGGAGACGTCCATTTTAAGAAAAATGTCCAGGACATTCTTATCAAAAACCCATTTTTTTCTATTAGGGACTTTGACAGTATTGACTTTCCTAATATTTCATGATTACATTTATTAAAATACGATATATGTAAAATAAAAATCGTGACTATATATCCAATCATTTTGATAATCGGAGATGGATTATATTAATAAAATTTATATTGACTCTTGATATTGCGACATTTCTATTGTTATAATTGTAATATTTCTAATTTGACTTTTTTATAACTGACCATTCGTTTTTATATTTTAACTATTTGTATTTTTCATCTATACCTACTTAGGTATTTTAGCACCTCAAATAGTTTTTTAGAAGACTTTATATTTTTATTGTAAATCTATTTAATAATTGTTTTTTCCGTTTTAAAAAAATAGTCAATCTGTTTAAAAAAATATTATACCACATAAGGTATAACACATTATCTTGTAAAAAGAATTTGATTATGCCAAGAGTAGGCATTTCTACCAACTGGTTTATTTTATAAAATAAAAAAAAATAAAAAATCTCTCGCAAAAACTCCTGAAAGCTTGAGGTTAGATTTCAAAACAACCACTAAATACTTTGTTTAAGAATAAACAAAAAACGTCGTGTAATATTGTTCTCGTTAATTATCAAAAGGTACATTTTTATTTATATTTATAATTTAGGCATAAAACTATAAACAAAAAATATTGCTGAATAGCAGTAATTTTACGTAAAAATTTCAATATAAATAAGCAATAAATATTTTGAGATAAATAAAACGAAAAACGTTAGATAACAAAGCCGCCTTTAATTCATGTAGGTTATTTTTTCCATAACTCAAAAATAAAGAAAACAATAAAAAAATAGTTTTTATTATTGTAAATATCGCATCCGTGTTCTAGATACCAGAACATGGACTCCTAAAAAATCTAAGGACCACTCAAATAATTAATTCCGTGGTACTCTTATAGCAACTAGAGCTGTCGACTACAACAGGCGAACCCGTCACCTCAGGAAGTTCCAACGATATTGATCGTTCTGTCTCCCGTGAGGTGAGCGCAGAAGACGCAGGACAAAGCGGTCCACTGTCAAGTTCCGCTACATACCCGTAAGAAGCCAACGCCTTACCGCGAGATAGCCAGGTAAGTCACCCAGCGGGCCGACACTCGCGCCCTTATTACCAGTTGCAACCAGATTACTTCAGTATTCCGACTGGATACGGGTTCGAGGTCGCTTGCGCGGTCCTCTCCCTTACGTAGCGGTGAAACGGTGTCTACCGAGTCTATCGCGGACCACGCCATCCTTTGCCCGGCTGTTCACCCGGTATCGGGTAGCCGATTGGTTATTTCAAGAGCAGTCCCCTTAAGGTGAATAACTACCCCCGCTCTATAGGAGACAGTACTGTTTTCAAACTCCCCCGACTGTCAGTCAGAATGCACAATCGATTGGCTACCTCCGCACAGTGCTCAAACCGTCCAGGAGCGCTAGAAGAAGTGCAAACCCGGGCATGACCCTGGCCTGAGGTGCTTTTATAGCAACTTGAGTTGTCGACTACAACGGCGAGCCCGTCACCTCAGGAAGTTTTAACGATTAGTCGTTCTTCGTGATTTTATAGCAGTAAATTGTCAAGCATTTTCTAATATGGACATCAACTTATAGGATTGGGCGAGGGACCCCTTCAACGTTTCTGCCGCTGAGAGACCCCTTCAACGACTCGGCTGACTTAGATTCGGCTGAAGAAGAAAGCTTTTGTAGTTTAAAAAGTGACTGAACAATTCAACTTAAATATAAGGTATTTGGGCGTTAGTAAATGTCGGATATATATATTTCTAAAGATTACCAATAACACAATAAAGCACTTACCAATTTATTGTCATTTTCGACATCTTAACTTTGTGAGCTAGGATTTTCAGCGGTCACAATATAAAGTGTATTAAATGAGAAAAGCTGCTTTCAGTTGATGAGGGTTTGATTATCCAATTCGACCCTTCATCAAACATCTGTGCAATTTAAATCAGGCGCACACCTTTCATTATTTTATTTTTCCATAAAATATAGGTATATATAATGTAGTTCCTTCGGCAATTAAAACAAAAGTAAAATTACTATTATTCGGTATACCTTATATCGCATACCTTCCTTTGTAGTTTGCTATTTCCGGTGTAGTTTGCTATATCCGGTGTAGTTTGCTATTTTAGCACGACCATCTAAAGTCTTGCTAAATTAGGTGCAATATTGCTATAGAAGAGTTAAGAAGAGATATAAAGATGTATTTTTTTTAATTGTCCAAGGGGCTAATGAAGGTCTTTACCCGGACGGGCGGGTTTAGGGGGCCCCAAACCCGCCCGTGTGCATGAGTGAAATGTTGAAAATTCATGTAACCCAGAACAATAAGTACGTATTTTCATATTCGTTTCGTGGTTATCAGCAGATTTGTCATCTTTTAGCTGTCGGGCTCTTCCTCAGTTATTTTCCATTCTGTATTGCTGTAAGCCTCCTGTCTACTTTTTAATATCTCTGTACAATGCCATCTCCAGCACTTCAATACTTAATCGATTTCTTTGTAGTATGTTCCAGTTTCTTCTTCGATGCTGCATATTTTTCTATTTCGTAAAGCTTCATATGACACTGTTATTTAAACCCAGCTTCCGGTAATTAAATATTCCTTTCAATATTGAATCTGGCTTCGTATTTATGCTACGTCACTACCGCAAGCTTAATAATATGAAGTCTAAGGCGGAGACGAGACGAGTCTTAGCCTTCATCCGTCATTGTCTTAGGGATTTGTCGTTAACGAACGGCAAGTGCCAACATCCGAGGCGAGCATTCATTGCAAGTTCTTTGACACGACAAGACACGGCAGAGCGACTAAGAATTATTACAAAACCTTGCCGGCTTTAGAAATTGCTAGCAAGTGACATTTTCCAACAAGGACGATTCATTAACAAGCGATGCACCCAAACGTGGCTGTTTATGGTGGAATGTATAGGGGTGGAGATCAAGGAACTATGAATTGCTATGCGTGGAAATTAGTTACAGAATATTATTTGGTACACAATAAGGCTAGAAGACACCAGAATGGGATATATTACAAAAACTTCTTAGACGATCGCTTGAGTGAAATCAAGAATGGCTAATAGACAAAATACAATGTACACTTGCTAATTAGCACATTGCGAATCATTGGCGAAAGAAAAATATTCGGAATGGGCTAAAACAGTTTGCAAATTTACAATGTATTGCTGGTTTTGATATGGAAAACTCAATCGGTAATAAGTAAACGTCAGATTTTTTTCTTAAAGAGAGCTTTAAGTGTCGTAATTGATTAAAGTAACGTTAAAGAATGCTTCTATTTAATTCAAAATAATTCTCCTTCTATCTCTAAATGTTGGTTCCTAAATATAGTCAAATATATTGTTTTATATAAAGTACATGTATTTTTTTTTTCTAGTTATGTTTTTATGCCATTTTTTTCGTATACTGACATATTTATGTAATTATGCAAAAATACTATGTTGCATTTAAAAAAAATAAGTTCAAGTTCCATAATTAGGTTGATCAATTAATGTCTTTACCGCAGACATAATAATTTTAATAAGAATAATACAAATAATTGGAGCAAAAAATAAAATCCGATTATTACAAAAGTAGCTTTTTGATGGTTAGGTTTTTCTCACACGTTGACGATATATAAAATTAAAACGACCTTATGCTACCCCGAGTTACAGCTTTCGGATGTTTGAACATTTCATTTGTGAAGTGATTTAGATAATGTTGGCTCACATGCATGAGAAATAATAATTGTGTTCGTTTTGTATTCTGTTTACCGTCTATTTTAGTTATAATTACTTTGAAGTCGGCGGTCTTGCCTTTATGTATGACAAAGGCGAATACGACTTTACCTTGGGCCTTTGAGAAAATTACACAAGCTCTAGTAGGTATTTACGAGTATGCAGAGAATTCGCGTGGGAAAGGTGACTTAATTGTTTTGTAGATGCCTGATATGTGAAATGAATAACGAAGAAAGGGGTCTTAAATCAATTATTAATTAACACCATTACTTAAGAAAAGCCACTGCAACGTCTCTCTGCCTGTTTACATGTGTCGAAAACTCGGCAAACACGCTCCTGCTTTCGATCGTAGTTTTTTGTACATAGCTTGCCTATTGGCATCGGTTACAGGCAATACGATATTAAAATCGGTAAAATGATTTCACATTTGTCAAATTTTAAAGTTGAATGTTGGGACGTCGAAAGCGAGGATATAAATTTTTGTTTAATTTATATCTAGAAACCGACAATGAGCATTCGGTCTGTACACGTGATGTACTAATTATTTGTGCTCATTCATTCTGGAAATACAAGCAAAAGAATAACAGCATAGGGGCAAATATGAAGCAACTGTAATAACAAGGATATTGCTAAATGTTATCTTTGAGATTTAAGGAAAATGTGTCGGTATGGGTAATAGGTAGCGTTTTCAGAGTCTACAGATTAGACAGCTTACATTACATTTTCGTCGTGTCCAATTGACGGCTAAAGACCGCTCTTGGACGCGTCAAAATAATTGGGTTAGGTAGTAAATTTCGTTACTTCTCTTTACTGAACATACATAGGTAGTCAAGAATTAACTACTAGATTGTCAAACTATAAATATACATAATCAAAATAGAAGCCGAATATTTGAAGTAGTTAGTAATTCGAAAAGATACGTAGTGAAATTATTCATCGTAATATTCAAATTGTCTTACATAGATCCAATTGACGGCTAAAGACCGCTCTTGGACGTGCCAAAATAATTGGGTTAGGTAGTAAATTTCGTTACTACTCTTTACTGAACATACACAGGTAGTCAAGAATTAACTACTAGATTGTCAAACTATAAATATAAATAATCAAAACAGAAGCCTAATATTTGAAGTAGTTAGTAATTCGAAAAGATACGTAGTGAAATTATTCATCGTAATATTCAAATTGTCTTACATGCATCTATTTTCAGCGGTTCTTAAATTTCAAAGTTTTAAGAATGCGCATTTATAGCAAACTAATAGCAATTTATTTGCCCATCAATAAAAACCTTGATTATAAAAACCCAATAATTTAACTAATGATAATACGCCATATAATCAATGATCCTAAGCACAAGTTAGGACGATGGACGGGGGTTGTTGTAAGGGGGTGAGGTAGGATTGGAGGGGAGTGGTAGGGAGTGGGGTGAATAGGGAGAAAGTTGGTGGACTGAGGGGGGGACGATGAGCGGGAATGGGTTGTTTGGGGGGAGTGAAAGGGGTGGTGTAGGGAGAGCGGGGTGGGGGTGGGACAATGGGTAGGAAAGGTAGGGGTGTGGGTGAGGGTGAGGAGGGGGGGAGGAGAGGCTTAATAGGAAAGGGGTTGGGGCTTAGGGGCGCGAGGGGGACCTGTCTGCTTGCCGGGAAAGTCTTAGGGTGACACAACCGTTTTTTCTCTGTCGCCATGTCGTAACGATAGATAAATTCATTGTAATATTTTTAGCTATGCGATTTATCTCACCACTTTGTATATTATAAGGTGTCATGGGCGAAATAAAACTATCACAATCTACATAAATAGGTTGGTAAATATGCAATCCGAACCGTCCGCGGACGGAATTGTGTGAATAATTTTATGGCTATGTTGACGCATTTTATTTATGCGCAAGAATATGAATGAAACCTTGTTTACCAATCGTAGCGGGTCGGCAATATTATGGCTCAACACATAAAAATTTACATATATTATAATGTAGTATTAAAAGGAAATTATTGTTTTGCCTAGCCCTACCATTGATTATATATCTTATTACTACGATTACAGTACGATCGTAGTACGTAGTACGCTCGAAGTCGCACTATGGATCATAAACTTCTCTCTCAGAACAAGTTTCGATAACTTAAAAAAATATACTTGTAAAATTTTGCAACAATATAAAGTAGGAAGTATATAAGGCTTCAAATAGAATGTTTTATTATGATTTACTTTATTGAAATAAATATATAAAATTACAAATACTTCAGAAATCGCCTTCTATATATTTTTAACTAAGATTATCAGTTATAGTACGTTAAAAAACTAACAAATTTAATCAAGCTAATATAATCAAGAAAAAAAATAAAATGTATACTGCCTTCCCACTTAAATAATTGCTTTATGTTTCAACAAATAATTATAAGTAATATTTTGAGAAATTAATTAGTATTAATTTATAGTATAAGCAGTTTTTTCGAAAAAAATAAAACATTTACTTAGATTATTGTTAACATTATACCATATTATACTTGACGAACTTCGGATCTGAAATTGGTTCATTCAATTTCAAAAGATCTAAGTTGTCTCCATCAAGTTCCTTCACATTTTTTCTATACGATTTTCTAATGCGAGTAATGTACTAGTATGAAGTATAGTGTACGAAATACATCCGTATTTGATACTGATCGAGAGGATTTTCTGGCAAGATGAAGTCGTTTTTAAAAATCCCTTTTACTAGATTAATTAGAGTCTTCTGAAAGCGGTCCAATGTCAAGTACTGCAAAATGCTTTATGATAATTTCTCTATGAATTATTTTTTTCCCTAACTGAAAATGGCATATAGAAATATTATACACAATATATAGAAATATAAAATATATTATATATTATTCATCAGTAACTTGATTTTTTATCTTTAAAACTGTAAAAATAACTCTAGTGTATTTCCACTTTCAATATATTAAAGTATTAATAGTTAATATATAGTATAAATACTTATACTATATATTACACTATAAATATATATATATATATATATATATATATATATATATATATATATATATATATATATATATATATATATATATATATATATATATATATATATATATATATATATATATATATATATATATATATATATATATATATATATATATATATATATATATATATATATATATATATATATATATATATATATATATATATATATATATATATATATATATTTATATATGAGAATTTATATACAAGATTTTCGAGATATCTCAGAAAAACTGAAGGGTTATATTTGAACACTTCTTCACTTCCGAACCCACCCTCGTGGACTTCCAGTATTTTCACGAGGAGAATTTGAGAAATAACTGCACCGATTTTAAAAAGGACGTAAATAATTTGTTTTTTTTTTGCCAGATTTTATTAGGCTACGCTAGTAGAAATAAAAATTCAAAATCCAGCCATAATTTATATCAAAATTGTTCAAAATAGCAGATAAGTTGAATATTAATAAAACGTACTCCTAAAAAATGGGCTTAAATATAATATATTTTAGCCGATTTTTTGAGAGTACTTTTTATTAATATTCAACTTATCTGCTATTTCGAACAATTTTGATATAAATTATGAACTTATTTTGTTTTTTCTTTTCTACTAGTGTAGCCTAATAAAATCAGTCAAATTATTATTCATGGATAAGTAATCTTTTTATATGATAAGTGAAAGGAAATGTTGATAACTCGAAGAAGGTAACATATACATTTGGAATATGTCACGGTTTACTGGGACGAGACAGCCAACGTGTTACAGTATCATTTATTCTTTTCGCGATCGTTTCCACGTTTATGTGCCGGAAAATTAGTAGTAATATATCATCCGCATGTAATACCGTTTCATCAGTAGTAATAACTCAAAGAAAATGATGTGTAGGAAATAGAAGGAGGGTAGGAAATGACATAGGAAATCGGAAACGATTTGGAGATATTTGACGTGGATTGTTTTTCATTTTCATAATTCGTGAAGTGTATTTCTTTCACTAGATAGTGAACTAGTTGCAGTATTTTTCAGTTTTTTAATTTCTCCGTCATATATGATGTAGTTATTGGCATCGATCACAGCGGAAGATTTAAGTTCCCCTTTGAAGTCATATTTTTTTGACCCAGTCTGTTACAGTTTTATCTGGGTTTCCTTTTTTAGAGGCAAATTCGAAATTTTTAGCGTTACATTGCTAGTTACGATAGCTTTCTTATTCTTTAGTATGTGCTGCTGGGAGCTGTTACTCTAAGATGACGTGGTGTTCTGTCATATATTCTTCTTGATTCACGATAAAATTTTGTTTTGAACTGAAACACGCTGAAAGCTTCCTGAGTGAATAAGCAAAAAAAAAAATTTGGCGTAACATTTCTTTTTCTCAAAATATTCTGAACCATAATACGTATGAACCAATTTTTATACCATTTATTCCACTGCTCCTTGGTGACGTCAGAAATATGTTTTTTATATTCGAAGACAACCTTTTCTGGCGATGAAAATCGTTGAACGCGTGATTTTTCGTTAATTTTTCGAAACAAGAACAACTGTCAAGTCGGGCCAAGATGGCACATGAGTTCTAGGTTTTTCGACTTCAAAAAATAGTTTGTCAGTCTGGCCGCGTGAGAAGTACCATTGCAGCGTATACGGTTGCTTTTACAGAGTTGGTTAATGTCTTCCGGCAAGCAAATGAGCAAGTATTTATTAGAATTTATTTATTTATTTATTTATTTATTTATTTGTTTATTTCATAACAAATCAACATTACAGTTTATACCAATGCGTTGATATGCAATATACACATAAATATAAAAAAATAATAGAATTCTTACAACTACATACATAACATGTTTAAATAAGCGTTAAATACAAATACAGGCATTAAGAATAGAAAAACTTACAAACTTACAGTACATAAAGAGTGAAAACAGTTTTTATTATTCTGACATAAACAAGTAGCGCAATGCCCACACCTTGAAGAGATACGGGCTCGCTGTAAAAATATCAAAGTCTGGCGCTGTCGAACATAGCGCATTTATGTGCCGCAAAGCTCGTGTAAGCAGACTCCATCGACTTAGGTTGGTGCGCGAGGACGGCTCCCCAAATAGATTATGAGTGCGAGCACGATTATAATTGTCCGGGACAAAGAGACAAACCTTCGCTAGCATGCTAGGATTATTAACTCTTCCCCTAATCAGCTTGAAAACGTAGGCCATGGCGAGCATTTCTCTACGCAACTTAAGAGAGTTATAGGCCACCATGCCTAGTAGAAAACTAATAGGGTATAATTCAGGGTACGATGATTCTACAGTAGCCATGTATCAAGTTTTCCTAAAAATGAAGCGATCATCCGCTTAGCAGCTCTTTACACGTCCGCCACTTTGGTTATCTATGGCTCATCTTGAAAGACTTGAATTGTCGATTGCTGCTTTGTTTCGGGGTAGTAGCCGTAAATCTATGTTTCCTAACCTATTACGATGTCCCACACCAAATTTGACGCACCTTCATTGAATCTGGTAAGTATGGCATTGCACCAAGTGAGTCATCCCGTTTTTTGAGCCTTGTAACGAACCTTAAGTCCATGCGATCAACAAATGCATCGATTTCCAGTGAAATACACTGACACAATTCAGTTATTATTTTACCCCGTGCAGCCATGAATCAGCACGATGAAACAATACTTTTACTCGGAATATTTTGGATTGCATCATTTATCGACCTATATAAACCGATGAAAAAGCAACCAAATTATCATTCCCCGAGTGATCATCTTCCTCCAAGGTTGCGACGGCATATTCGGTACCCTTCTCACGAGGTGTGTCAACGAATCCGGCTCCTTGGTTTCCTTTCCTTATCCTCCCTATTCTCGAAGCATCAGTATGTAATCCCACAGACTCGACCGTGCCCAGTACAAGATACTAGGAGCACACATACAATCCTCATCCGTATATCCTCGTAACCGCAGTCGCGCATCTATACACTCGCGTCAACATAACTTGTTCGGGGAGCGTTATAACTGGCAATATCAAACTTTCAATCAATAAATACCTTCTACTTCATTCAAAACCGCCTCTCAATACGGAGATAACTCGTAAGTTGATACCACTACCTCACACCGAACAATTTGGAGTCTAGTGAGGGGTGGTCCCTCACAGCCTCAATCAAATTGTTTGGTATCAGCACAGCGAGCACAGCGTTCTCACAGCCAAATGTTTGTGTAGGATTCATTGCACCTGTCTCATGCGTATGCGGAAGCCCGTATCTAATAGTAGGTTTTAGGCCTGTCTGTTTCGATCATATGACTCACATCATTGATGATTTTCTTGTTAAAGCGGTGGACGGGCTATCTTCACGAAATTCGTTACTAAGATTGATAAGACATCGCTTGAATTCTGCAAATTAGCTTTAAGAGCCCTATCACATATTTTTTCCAGAAAGGCAAGAAAAGTGGATTTTTGGCGTTCTAATTCCAAGAAATGAAGAGATTTCTACAAACTTTAATTACTGAATTACCTGGACCATTTCTTGATGTTGACCATAGCGGCCTTTAATTTTAGATATAACGAATATTATTTACTTATTCAGCCCATTTTCCGAAAGTCGTTATTCGTAAAACGCTCGGAAGGCAAACTTTGAGCTCCTTAATACAGTAATATCACTACAACGAAAACCGTATACTATTTTTTTTATGTCCGTCATGTATTCTTGTTGACCATAGCGGCCTTATTTTTTCGTTTTTTGACCACATATCCAAGGTATACATTACTTACAATTACACAAAATTTAAAAAAAAACTTCCTGTATCATTCTAATTTTCTCAGAAATAAAATAAGATTCTTATATAATACTTATACTATATTAAAGTTCACTCTTTTAGCAATACGACATAATATAAATTATTGTCATTAGAAAGGAGAAAACACTGCAAAAAACAATTAGAAATTGTGTATATATTTGCTTGCGCAAGAGAAGAGCGCTCAGTGCCGCGGTTTTCTCCCAGGGTTGAATAGTTATTTATTTATTTTTTTATTTATTTATCCTATCTTTTATAGTTACATCCAAAAAAAAATGCGTTCATTTTTTAAACTCATTTTAAAAGAATACCTACGCTATTTTGTAATAGGCCTCTTAAAGTGTCGCCTTACTTAGCGCTTCATTGTCAAAAGCAGATTAAAGCTGAGCGAGGCTCTGCTGATCTGTCAAATTATAGAAAATCATAATGAAGTTAAATCCATAATAATGCAGACAACAAATTTTTAAAATGACGACACAATGAAAATATCCAGGAGCTTTTTGAACCACTAAGTTCCCACGGTCTCGTACTTCGGTCAGCCTCTGACAGTTTATTAAAAATTCCGAGTCATAATAGTGATTTCTTTTCCTATTCTTTCTGTGTCCATGGTGCAAGACTCTGGAACGATCTCCCAGCAAATATACGAAACTCGCCTTCTTTACCATCGTTTAAGACTCACCTTAAGGATTACTACCTTTCTAAAAAATAACCAGTTCTTCCCTTTCTCTCCTTTTCCTCTCCCAATTTCCTCTCCTCGGGCATTATTAGTCTTAAATTCTTCCACTTGTCTGTATGTTATGTAATAATCTTTATTTTCACAATGCGCGCATGTACCACTATGTTTAGGTTAGCTGTAAGACATTGCCATGTGGCAATAAGCTCGCCTTTTTTGTATACTTATTAAGTGCAAATAAAGAGTTTATTATTATTATTATTTATTATTAAAATACAATTGATATACGAAAAAAAAACTACAGTCAAATGTTCGGTCAAAAATAAAAAATCTATCAAAAATCTACAGTCAAACTATCAAATCAAAATCAGTCAAAAATCTACAGTCAAATCCGTTGTCGAATGTTTTTTTAGATTGTTAATTTAGGTGACCCGTTCCGAAAACTTTCACTGTAATCTATGTATACACTTATAGTAGCGTTCACCTTGCTTTACTAACTCTGAAATCACAATGACGGTCGATTCTCGTCACGTCATCAGAATAGGGATAGTCGACTTAAATATTCATCAGATATTATCCCATAAATGTAATTCGTACAATGGACTAGTTGAGTATTTATTTTTTGTTTATTCACTTATTACTAATCAACATAACAGTAAAACCAAGGCATTGAGAAGTAAAATTAATAAAGATATTACCATAACTATACAAATAGAATGACACTTATAATACTAGCTAACATGTAAGAATAAATAATTAATAGCTTGCAATTTAAACAAGTGAGGGTTGGCGTTAAAAATATCGAAATCTGGTGCCATCGAGTGAATTTCATTGAAGCGCCGCAAAGCACGCGCCAACAAGTTCCACCTCGTAAGGTTAGTGCGCGAGAACGGCTCCGCGAAAAGATGGTGCGATCGAGCACGGAGATAATTATTTGGTATGAATAGATCCACCTTGGCTAGAAGGCTAGGGTTATCAGTTTTACCACGAATTAGATTGAAAACATAGGACATGGTCAGCATTTCTCTTCTGAGACAGAGAGAATTATAGCCAACCATGCCTGTGATAAATGCAGTCGGATACAAAAATGGATAATATCCGTACTGCTTATCTATCGTTGCCCAACCCTATCGTCGAGACCTAATGGTGCCTATTATAATTACTTTGTGGTTCGTGTAACTGGCGACCAATTCAAATGTAGCGTCCGTAGCCCCGTTGTCACCGGTTCTCCTCGTTGTTACTGAAGTTAAGCAGCGGCGGGCGCGGTCAATACTGGGATGGGTGACCGCCTGAGTGTTTGACTGCGTGATGCTACAAATGCTCACCTAGAAGATGGTGCCAATAGGTAACAAGGCGGGTTCCACGAAAAGGCATATGCTTGTTTGTCTGTTTGTTTGTTTGTTTATACTCTTTATTGTGAAAATGTCACAATGGGCGAGTTTATTGTCATATGACAATCTCTTACAACCAACCCTACTATGACGTGTTATATGTATATGTGCGTATAAGATGTCTGTAAATGTGTGTCTTGTCGTTGCATTCGATCGACAGAATTGAAAATGCAATTCCTTTAATTTGATCCCAACGGAAAATGGTGACCCAGCCGAGAATCCAACCCGGGACCTTGTGGGTAAAAAAAAATACGTGTGGCATTCGGAAACTGCCGCGGTAAAGCTATTGCATAGCATTTTAAACAACTTATGCAATTATAATTATTTATTTATTTTATTTTTTTCTGATATCAGATAACTGCGCTCTATCGGAAAACGTTGAAATTATTCCGAATCGTTTGCGGCTGCGAAAGCAAATGATTCGGAATAATTTAAACGTCTTCCGATAGAGCGCCGCGCACGATTTTTTTATTCGATAAAGCAAAAAAAACGGATTATTAGAAAAAAATCATAGAAAAAAGATAGATAACTAAATTATCTTTAAAATGGTGCAGGTTTCATAATAATACACCAGATAGTATTTGCGTAGTAGTCGTTTTTGTGTTCGGTTAGACCTAATTTCACAAATTAATTACACTATGTAATATAAACAAAATCTAAAATATTCAAAGCTAAGAATATTAGAAAAATGTTCTTGTTTAACATATATTTTTTTAAATCGTAAGCAGTACTCGTTTAGACGTAATCATCAGTTTAAAATCATTAATTTTCGTTAAGAAATTTCTTCATTCGGTCGCCGCGCTGGCCTAGGCCCGCGATAAAAGCTATGCAATAGCTTAAAAATAATAATACTAGGAATTTTGCACGCTTCATAAATCTGAGAATGATAAAAATTCCGGAGAAATATATAAATTGGAAAATATATTCCCTTATAGAGTAACTCTATACGAAATATCGAAAGAACCATTATCGATTGCTACTACAATGAAAGAAAATGGGACACTTTCCAGGGCGCGACGCCCATAGACATTCAAATATAAATGTTACATAACGCCTATAGCCGTCACGCGCGATCTAGGAACGCATAAATCACAATACGCCTCCCGGCGTAATTTTTCAGTAAGAGCGCCTAATAGGAGATCTTCTATGTCACAACGCATACCTTTCCTTTGTCGATACTACCGTCATACAAGCTTCTACTGTCGATATACCTTTCCTCTGAACGCCCAATACTTGCGCGCACATGCACAGTCACGAAGGATATAGTCGTCATCTTTGTGCAGGAGCGGTAGGCGGTAGTCAGACATTGCGAGATCTGGGAAACAAGTGCTCTTCCGACCGGTGCTTATTCGTGAGCTTTCGTGCTCGTTGTGTACGTTTGTTTTTTTTTTTTGCAAAGGAAGTAATCAATATATTCAATAATTAACAGTCTTTTATTTATCTAAACATGCAAATACAGTAAGATATGCCATAATAACAAACGTTTAAAACACAAAAACTCTAAAATATTAATCAAATAAATCAATGTGTTTGAACTAATTCAACAGATAATTTATTAAAATATTAGTAATAAAAACCAAACTCAGACAAAATAAAAGATTGAATAATAAATACGTGAACTGACATAAATTGTAATTAATCATTAAGCATAATTGAATTATTTCTACGACGCAAAACATAAGAAATATCCATTTCGAAGGCTTTTTATTGGAGTTTACTGGTTAAGGCGCAATTCGGAGTTTACTGGATAAGTTCGGTTGGTTAAGGTTGAAAATGTCGATTGTAGAAAAAAAAGTCATACGAACACATCAGCCTCTAAGCGATGTTTTTTTCCCCGTAGTTGGTATTGGCGCGAGAGGCCTCAAACTTGCGTAAATTGAGAATTAATCGCGGTGGAACGAAAAACCGTAACATGTCGTTAATTTATTTGTTAAATAAGGTCGGAGCGGTTCATATACGGCAGTGAAAAAAAGCGGTGGTCTTATCGAAATTTTAATACTGAACTGAATGACTTGCAGCAACGCCACGCGCGCTGGTTGAGAAAGATAACGGTTGACAGTACTAACTGCCGTTTGCACAACACGCCTGTAAGCTAACGTTAGTTAATTTCCTTAACCGAGCTACGATCGTCGATTAGCGTCTGGTAATCGGCCGTTAAATTCACGGAAAACGTAAAAAGCCGGGAGGAGCGCAGGCAACGGCGGGTTCGATACATATCGGTGAAATTTGGACAGCTGCGCGCTGCGCTGTGATTGTCTCAGAGTAGGCTAAATGGTGTTTCAACGCTAAAAAAATCGACTTAGAGTCTTTCAAGGCTACTATAACCGTGGTTAAATAACCGACGCCCAAAAATGGTTGATGCAAGCGCCTGTTCAATTGTTTATTTATTTATTTATTTCATTAGCAAATCAACTTAACAGTTTATACCAATCCGTTGATATGCAATATACACACATATTTAAAAAATAATAGAATTCTTACAAGTACATACACAACATGTTTAAATAAGCATAAATACAAATAAAGGCATTAATTATTTTAAAAAAACTTACAAACTTACGGTACAAAAAGAGTGAAAACAATTTATTTTATTCTGACATAAACAAGTAGCGCAATGCCCACACCTTGAAGAGATGCGGGCTCGCTGTAAAAATATCAAAGTCTGCCGCTGTCGAACATAGCGCATTTATGTGACGCAAAGCACGGGTAAGCAGACTCCATCGACTTAGGTTGGTGCGCGAGGACGGCTCCGCAAATAGATTATGAGTGCGAGCACGATTATAATTGTCCGGAACAAAGAGACAAACCTTCGCTTGTTAATCGTAGTTAGCTATTGGAAGATGTTACTAGACTGATGGGTGCAAGTCGCCCTATATCTATAAATACTAAGTAGGTAAGATATTCGTGCGTTAAAATGATTTCTAAAACTTGCAACGCCATAATTATATTCGTGACGTGTCGAACTCCCTCTGTTGACGGTCGAAGACGCCAAAAAACAGCGCCACCTTTGCTGTAAGTACACATCATAACCCAGTTAAATTGCTAATCTCGGATACGATTTATGAAATACAAGACTATCGCGGTCGTTTGACATTACAAATAAGTAAGATAAATCAAATTTTCGGCGATGCACCCGAAGTTTCGGCGATGGGTGCTACACCGCGTTAAAGTCGTTTTATCTTATTTATTTATAAGGATATTATTTAAGAGGCCGTGGCGGCCAAAAGCTATATGAAGCGTAATTTTGTGGACTGGTTGTGAGAACACGAAAAAGAATGTTATTACAATTTTGGCGAATTTTAAAAACCCGGTCCTTAAGCTATCATTTCGTCAAAACGAAATAGGTATTATTATTATTTGTTGAGTGGGGCTTTTCTAGGTCTTTATGAGCCTTGTAACACTGCGACCATTGTTGATCTATTGTGTTCGCCACCTACTATAGTTCTGCGCTAAGACTCGTGTCATTTAAGAACCGCAGCAGGCTTTTGGAGCCAGAATGTTTTACCTCTCCAGGTTGGAGGTAATGACCACCCAAGTGGGTGTATCTTTTACGCATCAGCGGGCCACACTCGCACATGAGGTGCTGGGGAGTTTCCTCTGCTCCTCGGCAGAACCTGCACATTTTTGTATCTCTGAGTTTGAGGTTGAACATGTGTTTGTTCAGGCCACAATGCCCCGTGAGAGCCCTATTTAGCGATAAGGCCTTACAGTGGCCTTACACATGACGTGCAGTGGAGTTTTCTCTGCCGATTGGCAGAACCTGCACATCTTCGTATCCCAGAGCTTGAGGTTGTTAGATTGTCGGATCGGCAGTGAGGCCTCAACGATCTAATCACTATTTGTACGACGGTGGCTCGGCGAAAATGAAACAGTAGCTGTTGATTCGGATTTATTGTGTATGCGCCGAAGGCTGGCGTGCGAATGCATAACGTCGCGCAGTTGCGACGGCTGATATATTGAAAGCAGCGCCAATGCTTATGGCAGTGGCGCACTACGTATTAACATTTAGATTAATTAACATTTAGATTAATTAACATTAACAGTGCTATTATTAAACAATTTAAGATGGGGTACGTAACACTGCTCCCCCCTAGAGATTTGCTTAGAATATTAAAGTTAATCTCGATACATTGCTTGTGGTAGTTACCACGTATTTAAATTTGTGCTACATGCTATGTTAGTATACATTGAAAAACGCATGTTGTTAGTATGTAAACAATTGTGAAATGCTGTAAAAATATTGAACAATTTTGTAAATAAATTGTTGAATTGCGTACAAAATTAAAACATATATATTTTTTATAATTAGAGGCTGTAAAAGAGCCTTGTAGAAAAAAAAACATTTGTTAAGTCATTTTCACAGAATGCAGCCTTGAGCGCGCATTTATTTTCACTAGCACTGCACTAAACCATGGCGTGTTGACCTGGAGTGGCTGCTGCGGTGCTGGAGCTGGTTGTCCCTGGTGGCGGCAGAAGGTGAGGGCGGGCGATTTCCATTCGGACCCACTTCCGGATACCTTGCCGACATCGTTGATGGCAAAGGGCGACGAAAATGATGGCTATCAAGATGACTGCGATGATTATGAGTGTGTCTGATAGTCGGTTCGTGTTTTCCATTTTAGTTCCAGCGATAATGACTTCGTCTTTGCTTTGTTGAGATCCCATTTCGCCTTGTAGTTGCAAGAAATTGGAATAATGATACTTGTGTAGGAGAAAAGGATCTTTGGCGGCTGGTTCCAAGTTGGTTAGCCCTGGAGCGAAATAGGATTGGTGTTAGGATGGTAAGGTAAAAAGGCGGTTACTACTCGCTCGATCTCAGTGAAGACTGATTTCCTTTGTCTCTTGTTGTGACGATATAAAATGGTATTTTGAAAAAGTCACGTAGCAATGATCTCATTCGTCTAAGAATCGGACTTTCTTGACGATCCGTCCGCTGCGCGTGCGATAATGCTCTTTTGCCTTATCGCATTTTTCGCGCGTGGGAACGGAATTTTGCTGGGTGGTCTGACGATTCGTTTGAGTCATTATTTTGTCGCTTGAAACTTTTTGTGTTGTTTCATTTTGCATTTTCAGATCGCTGCCCTGTGAAATGAAATACGCGGGTTTGACGCGATCAGCCGACATTACTTTTGGTTTTCCTTTTATGGATAATTCGAACGTTTTATTGTTTCGTTTTATCACTCGAAAAGGTCCAGAATATGGTTGTTGTAATGGCTTCCTGACCATATCATCTCGCAGGAAAACGTGAGTGCAATCCTTGAGATCTGGATGCACGAAAACGTTGTCTCGGGTGCATTCTCTCGTTGGTTTAGCTGATAGGTCTGATAGGTGTTGTTGAAGTCTTTCGACGAACGTAGAGTCCAACTGCTTGTGTTTGGTTGGCTGAATGAACTCTCCAGGTAAACGTAATTGTTTGCCGAATGTTAATTCTGCTGAGGAGGTTCCTGTGTCCTGTCGAATGGCTGCACGCATACCTAGTAAGACTGTTGGTATTTCGTCGAACCAGTTTGTTGTGTTTTGCCTAGCCATAAGTGCGGCTTTCATTGTGCGATGAGCGCGTTCTATCTTTCCATTTGCTATCGGGTGAAAGCTTGTTGTTCGTAGTTTCTTAATACCAAGGACGTTTGTTAAATTTCGAAATAGATTGCTTTCGAAATTTGTACCTTGGTCTGTAGTTATTTTTTCGGGGCATCCGTATCGCGTGATCCAATTATTGTACAGAGCTTTTGCTGTTGTTTCTGCGGTTTGGTCGGGAAGCGGAATCGCCAGTGTGTCGCTCTATCGATAATCGTTAGTAGGAAGCGACAGCCTTGAGAAACTTGTAACCGCCCGACAAAATCGATATGTATGTGATTGAAACGATCAGCTGAATCGAATTTTTCAAGCTGCGGTTTGTTGTGTCGAAATGTTTTCGACTTCTGACAAGGGATGCATGCTTGGGTCCACTCCTTAATTTGCGTGTGCATACGAGGCCAGATGAATCGTTGCGTGATTAATTTCCGGGTGCCACGTATGCCTGGATGCGCGATATTATGGATGATATTGAATGCGGTGCGACGGAATTTCTCAGTGAGAAATGGTCGGATTTGGTCTTTTCCTGTATCACA
This sequence comes from Micropterix aruncella, assembly GCA_944548615.1. Classification (NCBI taxonomy): domain Eukaryota; kingdom Metazoa; phylum Arthropoda; class Insecta; order Lepidoptera; family Micropterigidae; genus Micropterix; species Micropterix aruncella. Next base: position 1,452,869 of record OX155953.1, on the reverse strand, counting down.
GACGATAGGTTTGCTGATTCCTGGGAGTGTAATTTTCTTGACTTGCGAGTTGTAGCGGAGGAAATTATTTGCTTCGTCGTTATTCTGCTGTGAGAGTGCTAATTCTTCGTAGTTAATCTCGGTGGGGCAATCAATTGCTTCTATGCGAGATAACCAGTCTGCGACGGTATTTTGATCTCCTGGAATGTGTTCGATTTTGTTGCAAAATTGCTGGATATAGTCTAGTTGACGAACCCTACGAGGAATCTCGTTTTTTGCAGACGCGTTCTTGGTGAATGCGTAGATAATCGGTCTGTGATCTGTATGGATAGTGACGTCTTGACCTTCAATGAGTCGACGGAAATGCTTGATTCCTAGGTAAATCGCTAGAAGTTCACGATCGTAAGTCGAGTAATTCCGTTGAGTTACATTCAGATTTTTGGAGAAAAAACCTAAGGGTTGAATAATTCCATTTATCTTTTGTTGTAAGGCCGCTCCAACGCCGGTGTCTGATGCGTCTGTAGCTAGAATTAGCTGTGCTTCAGGTGCTGGGTGAGCGAGTGTGAAGGCATTCTTTATTGCATCCTTACATCCTTGAAAAGCTTGAGAAGAGATGTCGTTCCATATGATACGAGTTTTGTCATTTTTCTTTGCTCCAATTAAATATTTATTTAATTCTGCTTGATGTTTAGCAGCGTGTGGAGTGCTTTCTCTGTAGAAATTTATCATGCCGAGGAATCGGCGCAACTGCTGAACGGTATCGGGTCTCTGAAAATCAGATATGACCTGCTGTCGGTCTGCGATTGGCGTAATTCCTTTTTCGTTCACATGATACCCTAAATATTCCACTTCTTTTTTATTAAACTGGCATTTTTGAATGTTGATCGTGATGCCATTTTCGTCCAAACGATGTAAAACCATTTTAACGTGTTTAATGTGCTCTTGCTCGTTTGCTGACGCGATGAGGATGTCGTCGATATAGCAAAATACGAATTCTAGGCCCTGTAGAACTGCAGTCATGAACCTGGAGAATGTCTGAGCAGAGTTGCGTAGGCCGAATGAACATTTGAGGTACTCAAATAGGCCGAAAGGCGTAATTATTGCAGTTTTTGGAATGTCATCATCATTAATCGGAATTTGGTTAAATGCCCGAACCAAGTCGATTTTTGTAAAAACTGTTTTTCCGTGTAAAATATAAGTGAAATCCTGAAGTCTGCTAATTGGAAATCGATCAGCGACAGTGACGGAATTCAAACGACGGTAATCACCGCACAAGCGAAGGTCGCCATTTTTCTTTTTTACACAATGCAGAGGACTCGCCCACGGGCTTGAGGACGGTCTGCAGATATTTAAGTCGATGAGCTCTTGAATCTCTTTTTTGACTAGTGCATATCTGTCTGGAGGAAGAGGTCGTGCTCTGGCGTAAACAGGAGGTCCAGTTGTCTCAATGAAATGCTTGACGTTGTGCTTAACCTCACTGTTTGGCAGTATGTTCGGTCGTGTGATGTTTGGAAACGATTCTAGGATTTTTGCAAAAGGGTCTTCTCCATTAATTAATTTAATGCACGGAGAGCTTGAATTGTCGAGTGATGCGATTGCTGAGACGTTCGTGAGATTGTCTATCAGTCGATGGTGCCCTAAATCTACTAGAATGTTGTATCGCGCTAGAAAGTCGGCTCCTATAATAGCTATCTTAACGTCGGCGATTATAAATTTCCACATGTAAATACGTCGAAGGCCTAGATTCAATCGAAGGGTGCGTTCTCCGAAGGTGCGAATCTCCGTGCCGTTAGCTGCGTATAGCTTAATCGACGTTGGATGTGCTGGATGTTTTCCTCGGGGGATGACCGATACGCCAGCTCCAGTATCTATTAAATATTTAATGCCACTAGTTTTGTCAGTTATGTTGAGGCGGTATGATTGAGAACCAGTGACAGCGTTTGCCTCAGTTTGCTGCACTGATTCTAGTTTTCCTTCTTGCCAAAGGTGCAAGGCTCTTGGCATTTTCGTGCGTCGTTGCCAAAACGTTTGTGGAAGAAACAAATGCCCTTATTTGTTTTTGGTTTATCCTCTGCGTTTTGATGGTTTGACCGAGAGTGCGATCGGGAGCGCGAACGGGAGTGATTTCCTTTTTGGGAATATCTCGGTCTGCCTCGTTCGTACGACTTCATCGACGTGGTTAGTTCGTCGATTTTTTTTGTTAGCTCTGCGATGGTGTGTTCCATTGAGCGTTGTTTGGAAGAGGAGCGGTTGTTATGCGATGATGAAGCGGCAACTTCATGAATCTCGTCCGTTCCAGTGGTGTTCTCCAAAATTGTGTCGGCCAGTTTGGCCAGTTCCGGAAGATTGCTCTGGTCCGAAACTGCGAGAATGGAACGCACATGCTTGGGTAGGTGGCCAGCCCACATGATCCGTAAGGCTTCATCATTGACCTTGGCTCCGGCCAAGTCTTTCATTCGTCTAAGAAGCTGCGATGGTTTTTGGTCACCTAGTTGCATATCGCTCAGTAGTTTCTGAAATGAGCGAAGCTCAGAATCTTCGTAAACGCTAATGAGTCGATTTTTAATGGTTTCATATTTATCGTCAGTGGGAGGATTTGTAATTATGTCGCTGACCTGGCGGAGATCATCGAGTTGAAGTTTCGCAATGATGAGCTGATATTTAACTTCGTCAGTCGCCTTTTGTGGAGCAATAACAGCTTCGAATTGCGCGAAGAACAGTTTGGGTTCAGAACGCCAGAAATCCGGAAGTCTGTTTGCATACGACATAGCTGATAGTCGAGGATCCTCTACTGTATTTGGTTTAGGAGTCGCCATTTCAAATAGTAGTTACTCAATAAAAATGTAGAAACTTATGCAGAATGCCAAAAGAAATTAAAAATAAATAATAAAATCTTAGCTTTTTGAAGTCTTGCACGGCTATATGCACGGCTTGTGTGTGCCTGTTGACGTAGAGTGAACGTTGACGTTGGGTCACGACGCGCGGTGTGTGGCAGGCAGAGTCGTGTCGGCGAGCGGATTGATTTCTCGGAAATTCGCCAAATGAGATAAGCTCGACGGTCCAACGCTGATAAGGGTACGTGCGCGGAACGAGAAATCACTGGCTTTATTAAAAGTACAACACTGACTCTATTGCTGATGCATTTACACCTACTGTTTCGAAACCACCGCCGATTTTTGAGAAATAATCCACCAATGTTAGATTGAAGGTGCGTAAATTCAAATGTCGGGTCACCAATGTTAGATTGTCGGATCGGCAGTGAGGCCTCAACGATCTAATCACTATTTGTACGACGGTGGCTCGGCGAAAATGAAACAGTAGCTGTTGATTCGGATTTATTGTGTATGCGCCGAAGGCTGGCGTGCGAATGCATAACGTCGCGCAGTTGCGACGGCTGATATATTGAAAGCAGCGCCAATGCTTATGGCAGTGGCGCACTACGTATTAACATTTAGATTAATTAACATTTAGATTAATTAACATTAACAGTGCTATTATTAAACAATTTAAGATGGGGTACGTAACAAGGTTGTACATTGAGGTTGTTTGTTCAGACCACAATGTCCCATGAGCTCCCTCACGAGTAGTATGCCTAGATTGTTTCTATTCAGGGATAAGGCCTCACGGGAAGTCTTACGGTCGTAAGCCTTAATTAGCGCGTTGGAATGATTCAACCCTGGCGTGTTGTTCCAGTGGTTGACGGATTGTTCCGAACACATTTGTTTGAGCATTAGGTTTGCAAGGCTTTTTGGTACGCCATTTGCTCCCGTTCCATTTGCTCCCGTCTTAGCAAGTTCGTCGGCTTTTTCATTTCCTACGATTCCTGAATGGCCGGGAACCCATCTTAGAATAACCCTGTTCTTTTCGTCCAGGGAATTCAGTAGTAATATGCAGTTTTGCACTATCTTTCAATTAATGGCATTCGAGGCTAGTGCCCTAAGAGCTGCTTTGCTATCCGAGTGGATATAAATACGGTGGTTGGCGTAGTTCTTATGGAGGTTGATATCCGCACATTCAATAATGGCGTATACCTCCGTTTGGAATATGGAGGCGTATTTCCCCAAGTTTACACTTCTTTCGAAGTTTGGTCGCTCTCCATATATACCACTGCCTACGTGGTATAGATGGAGAGCGAAATTGGTAAATTATTGGTTTTTTGAAAAAAAAACAATAATTCAGGAAAACCAACAGTTTTTTAAAAAACTGTTGGTTTTCCTGAAAAAAAAATAAAATAAATAAATTATCTCCATATTAATTGTAAACTATCTTTATTCTGTTACTGTTTCCAAAAAAATAAAAACGAGCGAGATTTGTCTTCAATTTTTGAAAAACCTAGAGATGATTCTCAATATTAAAAAATACTACTTACACCAGCGTATGGTCTATTTGCATAGTAACAAGACAGTTTTTGGAGCTTCCATACAAAAAATATAGGAAAAAAGTGTTTGAAGTTATGTAATTTCCAGAAATGTTAAGGCTGAACATAATTTTTTTTTCTATTTATTAAAGATACTTTTGAGTGATATAAAAATTAACACAATGATCTTATTTTCTCATTGTAATCTAATTTTTACTTTATAAAAAACGATTCATTTGATAATTTATTATATTATCATTTAAAAACCAAATCGACTACATTAGACGACGCGCGAAGCCGAAATCGTCATTCGTAATTGGCCACTGCCAACGGTGGGACGTATTCCCTTGTCGCCGCGGTATACCTATACATCTTTATGTATATATCGAAAGCGCGCGGGCGCGTGGTTTAAAAAATACCTACATTTTTAGTCGCGTCAACTCGGAAGGGAGCCTTAACGGGCAACAACGTATTTCACTATAGATATTTGACTTTGAGCGCTTAAGAAGAAGATTCTGATGCTGAATGACGATGCACCAGCAGCTCATATGAGCCCAGGTGGCCCCCTATAGTCTGTAGAGGTCTGTAGTCTGTAGAGGTCTGTATATCGTATGTAGAGGTCTACACATAAAGTCAAACGCGTACGTTCAACGTTAGTTCAACAGGCATGTTTCCACCTGAAAACAAAGGCGATAATCATTCCTGTTTTGATGCATGTTTAGGAATTCCATTGGGATTAACTGGAGTAGGGATAAATAAAAGACTACACAGAAAGCTTTGCTAAAATTGAAAGAAATCGATGACACATCGTACTATTTACATGTAGGCGACATTATGTATTTTAGGATGTGCGCGAGCTACAGCGATATTCTGATATAAATTATTAAATCCACTTAAGGGAATAAGAACTTAAAGTTTCTCGATGGGTGGAAAGAAAATATATTTTGGCGACCTAATCTCGAGGGGTTAAGTATTATTATTATTATCATGTAAAATTATAAGGTTTGTCAAAATTAAACCTACTTGACAGAAGTTGCATTTTTAATACCTGATTTTCGCAAATCCAATGTGCATTATTTGTAATTTTTCGTATCTTTTAACCATCCAGCAGGGGGTTCCCAAACTTATTGGCGCCGCGACCCACTTTTTAAAATTACAATATTTTGCGACAGAGACATAAAAAATAAACAATTCATTTGTAAGTATCATAAGTGAGTCTTTATTTTGTAAGAAATTGTAATGTGCGACAACATAAAAAACAGATGTTTTTACTAGAACACTTATCCATTGTACATATATAGCAAATAGCAAAAACAAATGAATGCGATGCGGACAGCTGACAGTAAACGGTGGGGCGGATCACTCGATGGGCGACTGTGCGCGTGCGGGCGCGCATCGGATGCTCAAGTGCTATTTTAATTTTATTTATTTATTTTATTTAATTATATTGCCTGTAGGTATCCTAACTCTATACTCTTAGACTCGTCAGTCTATCTCGTCGTCTATCTGCCATATTATACCCTACGTTCATACGTTGTGTTGGCGACCCACCTGGAATCGGATCGCGACCCACCAGTGGGTCGCGACCCACACTTTGGGAACCGCTGACTATAGTGTAAGAAATTATAGTAAAGTGAAAAAGTAAGATACGGGGACATATGTTTCCACCCATTATTAGATCGATAAATTAATGGAAAATCTAGGAATTGTCATGCCTAACGACTTTTGTCTTACTTGGAAATGCTCATACGAGGGTGCTGATTAGAACGAGCGGACCCCAAGGAGTTATATCGGATATCGAGCCATTCCGTCTTCTATTTTTATTTTTTATTTTATTATTTTTAAGGAAACATACAGCTGTTACAATAAATTTGTTACAAAATTATTAAGTTTAAAAAATAAAGCTAATTACATCTTTCCCCTTAAATATTCATCATTTAAAGTTTAAACACAAATCATTTTTTTGGAAGTATTAATTAATACACATAGGGAGAGGTAGGAACTGGGAATAAAGGAGTCATAATAAGTAAATAAAATTTTATGGAAATACACATTCCATAATATAGTGATACATATTATTTATAATATATTATATATTGCGATTACAATGATAATGATAAATCAATACCGTCATTAATAATTGCTTTCTTAAGAGCGAATGATGATGTATTGAATAAGTCAATAAGTCAATTCTATGGAGTGAACGCCATAGACTTTGCGGCAGTACAATCCACAGTCAAGCTACGCCAGCGGGGTCGGCCCAACTCACGGGTCAGCACCCAACCGGTAGCCTCCTAGTAGAATTTTGAGCCCGGGTAGGACTCTGTGCCTGCGGGCCGGTTTTACCTGGCAATCGTTCTTCGCGCACTCCTGAACGGTTTGCGCACGGTGCGGCCTCAGCCAATCGACTGTACATTCCGATAAACAACCGGGGGAGTCTGGAAAAGGCTTTGTTTCGTATAGAGCGAGGGTGGTTGTTAACCTTATGATGGCCGCTCTTAAAACGACCAATTGGCTACGCGATCCCGAGTGGACAGCCGGGTAAAGGACGCCGTGATCCGTGATAGATTCGGTAGATTCCGAATCACCGCTATCATAAGGTAGAGGACTGTGCAAGCGACCTCGAACCTGTAACAGTCGGAAGGCTGGAGAAATCTGGCCACAACTGATAGTCAGCGGCGAAACGGCCCGCTGAGTGCTACTCAGCGTCTCGCGTGAGGCGTCGGACTCTGACAGGCCGTGGCGGAGATCTATTTAGTAGATTATTTTGTCCCCAAGTTTTCTAAGCTCACCTCACGGGAGACAGAATGATCGCTACCGTTAAAACTTCCTGGGGTGTCGACAACTCCAAATGGTCGCTTGCGCGCGTCCAGATTCGAGGTCGCTTGCGCGGCCTCTACCTAATGTTAGATGTTAACGGTAATTAAATTCGAATTTAATGCGAACCGAGGCGCCCTTCGCCCGTCAATATCACACGGGATCGGGTGGCCAACGAATCGTTTCAAGGATAGATAACATCAGGTCAGGAATTACCCCAGCTGCTTAGGAAATGTACGTTTCCAGACTCTTCCAGTTATTCGCCTGAATGTTCCAGTTATTCGCCCAGTTCCGCCCGAGGTATTCTCACGGTTCAGAATCTCCAAACCCCATTGTCTACGACTGTAGGTTACAGTAGCAAGCAGAGTTCACGGGGGCCATTTCAGATTAGTCCCTTTTCGAGGAAACTACCGGATGGTAGCTGAACCGTGAGTTGGGCCTATCTTCAAGTTACAGGCAGGTCATCAGGCCCAAGCTGTACAGATCTGATGGCATGTGGAATGCTCAAATAACACAAACGCGCCTCGCTATGATATAAATAATATACTGACTTCATAGAACAAACTTTAAGTAGGGTCAAATGTGATGTTTGGCCATTTCAGGCGACGCGACAGGCGAATGATCTTTCGTGATTTTATGATGCATATCGTATCAGACACGCATAAAAACTTGATCTAGACATGATCAAACTTGATCTACGATGTAGACATGATCTACAATAAATTAGCTGATAAATGATGATTAGGTCTCTCATGTGGATACATGTGCACACGTGGATACATGTGCACAAGTAGCTACATGTGCACATTAGTCCATTTTACTTTCCCGGCCCAAGGGAAAAGTGTTGTGAACGCGCCAAAAAATATTCGAGATGAAGACGGTAATATCTATTTTGACACACCCTGAGACGATTAAGATCATTTCCAGACTGAAGTCTATCTGTAAGTCTGTGTGTGTGTGTGTGTATGTGTGTGTGCCTGAATGTGTGTGTATTCCTCTACGATAGCGCCTAAACGCTTCATCCGTTTGAGTTGAAATTTGGCATGCAGGCATCATTCGGTCATGGCAAGCGTTGAAATTGTAGTTGAAAACGGTCCACCAGAGCTCGCGCTAGGTTCTCTCGAAATACTGTAGTTAAAGACTTGACATCGGCACACAGATGCATCGTAGGGCCGAAACCACAAAGAAAAATGAAATGCCGTCATATTTAAAAAAAATATTACACCACATTGGAAAATAGCCATTATAATATGACGGAAATACTACAAAGTACTAAAATATACCACTTTTGCTATCATAGTCACTTGACACAATGATGATCGGATGGAAGGGGGGGGGGGGGGTTGAGGGGGTTGGCGCAGGGGGGTGGGGATTCTGCTTGCCGGGAAAGTCGTAGGGCACACAACCGCTTTTTTGTAGTATGAAATATGATTCAGAACGGCCTTTTAGCACATTTGTACCGACCCATGATTATTCGCAGATACATTGATTATATAGGTTATTAGATGGCTCCATTCCGTACTACAATTTAGCAGATAGAATTTCGATTCAAAACGCAATTTGAAAAATTATTTTTTTAAATTTATTCTTGGTAAATAACAGTATGTAACGAATTATATTGCGCATTATAAAATCGAGACTTGAGCCTTATACCGTTTATAATTTACACCCTTTATACAAAAAATCTCATCAGGTTGGATTTTTTTTTCTTAAATACATTTTCCAGGTGGCAATTATAGTTTCAAAAATTGATTAGTATTCTAGATGGCGGCGCACTTTAGTTGATACTTTAGACACGCCTTTGCGGTATCCTTATCCCGGAAAAAAGTAATAATATAATAATAAACGAGTGTTGAAATTATAGCTCTTATTAATTCGATATTATTTACATGAAAATGACAAATTTTAATTCGGTATTCACGTTTCAATACGTAATAATACGCTATTTAATGTAACGGATAGACTTAATATATGGCAATATATCACTCTGTATTATTACTGTGATGTAATCAGCCTATAAAAAAATGCGATAGATGACACTAATATTTGAATGATAATATTGTTATCACTGGTTAAATTATTGGGTCTTTATATTCGATCAACTAGAGCTGTCAACTACAATGGGCGAACCCGTCACCTCAGGAAGTTTTAACGATGTTAGATCGTTCTGTCTGGCTAACATTGGTCATTTATCAATGTTATTATATGCCAAATAAGATTCGCCATCAAACGTACTATGGTATTGAGTACTCTATTATCATATATAATCAATGCCTGAACGTACGTCCCCACTGTCATTTTTTTCATAAAAAAAAACAAAAGAGAAAACCTTTCTTTGCACACTTTTGTCATCCTATGACTGCATAATTCCTTAAAAACAGATAATTAGTAAATACATTGATTTTTTTAAAATTTCTCCTAAATGGTTAACACCATGGTGCGAGAACCACAAAGAGATGTAAATACAAAATGTAAGTAAAATAATTCTCTGTACTTATAATAATATGATATGACATCGTCATGATAAGATTTTATTGCAGAGAAGTTAATAAAATATGAAAGACAAAGAGCCACCCTGTAGCATGCCTTTCAGTTAAATAATAATAGATGTAATATACAATAAGGGCGGTGTGCGGATACTTCTAGGGGTGTAAAAGCCGTACTCACATGAGTATCTTATCGGTTGACGATCAATAAAAGGGTAAATTGCCAGGGGCGTGTTCCTCGGCTGTAAAGCTCTGCCCATAAAACTGTCGCGTTGCCAAAATTTCTACGGAATTATGTCGCAGCTTACAACGGGAAATTACATATTTTCTCTCGGAGGTGGAGAATAATAGCCCACAATAGTGTATCACCCCTCAATATATCATTTCATTTATTTTTATTTATTTCGCCCAAACCGACTAAACACCATCACAGTAGCCGATACATATCCGCTGCCTCGAATGGACGACATATTCGCGTAGCCTAGCGGATAAACTGATCAAATATGTGAATGTAGACGTATACCTTTTTTACTTTTCGGGCCCAGTAATCGAGGAGGAGGGAAAGCATTGTTAACGCGGTAAAAAAATGACGATATGACGATGGAAATATCATTAAGCTACCCCCTGCGACGATTAAGACCATTTCAAGATTGAAATCTTTCTGTGTATATGTCTGTTTGTGTGTGCTTGTCATGTATTCCTACACGATAGCGCTCAAATGCTTAATCCGGTTAAGCTGAAATTTGGCATGCATGCATCATTTGATTACGGCAAGAGTTTAAAAGGTTGTGGTTGTCAAATCTACCGTTGAAATCGGTCTCCCAGGGGCGCCCTAGTGCGTGTATGTGTGTATAAAGTCCTCCATGATAGTGACAAAGCGCTTCATCCGATCGAGCTGAAATTTGACATGCAGGCATTATTTGAAATTGGTCCACCAGCGGCCGCACTAGATGTATTTCCATATCGAAATATTAAACTTAGAGACTTGAAATTTGGTACACAAATGCCTTTTTGTACCGAAATTACATGGTGAAGTTCTGGTAATAATATCTTATATACGAGCTACACTAATAATATTTTAATTCCGTCATATATTTTACTTAATTAATAACGTCGGTCGGCTGAGAGAGGGCGCTCATCGATTTTTTCATGAAATTAATATTCAGATGAAATCAGACCTTGCCGGTAAAGTTATAGGGTGACAGCCAATTTTTTAACCCACAATTCTGGTGTCTTTTTATGGAACCTTTCTTCTAGGGGGGCATAATATCATCACGCAGTCACGTATCCAAATAGTACTGACTTGGGTATCTTCAAGAATCGTTGTTTCAACGTGGCTTCGAACTTCGTAATGCACCGAATTCGTATTAATGCATTCTACATTAAAATTCATTCGAAGTCTACATTGAACTAGTTCTTATAAACTACAATATAATTACTGTTGTACGACAGTTTCTTTAACACATCATCAAAATGCATATTATCAAAATATTGAACCAACAAATGTCAAACGTAACTATGAAGGAAATGAAACGCTGTCAACCGAAGTACCTATTTTCAATAAGTAAGCGAATGAAAAAAACCTACTGAATTCGATGCTACTGAACTGCTACTTGACGCGATGCTCGTCGCTGTTTAAGTAGAAATAAACAGTTTATGGGACATTATACAATCTTACGTTTTAGAAAATCTTTATTCACCAAATTTTTGACAAATAATCATCTAGAGTACCATAGAAATATATTACATCCCAGGTAGTGGGCCATCATGCTGCACTGATATACAATATTATTATTAATAATAAAACGCTATTTGATTAAACATTTAGGCAAGATTATTGCGTTAAAGCAATATCTTATAGCTAACCCTAACCTAATGGAAAAACATGTTTTGCGGCAAAAATAGGATAATACTAATATCAATACCACGTACAATGACAGCTCGTATCAAATGTATTTAACGTTAAAATCTTGCAGAAAATAAATAATAAATAAAAATAAAAAAATAATAAATCTATAGTGACGCAGGGAATGAGAGGGAAAAGGCGGAGAGAAATTTATAAGCGCATGTTTTAACATGCGATAGCTTAACGAGCAAGCTCAGCTTAACGCAAGCTTAACGAGCAAGCTCACACGTAAGTGTGAGCTTGCTCGTTAAGCTTGCGTTTGTAGCAATACAAACTCGGTGCTGTCCTTACATATAAAATATGGGTAAAGCATTCCAGAGACGGGCTCCATGTACGAAGAAGAAGTGGCAGTAGAAATCGCTGGTGTGACCAGGGATCGAGAGCAGTAGGTTGTCTTCAGATCTCGGAGGGCGCCCGTGAGTTTATAAAGCATTAAATCTACTTGAGAGATAGCTCGGAGAGGCGCCCTTCAAGATTCTGAAAAGAAAACCGAGGAATACAAAAGAGATGCAGATAAAAAAGCCAGAAAGATACAATAGCTAAGCACAAATGTCAAAACGAAAATCGAAAGGCGATCTGTCACATGATAAAATATCTACATATTGAGGGATGCTAAAACGTGTAAAACGGCTTTAGCGAATGTAATATGAACGAATCGCTGGTCTGACTAATACCTTCAATACTAAAATTGCATATTTATTACTTTATAAATTAATCAATTCATTAAAATATTTATGGGCGGCCTCGAATATATCGCATTCGCTGTGTTATGTTTTGAGTATCATCGTTCTCTATGTACTTTTAGCACTTTCTCCCCTAACAATTTTTTCCTGTTGTTATATTCGTTTTCCTTCCTTCCTTCGTTTTTCTTTGAAACATGTTCATCTTTTATTTCTCTCGAAGTTTTTAATACTTAAGTATTTATGAGAATACGATTTCTCCACTATCTTTCTTACAATGATTTTTACAATTTTATTTTATTCAGAAAACAGCGTTAATAAGTAACAACCACAAAAGGTACAAAATAATACTATAACCAATGAAATGTTTACTCTATTCATTGTCAATTTTTCGTTTATTATAGGTACATGTTTCTCTATTAGCGATTATACCGGGTGGACCAAAAGTCCGGTGACATTTCAAATGGTTACAAAAAATACAAAAGTAGACATGCAAAAAGAATTATTTATTTATTATAAAAGTACAGTAATCAGGGTTTTATTTTTTGAAAATAACGTCATTCAAAGTGATCCTTTATTATTTTGACACTCCTGTAACCAAGAGCGGGAATTTCCATGACCGCCCGACAAGTGTTTGGAGAAATTATTTGAATTTCCTCGCGAATATTTTCTTTTTTATCTGTATATAGACATTGGATTGCTATTAAAAACTTTACTTCAAAGGTATCTCCAAAAGTAAAGTCCATTGGTGACCAATCTGGACTATGGGGTGGCCAGTTAATGTCACCTCTTTTGGATATAAATTTTTGGCCAAAAATTTCGCGAACTGCTGCTATGGAGTCGTCGGAGGTATGACATGTTGCTCCATCTTGATGAAACCATGACCGTTGATTAAAACCAGAGTAGTCCTGTAATGCTAGACCAGAGTTGGCTTGTAAAACACCAGACCGCTTTTGAGTAGGGAGGTCAGGTTCTTCTCGAACAGATGCTCGTACCGTAACGGATACCCATTAGTATGGTAACAGCTACGATTACCCAAGACTTATCAGCATTCAATATACTTATCACTAAAATAGAAACAATACGGAAACAGTTATCAAGAAAGCAATAAAGAACAAGGACTATCAATTGACCTGGCTGACCTCGGGAGCCGATAGAAGGGACGAGACGTGAGAAGCAGATACCATGGAACTTTCTAGAGAATAAGCATTGAGAATGTGTAATGTTAAATCGAAATAGAATACTTTGTCATTATTATTGTAACCTCCGTAGTGAGTAGACGTGTATAATTAAATATCAAATTAATAAAGTTTGCTTTTTTTATAACGTCAACCGCGACACTCAACATAATTGCACGCGCTCTATGGTTACGGGTTTTCGTGGTTTCCTAGGTCAGGCGGATCGTGGTTGATTTAATGTTGTATCCGTCTCCTCGAACTTCAGCACCCAATTTTTTAATTTCTCGACTCGATGGAGCTTGATTTCTGTTCCGTATATTATAGTGAGAACAAAATTTTCAATGCGCTTCAATCGCGGAATCGTTGTTGTGATAGTACTCGCGTACGCAAAACGCGCGTTGTGCTCCGCTTAACGACGCCATGCTACTAAATTCTAGTAGCCGCTCTCACGTTTGTTCCGCTCTGACCCGTCCCCCGCAATTCGAAGCAGTGACCGTTTCAAGTGTTACCGGAGTTTTGGTAGTGTTTGACAGAAAATTTTGAATTAAAACGTAAGTGATGCAGAACAAACATAAGTTTTAGAACAAATATAACTATAACATTATTATTTATTTTGCAAGGATAATAAATAAAAAATATATGTTACAAAATCTGTTTATGAAAACTTTTTGTGTGATTAATGACATTAGATGAGATAGGAAAGGACCAAGTACTGGAATGATTTTTAATGGTTTCCTTGAAGTGACTTTTACAGGACGCGGAAACATCAACGTATCTGAACCTACCACTATATTTTCTCGTAGCTCTGTTTTACCTTGACCTTGGCGGGGACCTTGGTATAGTTGGAGTTGTATATGTTTGTATAAAACAGGCGCGTGTCCCGAGTAACGCGAGGAGGAGTGAATTGTTCTGAATGCGCTCATTCGTTGGTTGTACAAATTGTATTTAGGGGACCATATGCGGGATGCAAACTCGAGTATACTACGGACGTAGGCTTACTTTGGAATTATTTTCGGTGTTGATATCTCGGAAAAGGGCTTAGAACCCGTAGCAGAAACCCTAGCGATTTGTAAGCACTCGTGATATACTGCACTTGTAAGCACTTCAATATACTGGTCGAATTTCATTTCGGAATGGAGTAAAATCCCTTGGATCATAAGATCTTGGACAATAATAGTCTCCTTTATGTTATCGGAACCAATTTTGTTATCGTTTAATATTTTATGTAAGTTTCTCTTAAATGAAATTCAATGACTTTTCTTGATATTAAGATAGATCTTGTTCAAATCACAGTATGAATTAAAACGGCTCAGGTCATTATGCAGGCGTAAGCAGTCGGCTACACCTGAGATAGTCGAATATAATATGGTCATTTCTAAGCGTATCTACTATGTGAGTGCTCATTATCCAACTGCCAAACTGCTTCCTATTTCATAATAGGAATAGCGACCAGATCATTCCCATTAATCATAAACCGCAGCCATATTGTCCCTTACATAGGTTATTTATTATGCTACGATGACATTTTGGGTGGAATGCTGGCGCCAACCGAACCTTAATCAATCCTTATTATATCCACTCCGATTCATGGCAATCAAATGCATTTACATTTTAATTTGCTAGCAAATTTCGCCATCCCTCGCTGTTCTTTTGAATACGAAAACAATACATTCGATATCACATGGTATAAAATTACATATGTTTACCCTGGAGTATTCGTTTCTGCCGACAAAAAATCTACACTTTGAATTTTCCTTATGATCTTGGATTTTTTGCAAGCTTTTTACCCAATGGTTCTAACATTGTTGTGATTAAAGATTCGTGTGACGGACAATTAATCTCCCTTCTTCGCCGAGTTGAAACAGGCGTGCCGTAGGAATCCATTTTTGTACACGTCTTATTTTTTCTATAAACTTTCGCCCTAGTATTTTTATGTAAACAACATTCAGCTTATAGGTCGTATACAATTAAAGATCCGTTGGCCAGTAGGTATAGATCCTGAGTGATATTGACGGGCAAAGGACGCCACAGAACCGCAACAAATTTGACCTGAATTACCGCTAACGCCAGAAGTGAACCCGAATACCTGACCAGTCTGGAGGACGGAGAAATTTGTCCAAATCTGGTAGTAAGGGGGCTAGGTTGGCCCGCTAAGTGTACTTCTTAGTGTCTCGCGGTAAGGCGTTGGAATCTTCCGGGCTGCTGGCCTAGCTTGACTGTCGATTGTATTGTCCGCAAAGTCTTTACGTTCACTCCATTTGATATAGAATGGCACGATGTCGTTATAACTCCCTGTCTTGGCGGGTTTGCCCTCAATGATTGATCCTATTCTGCTGAAAGAAATTCACAATCAGACTAAAAGTTAATCCGATAAATCTAGTTTCCTGAGGGTTGGATGTAAGAAATCCAGATTAAAATTACTGACAAAATAATCTCTGTGAATAGTCATAAATTATTCTCAGATTACCTTACTTTGTTGGATACTTTGCGTACTACTAGAAATTCAGGACTACTCTTTAAACTTAACTTGTGGTTTGAAGAATACGTCTGCTACACAGTTGGGTGAGGTTTCGCTCATCTGAAGACACTATCCAGAATCCGGGAGTTTCTTACTTATAGAGTTAGATTCTCTGTTGCTTGTGTTTTTTATTAATGAACTTTACCAAACTTTTTTTTCAGTTGTTTAATATAATATAACATGAAATAATTAAATGTTATCATATGGAAGCAGATTTCTTAGTGATTCACAAATGCATCGCGGAGTACATAATCATGTTGTTTGTGTCCACGAATATTCTGTAATTTAAATTTGGCCAAATGCCACTTTACGAGAGTAGGTCCATTGTCAGACTATAAATATCGTGACCGAGTGGTTTTGCTAGTTTGTTTGAGAGTTGTGAAAGACTGACTCATTCTGTAGCTATTTATGATTGGGGAAAATCCGTTGTACTTTAAAAAAATATTTTTTTTTAGAAAAACTTTTTTAATTTTATATCTTATTGTACTTTAATTTTCGCTTATCCTCATTTTCACATCAGCATGTTGGTTGACTGGAAGATATTGTTATGTAACAATAAGTCCGCCATTGTACCCTCTTCTAATTGTGCAACAAACAGATTTTTTATTTCATTTTTGAGTTTATTTTTTTTCAAAATTTAGATAACTTTTCACTAAAGAAACAAATCAACTTTGAAGAGTCGGCGAAAAACGCCTTCAAAGCATTCGTTGGTTCCTGTCCGCGGTAGTTTTACAGCAGAGGAATTAAGCAACTCCCGTTAAAATGACAAATCTGCATAGATAATTGGGGCCAATATTTCTATTATTTAAATATATATTTTTGATACAAAGTTTTTGAACTTAAATTTCCATTATAGAACAGGTAAGGACCTTCATAGGTAAGGACCCAATATTATACGTTGGTCGAAGATAAATATGTTGGAAAACATATATAGCCTATTATAATAAAATCGCATCGCGTTTTAACCGTAGTTTTTTAGATACAGTTAAGATGGAGTTAACATTAATTATTGAAACATTATTAGTGAAATATAATAGTGGGACGGTTATACATCTCTTTTAGGGTACCTCTCACGGACTCTATTCATTTGTGAAGAGAAAAGTAAACAAACTGGCATAGGCTTAGATTATGTTAGTCATTCTCATTATTTGATGAGTATTAATGATGTGTGTATTAATTACCTGATGTTTATTTTCAACCTAACGCAAAATTATTTACTTATATAATTCAAAGTGGTGCAACTTTAAGGTGAGCCCGCACCTACGCGTCGCGTCACTGCGCTGCGCGTCGCCGCGCGTCAACCGTCAAAATCCACTAGCGCGGCAGGCAACTGCAACTTGCAAGCAACTGCACGTAAGTGGCAGTCGGCGCCAAACGCTCGCGGCTGAATGTCGTGCGTTATTTGCTCGTACCTTGTAACCACAACTCAAAATGGAATCGGACTACGAGGTTTTTCTGTTTGCTCTAAAAAAATCCCTACTTAAAAACTCTAAGCAAGTATTCTCACCAATTCGAAATTATACATATAAAATGTTGATAGATATTTAGCATTAAATACGTACAGATTGATATGTAGGGGTTGTAGATATTCACGAATATATATTATTTAAGATATTTAAGAACTATGCTAGAAATAATAACAGTATCAGCTACATGATTCTGATTTCTTAATAAACTAAGTTCAAATTAAAGAAATTAAATAATACCTGACACTCCCATATACTCACTGAATTCTTCTAATATATTCTCCTTGCGTTTTTCGTCCATGTAATAACGGTAAGAAATCGAAAATTTCGTTGTATTTGCTAACAAGCATTATAATTTTTTTCGTCCATGGCTCTAACTTGTACTTATAGTTTATGTGATGGCATTTTAGAAAATAAAAACATTTATATAATGGCAATGAATAGGTTTTCATTAACTTCCTCATCAAAATAATCGAATAATCGTCATACACCAAACCCGAAATCTTCATACACCAAAACCCCGGAACGGCGAGACGCAGCGACGTTCACTCAGCGCGCCTATGCGGAGCATATTAAATCACCACTTGCAGTTCGCTAAACCGCACTTGCGCGTCGCGTCAAGGATTCTCGGCGACGCGCGGCGACGCGCAGCGCGGCGGAATATTTTGTTAGAAAGAATATTTTGTTGCGACGCGCAGTTACGCGCAGCGCAGCGACGCGACGTGTAGGTGCGGGCTCACATTTATTTTATTTATTTTTATTTTATTTTATTTATTTAGGTAAGTAACAGCATGAACTTATATTTAGATACAAATTTCTTCAAAAAACATGTTCTTATGCCGATTATATCTTACGCCGTTCGAAATTATTTGAAAAATATTTTACAAACTAAATTATGAAACAAAATTTTAATGAAACAAAATGGATTATTATATCAATGCCGTTGGTGATACCATACCAGAAAGCACTTGCGTTCGCGACCTTGGTGTATACCTTGACAGCAAACTTCTAGGCGATAGTCACTGTCGACAAGCAGCAGAGAGGGCATACAGAATGCTAGGGTTTGTGTTAAGGATGACTAAGCCCTTCTCGGGCACCAAGGCCGCACTGACACTATACAACAGCTATGTCCGCAGCATTCTTGAATTCGCGTCTCCCATTTGGTCTCCGCAATATAGCGTGCACAAAGCCCAACTGTAGGGGATTCAAAGACGTTTCGTCCGGTGCATAGCCCGACGCGAACATCTCGCAGTTGACTCTTACCGTGATAGGCTACAGCATTTTAATATGCTGTCGCTTGAGGATCGGCGAACTGCTGCGGATATGACTGCGCTACATGACGTCGTCAATGGCACGCTGGATAGCCCATACATAGTTTCGAGCATCGCTCTAAAGGTGCCGCAACGTAAAACCCGATCCATACAGTTATTCGAGCCCCCGAGACGACATTCTAACTACACGCGCAATTCAATTCTTAACCGATTGCCACGTACGTATAACGATAATTTCACAGGGCTTGACTTATAGTACAAACAAAATTAGCTTCAAATCGGCAGTACGAACCGCCCTTGAAGCTGCAGCGACAACTGCCAGTAATTATTGATTTGTAATATGTATGTATAAATATAATATATCTTATATATGTATTCCCATTTACTTATTTTGAATTTATGTTGTTTAAGTTTATATGTTTGCGGTTAACTCTACAACTTTTGCGGTCATTTGATTAATAAATATTCACGGATGTATTGTTTTTGTTGTGTCATAATTTAGTTTGTAAAATATTTTTCAAATTATTTCGAACGGCGTAAGTAATAATCAGCATAACAACATGTTTTTTTAAAGAATTATGTATCTAATTATAAGTTCATGCTGTTACTTACCTAAATAAATAAAATAAAAATAAATACAAAATAAAAAATATAATACATTGGTAAATATTTATTAGTTAAGAGAAAACGGATCTATACCGCGCGGAAATAAACGACAGTCCTCCCGATGCATGTGTAGATGGCCAATGTAACTTTGCCGAAAATGTAACTTTGCCGGGAGAACTCATCGTCCAAGTCCACGCGTCAAGGACTCATCCCCACCAACCAAAAAATGTGAAATGACCGCTAAAGTTGTAGAGCTAACCGCAAACATATAAATTATACTTATACAACATAAATTCAAAATAAGTAAATGGGAATACATATATAAGTTATATTATATTTATACATACATATTACAAATCAATAATTACTGGCAGTAATCGCTGCTAATTCAAGGGCGGTTCGTACTGCCGATTTGAAGCTAATTTTGTTTCTACTATAAATGTCAAGCCATGTGAATTTATCATTATACGTACGTGGAAATCGGTTAAGCATCGAATTGTGCTTGTAGTTAGAATGTCGTCTCGGGGGCTCTAATAACTGTATAGATCGGAATTTACGTTGCGGCACCTTCAGAGCGATGCTCGAAACTATGTATGGGCTATCCAGCGTCCCATTGACGATGTCATGTAGCGCAGTCATATCCGCAGCAGTTCGCCGATCCTCAAGCGACAGCATATTAAAATGCTGTAGCCTATCACAGCCTATTTAGAAAAGACCGCCACTACAATCGTTAATTTTATACCTGAAACTTTTATTACACCATGAGATGCTATGCAGATCAGGATAAATGGCTCGGTAGATGCATCGAAAAATAAATGTTTATTTTCAAAAGTATTCAGGATTGAATTACCACTGATATACTTATTCCACTTTTGAAGCGCCCTTGCCGCCACTTATCGGATGATAAATGGCTACTGGTGCTTTTTTTACCCGACTGCGCCACACAAATGAGGGTTTAACACCCTACCCACACATCATATAATAATGTGCGTAGTATATATAATACTGAATTCATAGCTAAAGCAGCAGGATCACTTTTATTGAATCGAAAATCAAAAGATTTCTTTTAAAACTCATTACGCTGACGTACGGTTAAATTCAAGGAGTAAATTATTATACAATTTTTCTTCAAATAAAAAAGTGTGAAATTTTGTTGTTCATTTTTTATCGATCAAAAAAAACATGTTTAAAGAAAAATCATAGTTCAGTTACACAACAAAGGCGTTTAGAATTAACTAGTCGATAGATAAAATATAACTGATACGATAAATGACGCACTGTAATTTTGCACCAATTTAGAGGATGGCTATCTCAATAACAATGTCTCGCTGAGCTTGTTTCTATTAACTATGGGAAAAAAACTAGTCAAACAGTTATGTAATATAACTATGTAATTATATTACAAATTTATTATTTATTGAATACTTTTTACTACCACTTATAAGATCATTGTTAGAATAGGAAATTTATTTACGTGCGATGCAGCCTGCCGTGAAGTAGGAAACCGGAAATATGCAAAACCGACTGCTATAACTTTGCTATAATATTATTATTGCTTTTGTTTATGCCTTTAATGTTTTCTATGTATCAGTGTACTTTGTAAACATTGATATATTTTCATAAATAGAGTAAATTTCAATAATCTGTAAAGATTTTAGAAAATAAATTGAATTTAATTGTTAGAATATTTATGTCATCCCGAGTGTGATAGAATATATTAACTGCTCAAATATCAAGTAGGTATGTACATAGTTGTCGAAATGTTCAAATGTCGATAAATTAACATAAATATATCGTATTTAGTGTCAATTTAAAGGTCTTATTACTCACATTCCGTAAATATACATGTATCTATATGGATATATATATATATATATATATATATATATATATAAACCAAAAATATTTAATAAAAAAACCGTAATAAAAATAATTATAAATACAATAGTTCACTTTCTGTAACAACAGTCGTGTTTTTTATTCTTTTTAATTTATTTAATTGTTTATGTAGCGGTTGGCAGCACGGAGTCTCGTGTACACGTGACCACGTACACGTGAAATGATACAAGGTGTTTTGTTTTGTTTTGTTTTAAAAGCCGTATAATCATCAGGAATTCTTGCCCCCTGACCGTCGTTTTAGGAAGTCCTAAAACGACGCTATCCAAAATTCGCCGTATTCGACCGTGAAAGTTCACGAGTCTGGTGATTAATGTCACGAGTCACGAGTTCTGACACGAACATGCGTCGTCCCGCACCAGCATTTCTTTTTAATTAAAAGTTTTCTAACATCTTTACAAATTGTTGAAATCTTAGCCAATTTATATATATATATATATATATATACTAGCTGTTGCCCGCGGTGACTTTGGGGTAAGATAGATCCCTTTTTTCCAATAAAGTGGTAATTTTTTGGATGTAATATATAAGGTATCCTAGGTCCTTCTCTGTATCCCTGTCAATAAGTACTTTATGATGATCAACTAAGTAGTTAGGCCGTGAAGATGTAACGATCGCGGTGATTGCGCTACGCATGTTATCAAGACAAATGTTGAATTTATAATGAGGTTCTAGCGCCTTCTCGCGTCCAGGAACCCCTTTAGGGGTTGAATTTTGAAAAACCATCAAAGAAGTATTTTTCTATTTTTTTATTACAGTAATCCTACAAAAATTCGAAATAAAAAACACATCTAATATTGTTTATTCATTCAAAGTTTGGAACCCTGTTTCACCGCTTTAAGGGCTGAATTTTGAAAAAATATAAAACATGTGTTTGCTTACTTATTTATTAGGGAAATATTACAAAGTTTCGAAGTATAAAGTCCATCTAATATCGTTTATCCATACAAATTTTGGAACCCCGTTTCACCCCTTTAGGGGTTGAATTTTGAAAAATTTGGTACATCTATTTGCATATTTGTTTATTAGATAATCATACAAACTTTCAAATTAAAAGTCCATCTATATCGTTTCTCCATACAATTTTTATAACCCATTTTCACCCCTTTTGGGGTTGAATTTTGAAAAACCAGCAAAGACGTATTTTCCTATTTTTTATTAGAGTAATCCTACAAAAAATCGAAATAAAAAGCACATCTAATATTGTTAATTCATACAAAGTTTGGAATCCTGTTTCACCGCTGTAAGGGTTGAATTTTGAAAAAATATGAAACACGTGTTTGCTTAATTATTTATTAGTGTAATCTTACAAAGTTTCGAAATATAAAGTCCATCTAATATCGTTTATCCATACAAATGTTTCACGTTCAAGGGAAGATATTCCAACTGCCCCCAGACTATTAACTACTTTAATCCTATCGTATGACAATGTTATATTAATGGGTGATCTGAACACATGTCTAAATAAAAATGACTTTTGATCTACCAAGCTTGTTAATCTATGTACCTCATCTTGTTTATCGCTCCTACCATTACAGGATACACATTATCTCCTCAACTCGAGCTCTAGGATAGATGTCATAATCACCTCAAATAAATCTAATGTAAAGGCGCATGGGCAATTAACTTCAAGTCGATTCTCTCCTTATGAGTTACTTTATATTGCTTATAATGCTAAGGCCCCTAAACTCAGTCCTAGATGCATTCAATATCGCGTCTTTAAAAAGGTGTCTCTTCCAGCTCTCAGGGCAGATGCGTTAGCCCTAGACTGATCGCCCCTCTATAATATGACCAATATTGATGCTATGACCCAGGAATTCAATAATAAAGTAATTAATCTTTA
Source organism: Micropterix aruncella (assembly GCA_944548615.1). Taxonomy (NCBI): domain Eukaryota; kingdom Metazoa; phylum Arthropoda; class Insecta; order Lepidoptera; family Micropterigidae; genus Micropterix; species Micropterix aruncella. The sequence goes on along the minus strand of OX155953.1, from coordinate 1,429,866 downwards.
TGAACTACACACACCAATGAAAACTCGCCGTGCCAAACATCCGCCTGATCCCTGGATAAACGACACCATCCAGAGAAAATGAAAAGCCTTGGAGAGGACCAATTTAAAAAGATAATTATAAATAGTTTGGTAAGAAACCCAATTTATGGTATAAGGGAGTTTGAAAATTCCGAGTTTATTTTCCATGTTGATAATTAGCAAAATTTGTAAATTTTTAAACATAACGGAATTATGATAGATGACATTCTAAGTCTTATATAATTTAGTATACATCTATTTATGTTTAAAAATACGAAGGCATATTGCTGGATTGACAATAAAATTATTTTACGTTTGACAATAAAATTATTAGTCTACATAGAACTTGCATTTCTATTTTAATATATTATTCTTTCTTACTATTTAATGACATTAGTATATTTTGATTATTTGTAAGTAGGTAATATTGAATATAATATTACAGCCATGACAACTATCATGATAGTTATGTTTTTGATAATTAAATTTTAAGCTTTTAATTTTGTGACGCATCCATGTGTAGGAATGTCTATCTACTGGAGTAGTTGATTGTATTGTATTGTATTGTATGAAGAAGCGAGATAATGCAAAAACCAAGTTTAAGCGCGACCACCATCCAGACACTTGGAATGTATATAGAATACTTCGCAACCGATGCCGTCAGCTCTGCCGAAATGCTAAAAGGGTTCATATAAAATCCCTGCTCCAATCGGCCTCCCCAGCTCAAATGTGGAAGCTCTTCCGTTCTATTGGTATCAGCTGTAAGTCGCACCGTAATACTGACCCTAGCATCAATATTGCCATGCACGCCTATTTCACAACTCCGCCTGTAATTGCAGATAATGCTATTAAGGATATCACTCCGGCAACGATTCACAGTTACCGCTTACCTGACTACCCATCTTTTGACTTTTCTCTCGTGTCGGCCTTTGAGGTGAAAAAAGTACTACTAGGCATTAAGTCAAAAGTCAGTCAATGTCTGATCACAGACAAATAACCTTTAAACTACTAAACACCGTAGACTGTCAAACCACAACTTTCAGGAATCCTAAAGCCACCGACTGGGACGCTTACCGTACCACACTAAGGCTTAACCTTGAAACAATACAAAAAAATATAAAAACACGCGAGAGTCTAGAATTGGCCGTGGCGGCTACCACAAAAGGCATTATAAACGCCTATGAGGAAAGCTGCCCACTCAAGATAAAGACCTCCAAAAGAAAAGTTCCATGGTGGATCCCGAAGTTGGACAAACTAAGGAAGGAAACCCGGAAACTATTTAATAAGGCTAAACAAACTCTCAACTGGGAGGAATACAAAAAAGCCTTAACCGAGTACAACAAAGAAATTAGGAGAGCCAAAAGAGCAACATGGAAAAGCTTCTGCGAGGACATAGTGGAAACGCCTCAAGGAGCCAGAGTACATAGACTGCTCGCAAAGGACAAACCTAACCAAATTGGTCTTCTGAAAAAACCAAACGGAACCTTTACAACAAATGAAAAGGAAACTTTGGAGGAACTAATATCGACCCACTTCCCAGGTGCTGTGACAACTAGCAACGCCGCCAATGCTCCATACAGACCTCGAAACGAGGACTGGAGTAGGGCTGCTAGCATCATAAGGCCCGATCAAGTTAAATGGGCCGTAAAATCCTTTAAACCTTACAAATCATGCGGGGACGACGGAATCATGCCCGTGCTTTTGCAACAGGGTATCGACATTCTAACCCCATATCTGGTTAAAATCTTCAGAGCAAGCTATGCCTGGGGACATATACCAGAAGAATGGACCAAGGTCAAAGTGCTATTCATACCCAAGGCTGGCAGGAAGGACTACGCACTGTCAAAGTCCTTCAGGCCAATTAGCCTAACATCCTTTCTACTGAAAGCGATGGAAAAGATACTGGATAGCTATATCAGGGAAAAAATCCTAACGGTCAACCCTATCAGCTGTAACCAACACGCCTACCGCAGAGGCAAATCCACGGAAACCGCTCTGCTCTACCTAGTAGGGAGCTAATGGGCCCATGATGAGGTGGCCACGATGACCCATGTGTTCAGGGTCGGTCACACTCACGGGTCAACACCCATCCGATGGCCTCCACGCATGGGGTGCGAGCCTGGGTAGGACACTGGGTCAAACAGTCTCCCCTGGGAATCAAACCTCTGGCGCTCCTGGACGGTCTGCGCAACGAGCGGCGCAAGCCAATCGACTGTGCTCTCCGACTAACAATCGGGGGAGTCTGGGAACTGTATTGTTTCCTATAGAGCGGGGGTGGTTGTCTACCTTACGGCGACTGCTCTTGAAATGACCATTGGCCGTCCGATCCCGGTTCAGAGTCGGGCAAAGGACGCCTTGGTCCGCGATAGATTCGGTTCACACCGTTTCACCGCTTCGTAAGGGAGAGGACCGCGCAAGCGACCTCGAACTCGGAACCAATCGAGAGACCGGAGAAATCTGGTCACAATTGGAAGCAAGGGCGCGAGGGTCGGCCCGCCAGGTAACACTGGCTATCTCGCGGTAAGGCGTTGGCTTCTTGCGGGTTGTGACGTAGCTGGATGTTGGATTTGTTCTGTCCAAAGTCTTCTACGTTCACTGCAGGGCGATAGAACGAGAAAATCGTTAAAACGTCCTGTGGTGACGGGCTCGCCCGTTGTAGTTGACACCGCAAGTTGCTCTACCTAGTAGACAGAGTGTAAGAGGCGTTGGAAGACAAACAAATCGCAGTATGCGCATTTTTAGACATTGAGGGCGCCTTCGACAAAACCCCAATTAAATCACTAGTGAAGGGGATAGAGTCAAAACAAGTTGACAACACTACAACCAGATGGGTGAAAGCGATGCTCTCAAACCGCACGACCAAGGTAGCTCTTCATTATTTTCATTTATTTTATTTTTTCTGATATCAGATAACTGCGCTCTATCGGAAAACGTTGAATTTATTTCGAATCATTTGCGGCTGCGGTAGCAAATGATTCGGAATAATTTAAACGTCTTCCGATAGAGCGGCGCGCGCGACTTTTTTATTCGATAAAAGAAAAAAAAGGAATATTCGAAAAAAATCGTAAATAAAAAGATAGATAATTAAATTATCTTTAAAATGGTGCAGGTTTTATAATAATACGCCAGATAATATTTGCGTAGTAGTCGTTTTTGTGTTCGGTTAGACCTAATTTCACAAATTAATTACACTATGTAATATAAACAAAATCTAAAATATTCAAAGCTAAGAATATTAGGAAAATGTTCTTGTTTAACATTTATTGTTTTCGAATCGTAAGCAGTACTCGTTTAGACGTAATTATCAGTTTAAAATCATTAATTTTCGTTAAGAAATTTCTTCATTCGCTCGCCGCGCTGGCCTAGCCGCGATAAAAGCTATGCAATAGCTTAAAAATAAAATGGCATGTATCCTTTCTACAAAGACTTTAGCAAATTTACGATGTGGGAATAAACTTTAATGTGTATATTTCGTCTGGTGCCTATTTACAGGTCCATTATTAGTTGTACACATTCCACAAATTAATGAGAAATCCAATTAACGTTAAAATTTAATAGATGAGAATATTTCACTAAAAAGATGCAAGTAAAGGCGTCTTGTATTTGTCTAGACGTTAATAAATGAAAACTTTCAGTCAATGTGTTTTAATATCTGTCACTAATGCGCTTTTGAATATTAATGAAGTTTTAATGAATTGGAAATTGTTTTGTTTTGAGAAATATGTATGCAAATTATATTACTTGTCATTTCAGAGAAGGGATGGTTTGGCCCTTTTCACAGCTGTGAATATCTCGAGGAGAGGCGTGTCGTCACAGTGCATACATCCTAGAAATTAGGGTTAATAAAGAACTTTGGGTCCTTGTGCCTTTATGGGAAAACTAGGTTTTTAGGGTCCCGTGTTAAACCTGGAACAGAACCCTAATGGTATAATAGATACATATAAACAGTAGCTTAATTCAGGCCTATCGCGAAAAATAAATGCTTATTACTATGGCGGGTCGCGAAAGATAAATTTGTCACTATTTTAAAATAAATACGAAATTTTATTTTAGCTGCATTTTTCATTATGTCAGTAAAGGCAATACATGGTATTGAAATAGGAACGAGTAAATGAAGTATTTTATTTTTATTTTCATTTAAAAGCTGGCTGATAACGAGCCCAGCAATCTTATATCGTCCTTTTAAAGAGTGGAGATGTTCGAATTTTAAAGCGAATTTTCGATATATCATTCCGCATTTAAGAGACGATTCATTGTGATTTTTTCATTGTTTTTGCTTTAATTTGTCTTTAATAAAGACATTTTATTTTGGTTTGCAAAAGGATACGCTTTGTTTTTGAGACGTGGATGAAGGGCGATCGTTCGCTAGCGATAAAGGGATCCCATTTTTTTTCAATTTTTCAATTTCAATTTATTTCCAAAAAATCTTAACAGATTGTAGAAACTTAATATTTAGGTACATTTAAATTACAGTATATTAGTTCGTTTTAACAATATTTAAATTTATCACCACGTACATACAGTTACTTCTTTATTGCTTTTAGTATATTAGTTCAGTAATTAATACAGTATATTAGTTCGTTTTTACAATATTTAAATGTATCACCACGTACATACAGTTACTTCTTTATTGCTTTTAGGGCATCCAAATCATTTTTAAGATTTATTTACTAAAACCACAAATTAAAATAATTGATAAAATCAGAAAAAGTCATTAAACCTACATTGCACCGTCGAAAGTGATGCTCATCCAAACATACATCTCATTTAAGAATAAGCATTTCCCAATCCAGTCCGGGAAAACCTTCCAGCTATGTAAGTGGCTTTTATTATTTTATTTTTACCTCAAAGTGTCGTACTTTAAACGAATTCTAATTTAATTTGAAAATTATACTGAAAATGAAATACTTCAGAACTCTGTTATTTTTAATGCTGGAATGGAAAACAAAAGTTTCATAGAGTTTTGAGAACAATGCTTCTAACTTTGATGAAAGTCATTTGTTAATGTCTTTAGTGGTGTTTCCAGTAAAATAATGTTAGGTGACCAGATTATCAAAGCAATGCAAAATAATTCTATAATATTGGCTAATCTCCACTTTAACGCCAAATAGAATATAATAAATCTATCCTAAATTATTACGATAGTCATTTAAAAGTGAATTATGACTTCCTTTCTAACGACCCATTGTGTCCCGCTCTAACATACGTAAATATTTATGCTCTCATTGAAATTGGACTTGCAGGAGTCACCGAATACCTATTTTATACAATTGAGCGAAATTGAATAACCTACGTTGGAAGTTGCGATAAATTTCACTTATTTCGGGTTTATTGGGATAAGTTACTAACACGACCTTTAGGAAGCTAAATAAGGGACATAAATAGAAAGAGGGCTGTCGAGATTGTTTTTATTTATATGTATACCGTTTCCGAGCTAGAGTAGAGCGGGACATAATAGAAAGTGTATCGTTGAATAAGAAAAAATACGGTTGTGTCGCTCTAGGAGATTACCGGCACGTAGCCAAGTAGCTTCTCTCGGCCGGTGGACGAACCCGGTTGGGTTCCGTGCGACGCGGTTTGTTTCTTGGCTAAGGCCAGGGTTGAATCATTCCAAAGCGCTAATCAAGGCTTACGACCGTAAGACGGCCCGTGAGGCCTTATCGCTAAATAGGAACAATCTACGCATACTGGTGAGGGCGCTCACGGGGCATTGTGGCCTGAACAAACACATGTTCAACCTCAAGCTCCGAGACACAAAAATGTGCAGGTTCTGCCAAGGGGCAGAAGAAACTCCCCTGCACCTCATGTGCGAGTGTGGCCCGCTGATGCGTAAAAGATACACCCACTTGGGTGGTCATTACCTCCAACCTGAGGAGGTAAAACAATCTGGCGCCAAAAGCCTGTTGCGGTTTTTAAATGACACGTGGCTTAGCGCAGAACTATAGTAGGTTGCGAACACATCAGATCAGCAATGGTCGCAGTGTTACAAGGCTCATAAAGACCTTAGAAAATCCCCACTTAACAAATAATTAAAAAAGAGCGGGGTTGAGCCAAGCGCTTACAAATTGCGTTTGGCGCTAAACAAATAATTGATTAAAATGTATGGCGAAATATAAATTCTAACAAAAAATAACAATATATTTTAGGCCAAACAAGAAAGTACAACATTTCATAAGTACAAGTTTTAAATATAACTAAAGCCCCCAATGCTGGACCGATTTCAACCACAACTTTTTGAACTCTTGCATTGATGCCTGCTTGTCAGATTTCAGCTCAATCGAATTAAGCGTTTGGGCTCTGTCATTGAGGAATGGGAGCTAATGGGCCCTTGCTGAGTTGGCCACGAAGACCCATTCTGTTTTAGGGTCGGTCACACTCACGGGTCAACACCCATCCGATGGCCTCCACGCATGGGGTGCGAGCCTGGGTAGGACACTGGGTCAACCAGTCTCCCCTGGGAACAATCCTCTGGCGCTCCTGGACGGTCTGCGCACCGAGCGGCGTAAGCCAATCGATTGTGCTCTCCGACTAACAATCGGGGGAGTCTGGGAACTGTATTGTTTCCTATAGAGCGGGGGTAGTTGTCTACCTTACGGCGACTGCTCTTGAAATGACCATTGGCCATCCGATCCCGGTTCAGAGTCGGGCAAAGGACGCCTTGGTCCGCGACAGATTCGGTGCACTCCGTTTCACCGCTTCGTAAGGGAGAGGACCGCGCAAGCGACCTCGAACTCGGAACCAATCGAGAGACCGGAGAAATCTGGTCACAATTGGTAGTTAGGGCGCGAGTGCCGCCCGCCAGGTCACATACCTGGCTACTCGCGGTAAGGCGTTGGTCTCTAACGGGTTGTGGCGTAGCTAGACGTCGGATTTGTTATGTCCCAAGTCTTCTACGCTCACTGCACGGTCGATAGAACGAACAATCGTTAAAACGTCCTGCGGTGACGGGTTCGCCCGTTGTGGTTGACAACTCAATATGTCATTGAGGAATACACATAGGCACACAGACACACATACGGACTCACATCTAGAGATGGTCATAATAGTCTAAGGGGGGCTAAACATAGATATTTCCGTCTTTATATCGCAAAAAAATAATCGGGAAAGCAAAATTAATGTCTACTTGGTCTGTCGTATTCAAAATTACCTTATGAATATCGATGCATCGAATAACGTTTCGTGGCGTTAAAACTGTGAATCAATCGCTACCTAAACAGCCTTGGGGAACTCCCGAGGATATAATGGAGAACACCGACCGGTAACCTTGAATAACCACCGCCTGAGTTCTGTTGAAAATATATGAGGATATCCACCTATATAAATCACCCCTGATCCCCAAATCCCACAATTTTTTAAGAAGTATATCGTGATTGATTTAATTAAATGCTTTGGAGAAATAAGTAGGTATATACAGCGTCTATTTGCACCCGTTTGTCCATAGACTAAAGTATTGACTCAGAGAAGCTAAGTAAATTAGACTCCACTGATCGCATCTTGAAAAAGCCATGTTGTTCTGGTGCTATGATCGTTCGAACGCCAGCAAATAACTGTTGACACGCCAGCACTTGTTGCGTGAGCCTTGTTTAAATATCAGGCAAATATAGGCTTTTTTCCATACTTCAGGGAATATTCCGTGTTTTAGAGATTTTTGATATGAAAGAGTTATGGGAGTAGCCAAGTTGAAAGCACATATTCATAAATAAATATTCTGACATACTAGTATAATACATACATAGATACGATAATCGCATAAACTTTATATACATTTATATTAAAAGTATAAATATAATAAAATATTATAAAAAAGTGCATACATATAATATGATAATTAAAAAAATTAAATATATTATTATGATAATACGAGTATATATTTACATATGCAAAAGTGCCTTGATAACAATTTATCAAAGAAAATGACAATTCGCAATGCCATATTTTATATAATACTAGGTGACCCGGCGAACTTCGTACCTCCTAACAGACAATGAATGTCGTGTTGCATTTAGATCAACAAATAAGGATAACTACCGTTATTATGGCAATAAACGATGATAACCTATGACAATGAAGTTTCGAATTTCCTTCCAAAGCACGAAGAAGATAACCTCCGATTTGCCATGTATCTGACTACGGATACTCGTTGACTATCATTGCACGCTTTCAGGTATTTTTCAGGTCAAACATGTTAAATTGTCATTTCAAGCAATTTTCGTTGAAAAACTTATGGATCCACCAACTTATGCTCACCATTACAACGAAAGCCAGCCAGGATATCCAAGTCTGAAAAAAACGATAATAAAAATAAAATAGAAAGGATTTCAGAGTAGTTAGATTTTACTTTTGAATCGTGCTTGTTTATATACATCGCAGCGTATATGTCATTGTATAAAGCCATTGCAGCTATCTAGCATAATAGGTTATACTAGTACGCTGCAATGAATACAAAAAAAATCTGGAAAATCTTTACCAAAGGGTTATTTTAATCCTTGCGACAAAGATACATATCACTTCCAGGCCAGACCCTTTGGGTCATATAGGTTAGTGTGGAACTCTTCGACCCTTCTGATAATTTTAGTCCGATTGGTAAGTCAATCCTTTCACAGATATTTTCAGTTTTGCGAAAATAATTTCTGAAAATTTTGCTCTTTGTCTGGAAGACTATATTTCTCGTTTTTGATTTATGATCGACTTTATAGGGTCGCATTTGTAAAGTTAAATATTTTGCCGATCGTATATCCATGTTTATTTAGGAGGTTATCGGCATTGTATCCGGGTTTACTTTTCCTTTTCAGATCTCTAGTTTTAATTTATATTTTTCCTTTTAACCTCTTCGATGCCGTTATTCCAAATGCTTTAGAATCTTCATAAAGAATATTATTATATTTATTTTAATAATAATATTATAAATAATATTTTAAATAGGATATTTTTGTATTTTTTTCTCTCACTTGGTTATGAAGTATTTTGTATAATTACATCTTATTTAGTTATCCAGATAAAAAACAGTCTTACCAGCAGGTAAGTTTTGTTTGTTGTCTGCTGATTATATTTTCTAAAAAATATAACCAGCAGACAACAAACAAAATATACAGAAACTATCTTTATATATATATATATATATATATATATATATATATATATATATATATATATATATATATATATATATATATATATATATATATATATATATATATATATATATATATATATATATATATATATATATATATATATATATATATATATATATATATATATATATATATATATATATATATATATATATATATATATATGTATAGAAGATATATACCTGTACATATATGGTACATACCTGTAAGAATTTTAAGTACTATACATACCTGAAGGTACATCTGTAAGTATTACAACCTGTAAGTATTATTAGACAGATATAAATGAACAGGTCAGTGTATGATTTTTTCATTTTAAATATGACAGTCTCAATAATAATATGAATAAACGTAACTAATTGTCCATCTAAACACATAGGTACAATCGGTGGACCACGAGCACTACTTAACCCAGATTGTTGGTATCTCCACATAAAGCATAAAATCATTGTTCTTTGGAAAAAAAACAGATGAGTTATGAAATAAATATTCCAAAATAAATAATAATATAATACAGTTTAGTTCATAAATCTTCATGAATGAATCAATTATTTCTTAGCCTTCTACAGGTAAAATAAAAATATTTCTTGCGTTTTGTGGTTACATATATATTTCTAAAACATTTCAGAAGAAAGTTATAAAATTAAATGAACAGGATTACTATCTATAATTGATTTTTTTCATAAGCGGAATCCATTTCAAGCGGTTTATTTAACTGTGCTGGGAAATTAATTCGGTTATTTTACATTGTGTATAGGAGGATCAATATTTTTAAATTAGGCATTCCCGCCGGGCTGCGGGTTACCTTTGTAAAAAGCAATAAAACATTGACAGTTTGTATACCTGCAGCAAAAATGTTGGCTGCTTCCGATGCAAATAGTGCAAGCCACCTTGATATAGAGTCACATCGACAACAGAATTCGTTGCCAATAATATTATGACCTCGTTTTATTGGTACTGCGATCCAAGCCGGATCAACGCCTGCCACAACAATTGATTTGCCTATCAGTTCGCCATCGTACAGATATGCGCAACACAAAATGAAATGCAACATTTTGGTTTCAACACATTCCCATAGTCTGTACGTCTGTATGTATGGTGGCCTATGATTCTGTGCAAGCTCCGCGAGAGACAGTCCCCTAATAATATCCTAAAATTAGTTTTTGAGGGCAGGTCAGCCTTGATTGGTATCTTGTCTGTGGGTATTAAGATGAATTATATATTCAAAATATCATGTATACATTCTAAATGCTATATTATATTTACTAAACGAAATTATTTTTTTTTTTTATTTTCTTTTATTCGGGAAAATAACAGTGTATAAAAGTAAGTAGCCAAACAAGATACATATACAAATTACACCAAAGACAAATTTCCACTAAATGATAACATCAAGATTATCTAAATGATAAGAGAAAGAAAAAAAAACGAGAAAAGAAAGAGGATAGAAAGGGAGGGACCAGGAAGGGAAGGAGGAACATAGTAAAAAATAAATACATTATGTTGATGGGTGTCCACGTATTTAACAAATTTACCAGTACGATAATTGAAGTTGAGACAGTATGAATAAGTACAAGTGCAAACAGTAATAATACATTTTAAATAATTATTAAATTTTAAATATTAAGTGTTAAATATCGCCCTCTTTAACAAATTTCTGAATCCAATGTCCGATTCAGCGAAGATATCTAAAATTATAAATTACTTTTCCTAGAGGGAAGTATTTTAAATTACTTTTATAGAGGTTCATAGCAGATATAATAGAAAGAATCAAAAGTCTTTTCAAATAATCTAAAGTCCTGGACGTCAAGCAATTGTTTCTAAAATATGTGATAATATTTTTTCATAAATATAAAGATAGGCATGATCAAAGTCAGCTAAACTGCAATACTCTGAGTTCACGGAAACAAAATTTCCTTATTCCTCGAGTGCAAACAACATTTGCACAAAGACAAGCTTTCTTCCTTGAGCCCAGGTTATATAATGACATAGAAGAAAAATGGAAACACCAAAAAACATTCAGCAGTTTAAATATAATATAAATAAATGGTTATTTGAATTAGGGAGGTCTAAATCCGAAAACTTGTCTTGTATAGCGTATATTATGAAATGGTTGATTTTAAAGCTAATATTGTATACATATACATAAAGTATTATGCATATAATATTAATATATCGTATGGTATTTGTTATTTTTCCCAATATTTTCATAATCATATTTATATAATTGTATTCTAATATAAATATATTTATACCATAATATATTTAATATTTATTATGATCGAATTTAGGTATCTATGTACTTACCATATTATTACATAAATATGATTAGGTATATACATTGTAATATTTATACAGATTATTATATTATATTATATATTCAATTTTAATTAGGTACATTTACTATTTCTAAAAATAAAACGTTAGTCAATTTAGTTCTTTATAAATTAAATCGCTAATTTTAATTGTTTACTCTGACCCGCCTAGATACAGGACATTACAGTTCTAGTTAGGTGGGCACTGCACCATTTGCTACATTTGCGTAATAAATTTTTCCGAGTTACTTTATAAAATTGGTAATAATGTGGCTACTTGCATAAAAAATATGAATAAATTATTAAATGAAATGAAAAATAAAATAAATACAGCAGATACAATATATCAGATACAACATACAAAAAATATGGCACTTTTTATAGGAGCATAATTTATATGTTAGGCTGAGTGACACCTTTTCTATCTCCCTGTGTACAACCTTTAGGTCATCTTTCACTTTGCCACCCTTTTACTTTATACACACGAATAGCGACAGACATGTTTCTAATATACATACTATATATATCTCTATCTTGGGGAAGGAGGGCTTAATACTATATATATCTCTATCTTGAAGAAGGGAGGCTTTCAATACTAAGGAAAAGAACCGAAGTATTTATCGGAAAAAAAATAAGCAGCAGAGATTGGATTTGGCTGAAGGGGGATAATCTTTAGGCAGGCACTTTATATAGAGGAAGCGTTGGAAAATTCCGCTGCTTCAATTTTCGTACACTGTGAAAGCGGAAATGGCGTCAACGTATTTAATCTAATAATACCGCCCGCGACAGCCTCTGGCGAAAATTTTAACTATTACCAACATAGTTTTTGCACGCTGCCGAAGTGCCAATTTTAGGTTAATATTAATAATTTTGGGTTGCACTTGAAGCATAAATCATAAAACAGCAGCACATAAGCGACAGACACTGTTGGTAAGGTACTTAGGCAACTAAAATTAAATAAACCTACGCAATAATAACATTGATCTCTTGATAAGTAACTGAAATTTACTATAAAACAATAAACTAAATGGGTAATAGCTCAGATAAGTTTAGTTTCAGTTGTTATTCAATGTAAAAATATTTTGCACACACACTGAACTTCAAAAGACAATAATAGTTAATAATATATTATATCTTTTTCCGGCAAATTCCACTTGAAAGAATCGCTAAATGAAACCAATGACCACTATGTTTATTTCATGGTTTTAATATTATTATTATTTTATTTCATGGTAATTAACTATATTTAGTTTATGTTTTTGCCTGGATAAGTTTTCAGGTCATATTATTAATATTTTACGCTAGTGCCAGCCAACTGCTATTAATGGCTATCGCGAAGCGTCTTGCATTTACCTAAAAAAAAATATCCAAATCGAATTACTTCACGTTTTAAAACAATTCGAACCAGAAAAACTAAAAAAAATCTCTCCGCCTGTCCGAATGTCTATCTATCTGCCCTAGTAATCGATACCTCAAGAACTCGTTGTCCGATTTTATTGATTGTCACTGGTTATTTCATCAATAGCAAGATCTGTTTTATTCATCAATAGCAATATCTGATTAGATTGAGGGTTTTGTACTTACGATATAAATGGGAGCTGCCATACAAACAAAACCCTTTCAAACGAATTTTAGCCGTACGATCAGCAACATTTTAAAGTTCTCTGAATTTAAAATAAAACCGAATCACAGAAGATTGTTTGTAAAATTCGACATGCGTTATTGAGTTATTCCGTTTTATTCGGTAAACAAACAGACTTACCAATAACGATTACAAAAGACACAAAATAATACTATGTCTAACGAAATGTTTACACTATTCATTAATTCTATATTGAATTATAAGTATTTCTTTATTAGTAAATTTATTATCTGAGAAAACAAAGAAGAAGCAAAAAAATCTCGAACTTTTATACATAAATTATAACATTATTATTTATTTTGCACTGTTTATAGATGAAAAATGTGCTTTAAAAACTGTTCATGATATTAATAAGACATTAGATGGGAGAGGGAGAAAACAATGACTTAAATAGTGTTATAATGTCTTCCTGAAGTGTGAAGTGAATGATTCCTTGAAGCGTCTGTTACCGGATGCTAACATACCAACGTACCGGAATCTATCATTGTACGTTGTCATAGGGAGTTCTTGGTATTGTTGGAGTTGTATCTTTTTGTACAAAATAGGCGCGAGTCCCGAGTAATGTGAGGAGGAGCCAGAATAGATATCTTTCCAACCAGATATGCACTGTCAAATACACTATTGATTTTATTGTAGAGAAACTAAGTATACTCATAGGTTCTACGTATATCTTCAAGACTATCAAATTTAAAAAGAGTTCATCAGTCCTTGTACGACTCAGCAAGTATATTTACCTTAAAGCACAAGTGCCTTAAGAGTTGCTGTGATAGACTTAAGAGGACGTAACACAAGAACGCATTATCTGATTTGGAAAATTCTTTTTTACTCGTCGACGAGAAAAACCGGGAACATTTAGAGTAATCTTACAAAGTTTTAAATGAAAAAGTCCATCTAATATCGTTTATTCATACAAACTATAATACCCCGTTTCACCGCTATAGGGGTGGAATTTTGAAAAACGTGAAATACTCCTTTCCTCATTTGTTTATAAGAGTAATCTTACAAAGTTTCGAAATAAAAAGTCTTTCTAAAATCGTTTATCCATAGAAATTTTAAAACCACGTTTCACCCCTTTAAGGGTTGTATTTTGAAAAAACATGAAAAACCTATTTACATATTTCTTTATTAGAGTAATCTTACAAAGTTTCAATTTAAAAGGTCTATCTTTATCCCGTGTGTTCCCTGTCTTGTCAAAAGGGTGCCTTGTCGTGTTAGGTAGCTGCCATACAAACGGACGACTGAGTTATCACATTTTCATCCGTACGGTCGGCAACTTTTGCTAGCTATCCGAATTAAGGCGACATGAGACCTCAGAAAAATATTTGAAATGGGCGGATAACGCGAAAAATATGCGGGATCAATTTTGTAGGGTTTGACCAATAAAAATCCAGCGTAGACGAAGCGTCAAGCGCAGATTCTACGTCCGCTCGCGCCGGGGGCCAGGCGCATACTAAACGGTCTATCGCAGGAATATTTAGAGTAATCTAGCACAGAATAACTATCTTTACGCAGTGGTGGATAAGGGTGTTAATGGCAAAGCATATTTAGCGTAACTCTCAGAGCTCTCTCACGTTTCAATTATTTGTAATTGTTTTAGGGCCTAAATAAAAAATGTGGCTAGGTGCTGCCCTATAGAATTAACCAGTCAATATAATAAAATTATAATAAAACACACTCACCGCTTAAATTGTAGGAGTAATCGCGCCTGAAAATTTTCGAATTCAGCTTGAAGCCTTAATGTCCAAGGCAATGAGCAACTTTTTTGAGTTCAAATTTTAAATTGGTTCCTTATAGAGGGATTTACTTAGAAACTTTTCAAATTAATTTATTTGTTACATCCTGGTAGCGAGTCAACAACTAGAGTTGTCAACTACAACGGGCGAACCCGTCACATCAGGAAGTTTTGACGATTAGTCGTTCTATCTCCCTGGAGTGAGCTCAGAAGACTTGGACAAAACAGTACACCGCCAAGCTCGGCCACAAACCCGTAAGAGGCCAACGCCTTAAGGGCGAGATAGCCAGGAGTGTTACCCAGCGGGCTAACACTCACGCCCTTACTTCCAATTGCGACCAGATTACTCCAGTCTCTTGATTGGTTACGAGTTCGAGGTCGCTTGCGCGGTCCTCTGCCTTACGAAGCGGTGAAACGGTGTATACCGAATCTATCGCGGACCACGGCATCCTTTGTCCGGTAGAGAGTTAACAGTGTAATCGTACAGATATAATTTGTAACTATTTATATAAGCAATAGGAAATAAACACAACCTATACGATCGTTCTAAACGAATGCCCAACTAGACCGAACAGCTTGTATCTGGGCATACGAAATATACTGCTTTTGTTTTTTGAGTAGTACTGTCGTTATTTGACTAATAGTTTACTTCCAATACTAACACTAAGATAATGGCATGAAATATTACACATATTAATACAAATATACATGATAAAGCGTTCGACATACACACATTCAAACGTACAAACATACATATATGCATATACACACATACACATACGAAGCGTTTGAAGCAATTCCATTTCAGTCTTTGCACAACTTATATCGTAAAGGAGCCATTTTTTTAACTTTTGTCTTAAATAGGTGTACATTATGAACTTTTTTACTGACTCTTCTAAAGTATTTTTTTTGGGGCTATGAAATACACCTGTCTGTGGGCAAAGGTTGTATGTATTTGAGGAATTACATAGTTCGTCCCTTCAGCCATTCTAGTTGGTCTTTGCTGCTGGCTTCGGGAACGTTTCTCTAAAGTCTTGTAAAAATATATTAGGCATTGTATCACGAATAACTGACAATATCCGAAACACTTGCTTCGCTGAACAGCAGGTCAGAGTCATAGCGGGGATGTTTCCTATAAGTAACCCTCATGCTTATATTTTTCAAAAAACTCAGAAAACTAAAATTATTCAAATATGGTCGTTCCCAGGTATCATGTCGCCTTAATACGAAAAACAGATTACCTTATATTTTTTATAAATCGGACTGTGCGTTATTAAGTTATGAAATATAAAGCTCATTGACTTAAGAAGCAGTAAATTTTAAACCAATTTCCGATTTGAAAACTTTTTCCGATATTTAGTTTTATTCGTCGTGTGGATGAGCTTATTAGAGCTGCCATATACTAACCGATCTGAGCCCAGCTCTAGCGTTTTTTTTACAGTGTTGTACGTTTAAATTAGAAAATTATAAAATTCAAAAAGATAACATCAGCAAATAGAAAATAGACTGAAAATTACAGATATAACAGTTTTTGTGGATAACTTCATTATAATGGAGATATATAATATAATAATAATATTCATATAATACCCTTTATTATAATGGAGTCCTCATATATCTAATGTAGTTGATAGACTTAACACTGCAGCTTTTGCTTTAGGGAAAATCAGGCAACTGACAGACTTGGCGATGGCCCGATTAGTTCATTTATCTACTTGCATTGCGTATTACCGCATTTTGTTATGGGGTAGCGCTGCTGATATTGAAACTATGTTCGTGTCGCAAAAAGGGCTATTCTTTCGATATAGGTGTGGGAAATATAAAATCGAAGACTATCGCGGTTGTTTGACATTATAAATAGGATAGAAAACGAATTTACCGCGTGAAATGTGTAGCACCCGACGTTTCGGTGACGTTGCAGCTGCCGTTGTCCAGGGTAGACTGAAGAGCTGTCAATCCGTTGTTTTGCGGGTAGGCCGCGTACCGCTTCCGCCACTGCGTAGGTTATAACGGTGGTGGGGGGCCGGGGTCGGAGCGCGGGAATTTTGAAAATCCGTCCTGCACACAACACTCACTGTATCCTGTTTTACGTCTTTGCGTTCGGCGTTCGGCGGCGGGAACATTTTAAGAAGAGGGTTCCACGTAGAAGAGAGTTTGTAACCGTCGTCTCTGTTAAAGTTCGGGGTTCTTCTTATTTCAATGGCTTCCCGGATTATGCGAGGATAGTAGAATTGTTCTTTGGATAGCACAATGGGATTTTGAAACTGCATCCAGTGGTTACTTCCGCTATCCAATATATGTTCGCAGATCGCCGATTTTTCTCGCTGAACGTTTTTAACAGCTTTGATGTGTTCTGACAGTCGCGTGGCTATGGGCCGTTTCGTTGGTCCAACGTAGGCTAGACCGCAACTGCATTCGACTTTATACACACCCGGGGTTTGCAGTGGTATTACATCCTTTACAGGCCTCAAAAATCGAGCTATATTTTGGGTCGGTTTGAAGATCGTTTTTATATCGAATCTGTTTAGCATCTTACTTATTCGATCTGTCACGCCCTTGACGTATGGTAAGAATGCTCTTGATCTGCTCGGTTTCTGAGTTTCATCTGTATTAGATCGTGTGCGTGTCTCGTGATATTTACCGTATCCATTTTTCCTAAGGACATCATTGACATGTTCCATCTCCTTCGGAAAATGCTCAGCGTCGCATAGATCGCGTGCTCGATTCACGAGGGACGTTTGCACTGAACGTAGATGGTAGGGACGATATCTACTATCCTCGCATAATCCGGGAAGCCATTGAAATAAGAAGAACCCCGAACTTTAACAGAGACGACGGTTACAAACTCTCTTCTACGTTGAACCCTCTTCTTAAAATGTTCCCGCCGCCGAACGCCGAACGCAAAGACGTAAAACAGGATAGACGTAAAACAGTGAGTGTTGTGTGCAGGACGGATTTTCAAAATTCCCGCGCTCCGAGCCCGGCCCCCACCACCGTTATAACCTACGCAGTGGCGGAAGCGGTACGCGGCCTACCCGCAAAACAACGGATTGACAGCTCTTCAGTCTAGCCTGGACAACGGCGGCTGCAACGTCACCGAAACGTCGGGTGCTACAAATTTCACGCGGTAAATTCGTTTTCTATCCTATTTATAAGGTGTGGGAAATTCATGTCCTCACGGTAGCTTCTCAGTTTATTATTAAAATTACATATTGTATGTTCGTAAAGATCTAAAGATTTTTAATAAAGTCAATGTACGCCACAATATAAATCCCAGAAAAAGAAAAAGGATTATAAAACCAAGGTAATAGAGGAATAGATGATACATAACATAATTTATATAAAGAAGCTAATACAAAAAAAGATGATATAAAGAAATATATATTTAACTCTTTGTGGGCACAGAATGTGCCACACCAAAATAATCTAACACCTATAAGGACGCTAAGATTTAAAAAGGAGGAGAATGGGAAGGGAAAGGAAATTTATATTGAAGATTTCAAATTATCTCTTAGTCTGTTTTTAAAATTTGTTATTCTTGGCGCGTTTCTGATATTTTTCGGCATAGCATTCCAAAGACGGGCTCCATGCACGGTGAAAGAGAATGAGAAGAAGTCAGTGTTGTGACTAGGAATAGAGAGTAGCAGGTTATCTTTTGATCTCAGCGGGCGTCTATGAGCCGATAGTGCAGTAAATCTGCCAGTAAGATAATTGGGAGCGACGCCATCGAAGATCTTGAAAAGCACACAAAGAACTCTCATGTCTCTTTTCTTCCGGGTCGACAACCATTGAAGCTTCTCTCTGTACTCCGTGATGTGGTCAAATTTTCTGAGGCCATGGATATAACGAATGCAGACATTTTGGAGACGCTAAACTTTAGTGGATAACTCCTCTGTGAGGTCGAGAAATGCGACATCTCCATAATGGGGAGGAGAGCAGACTGACAAATCGCATTTCTCGAATATGTGGCCGACATGAGAAGTTGACGTTCATATGGACACCGAAGTTTTAAACCTCAAAACTGAAAGGGACCTCATCGCACCGATGCAGATCTTTGGGACTTCATTTATATTAATCCTCGAGGTAAAATACCTGCTACCGAGTTCTGCTTTAAAAGATCCTTCTGTTTTAAAAATCGGAACTTCTTTTATGGAACAATTATATATTTCTGGAGTAGCCAGTAAAACAATTTATCGCATCGTATTGAAGAACAACTTCATTAAAAAGTATACTATATTATGCCAGGTGTTAATATATCCTACTCATTTTTTAGATCCACTTGCTATATATAAATAGGATAGAAAACGAATTTACCGCGTGAAATTTCTTACCATACGTCATTCTTACCATACGAGCATTCTTACCATACGTCAAGGGCGTGACTGATCGAATAAGTAAGATGCTAAACAGATTCGATATAAAAACGATCTTCAAACCGACCCAAAATATAGCTCGATTTTTGAGGCCTGTAAAGGATGTAATACCACTGCAAACCCCGGGTGTGTATAAAGTCAAATGCAGCTGCGGTCTAGCCTAAGTTGGACAAACGAAACGGCCTATTGCCACGCAACTGACAGAACACATCAAAGCTGTTAAAAACGTTCAGCGAGAAAA
The DNA here is from genome assembly GCA_944548615.1 of Micropterix aruncella. Lineage (NCBI taxonomy): Eukaryota > Metazoa > Arthropoda > Insecta > Lepidoptera > Micropterigidae > Micropterix > Micropterix aruncella. The sequence continues at coordinate 1,410,411 of OX155953.1, read as the reverse complement.
ATCGGCGATCTGCGAACATATATTGGATAGCGGAAGTAACCACTGGATGCAGTTTCAAAATCCCATCGTTCTATCCAAGGAACAATTCTACTTTCCTCGCATGATCCGGGAAGCCATTGAAATAAGAAGAACTCCGAACTTCAATAGAGATGACGGCTACAAACTCTCTTCTACGTGGAACCCTCTTCTTAAAATGTTCCCGCCGCCGAACGCCGAACGCAAAGACGTAAAACAGGATACAGTGAGTGTTGTGTGCAAGACGGATTTTAAAAATTCCCGCGCTCCGAGCCCGGCCCCCCACCACCGTTATAACCTACGCAGTGGCGGCAGCGGTTTGCGGCCTACCCGCAAAACAACGGACTGACAGCTCTTCAGTCTACCCTAGACAACGGCGGCTGCAACGTCACCGAAACGTCGGGTCCTACAAATTTCACGCGGTAAATTCGTTTTCTATCCTATTTATAATGTCAAACAACCGCGATAGTCTTCGATTTTACACTTGCTATATATGTATATAATTCAACAAAAATACGTAAACTCAGCAAGATTCCCATTTTTATTATTTATATCACATTGTTTGCTATTATTTATATTACATTGCATACTATATTCAAGATAAACGGATTTACCGCGTGAAGTTTGTAGCCGATGTATATATCAAAAATAAAGGAAATATATCTGAAGTTTGTAGTTTGTAGACGTTTCGGCGATGTTGCGACCTTCGTTTTCCAGGGTAGACTAAAATTCTGTCAGTTGTCATCAATTGTTCTGCGGGTAGGCAGCAAACTGCCTTTGTTACTGCACAGATTATGAAGGTATGGGGCGGCGGGATCGTCGCGTGCGAATTTTGAAAATCCCGACTGTATATTTTGTCTCGTCCTTTTGCTCGGCGATGTGTGTTGAGATCATTTTAAGAGGGTTCAGAGAGTTTGAAACAGTCGTCTCTATTAAATTTCGATTTTCTTTTTATTTCAATGCCTTCCCGAATCATGGGAGAAAGGAAAATTTTTCTTTCGATAGCACAATGTTATTTTGAAACTGTCAGTGGATCGTTACTCTATCCAATATGTATCCATAAATCGCCGATTTTTGCCGCTAAACGTTTTTAACAGCCTTGATGTGTTCCATTAGTCTTGTTTATAACGGCAAACAATCGTGACTTATCGTGCATATAGCTTTTTCATCCCAAAAGCTTGTGTAAGTTATTGAATACACTTTCTGAAGGGAAGCCCACGAGCTTCCTTATTCCACGCAACTTTAGGCGGCGGTCATCGAAAACGATTTTGTGGACTTTTCGAATCATGGAGACGTCACTTATTTTGTGGTGCAGCTGCGGTGTGATCCTTAACAATTACTCTTACTATTACGATTACAATCAGTCTCGTAAGTAAGAACCGTAGTTACCGAAGTTGAAGAGTCCCCCAACATAGCATAATATACTTTCTTAAATCAGAGTTACCGGCTTCCTGTAGAGACTTCTTCACAGTTATATATTTAATATTATTTTCCCCATCAGAAAGTACTTTTAAATCTAGTCAAAGTCATAGTCATATTTTATTCATTCCAAAAAGTTACAGACTTGGTATACGTCATTTTACATAGGTGTAAAACTGTTTATATATTCATAATATGTATGATACATATCCTTTTTTATATAAAGGTATGTACTTTTTTTTAACAAGGGAAAATAATCAGAAACAAATTACAAACAAGTACCTAAATCTATTTAAAATATTAAAAAACGCGACTGCCGTTACAGAAAGTGAACTATGGAATTTATAATTATTTTTATTAAGGTTTTTTATAAAATGTTTATGGTTTATGTATTTATTCATATAGATAGATGTATATTTCCGGAATGTACTCAATCAGACCTTTCATTTGACACTAAACAGGATATATTTATGTTAATTTATTGACATTTGGACATTTAGACAACTACTTACTTGGTATTTAAACAGTTAATATACGCTATGACACTCGGGATGACATAAACGATTAAAACAAAGCTACACACATTTAAATCGCTTCCGGTGTTTAGAAGCTATGGTGGATTAAAGAAACGGAAAACATACATACATTAACCCTGAACACATTACACTCCTTTTTTCGGTTGGGTCACCCCAAGACTTTCCCGGTAAGTAGACATCTTCCCTCAAATGTACCTACCATTCGAGCGTAGGATGTTTGTGTAGTATTTTGTGGTATTAAAATGGTATTTTTTCGAAAATATTGTAGTATTTTCTTAAATACGCGTTTTTTTTTTTTGTCGTTTGCGAATGTAACTTTTTGAATGTAATTAAGCTGCAGGAACTCAATCGCGCGTGCCAAATCGGCACGAAGGAGGAGGACACCATGCTGCTGAATACGTTCCTTCAAACTGACCTACCTCGTGCCTCGAGAGTAGCACACATAATGAAGCCTGCCTTAGGGTGAATAACCCTGAGACGCCACACCCTCGAAAGCCGGGCCAATGGGCCCGATTCAAGAGAAGCCCCACAAAAGGTGAAAAATGCCTAGTGGTAGACGTCACAGGCCGTTCTAAAAGGCCTGTCGACTGATTTCGTGATTCGTGATTTTTGTCGTTGCTTGTATACGGGATATTGTAACCAAAATTTAGCAACGTGATTTCGGTCCGACAAGGCATCTGTGTACCGAACTTCAAGTCCAATGTTTCTAGATTTAAGTCTGACTAGAGCACCCCCTGGTGGACCGATTTGAACCACAATGTGCGTCCACAATACTTTCCATGCCAGGAAAGTAAAATATGTATTCAACAAGATTTGATGAAATCTATAATTAAATTCTTATCTTGCAATCTCAGACAGCCATGTCAAATTCATCTAAATTGTTGAGAGCATGCAAGGCTAGGTTTTGTTGTATACATTTCTGAAATGCAACCTCTTGGAGATTTATAATTTCTGATGGAAACACGTTAAAAATTTAAAGCCCAAATATATATATTTTTTTTATAAACACAGCCGCACTTTGGGAATTACGATGTTATCTTTATTGCGTGTGTTATGTTCATGCAAACTCGAGTGCTCTTTTTGCGCGCATTTCTTGCAGCGTTTTTTTTTGCCGGGCACGTGAAATATGAAGTCAGATACGAGATCATTTCAGATCAAAGGATATTTTCTAATGAGCAATACGCTCGCCCGTATCTAAAAAGAGTCTGAAATAAATCTTTAAACTGACAACAACTCACGTTTCTTTCCGCCGCGATCGTCTAACCGCGCCCCGGCGGACCGCCATTACGCGTTTCTGGCTTGAGAATTTGGTATCGTAAACTAACTTAAGATATATGGGTCTAACTGGGCCCATAGTATATTCTCATAAAAACGTAAAATTGTATGACTGCACGAATTTCGGTTTTTTCCATTTTCACATTATTCATTATTATAATATTATTCTTTATTATAATATATTCAACTTTGCCACACTGAGAAAAATATAACGATGTAATAAACGGAAATACGAAAGTTTCAATAAGGATTACGTATATAACTCGGCGTGTGGTTCATACGTATGTATTAACATGACGCGTAACGGTGTTGGTGTGACGGTAGTCACCGTGTCGTAATGTTAAAACATAATGTTATTTCATTACGTCGCGACTTTGGGATCTCGCTTTTAATATGACAGCATGTAGTAGTATACGTACGGTTATAGTCGGACCCCATGCATAATGTTGAAACTACAGTATACTGTTATTTCCGTATTAACCGTGAGGAAAATGTTGATGCATGTAGTCGAGTAATAGAGTTTCAACAATATTCCTTGTAATTTAACAGGTTGAAACATCGTTATCTATACTAATATTATGAAGAGGTAAAGTTTGTGACGTTGTAGGAAGTAATCTCTGAATCTACTAAACTGATTTTGAAAATTCTTTTACCAATAGAAAGCCACGTTAATTGTGAGTGTCATAGGCTATATATTAATCCGAAAAATGTAAAGAATTTTTCGTGGTAGTCAGATATACAAAGTAAGTCGGAAAAAACGGTCGAACGAAAACGTTTCTAACGAACGCTGCCCTAACGACGAGAGATATATGATTAAGTTCTAGAGCTTGATAATGCATACAAAAAAGTCAGTTACAGCATATGTCTAACTTTTATATTTAAGTAACAAACAGTAGTATTTTATATTAAAAAAATAATTTAAATCGTTAGGTCATGTTTATTGGTCATATTATCAACAATTATGAATTATGATAAAAATAAGTAAATTTATCGTCTCAAGTGTTTAAACCAAAAGACTTTTCCGTTTTACTGCATATAATTTCACTTTTACTGCATACATGGTTAAAGAGATAAGACACTCACAAATAAGACACTTACAAGAAGACACTCACAAATAACGGTAATATAGTCAATTTAGCATGCAAATACATACATACATATGCAGTAAAAATATAACCCTTCCTTCGTCAGGAAATAAATCATAGCATTCAGTACTAACCAAACCACACTCATAATTTCATCACAAGTATAAAGTTTTACCGCCCAACGAAGTGAGCACGGGTCAGCTAGTTCTGTATAAAACCATAATAACGAAATAGTAATGTAAGAATCAATCCAATATTGTTCTCAGTGCAATTTCACAAGCTGTCACATAGACATTGAGAGTTGTCAAGTACTACGAGCTAACCCGCCACCCCAATGCAGATACTTAGGGGTAGTAGAGTGGTGTCGACTACAACAGGCGAAGCCGTCACCCCAGGCTGGTATAAGAAATAAGAAGAAATAAGAAATAAGAAAAATTTATTTTCATAAACCCGATCTGGGTATAGAAATTACATATAACAAAAAATATTATTTCTACAAATGAAATTACATTTCGAATTATAAAAAAAGTGTATAAAAAGTTCTGCGATCTAAGCTAACAGTGTATAAAAAAAGTGTATAAAAGTTCTGCGATCTAAGCAAAGCATTCGACTGTATAAACATCAATACCCTGGTAGACAAGCTAAACCATTATGGAATTAGACGAGTGGCCAATTCACTCATTAAATCGTACCCACAAAACAGGCAGCAAGTGGTGGAGATTAAAATAATTGATGGAATTGAGGAAAAGCTGAGCAATCGAGTTGTGAAATAGTAAACATCGGTGTGCCTCAGGGCTCAACATTAGGACCTCTCCTCTTCAAACTCTATTGTAACGATTTAGCAACTAACATAACTTGTGCCAAGACTGTCCAACTTGCAGATGACACCACGTGCATTCTTGAAAGTGACTGTAGAACAAAAATGGAGGATCCAACAAGCGAAACACTTTTTGAAGTCAATGATTAGTTTAGAGTGAACCCGATGTCGCCAATTTAAGCAAAGCAGTGTTGATAAACTTCTCAAATAAAAAAGAAAAACAGTTAAATTACTCTATCGAGATTGCCAAGTCCACTAAATTTCCAGGAACTTACACCGACGAAAACATGTCACGGAAAACCCACATAGACCAGCCCAAACCAAAATTGTGTTAAGCCCGCTATGCGGTATCCAGATCGAGAAAGATATTGGACGATATATGGTCATTCTTTCTGCCGTGGGACGAACGTAGAAGACTTAGAGACAAGACAATCTAGCTCCGCCAACAAGCCCGTTATGGGCCAACCTCTTGCGTCGAGGCACCGAGAAACGTACTCAGCGGAAAGCATCGCCCCTAACTACCAGTTTTGAAAGGATATTTCCGTCTGGAATTAACCTTTGGGATACCTCCGTCCCCCCGACTGGTTACGAGTCCAAAGTCACTTACGCGACCTCTACCCGTACACATGGCACGGGATCGAGTGGCCCAAGTTCATTTGCAGAGTGACATGACAACAGGTCAACATCATCCATCCCCGCTGCTTAGGAGACAGTATATTTCCATAGTCTTCAGACTACTTCAGCAATTAGTCAGAATGCACAACCGATTGGCGTCGCCGATCGGTGTGCAAACCGTCCAGTAGCGTCGGGAGGCAATGCCGCCAGGAGAAACCCGTCCACCAGCTTTGAGGGCTGAGACGAGAGAGTCCTACCCGGGGTAGCCTTCCGCACGAGGAGGTTTCTGAATCGTGAGTTGAGCCGATTCGAGAACACAGTGGATCTTGTGGCCCAAGCTGCACGAATCCATTCGCTACCGGCGGACAAAGACAGTCCACTGTCTAGCTCCACCGACGAGCCCGTGAGATTCCAACGCCTTACCGCGAGTCACTGGGGGGGGGGGGGGGGGGGGGAGTGAAACCACCGGGCCGACCTGATGCCCTCACTACCAGATTAGGTCGGTTTTCTCTGTTCTTGAGTCTGGTCGCGGATTCGTTTGCGTGGCCTCTGCCTGATGTTAGCGGTATTTCTCTTTAGCCACCCGAACCTGTGCTAGCTGATTTACACTCTCGCCTCTCGCCTCGTGTCCGCGTCTCGCCTCGCGCCTCGCGGGATCGTCGGAAAATGAGTGTTTGTTTACACTCTCGTGGTGCGTGCGAGCTAGCACCTATTAGACCAAGAGCCAGCGACAAAAAAGTGAAAGAGTTTTGGAAAAGCGGATACTTTCAGATCAGACAATATTTTGGCCGTAGAATGCCGGGGTACAGTCAGCAGGCTAGGTTTCGGGACACCTGGCGTTGGCGTGCTAGGAAAGGTGTAATTTTATTTAATATCCCAAAGTGTTTTGGAAAAGATGAAAATTCATTAGTAGATAGTAGATGCAATAAAGAACTCGAAACATACGGTTAGACTGCTTCAAAATCGAACGCGTGGCGTCAACATCTCCATACAGGTCACGCATCGGTCTATGACGTATAGGTCTACTGTGCCGTGCAATATAATGGTACGGACATGCTGACGCCACGCGTTCGATTATGATCCAATCTGACCATTTGTTTCGAGGGCTTTATTGCATCCACTGTCTACTGATTAATTTTCAGCTTTACCAAAACAATTTATGGAGCCCTTGATTAGAGCCCAAAAGCTAATACTTAAAATTATAAAGAGAAAGCCTTGGAGATACTCTTCAGATGATCTCTACAGAGAATATAACGTGCTAGATGTACCACAACTATACGTGAAAACGGCACTCTGTGACTATCAAACTAATTTAGAGACCGCAATAAGAACCCAGCAAACAATCTGCACGCGGCAATCCCGAACTATACATTTTGACGTCCCTCGAATGCAGACCACTTTTGGGCAGAGGCATTTTGTGTACATAGCCCCCAGGATCTTTAATATGCTAGATGAAGATTTAAAAATGTATGTGCCGAAGTCTTCTTCTTCTTTTAAAGCCAAAATTGATTCCTGGCTAAAATATGACGCCCGGCAAAATATCCACAAATTAATATACCGAGACAATTATCCCTGACATTTCTTATTATTATTATTATTTTCTTTGACTTTTTTTATTTTTATTTATTACTATTACTTATTCATAAATTTTGGTGACTATTGTTTGACATTTTATTTTATTTTTATTTTATTAACACGATTATTTATTTTTGTGTTTTATTTCCTATTGTGATCATTAGTTAGTGATTATTAGTTATAATTTGTAATGGTGACGGGAATATATATATTTCTTTTCCTTTTTATTTTTTATTTTTTTTTATTTATTCATTGCCGAATATATGTGATATAAAAACTAGAGAGCTAGCTGCCCTGGAACAAGTCCTGGCACTTAGTTGGGCAGCAGCAGTACTTAAATGCTAATGCTCATATCGGCCGTGTTTAATTTTAAGTTTAATTTTAATTATATATTTTTTTTATTGATATGATTATTAGTGATACTTGTGCACTTGTAAATGAATTGTTAAATTAAATAAATAAATAAATAAATAAATATTAATTAAAATTACATCTTTCCTAACACGCCAGCACCAGGTGTCCCGAAATCTGGCCTGTTGACTGTAACCCGGCATTCTACGGCCAAAATACTGTATGATCTGAAAGTATAAGTTTTCCAAAAGTCTTGCGCTTTTTTGTCGCTGGCTCCCCGACTATTCGTTGCGAGGTCCTTTGACTCGTGCTCAAAAAACCGCTCCCAACGCGAGCGCCGCGAGCGGCGAGACGAGGCGCGAGGCGAGACGCGGGTGCCCGTTCACACTCTCGTCTCGCGCTTCGTCCCGCGCCTCGCCTCGCGCCTCGCGCGAGAGTGTAAATGAGCTATGCGAGGTAAAGAGCAAAGAGTAGCTAACATCAGGTCAACAACCACCTCAGCTGCTTAGGAAATGTACTAGACCGTTTTTAACCCCCCCCCCCCCTTCCGGTTATATTTATCGGAGTGCACAGTCTATTGGCTAACGCCGCACGTTGCACAAACCGCCCAACAACGTTCGAGGTCTTCCCCCAGAGGATACGATCCCACCTGTCCACGACACAGCCTTGAAAGGGGAAACATACTTCTTTTCAGGTTTGTCTTTCTCCGAGGAGGCTACCGGATAGGACTTGTAGCGTGAGTTGAGCTGACCAACGTTAACAAACAGATCATATGGCCAAATCTGCACGAAACCAATGTGTTCTATTTTAGCAATTAAACAGTTCTGTTGCTTGAAAAAAGTTGTCAGTATGCTGTATCAGTTGTCAACGAGAGTTGTTAACTACAACGGGCGAGCCCGTCACCTCATGAAGTTTCAACGATTAGTCGTTCTATCTCCCTGAAGTGAGCGCAGAAGACTTGGACAAAAACAGTCCACAATTAAGCTCCGCCACAAGCCCGTAAGAGGCCAACGCCTTAACCGCGAGATAGACAGGAAAGCTACCCAGCGGGCTTTCTCTTACGAAGCGGTAAAACGGTAAATACCGAATCTATCGCGGACCACGGCATCCTTTGCCCGGCTGTTCACCCAGGATCGGGTAGCCGACGGTCGCTTCAAGAGCAGTCGCCGTAAGGTCCGCAACCACCCCCGCTCTATAGGAAACAGTACTGCTTCCAGACTCCCCCGACTGTTAGTCAGAGTGCGCAATCGATTGGCAATGCCGCACGGAGCGCCCAGGAGCGCCAGAAGATTGATTCCTATGGGAAACTAACCATAGGGCCAGAGTCCTACCCAGGCTCGCACTTCATGCGTGGAGGCCGTCGGTTGGGTGTTGACCCGTGAGTATGACCAACCCTGAACAGAATGGCTCTTCGTGGCCAACTCAGCAAGGGCCCGTTAGCTCCCTGTATCAGTTGTCAGTGTGCAGTGTTGTCCTTACGCCACTTCGGGTTTTCTCAAATCAAATCAAATATCTGTCGACGGGCCTTGCTAGAGGCCCGTGACATCTTCCACTAGGCATTTTACCTTTTCGTGGGGTTTCACGTGAGCCGGGCCCATTGGCCCGGCTTTCTGGATATGGCGTCACAGGGCTTTGTGCCCTGTGGCAGGACTCATTTTTAGGTGCTTAGGCACCTTATCGTGATGGATTGTGACGGGAGTGGGTAATGGCATCTTCTGTGGCTAGGCTGCTGTGCTGCGATACCCGCGCTGGTGGTCCGCTAATCAAGCAGACTGCGCGGGTACGGCTTCCGGACATCTGGTGGCCTGGTGTGCAGCGGAGCAAGCTGGCGGATGTGCTCGTGAGGCGAGGTGTCGGCCTTGCGGTACATAGAGCGCGCGAGGCGCTTTACGTGTTCCTCCACGGACTCTGTTTCGCTAAAATCGCGTTCCAGAGTCGCGTTACGGACGTACCAAGGGGCTCCCGACACTTTTCTTAGCCCCACGTTCAGCACTCGCTGGATGTTACTCCGCTGCGATGCCGAGATGAGGTGGTACCAGGCCGGTGATGAGGGTTTTCTGCGACGCGACGCTTTGTCCGCTCACGAGCGGGATTCGCTGTGAATTTGGCGAAAAGAGCCGCTCTGTCGACAAAGTCGTTCCGCGCCGTCCGCCGCGTCAGCCAATACCGGCTCACTCAGTCTTGTAGCAAATCGACGACGGTGCGGACGCGCGCATCGCTCACTGGCGTCGCGACGCTTTGCGCGGGAAACTCGCTCTCGGTAAAGTTTTCGACGTCGGAAAATTCGCTCGAGCTTACGGGGACCTATTTGGAGGACATTGACTAACTATTACATTTTGTGTATGTGCAAAATGGGCTTACATTGTGTTAAACGATTTCAAAAATTAATTTACGATGGATTGGATTTTATTTAGGAGGAGCTACGACTGAAAGGTGAGTCTATTTCATAATTAATTCATCCTGTTTTTCACCATACCAATTCCGTCCACTAATATTATATTTACTAATTTATCTGTGAACAGATAAAGACTACAATAGACAAAGTGTAACGCAATGAAAGAGTCTTGACTCAAGAGAGCAACAAATATGTTTCGATTTTTTTTCGAAATTATTTTTCTCCAAAATTTTATAATTTAAAATTGTTATTTCTACGCATAATTCTTATTTTTTTGCATTTTCCTTCGCCGTTCATATATAGATCATGGAACCAGTTCCCGTCCAATATCAGAAACGCACACAGTTCCTACTTTTCAAATGTCTGAAAGATCAATTTATGTCCCTAAATTCCTGGTTCATTTCGATCTCATTCCATCTTCTTCTTTTTTCCTAGCGGATATTCTCTAAATCCTCTGTTTTAATGAATGGCCTTTTTTGTTTTTATTTAATTTTCGTTAAGTATCTATTATGTTTTGTTTATTGTCACTAAATTCTTCAACTTGAAGATTAATTTAAAAGGTTATAATTTATGCAAGTTGTTTTAAAATATGCAAACAGAATTTCTTATCCATCTATTGTATAATTTATTATTTTATAATTTTTCGATATTTCACTCCAATTTATTTAAATATGAAATTACCTTATAAATCTTAATTTCAGTTTATCATAATTAAATAAAAAATAAATATTAATGACTTTCCTACTTATAACTTCTTTTCTTACTTATAACTTTATTTTTTATCATTATTTTAGTTTTAAGACTATTCTGTTTGTCATTCTTTATTTAATCGAATGTTATATTTATTGACGATTGTATAATGGAATTGCATTTTATTTATTATGTTATCTTTTACTATATTTTATTATATTTTTTTTGAGGACCACATTTTAGGGCAATTTAGTGTTATCCTCATGTTACTAAAACTTGTACATAATTGATTGTAATATTAGAGTCCTGTCCTCTCCAACCTGAGGAGGTAAAACAATCTGGCGCCAAAAGCCTGCTGCGGTTCTTAAATGACACGAGGCTTAGCGCAGAACTATAGTAGGTGGCGAGCACAATAGATCAGCAATGGTCGCAGTGTTACAAGGCTCATAAAGACCTTAGAAAAGCCCCACTCAACAAATAAAAAAAAATATATAATAATAATAGAGTCCTGTCCACTATAGAACGGCCTAGTCCCAGTTGGGTGACAGAATCAAATAAGCATAAGGTTTTGCCATTCGGTACCTGTTATTTTTATAAGCAAAATCAATGTTTTATAGTAATTAATTCAAAAATAAAAAAAAAATACGTGTGGCACTCGGGGACTGCCGCGGTAAAGCTATTGCATAGCATTTTTAACAACTTATGCAATTATAATTATTTATTTATTTTATTTTTTCTGATATCAGATAACTGCGCTCTATCGGAAAACGTTGAAATTATTGCGAATCATTTGCGGCTGCGAAAGCAAATGATTCGGAATAATTTAAACGTCTTCCGATAGAGCGCCGCGCACGAGTTTTTTATTCAATAATGAAAAAAAAACAGATTATTCGGAAAAAATCGTAGATAAAAAGATAGATAATTAAATTATCTTTAAAATGGTGCAGGTTTCATAATAATACGCCAGATACTATTGGCGTAGTAGTCGTTTTTGTGTTCGGTTAGACCTAATTTCACAAATTAATTACACTATGTAATATAAACAAAATCTAAAATATTCAAAGCTAAAAATATTAGGAAGATGTTCTTGTTTAACATGTATTTTTTTCGAATCGCAAGCAGTACTCGTTTAGACGTAATTATCAGTTTAAAATCATTAATTTTCGTTAAGAAATTTCTTCATTCGGTCGCCGCGCTGGCCTAGGCCCGCGATAAAAGCTATGCAATAGCTTAAAAAAAATAAAAATACGTGTAGGTAAAGGAAAATATTTTTTTTATTCGTCATCGTCTGGTGTCATCCACTATCGATCGACGGCTAGCGTATCGGCTATTACAATTTTATCGACTGCTTCTTGAAACAAGCATGTTGTAGACTTCTGAAACCGCTCCCAAAGATTACGGACCCGATATGTTCTTCTTAGTCCCAGATCTCTATCTGGTTATGTTGCATAGATGCATAAATAGAATAGAATAAAATAACTTGATTGTGCTATAGAAACATTACTTAATCAATATTACACTGGTTTTATAAAAAAAACTGATATATTATAAAAAGGAATAATGTTATCATTCATTCGTTTTTAGTAAATCGTTTTAAGTAAATCATTTTACTAAAATATACTAAAATGGTCCATGCAAAAATACAAATATCTAAAAATCGTAAATGGTAATGAGAATATATAGAGAATTATTTTTTAAAATACTAGCTGACCCGTGCCCACTTCGTTGGGCGGTAAAACTTTTTACTTGTGATAAAATTATGAGTGTGGTTTGGTTAGTACTGAGTGCTATGATTTATTTCCTGACTGCCAAAAGAAGGGTTATATTTTTCTGCATATGTATGTATGTATGTGAATGCCAATTTGACTATATTACCGTTATTTTTGAGTGTCTTTTTGTGAGTGTCTTATCTCTTTAACCATTTATGCAGTAAAAGTGAAATTATATGCAGTAAAAGGGAAAAGTCTTTTGTTTTAAACACTTGAGACGATAAATTTACTTATTTTGATATCTAATAATTCATAATTGTTGATAATATGACCAACAAACATGACCTAACAATTTAAATTATTTTTTAATATAAAATACTGCTGTTTCTTACTTAAATATAAAAGTTAGGCATATGCTGTCGTTGACTTTTTTGTAGGCATTATCAAGCTCTACAACTTTTCTCTAGAACTTAATCATATATCTCTCATCGTTAAGGCAGCGTTCGTTAGAAATGTTTTCGTTCGACCGTTTTTTCCGACTTTGGAAATCCGACTACCACGGAAAAGTCTTTTCATTTTTCGGATTAATATATACTACTGGAGATTACTTCCTACAACCTCACAAAATTTACTTCTTTATAATATTAGTATAGATAAATCGTAGTACTTCTAGTGTCAGGTGTGTTTTAAGCTGGTTTTTAAATATTCGCTGTTTCTCTTCCCTGACCAGAGTTTTTAATTATGTGTGCAAACCGTTGAAAAGTTTAATGGCGACGTCTCCTATTTCGGGCATCATCTTAAAATCCCATGGCGTAGGACGTGGTAATTCTATCTTTTTATTTCTTTTGTGTTATGTTTATGGTATTCGCCGCTTGATACCTGTTTGATTTTGATTAGTGAAAATGGCAATCTCCATTGCGAATCTTTTGTAGAAACTGTTCTTGTCGATTACATTTCCCAAAAAAACGTTCAATTGGTCAGAACGGTCGCTCTTGTTTAGGTTTGTCGATTTTAAAGTCATTGCATAAAGACACGAAAAGCGAACATACCCAAAATTTTAAAGAAAGCATAGCTTATATTACATGGTTAGCAGGCTATGAAAAGAAATCGGAATTCATCTCATAATGATGCATGTTAAAGTAACTGGTTATTTGATTTAAAAAATATATGTTAATTTTGTTTTACCACAGTCTTAGGGTCTCTCTAGACGTTCGAGCATGCTTGTCAAGCATCGCGTCCCGGGATGGGAGGGGAACGTAAACCGCAGGAAATATGCTTTTAAAAAAAAAATATTTACCAAAATACCTAGTTTTGTAGTTTATACCAGGGAATTACGCCATTCATCAATCAATTACGTCTAATTAAACTCCTTGGTATACAACTACAAAATTAGGCATTTTTGGTAAATATTTTTAAGAAAATGCTTATTTCCTGCGGTTCATGATTCCCTCCCAGCTCGCGACGCGATGCTTGACAAGCATGCTTGATCGTCTAGAGAGCCCTTTACGCAATATTTTTTTCTTCTTAGCAATATACTCAGCACCAGGAATCGCCACAGAACTATAGGTATGACTACTAAGAATCCCCCCGAATGTGAGGCGACCAGCTCGGGTTGCCTACGGCAAAATGTATACAAAATGTATATAAATTTATATAAATGTAAATATAAATGTGCGCCGCTCTATAGTAATGGTATAGCTCTATAGTAAACCCGGCTCTATGTAAATGTAAATGTGTGTGTAAATATAAATTTATATACATTTTGCCATAGGCAACCCGATCTAATCGCCATTCATTTGAGGGGTTAAATAAGATTATATAAATTTATTTATTATATAATCTGATTATTCATCATAAATGTAATAGTTTTGGGTTTCTATATCTCTATGTGGACCGACCTCCAGATTAAACGACTTAACCGATTGACGTGAAATGTAAAACATAGACTCCTGAGGGATCGAGTAAGCGGTGCAATTCATAAAAAGTAAAGAAACATAAATGTTCAAAGTTCCAAAAGTATAAAAGTGTGCTCTGCGGGCAAGGGATTTTAAATCTTGCCATTTGAAACATAGGCCCCTGACGGGTTATGTAAGCAGTTTGATTCATCAAAAGTTCAAAAATATTCAAAGATGTTAAAATGTTAAAAAGTTCAAAAATGTGATACATTTAGATTCAAATCCTAGGCTCCTAACGGGTCAAACAAGCGGTGTGATCAGGAAGTAAAAAAATTATTAAATGTAAAAAAAAACAAATATTCAAAAGTTTAAAAAATGAGTCCTGCTGGCACGGGCTAATCTTCTTCTTATATATAAAAATGAATCGCCGTGCGTTAGTCTCGCAAGATCTCGAAAATGACTCGACCGATTTGAATTATTATTTTTTTGTTCTCTTTGCCTTGATTCAGGGGTGGTTTGCAAAAAAAAAATATTTAGGGAAAAATAAAAGAAACAACTGAATATCGAAAAAATCGGAATTTGTCATTTTGGGAAATGGGCACTTTCAGTAGATGGGGTTCGCGGCGATGCTATTGTTTGACAGCTGCGCCATCCATAACTGTTATTCATTCCGTACGATTGTGTAAAATTTCAAAAAGTCGAAAAGTCGAAAAAGTCAAACGAGTCGAAAAAGTCAAAAAAGTCGAAAAAGTCGAAAAAGTCGAAAACGTCGAAAAGGTCGAAAAAGTCGAAAAAGTCCGGAAAGTCGAAAAAGTCGAAAAAGTCGGAAAAGTCGACAAAGCATTTATATTTCATCATGTAAATTAAATACATTGAATTTATTATAATTACAAACGATTTTCATTTAATCACCAAACGAAACTCAAACCGAACATGATTCGGCCATATTATAGATTTTAATGTGGTACGAAGTTCACCGGGTCATCTAATCTTGTAATAAAATAATGAAAATAAGAGAAAGTTTAGGTGTTCGTAGTGTCTGCATTTTGCAGAGCTTCATGAAGCATTGGATTTTAAAATCTTTCATTTAGATTTATCCTCAACAAAAAAGAATCTGTTGTGTCACCCCAAAGCTTTCCCGGCAAGTAGCCAGGGAATGTTTTCATCTGAATAATTATTTCGTAAATAGTCGATGAGCAGTTGTGCGGAAATTCCTATTAATACGTGACGCAACGCAACAAAAAATTGAATTTCGAAAGCGCGTCATCTTATTCCATTTAAATATCAAATTGCAAACGCAGGTCGCCGTGAGCCTTCGAATTAGAATTTGGAACGATCCACGCATTGCAAGCGTCGCCGCTTATAAGGACCTTACTATTTAATATAATATATGGCGGCATTTAAATTTTATTTGTGTCGCTTGTATGTGATATATTTAACAATGTCATTTCAGCTTACCAAGGCACATGTGTACCGAATTTCAAGTTTTTTATGTTCAATATGTCGATATTGAAGTATGACTAGTACGCCCTTTGCTGGACCGACTTCTACAACCATCTTTTCAACTCTTGCCACGACCAAACGAGACTCTAGCTCGCTGTTCACCTTTAAGCAATCATTGAAAAACCACTTCCTTTCACAATAAATATGAATCATAAATTCTAACCTTTCCGTTATCCCCTCCCTTTCCTTACCTTATTTTGGCAGTTTATATATTTACTTATTTGTTTATTTATTTATTTGTTAATATATCAAAATATGTATGTATATATACATACATACATATAATATGTCCAACTCAAAAATTTATTTATATATTTACTTTTTACTTTAGATACACACACAATGTATATTATAGGCTATAATTTCAAATTTAATTCTAAGCTATAATTTTGTTGCCTACTCTTCTTTTCACACCAGCATGTTGGTTGACTGGAAGATATTGTTGTAGTGTAGCAATAAGTCCGCCATTGTACCTTATTTTTATTATGCAATAAAGAGATTTTCATTCATACATTCACCAAACGAAGCATGCATGCCAAATTTCAGCACACAGACATACTGCAGTCTGGAAATAATCTTAATCGTCTCGGAGGGTGTCAAAATGTAAATATCTGTCTAGAACTGGAAAAAATAGCGCGTTCACAATACTTTAACTCCTGGTCGATTGGTAGGCCGGTAAAGTAAAGAAAGTTTGCTTCAATTCTTTTTTTTTATAAATCCGCAGGAACTTTAAGGTTCATCCTATTGTCACGCAATGGCTATAAGCCAACGAGACTCGCCTACGGGATGGTTCGTACCGTACGCGTTGGAACGTGACGGAAATAAATCCAAATTTTCTCCCTTTTGTAGAGCGTGCGTATCATTTTGAATATTTTGCTTAAAATGTTTCCAAAATCGTGCAGTTTGTCTCTAGGAGATACGAGTTTGGAATATTATTATTATTCGATGGGCAATGGCAGCGGTTCTCAAGCTTTTGTGGATACGGAACTCTTAATAAACCGTTGATATTATGCCGGGAGTGTTGATGTCATGCCGGTGCGGTGAGATCCTCTCTAAAGGTCTTTTTGATGTTCACAGCTTATTGAAGATAAGTTATCAAATCAGGGGGCTTTTATATGGAAATTAGGCTACCGTCAAGTTGCGCCACGATACAGAACCAAATCAAGTTATATATTGAGAAGTGTTAAGTGGACAATGATAGTCGTCAATAATAAGGGAAATCAAAAACCGTTATTGTTTAAAACAATTGAGTTAGAAACCATTGCATACATATTTTCTTTCTACTTTTAATTTAATTTCAATTTGTGTAAAAAACACTTTTGTTAGATTCAAAAATGTTTGAAAATTTAAATCAAACGCGTCAGTTCGCGAGTCAACAAACATACAGTTGGTATAACACACCACACCTCATTTCGGGATTTCGCCTCATTTCGGATATGCTAGCATATTTATATGCATAGAGCTATGTTTTTCGCTATATTAATGTTGGATTTTATTGATTCTTAATGTACAACAGTATGCATGTCCTTGTATTATTTTTTGTACGTTATAAATAAATAAAATATATTAAAATTGTTGGAATAGTTACAAGTAAGTTGTTACCTGTGAGTTGATAGACTTGAGGTATCTTTTTCTGGGAGCGAACTTGCCACCCCGGAAGTTATAAAGACTATTGTCTTTCATTCTCCCTGGAATGAACGTAAACTTTGGGGGCCAAAGACAATCCACAATAAAGCTCCGTCACATGACCCCAGAGGCCAAAGCCAACCGTGAGGCACTGTGAAATGCAGCCTGGTACCCTGGCTACCACATTTGGACGATTTGCTCCATACTCCAGTCTGGTCATGGCTGTGAATTGGCTTGCGCGGCCTCTACCTGACGTTAGTGGAAATTCGTGTTTGAATTTATCGAGGATCCGATGCGCCCTTTGCCCGTCCATATTACATGGGATAGAGTTGCCAACTGGTCGTTTCTTTAGACTTTTACCATCGCTTCTTAAGAAACGCACGTTTCTGGACTCTCC
This sequence comes from Micropterix aruncella, assembly GCA_944548615.1. Lineage (NCBI taxonomy): Eukaryota > Metazoa > Arthropoda > Insecta > Lepidoptera > Micropterigidae > Micropterix > Micropterix aruncella. The sequence continues at coordinate 1,392,508 of OX155953.1, read as the reverse complement.
CGGATATGTCTAGCAAACCGCCCAAGGATCAACCGCCTAGTGTTCCCCCGGATCTGTATATAAAAATGGGACCAATCTGCAAGTATATCCTTTCAAAGAAAAAAAGAATTTTCCAAATCACCTCGTTACAGGCGGATTCCTCGTGAAGTTGAATAATTCCGTCGGAATTAGGCCAATTACTGTATTGACTTTCTATAGTTATCTGTTCTGTTTTTATATTAAGAATTAGTGATATGATAAGATAACATGTAAATGTAATAATGGTAAGTATAGAAGTAAATAAGAGAGGCGGTAAAAATAAGGTGATTATTATCACTATCACTGTAACTAATTATAATTAGTTACAAACTCTTTGGTACCATATAAAAATAAATACTGACAGGCACATCTGACATTATGTTTTAAAAAACAGAAACATTTTCTTTGTTTTTTTTTTAAATACGCGTCATTTGTTTGCATCTGCTCAATGTGTGTTGCCGAAAATGGAAGAAACGAAATTTCGCGTCTTGATTAAGTACCAGCTATACGCTATATGACAAGTCATCATGACGTATTTTTACAATATTATTGTGAACTTAGATAGAGCATTTTTTGAAACAAAACATATAAAAAAACCTCAGCAAAACCTTGACCATAGCAATTTTATGTAAAACTAATACATTTGAAAACCATTCCGAGTATTCTACTACTCTTTTATTCTCAACAGCGAATATTATAAGCCCTGACAAAAAAGCCTTTTTAAGCACCTTTTATTTTATTTACTTATTTTGTTTATTTTACTGAATTCGATAGTCGTTTAGGAGAGGCATACCGCGGAATCCAGTTTAGAAACCGCTGGTTTATGGGATTACCCGCCGGAGTGTAACGTATTTTCAATTTGTTTTCATTGAAGAATATGTAGCACACGAATTTGTATTTTTATTCGGAGAATAACATGGGAAACGATAATATTTGTAGGTGATAAATAATAATAATTCTGAAATTGCTTCCCTAATTTAAAAAAAATAAATTAATAGAACTTTCTGTCTCACTTTATACTTTTTGTACAAAAAAGATATTTTAATTTCTAGGTGGAATGAAAATTGTATATTCTTAGCTGTAAACAAAGTTTCCGGGTTGCTATTAAATCCACTCCTAAAACAGCCTCAAATTCCCAGAAAGCTCTTTTGAGTTTCGTCCTTTCGGGCGGATGGGATTTTCGGGCCTGTTTTCGTTTTCTTTTTTCTTATAAGCGGGGATCTCCTAACTAAACTATGCTTTTATCCCACAGGAAAAACACACAGCCTAATGTGGAGGTTGCCAAATTGCGGTTAGCGAGCCGCGTTTTTTGCGTCAATATCGTGGAATTTTTGCCTCAATATTTTGCCTGAATATTGTCTGAAATTGCTGAATATTATGAATCGCTCAGCTCGCTATAAAGAGCATCACTATAGGGGAGGGAAGGGAATTAGTAGTGGGGATTACCTCATACCCGCCTTCTAGCGTATAGCGTATGTTGTTTTAGCATTTTCTGCTATTAGAAAATACATAGAATTTGCGCGGCATTAAACAAAGCGGGATTATAATCAAATTATAAAATCGGTTGTTCCTCCGCAAGACATTCACGGCAAGTAGCTAGGGACTTAATTCATCACAAATAAAGCCGATGAGCAGTTAAAGAAAATTCCTATGGCAACGCGAGGCAACGCTATGAAAACTTTAATTTCGAACGCGCGTCAACTAATTCAATTGAAAACTCGAATCGCAAATGCGCGTCGTCGTGAGTCCTCGATTTCGAATTTCGAACGAGCCACGCATCGCAAGCGACGGCGCTCTTAAGGGCATTACTGATTAAATATAATATAATATATAACAGCGGACTTTAAATATTGACAACGTGCATAAATACGTGTGTATTGACAGCGATATACAACATATTACAACGTCATTTCAGCCCAACAAAAAATCTGTCTACCAAATGTCAAGTGTAGTCCAATATCTCGAGATTAATATATGGCTAGTGCCGTTCCCCGTGGACCAATAAGAACCATAATCTTTCGACTTCATTTCGATTTTTTTTTAGCGCGTTCACAATACTTTCCATTCCGGTCGGTTGTTGGGCTGTGTAATAAAGTTGCATAAAAAAATATGGGTAAATGTGTTTTACTTCTATAATTTAAATATTAAATTGTAATATTTTCTCGTCCGCTTTTATAAATTTCGTAATTACGTTTTCGCCGTCAATTACTGTATCCCTGTGGATGTGCATAAGGGCCGGTGTGGTGCGGCTCCGGTGCGGCGCCTAAGCGCTGCCACTGCGGCGTCCTACATACATAATGTATCCATGATAGACCATACGATGCGTTCCGGCGTGACCCCACGAAAACCGGTAATACGCGCCGGAGCGGCGCCGCTCAGTTGTTAAACATAGTCTAAGGAGGGTACATGCTTGCCTGTTTAAATTCTTTTCACTTATTTTTGTTAATATTTATTCGAAGTGGTTAAAATGAGTACCAACGAAGAAGATATTGGAATTAACGACCTCATTTCACTAGTTCTACTTACAATTAACTACAACACTTTTCGCCCACTGCAGCGTCGTAGTAACGTTGCGGCGCCGCACCGTGCACTGTACGGCGCCGCACAGTGCCACAGTGCATGAAATATGCAATAAAGCCTATAATTAAAACCCAACTTTAATTTTATAAAAGTTACTATAAAAACTTTATAAAAAAAATATTTGCAGCTGTCAATACAAAAAAAACGGTTGTGTCACCCCAAGACTTTCCCGGCATGTAAACTAGACCCCGCCAAACCCCCCCCCCCTTTTCGCTCCTGGCCTGTTTTCACACCGTGCGGCGTCAGCCAATCGATCGTGCATTCCGACTAACAGCCGGTGGAGTCTGGAAAGAGTAATGTTTCTTATATGGAGCGGAGGTAGTTGTTAACTTTACGGCAACTGCTCTTGAAACGACCATTCGGCCAACCGATCCCCGGTGAGGCGCCGGGCAAAGGATGCCGTGGTCCGCGATAGATTCATTAGACACCGCATCATCGCTACGTAAGGGAAAGGACCGCGCAAGCGACTTTGATCCTGTAACCAGTCAGGAGGCAGGAGGTTAATTCCAGACGGTTATTCACGACGGTTATACATTAATTGCTGAAGGTTAATTCTAGACGGAGATATGTTTCAAACTGGTAGTCAGGGGACGAGGCTACCCGCTGTGTACCTTTCCCGGTGCCTCGCCGTAAGGCATTGGCCTCTGACGGGCAGGTGGCGTAACTAGACAGTGGACTGTATTTCGTCTAAATTCTTCTGCGCTCGCCTCACGGGAGACAGAACGATCAAATATCTTTAAAACTTTTCGAGGTGACGGATTCGCCCGTTGTAGTTGAGAGCTCTAGTTGACCATTCCCGACGCTGTTTATTTTTTGTGATCTAACGTGGACCGGTGTTTCAATGCGGATACGGACGTTACTTGTCAAATGAATAATATTGATTAACGTTGTGTTGAACACATTTGTTATTTGTTATTAAAAGTTTGCCGACCGCTGGCCTAATGGAAGCTCGCTATAATCCCCATTTTCAAGTAAAATACCTACTTAAGCACTTATAAAATTGCGCAAATTTACAAATCGTACATAAAACTTTTCTTCTTCATTAAAAGCTGTTTTACCCCACCGTATAATCTAAAAATATTTAATCAATTCCAGATATTTAACACATAGGAATACATCAGTTTTAGTTATAAGCATCAAAGCAACATAATATAAAACACCTAATAATTAATTAGAGATGATCAAACACTATAGGTGATTGGTTTAAAACGTCGAAACGTTGTCTATAAATACAGGAAATAATAAAAAAATAAACATAGTGAAAAGAAACAAGAAATAGTCGGAATAGATAGGGATACCTAACATTATCAAATATTTTTAAAAACAATGGCCAGAAAATCAATTAAAAATAATCAAACATAATCTATATTATAATGTGTTGTCATATATATTAAAGTATGTATACTTCTGCGGTTACTACACAGATTATAACGGTGGCGCACGAATGTTGAAAATCCTCCTTGCACAAAATATTCACTGTATATCACAGTATTATACTCTCCTGTATATATAGGGTTACGTCAATGCGCTCGGCGATGGGAATTGAGAATATTTTAAAAAGAAGGTTCAACTTATTAGAGAGTTTAAAACCGTTGTCTCATTTTAATTTCGGGGTTCTACCTATTTCAATACTTCGCGCTTGTCGAACCTGCCAACGTTAAAATATTTGCAGTAACCGCAGCGGTTTGCCGCTTACATGGAGTACATCTGATGACGATTGGCAGCACTTCAGTCTACCATGAACAACGGCGGTTGCAATATCGCCGAACGTCGGGTGTTACAAGTTTCACGGGGTAAATTTGTTTTTATCTTATTTATAATATCAAATAACCGCGATAGACTTTGATTTCATATGTGTACTATGTAGTCTATAAAATTCTGTAGACTATATTAAATAATTAAATATAGATAGATAGATAAACTGATGACAATAATTAAATATTATAGATAGAGTGAAATTGTCGGTTGGTATTTTTATGTTGGTATTTAAATTATATATTTTTAATCCACGGTTTTGCAAGCAGTTTTTTCCACCTTTCAAATAAATGAAAAATATTTTAAAGATAAGTAATTAATGGACATTTTAAAGATAACTCGTAAAAAGTCACAAAAGATTATATCTATGATTAATTGACGAGTAGGTTGTAGGATAAGTAAGATGTTAAATATATACAGATTGTATAGTATTGATTCGTGCCATGGTTTTCTGATTTTCTGCTCTCTTAAGGCCTGGGCACATAGCCGACGGGGCGGGACGGCGACGCGACGCCAGCGTGACGTGATAGTTGTAATGTATTGAACTATAGAAGAGACGACACACAGCGCAGTCCCGCTCGGCGCGACGTTTGACGTCGCGTCACGTCGCCGCCGCGCCGGGCGCGATTACAAACGGAGCGCGGCGGGACGGTGATCGACGGGGCGCTGGCGGGGCGCTAGCACAGAGCTAAGCTTTGTATTGTATGGGATACGTATTTAGTAGTCACACAGAGAACGCGACGTCAGTGCGTCGCGCTCGGCGGGACGGTGCGTTTGTGTTTTTTTACAACTTTGACTGACGAAATCTTATTAAAAATGGATAACGACATTATCGAACGTCTTATAGAATGCGTTAGAAGAAACGTATTTCTATATGACTTAAGTCACAAAGACTATAAAAATATTACCATTAAAGCTGTTATTTGGGAGTCAATAGGAAGGGAATTAAATTAAAATATTGATGTCGCTTTTGGTTCACATCATGCACCCATATCCGTTTACGGTGTTTTTTTTTAGCTAACGCAAACAAAAGCAAGGCCGTTTCGACGTCTGAATCGCTTGACATTTTGTTTCAAAATGCTCGAGAAATCACGCCGAGGACGGCAGGACGGGCGGCGCGACGCCAAACTTGAGCGTCGCGCCCGCAGTGTGACATATACGGCGCGCTGCTGCCCCGTCGGCGTCGCGTCGCCGTCACGCCCCGTCGGCTATGTGCCCAGGCCTTTACTCTTTTTTTTTCATTTTAAAATAATCCTGATTGACGGGTTAATCTATTAAAAAACCAGACCCTCCCGTGAAAGTAATTTGTCTGTCATTCATCTTTCCAAAGTATTAATAAATATCATAGTATATTTTAGATGTCGAGAGCTTTACGAGTCGCTACGTCTGTTACGGATTGACAGTTTACTGCCATGTAACTTGGCTTGCGTCAAGGTCCTCTTCTTGAACGTTCACGGAAGATGGACCAACCTGCTGGCTGAACGACCGGCTGAACTACTTCGAGAGTGAACGAAACGTTAGCATTTTATAATTCAAAAAATCGGATGTGTCACCCCAAGACTTTCACGGCAAGTAGCCAGGGACTTATTTCATCTGAATATTTATTTTATAAATAAAGTCTATAAGCACTTGGCGAAAATTCCTTATAATATGCGACGCAACGCAAAAAAATATATAATTTTAAACACCGGTCACCGTGAGCCTTTGAATTCGAATTTTGAATGATCCACGCATCGCCACCGTCACCGCTTTTAAGGGCCTTACTGTTTAATTAATGTATGGCGGACTTTAAATAATATTTATGTCGCTTGTATATGAGATATTCCAACCAAAAGAGATATTGTTTTATGCCCAACTCTCAAAAGGCGCACGCAAAGTCGGCGGACAGCACTTACGCTACAAAGATGTATTAAAAAGGCACCTAACCGCCAGTGGTATTCCACCTGAGAGCTGGGAGAGGGCTGCTCACAAACGCAGCGAGTGGCGCTCCACGGGGACCGCAAAAATTAAAGAGTTTGAGGAAGCCCGGCTTGTAAACCTCGACTCTAACCGTCAACAGCGCAAAACTCGTCCGAAGCCCACGTACACATACACTTACAACAACTGCGGGGAACTCTACTGTAGTTGTTGTAATCGGACCTTCAAAAACAAACTGGGATTCACGAGTCACTTCCGCGCGCATCTTCGAAGAAGTCCTGTCAATCAAGAGGTCGCCGTCGTCGGATCACGATGATGAGGACATCATTCTAACCAAAATTTCACAATATGATTTCGGTCTAACAAGGCCCCTGTGTACCGAACTTAAGGTCTCAAAGTCCAATATTTCGAGATGCAAGTATGACTAGCGCGCCCTCGGGGGTCAATATTGTCAATAGTCATATATTTATGACTATTGACAATATTACTAATTTAAAAAACCATTACCAGAAACAATTACAAAAACAATAGCTCACATTTTAAAAACGTGTGGGCTTGCAGTAAAACTGTGAATATCTGGTACTGCCGAAATTGTTATTTAGTTTCTGCAATGCTTCTGCCAACAGATTCTCCCTACTTATATTGGTCTCGAGAAAGGCTCCGCAAACATATTGTGCGATAGAACAGGTAGATAGTTATCGATCACAAAAACTCACTATAGTTAGCAAACTAGGAAGGTGTCTCTTTTTCAGGGATAAGGGGTGTCAGGGGCGGCGATTGGCAAAAACTCAGTCTTCTTGGTGTTCTTTTTCAAATCCATATTGATCGTCACATAAAACTAATAGCGATGTCCGCCTAGACGGTTTTAATTACAGCGTCCACAGCGTTTCATGTTTGAGTTGGGGCCGTCTCGCTGCTCCGCCCTCTCGCCCACCCGCATGAGACTGACGTGACCAATCTTGGTGTGTAGATTGCGAATATATTTGAAGGCCGTCAAGACAACGCCGCAGTAATTATACTTTATATCTGCGCATGGTCTATCTTTCAGCACGTCTCTTTTAAAGTCCACCTACGCTTTCTTTTGTCATTGAAGGGGGACATAGCGAGACCGTGAAGCTTGGGCCTGGTGGCCTGCTTGTGTTTTTAAGACCGGCCTAACTCTTTATTAACCTCTCATCCGGTAGCCTACTCGAAGAGGGGCTAACCTGGAAAGGCCTCTGTGAAATACGAATGCGGCTGTAAGTACAGTCGTGGGGCATTTAAGAACTTACGTTCGAACTCGGGAAACACTTCGGCCGGGATAGGGCGGTTTGCGCTCCGTGCGGCGTCAGCCAATCGACTGTACACTTCGGCGGATAAACGCGGGGATCTGGAAACGAACGTTTCCTAAGCAGCGGGGGTTGATGTTGACTGGATGTCAGCCACCTTTGAAACAATCCGTTGGCCGGCCGATCCCGTGTGATATTTATGGACAAAGGGCGCCACGGTCCGCAATATATTCTAAATGAATTACTGCGAACATCAGGTAGAGGACGCGCAGGTGATTATGAATATGAGACTAGACTGGAGGATAGAGAAATCCGTATTAATTTGGTAAAAAGGGAGCAAGGTTATCCCCGCTGAATCTTCTACACAGTGCCCGGCGGTTAGGCATTGGAATCTTAAGGACCACTGGCGTAATTTGACTGTGGATTGATCTGTTCACTTAAGTATTTTACGTTTACTCAATGGGATACCTAATGCCTCGATGTCGTTATAACGCCCTGGGGTGACAGGTTCGCTTGTTGCAATCGACAACCCTTAATGTCACGCTGATGTTAAATGCACCTGTTTTGGCGCTTTCAAGAAATTCCCTTTTTGCAACTCCTATTTACATTTAAGTATTCCAGTACCTAGGTATATTTCAGCGTTTAGGTATTTTGCGCTATAATACACTTTACAAAACCGCAAATAATATTTACTTATGATTTTAATGTCTTTTTGCGTGTGAGTTTCGTTTGAAGTGAAACGACCATGACCTCCGTTATTCTAATGCTGAGTGCGTATCGGCTCGTTAGTTGGTATCAACCTACTATTTGCAATGATAATAGGACGTTACACCCTTTAATTGTAATACTTTATCCGATATGTTTATTATTTTTTATTTTGATTAGGAAATTTTATACATACTAATTAATTTCGATAAAGCTTTTAACGTAGCCATATAAATTAAATTCGTCAATGGTTAATGACTCTTCACAGATAACCTTAGATAATATAATGTTTCAGCCAATATTCATATTCGCGAATATTGCTGTTTTATTGAATTCGATGAATGAGGGCTTGCATTGTTTGTCACCGGTCAGTAGGTCGTCATATATACATTCACTGCAATTACCATTAATATGCAATTGAGTGGTTTATTGAAATTTAATTTACTGACCATACTGTCCCCAAGTCTTAGTTTGTCTTCGCTCGAGTCTTATTTTGTTGTCTTGGTTTCTTTTCGTAGTATACATAAAAATACACCCAATGCAAACTCCCAAAGGATTTTTCCTATGGACACAAAGAAAACTCTTCTCTCGAAGAGTCTTCTCTTACCTTTTCTTGACTATGCAGATATGGCTTATCTCAATTTATCAGAGGAACTACTCAACAACTTGAACGTTTGCAAAAAGTATACACGCAACACGCAATGTATAATAACATGTATATATTAAAATAGAGCACGATTTGTAAGTTATACATATGTATATATATAGTAATATTTTATATTTATCTATAAAGTATATATTTATTTATGTATGTACGTATATATTTCTATGTATATACCAAAATTTTATATTATTACGCTTTATTATTTTGGAGTCATATCTATCTTCTTAAATGTAACATAATAATATACAAATATAATACAGCAAGTTACGGAAACCACTCTACCTTCTGTTATATTAAGCCTACCTTAGTACAGGCGAGGCCTAGTTAGGATGGCTTAGAATTTTTAAAATATATGTAATATTATAGATTAATAAAGAATTTTGAATTTTAATTTGAATTTGAATTCATCTTCGTTCTACATACATCTGTTATATTTTTATTACCTTATATTTTGTAATATTATTTAGTTTATACATCATTGGATTTAGTTTATATATCTTTGACTACTTTTATTATTTAACGATTACGCTGTTTTTTATTTATTTAATATTTATTTTTATTTTTCATTGTTATTTTTGATTATTTTGGAAAATAAATGAAATGGAAAATAATTTTTTCACTAAACTATATTTTGGACATAGTAAATTAATTCGTGTGAACGAGACAGGGCAATACGTAAGAGCGGAATGTCAAACAAAAGATTGTCTTATCTGCATCAAACCTACCAATCTGTATCAAAACTACCCACCGAAAATAAAGCGGCCTAATCTAAGAGCGCACAATATGTGTTAAAATTTATTCGGATGGCTACAAGTGCGACAGTTAGTTGTGTTGCGAGAAAACCGACAATCGTTTATTTCATTTTCCGCTCTAACGTATTGCTCTGTCTCGTTCTCATGAACTAATTTTCCATTTTAGATCACAAAGAAACGCAATCGGGTCCATTTATATGTATTATTCAAACGACAAAAAAATACGCTTTTATGCGTAAAGCGCGCCGAACAATAAGATATATGTAAGATAGATGCTATGAGGAAGTTTTGTATTTGAGCTTATACATGGAATCAAATAACGAGTGGAAAGAAAAAGATAAGCACGAAAAATGGGCACGAGCCTTACAAACAAAAACAGAGGAAAGCAAACATAAACCTAAGCTAATTAACCAGGATTCCATCACAAGATGCCAACGTGGAATGCATATTTTCAAATTTATCGTCATAATGGTCAAAGGAAAGAAACTCCATCTCAATTAGTACAATAAAAGCCACGATTCGGGTTGTTTACGCTTATAAAATGACACGTGTGAAAATTTATAACTACATTGAAGAAAAAAACCCCACCTTAAAAAGCTAGAGGATAGGATAAGTAAGAGTGCATTTAAAAAAAATACGTGTGGCACTCGGAGACTGTCGCGTTAAAGCTATTGAATAGCATTTTTAACAACTTATGCAATTATAATTATTTATTTATTTTATTTATTTTGTTTTTTCTGATATCAGATAACTGCGCTCTATCGGAAAATGTTGAAATTATTCCGAATCATTTGCGGCTGCGACGTCTTCCGATAGAGCGCCGCGCACGATTTTTTTATTCGATAAAGCAAAAAAAACGGATTATTAGAAATAATTCGTAGATAAAAAGATAGATAATTAAATTGTCTTTAAAATGGTGTAGGTTTCATAATAATACGCCAGATAGTATTTGCGTAGTAGTCGTTTTTGTGTTCGGTTAGACCTAATTTCACAAATTAATTACACTATGTAATATAAACAAAATCTAAAATATACAAAGCTAAGAATATTAGGAAAATATACTTGTTTAACATATATTTTTTTCGAATCGTAAGCAGTACTCGTTTAGACGTAATTATCAGTTGAACATCATTATTTTTCGTTAAGAAATTTCTTCATTCGGTCGCCGCGCTGGCCTAGTCCCGCGATAAAAGCTATGCAATAGCTTAAAAACAGACATTACGGCGGTCAGCTAAAAATCCATAGATAATATCAATTTATTGTTCTTATAATTTTATTTAATTTATTTTTATTTTATTTATATGATTAATTTTCTTATACTGTTTGCATGCACTTTCTGACATTGCATTTACTTTCTCTCATATCTTTTAACGAAATTTCAGCAAAATAGATCTTCTTAGCGGCGACCGAACATTTTTACTCAGCATATTTTTGACAATATTAGATTTATCCTTCAATTTTTTTGGGTTATGAAAAGGTTCTCGGGATAAGGAAAGGCTCCATCATTTCGATCACCGCCTTACCCCATAAAAACCCCTCGGAGGTTGATCTATACTTCCCCGTTGATATCACCCTTTTTTGGCAGCCTTATAGCGAATTGTGAATTAGAGACCCCAGGGATAACGAATTGGGCACTAACTGCGAAGATAGGGATTCACACGTATATTTCAAAAGTATACCACATTTGATCGTTTCACATTACCATTAGCAATAAGATGACAATGACAAAAATGAATATAATGTCAACATATTTTCGCATACACATAAATTTTCAAAATTTCTTTCTAGCCAATTCAGGCTTTAAAATGAAATGGGATATGGGATACTCAACTCATTATAATTTCACAGCGTTTTGCCTTAAAATAAAAAATAACCGCCATTGATAATATTTTCCTGACCCAATATTTCGGTATTCGCTGTTTGTTTGCACAACATTCCGTGTAATTCGCGAAAATTTGTGAAATAAATTGCTGCTCAAATGACGAATGCTAAGTTAGCTTATTCGTGGAAGGTAAAATAAAAAAAATGCGAGCTTGACTCCCGCATCGAGAGTTTCGTACCTTATTAGAAAAGAGGTTCTTTTGTAATTAGAAAAGGAGCTTTAACAGACTTTAGATATATTTTTTTAACAAGTAATTTGCAAATGATTTGTAGATATATTTTTTACAGGTTTACATTTTTGAGAATGGCTTGGAATATATTACCAACATTTTAGTTATTTCACTGTTTATGGTTTTAAAGTTTTTTTTACTCTTCCGGCCCTCTAATCAACGAGTAGGGAAAGTATTATGAACGCGCAAAATGTTATTATATTCGTGATGAAGATGGAAATATACATCTTGAGCACCTATAAGTCCATTTTGATATGGAAGTCTCTCTGTGTGTCTGTATATATCTGTTTGTATTCCTCCACGATAGCATATTCGGCATAAAGGCATCATTTCATGGCAGGAATTGTCATGGTTTTGTCAAGGCAAGAGTTGGTTGATTGGTTGGTTGGTTTTGTCAAGGCAGGTTGGTTGCAATCGGTCCACCAGAGGACGCACTACTCATATGGCCTACACTACACTCTACAGTACTAGTGTAGTACACCTACAGTACTACACTACTCTCACATAACCAATCGAGAGACTGGAGTAATCTGGTCACAATTGGAAGTAAGGACGTGAGTGTAGGCCCGCCGGGTAACACTCCTGGCTATCTCGCGGTTAAGGCTCTGGCCTCTTACGGGCTTGTGGCGTAGCTAGATGGTGGACTGTTTTGTCCTCAAGTTTTCTGCGCTCACTCCAGGAAGATGGAACGACTAATCGTTAAAACTTCCTGAGGTGACGGGCTCGCCCGCTGTAGTCGACAACCCTAGTTACTCACATGGCAATCTAGAAATATTGGACTTAAATATTGGAAATTTAGTATACAGTTGCCTTGTTGGGCCGAAATCACATTGAATTTCTCCGGTCAGTATATTTGCGTAACCTCCTTCCCGAAAAGAAATCACGCACAAAATTCTTCCATAAGTACTTGCCTACAACCGGAAAGTTTCGAGGTGATACAAACGATATTTCTATCACGCCGAAATCTAATTTTATATACCAAAGGGTCTAAAAAGTCGTTTTTTTTTCTAAAAAAATTTTAAAATTTATGTCATAGCAATAGATTCTATTTGTACCTAAGTATATTTGGTTACTGCTTTATAAGGCTACAGAACAGGTGGACGACCTCAAAAATAAGGAAAATAACAAAGGTGAACGATGTTCTGAACAAAATTAGAAAACTAAAATGGAACTGGACTGGTCACGTTATGGGAACCAACAAAGAAAAATGGACGAAGGACGTAATGGCATGGTATCCTAGAAATGGGAAAGACAAAAAGGACGTCAAATTAAAAGATGGGAAGATGACTTACCGAAAGGATGGAGAAGGTTGGCTTGGTACAGAGACGAATAGAAGAAAATGGGGGAGACATATGTCGAAGGACAACCTGATCAAAAAACTGGCTGCTGAAGAATATGATACCTTATTTAAAAATTAGAATAAAAATTAATAAAATATATTGTTTTATCACATAAGGCAAAATTGTACAATACGGTCAGCGAATAAAGGCTTTTATTATTATTATTATTATTATATTTGGTTACTTGTCAAAGACTATGATAGTCACGGTATGAAACGATAAATAAAAATGAAAACGGTAGCCGATAAGAAATGATAGCAGATAAATAAAACGTTGGCCGACTCGATTGGATAGGAAAACAAAGTTTTTTCGTCCAAATTGCCCCCCAAATCCCCCCCCCCCCCACCACTTCATTACCCAGGAAAAAATACTTTAAACCTAGGTGTGAGCAATTAATTTCTCTAACCCTATAAAATTTCATTTAGATAGCTTTAAAATGGGTTGAGATAATCAACGATGACCTAAAGACAGACGAAAGATGGACAAGTCTAACCAATTGTATCTAAACTTTGTTACAGAACCCTAAAAGTGAGGATTACATAATTAATTTCAGAATAAACTGAATATTTTATTTTAAAATTGAAAGAATGACATTATAATATATAATATAAGAATGACATTATAATATTATGACGAATGTCTTACACCTCGCTAAATTTTAAAATGTTGCAATGTTGCTGCATCTAACCTGTCTTGTTCAAAGTTCGAACTTCAAACTTCAATGATCAAAGAATAAATAATTCGAAAACCGCGCAGGGGTATAGAACTTACAAGTAATAAATTATTTTAATTATATATCTGGCCACTTATGTACTATTTATAGTATTACACGAATGAAATCGAAAAAAAACAAAACTACATAAAAAAACAAATGGCAATGAATTGAAAAAAAATCCAGCATTACATTGTGTAAATATTAAAATATAAATTAAAATTTAAAATGAGAAATACCAATATCCAAAATAGAAATACCAAATTGACATCAAGATAATCCATGATTTGACAAAAAAAATAATCGCATTAAAAATCGGAATGTCTATAAACTATACAAAATCAACCATTACATTGCCTAAATATTAAAAAAGTGAATCAAAATAAGATTCAAAACTATCAAAAATATAAATACCAAATTCACGACAAGCTATATAGAATAGACAGAAAAATCTATTAATAATCGGAAGAGATTATTTCCGATTGTTATATTTTGTGATATCGAATAATAATTGTATGAGTGATATAGCAATTTTCCAAAGTTGGGCTAGCAAAAATATTCCTTTCTGGCGATTTTCACGATATTTAAGTTTTGTGGGTATTTCTTATTTTTTTTAAGCTTTTTAATACGATAGACGCAGCAGCATGGGCCGATTTAAAACAATGTGTAAGCTTTGCTTTTTAATTTTTTAATATATTAAAGAGTATTTTTTCTTAATTTCTACATAAGTGAAGCAATATTTTTTTTTATTTTCAAATGAGATTTATATTTTTAATTTAATAAATTGTCGCCGTAAACTCCTTTACTATCGCCTCAATCCATAAAATGTTTATGCGAGATTATGTACAGAGCACTGAATATATTTGGTAATAATTAAAAACTAGCCTCTCTTGGCAAATTCATTTATTGTAGATCGATCGAATTCATCATTTTAAGTCATAAAATAACAAATTATAATAAATTAATGTGTAATAACAATTTATAATTTTCCGTCATTTAATGACAATTTATAATTAATTATATTTGTATTACGGTAAAAGTAATTTATGAAGCTGCTGGTCTCACGCTTTTCTAAAACCTTTGTTTTATTTCGTGTTTCAAACCGAACAAAATTGATGGTTCTTTAAAAAAAATCCTCATTCAGTGATTGATTAGTAAAGCTACAACCAAAACTGAATGTATCCTCATGACATTTCAAAAACAGCAACGCATTTACACTCACATAATTAAGAGGCCGTGCCGGCCGTGGCGGCTAAAAGCTATATGAATCATAATTTTGTGGCCTGGTTGTGAGAACACGAAAAAGAATTATAATACAATTATCCCGGATTTTAAAAACCCGGTCCTTAAGCTATCATTTTGCCAAAACGAAATTGGTAAATTATTTCCAAATTAAGAGGCCGTACACGAAATTTTGCGCATTTCGTGAATTTACGTAATTTTGCAGACGTGAATTTAAGGTTAAAATACTGTATTTCTATAAGTTTTATTGCACAACTTAAATGATCATTTATATTATTGTCTAATGAGGTACTTTTTTGAAAATTATTATAGAATTTTGATTAATTGACCTTAAACCGGCGACTCCTTGTGAATTTTTGCTGAAAGAGCTTTAGAATATAATATATTTACGAATCGTTTTGACATCTAAACGGTATAAATCCTCCATATAATAAGTAAATCACTTTTTACTACTTTCATATAAAATTGTTGTTAAAAAAAATATTTACCTTTGTCAATTTTTTTAGAAAATGGGCGAAGAAATGCTTTTGATTTTGGCCTTTTAGAACTCTCGTTCATAAAATAAAAACAACAGAAATAAACTTTAGTTCAATATAAATCCATTTCCTCAAAAAAAAAAACAGAACAATAATTAAAATTGGCAATAAAGTCTTCAATCTAATTCTCGCGTTATGATACTCGCCTATGACACGATTCACGCCTCAAGTCAGCTAGTCCCCGCCGAGCGCTTCCAAAGGGTGGACGTATCCTTTGGCTCCGAAAATCCTACCTACCTATAGTTATATTATACCATTGATTAAAGAGGTATTACGGCCCACATCGATTTCGTACACGGCCTCTTAATTGTAAATTATCTTTATTATTTTACTGTTTTCCAAAAAAAAAAAATCGGGGCAGATTTGTCTTCAGTTTTTGAAAAACCTAGAGATGATTCTCAATATTAAAAAATACAATTTACACCAGCGTATATGATCTATTTGCATAGTACCAAGACAGCTTTTGGAACTTCCATACAAACAATGTTTGAAATTACGTAATTTACAGAAATGTTACGGCCAAACATTATTTTTTTTATTTATTAAAAATACTTTTGAGTGATATAAAAAATAACATAGTGATCTTAAGTTATTTTATTATTGTAATCTAATTTTTACTTTATAAAAAACTATTAATTTGATAATTTTTTATATTATAATTGAAAAGCCAAATCGACTATATTAGACGACGCGCGAAGCCGAAATCGTCATTGGTAATTGGCCACTGCCAACGGTGGGACGTATTCCCTTGTCGCCGCGGTATACCTATACATCTTTATGTATATATCGAAAGTGCGCGGGCGCGTGGCATTGCAAAAATATCAAAATTTTTAGTCCCGTCAACTCGGAAGGGAGCCTTAACACACATTCACATCTCTGACAATATAAATTACCTATGACGTAATATTTTGTATTTGGATTTATTTTATAATTATTTTGGGATACTTTTATTATTTAATTATTATATCGATTTTTAAATTATTACATTGTGGTTTTTTGATTTACTATAATTATTTAGTAGTCATTTTGATATTGATTATAAAACTGATAGATTAGATAACACGTTTACTTAAAATTAGATATTAAATTGCAATTATATAAAATTGCTATCTTTCTTGTAAAATATCTCTTCATAAAATCACTTATAATTTGATATTATTTAAATTAGTGTCTTTGTCATTCCTAACTAAGCGCTTATTAGTTAGGAGTGACACAGAATGTTTGTGTTTTAAAATATTTCTTATATATTTTCTTGAATAAATAAAAATAGACATTAAAATTAATAATCTGTTACAAATTCAGTTGTTTTCAACTTTTAGGGCGTGTAGAATAAAACGTAATTTTATTTTGATCGAAGGTCCCTCCTTATCTCACAAAATAAAATGTCACTTTTACACCATCATAATAAATAACTATTATTTTGTGTAGTTTTGAATTTTAAGTGCTGCATGCCCCTGACAGCAGCCACATTGACTGATACTATAATTGATAACAGTCATTGAACGGAATGAAAAATACAATGGGCGTATGTTTCTCTAAATTGCATATTGTTTATGTGTATATAATACTATGCGCTATACCATCTGCACGACTAACTACTTTATGATTACGGATAAAGTGCATGGAATGTTTGCATATTAAATGAGCACGCACTAGACTGGATTTTACAATAATTACCAATACTTGTTTTATTAATTTACTACTACATACTGTATGGCGCCGAGACGTGGACTCATCAATCGTGGAGCACACAAGTTTCTGATTAATGTCTGTGTGATAATGAGTATTGGTCCAAGTTCTACGTACCACTTACGGCTAATTTCCAGGCGACGTTTCTACATAGACTTCAACTTTTTATTAATTTCTTCATAAATTAAAGGCGATTAAATACATTATTATTTTCAAGAGATAAACCCGGGTGTATCTGCTTAAAATCAACATGTATGCGCATAACGGCATTTTAAAATACTTTCAAAACAACATCGTACTATTTCATCTCTATAATTTTGGGTGTTTGCAGTGATGTAACTTAAAAATGTCTCTACAATGGGCCCGATTGCGTTTCTTTGTGAACTAAAACTAAAATAAGTCCAAGCGAACGAGACAGAGCAATACGTTAGAGCGGAATATGAAACGAACGATCTTCGATAAATACTACCTGCCGAACTTATACTCGTCCGAATAAATTCGA
This sequence comes from Micropterix aruncella, assembly GCA_944548615.1. Classification (NCBI taxonomy): domain Eukaryota; kingdom Metazoa; phylum Arthropoda; class Insecta; order Lepidoptera; family Micropterigidae; genus Micropterix; species Micropterix aruncella. The sequence continues at coordinate 1,374,717 of OX155953.1, read as the reverse complement.
GCATATTTCGTGCGGTGTAAGATTTGACCTTGGCGGGCAGTTTTAATGCGAAAAAGTGACAACCGGTCATCTCACACTCCGCTCTAACGTATTGCCCTGTCTCGTTCATTCGGACTAATTTCCGATTTTTGTTCACGAAGAAACGCAATCGAGCCCAATGTGAACGTAAACATAAAAATTTATCGCTTTGTGGATAAAAAGAAGATTTTGAAAAACTTCCACGCGGGTGTATCTGCTTACAATCAACATGTATGCGCATAACGGCATTTTAAAATACTTTCAAAACAACATCGTACTATTTCATCTGTATAATTTTGGGTGTTTGCAGTGATGTAACTTAAAAATGTCTCTACAATGGGCCCGATTGCGTTTCTTTGTGAACTAAAACTAAAATAAGTCCAAGCGAACGAGACAGAGCAATACGTTAGAGCGGAATATGAAACGAACGATCTTCGATAAATACTACCTGCCGAACTTATACTCGTCCGAATAAATTCGAGCATATTTCGTGCGGTGTAAGATTTGACCTTGGCGGGCAGTTTTAATGCGAAAAAGTGACAACCGGTCATCTCACACTCCGCTCTAACGTATTGCCCTGTCTCGTTCATACGGACTAATTTCCGATTTTTGTTCACGAAGAAACGCAATCGAGCCCAATGTGAACGTAAACATAAAAATTTATCGCTTTGTGGATAAAAAGAAGATTTTGAAAAACTTCCACGCGGGTGTATCTGCTTACAATCAACATGTATGCGCATAACGGCATTTTAAAATACTTTCAAAACAACATCGTACTATTTCATCTGTATAATTTTGGGTGTTTGCAGTGATGTAACTTAAAAATGTCTCTACAATGGGCCCGATTGCGTTTCTTTGTGAACTAAAACTAAAATAAGTCCAAGCGAACGAGACAGAGCAATACGTTAGAGCGGAATATGAAACGAACGATCTTCGATAAATACTACCTGCCGAACTTATACTCGTCCGAATAAATTCGAGCATATTTCGTGCGGTGTAAGATTTGACCTTGGCGGGCAGTTTTAATGCGAAAAAGTGACAACCGGTCATCTCACACTCCGCTCTAACGTATTGCCCTGTCTCGTACATACGGACTAATTTCCGACTTTAGTTCACGAAGAAACACAATCGAGCCGAATGTGAACGTAAACATAAAAATTTATCGCTTGTGGATAAAAAGAAGATTTTGAAAAACTTGAAAAAGTTGCAACTTTAGTTACTCTCTCTAAAGAACACGGAGCCAGTCGTGTTACAATTCACGACTAAGGAAGGAACAGGGACAAAATAAAGACTTTATTTGAAAAAAATAATAAAAAAGTGTGAGGGAAAACACTGGAATCTGGCGAGTTTCGACAAATGGAAAATAGACTTTATTTTTGGTTTTTACAAGAACTCAATAGAAATACGCATTTTCTGCAGGCCAGTGAGGGCTGTTGGGCATATGTATGTATGGGCAAGACGTTTTTGTATACGGCAGTTGAGTACGGCGGGTCATGTGATGTTGACGTGGACGAAGAAGAGTTGCTGTTCCAAAAAGTGATTGAGTGACTCTAGACGCAGCTATGGATTGCTTAGGATTGCTCCTATTACCTGGGCAGAAAAAAATGTGTCTACGCGAGTGACATTTTAGTATTGAAGAAACTTCAAGAACAAGTGTCAAAAATGTGATTTATAATGAAGAAGAAGACGAAAGTAGAAAATTGTTTAATGCCTTCTAATTCAATGGAATAATGTAGATATATATCCTTCTGGCCGTGTTCGACCATAGCGACTGCATTGTAGATTCTAGTGACTTCTTTAGTCTTCTCAGAGTCCGTTGTTCGGAAGCAGTCAAGTGCGCAGGCTATATTATAGTGCACAGGTGGGCGCGCGACCACGGGTGCACTCTCTCTTCCTCCCTTTGCTGAACCCGATGGAACGGAGACCGTTACGACCAGAGAAAAGTTTGAATGCAGATAAAATAAAATAAATTAATTAATCGCCAACACAGCAATGGCTGTCATTGATAAATTTGTACTCAATATTGCAGAGCTATTTTTTTTCCGATTTAGTTCGTTTTTACACACTGTCATTTATGAAATTGGTAGTTATGGCTTGTGGTGATGTTCAAGGTTTTTCTGGAGCTATTGTAGAGATCGGTGACTTATTGGTAGTTATTGTAGTAGGCGGTGATGTAGAAGATGCATTATTGGATTTATCCTGGTTTTCTGATGATCTCGTGTTGTTGCTCATGGGGCTGTGTTGAATACCTACAGCATACAGTCTCTTGTTCCGACATTATACAAAATTGTGATAGTTTCCCTTTTGGCAAATCCCCGTCAGTTTTTGGACAATTTTCCGGCGGTAGACATACTCCTAAACCGCCATTTATTTCACATGACTCTTCACGGCAGTGTATATGCCAGGTCCCTTGGCACTTCCGCAAGGGCTCTTTCCAATACTGGTAACGGCGATTATGTTGAAGAGGCATTGGTTGTCAGCTATCGTCACTTGCAGAGGTCCACCACTGTCGCCTCCACAAGAGTCTCGTCCTCCTTCTAAGCTACCAGCGCACAATTGACCGTCCTCCTTCTGAGAGTCTTTGCATATAGTCTTCGACAGGTCGGCTGGTCAATCAAATCCATCACCACCTTCAGTAAGTCCTCCGATGTATCTTCAGCAAAGTCGATCTGCCCCCAGCCAGTAACGACAGCTCGCTTGTTTTCGATGGTCCACTGTCCATAGACACGCTGGTCGAATATTTAAAGTGAACAGCTCAGACCGATAAGATCCTTCGGGACGCGTCCCGTGTTAACCGCGAGTGAATCCAGACTGTAGAATTGCACTGTATTCACTAAATTTATTATTTAATTATTATTTAGAGGTGGGAAAATTTTAAAATATGTTGACACTTAGAATTTAAATTTCGAATGTAGACTATTGATACAAAACTACAGTAGACCTGTATTTTGAATTACTTTCCTGACGACCTATCGGAAAGGAAAGTATTGTGATCGCGCTAAAATAAAATTTTGAGATGAAGATGGGAATATATATTTTGAGACTCCCTGAGACGATTGAGACTATTTCCAGACCGATCTCTGTCTGTATGTATGTCTGTATGTCTGTATGTCTGTATGTATGTATTCTTCCACGATAGCGCCCAGACGCTTAATCGGATTGAGCTGAAATTTGGTATATAAGCTTCTGTTAACCGTCGGAGGAACCCATTAGTTTTTGGAGTCCCTACGCCCTACGGTTGTGGTACCTCCCATACAAATTTGGGGTTCCCGGCGAAAAACTTGTTTCCGCGATAGCGCCCAGACGCTTAATCTGTCTAAGTTAAAATTTGGCATAGAAGCTTCTGTTAACCATCGGAAGAACCTATTAGTTTTTGGGGTACTTACGACCAACGTTTGGGGTACCTGCCATACAAATTTGGGGTACTAGAGTAAAAAATGTCGCTGTTTTTTCGCACCTCCCCGGATACTAGTCAGGAAAGTCTTGGGGTGACACAACCGATTTTTTTTCTTTATTGTAGTTTAAGCTTATGTTAACACTTTTATTGCGTCTATGTACTAATCTAGTGTATAATACAGTATTACATACATATGTATATGTATACAATAATTCATAGCCTCTGCGGTTTAAATGCGTCATTATTAGTGATTTTCAGTAATCCAACATTTTCAGTAATCCGGCAGTAGCATATTCCATATCTAATATCTACCGGATTATCGAGAGACCACTGAATTATAATGGATATACATATGTCTGAGGTTTGGGGTGAAATCTATTCTAAATTAACAAATGATTGTATTCAATAGTGGATTCGGATGATCTCTCGGGTATTTGCCTGAATATTGCATTCATCAGATTGCGCTTTCATGAAATAGCTATGCTCTAGGATCTCGCCCTCAATGTAGAGTTTATAATTTATTTGGATAAAAAAACTTTTATTTATTGATTTATATATTTAAATAAAGCATGAGATACAACATTTCGTGTTTCCTGCAGCATTTCCTGCAGCATTACAACATTTCGTGTTTGGACCGGTCGCGAAAAAAGAAAGCGAAATGCAGCATCTTGATCACTACGTCAACGCCGCTTAACCAGGACTGTACTAAGGCCGGCGTACTAGATAATATTTTATCTGTGCGCACGTTTGGTAATAAAAAAACAAAAGAAATCTAATTAGGTACTTACAAGTATTTAAAAAAAATGTGAAATACGATTAGGATAAATTGATTTTTTGATGGAATTAAAATTAAGGAATTCGTTTAAAATAGTCAAATTATTTGAAATTAATAAATATCTGAATCAGATTTCTAAAAATTATCCTATAAAAGTGTTAGTAAAAATATTGAAATGTAGTCAAAATTAAAAATAAAATCATTAGTAGCAAAAATTAAAAAATATGCTTTCGTCGGAACTAAAAGTAAAATATATTAATATGCAAAATAGGCTTTAAAATACTAAACATTATTATTTAAATTATCATAGAGGAATAAATAAAAGTCTTAATCGTGATAATGAACTGTCAAAATGATACCTACTAATTCAAAAAACTACAAATCAAACTAGTCAAATATTTTTTGGCCCTTTTCATGACCATTAATTATCCACATAATGCTCAGCTTCTTGAAGAGTCCTTTAGTCTGTATTGATTTAATATTGTCTTCTAATAAGTTGTATATCGGCTCAAAACGACAAAAATGCCTTTGACCAAAGTAGCTGGGGATTTAGTGCAACAGTTTGTATGGGAACCCTGCATTTTGTGATTAAAGGCTCATACTTGGCACAATTGTTTCTTAGGTGGTTCTGAGTGGATTTAGACCGGGAGCCATTGGGGGCCACCCTGCGGGTGGCGGGGGGAGGGGGTGGAAGTTTGATTCCGCCGCGCGTCACTTTGAGCCCTATATCTCTCGGACTATAGGTACTAGGGCAAGTGGGATATCATTTCTGGGTAACTCAATGATAAGGAATTCATTTATGGAAGAAAAAAAATACCGGTCCATAGAAAAAATATGAAATAATTGGTAACATCCAAAAATCATTCACATATTTTTTTTACATATTTAAAGTTTACTTTTTAACCATAAGAGGTATCGGTATTCAAAAAATATATTCCGAAAGCCACACTTATCTTAATTACACCAATATATGTTTTATTGGACTGCCATGGTAAAAAGTGAGTGAAAAAAATATAATTCATCGCACGGCAGACCGGTGTATTACGCCTGCTAAGTAGATACGGGCATCGAGCGAAGTTAGATAAGTACTTATAGGATTATTTAGTTTCCGCGATAGGTTAGTGAGTTGAAAATAACAAGTACAATGGTAATAATTAGTATGATAATTATATTATTATTGTTTTTTCTATTTAATAAAAATAATTCATCATTCACACACCGTACCTAATTACTTGTGCTTAACATACCTTAAATACTTACGTAAGTATTATTTTTTCTGTAATCCCTACTATTTCGTCGAAAAAATAATAGCAAGTAGTATATACAAGTACATACCTACCCATACCTACTTAATTACATAAGGGAGGGCATTTTACCATACGTTATAATGCGTTGATAAGTTCGTCAAGCTGCAGAGCGGCGCGGGCACTACTCGCTCTTTTGAGCAAACAGTGCCCGCTCCTTTGGTGACCCTTTGGTCCATCCACTCAGTTTAGTAGTAAACAGTGAAAGAATTTGTCTGCCGCACGGAGAATTATTAAAGCACTTTGAAAATGTGTAATAGTTGGGTCGAAAAAGCGATCGCAAGTTTACGGGGATGGCTTTGGACCAAGCACATGAGCAAATGAGTGCCACATTAAAAGGAGATGTACATAGGTAGGACCTATTTTTACACTTACATTCATCTTTACGCTAAATAGTTTGTGATTACTTCTTCATTATGCAACATAATATTATTTTACACATCACAGAATTGATTGGTTTGACTGAAAACCCTGACTAAGTGGCTTCTCGCTGGACCTAAATTGGTATACCGTTTACAGTTTTGAGCCGGATGTTTTGTTACGGAGAACAGCTGAACACGGCAGCCATCTTTCTGACACTGCCGCAAATAAGAAGAACTTTATTCTAGACCTGCAATCACCGGTAGCTACAATAAATACTCCAGGAAATCCTTTTGTCGAACAGTATCCAGACTTCTATGTATTGAAGTTGTAAATGCAGTATTCAATATAGAAAAAAGCGGCAAAGAGTTTTTGATCTTGTAAAGCTATTGCTCCTAAATACATAACATTTGTAAAGGAAGATTACACATAAACTATAAAAAAAGTTTACTGGATCCAACCAAACTTAATGATGTCTCATTATACAACAAGTATAGACACAATATAATTATACAAGTTATTAAAATACGTAAAAAAAGAGTGAGAGCAAAACGAAAGCAAAAATAAGAGGCCTTGAGAATGACTGTAGTCTATTCAGCAAACTTTATATTGCAACCTGTGAGCACAGAGTAGAAGATTTCGATTCATTCTTGGCACAAGAAAACCAAGCCAGTCCTCCAGCACTTTCTTCAATGGGTAAATCGCGATCTGGAACAAGGTCAGACCTACTAAAATCGATTACTAGTATTTTTGGCACTGCAACCGTTCCAAACGCCCCCCACGAGCGAACACTCTACATGGATCTGCATTAGTCCACATGCTGAGTTCAGGATATAGGAAGACTTTGGAGAATAGGTACACCAGTATGTATACCATTTCTCTGCAAAGAACAGGGTTTCAAAAGTAGATATGGTTTGGGACGTATAACAATGAAAGCATAAAAAAATATTAACAGAGGAAACATTCAAAGAACATGGGTCACTGCTACGACGAAACTACCTAAAGGTTAGGCCAATTTGATGATGAACAATTCCTTAAGGAAGGATTGTTTGCTCTGACAACGGCAAGGAAGTTTGCAACATGGGTGGACCAAATGTTTTAACCAATATCACACGTGATACAAAGCGTACGCTTCTTCGTGGTTACGTGATACGTAACCACGAAGATGTGGACATTCGCATTATGGTGCATGTATCTAACACTGTCACTCATGGCTTGACAAAAATTATGCTATTGACTATGGATACTGGCTTCGCAGACCAGCAGCAGCAGAAAGGCAAATTACCACAATTACCCAGCTTGAGAAGCTGTGGGTGCACAGAGGTACTGGAAAACACAAAGGTACTGGAAAGTACTTCTGCTGTCATGATATTGCGAATGCCTTAGGTAAAAATTATAATGTTTGTTTAGATAGCATATATTAAGTATATAACATACATAACATTTACGTCGGGTCCAATTGGTGGCTAAAAACCGCTCTTGGACGTGGCAAAATATTTGTATTAGGTAGTAAATCTAATTACTACTCTAATCTTTACTTAACATACATAGGTTGTTAATAATTTAGCTATTAGATTGGATAAATAGTATCTTAGAAACATTGGAACCTACTAAAAGTTATTTATTGTAAAATCTTATTACAAAACCAAATAAAGGCTTATTAATTAAAAGAGTCAATAATGTTAATGGGTACCTACTAAGAGTCAATCATCATACTAACTGAAATAGTCAGTAAAAAATTAAATAATCAAAATAGAAGCCTAATAATTGAAATAGTCAATAATTCGAGTAGGTTCGAAAACGTACTAAAAGTACTAGGGGTAATATACAAAATAGTCAGTAAAGTGTTAAATAATAAGATTAAAGTTAATCATACATTTAAAAACTAAAAGTACAAATTCATCATCTAAATTGGTATAAAATTTGTAAAGTCATAGCCCATACATTTTTCACTTATAGGGCCACAAAAAGCGAGGTTGTTGCCCCTGTTTCACCTGAAATGAAATGAAAAAATTGAAAATAGGCATTCAAAAGAATAGCCAATTTTCAGTGTTTTAATAGTTTCTCCTAGCAATTAAGTAATTATGGGTAGGTATGTGCTTATATCATATGTATATAATACTTACTATTATTTTTTCAACGAAGTGGTAGGGATTGCAGACAAATTAATACTTAGAGTATTTAAGGTATGTGCACAAATATCAGTTAGTACGGTGTGTGAATGATGAATTATTTTTATTAAATAGTAAAAACAATAATAATATAGTTATCATAATAATAATAACGATTGTACTTCTTGTTTTTAACTCACTGGCCAATCGCAGAAACTAAATAATCCGATAAGTAATTATCTAACTTGGGTCGATGCCCGTCTCTACGTAACGGTCGTAATACGCCGGTCTGCCGTGCGATGAATTATATTATTTTTCACTCACATTTTACAATATCAGTGGAATAAAAAATATATGTCTGTAATTCAAGTAAGTGTGGCTGTCAGAATATATTTTTTTCATACCGATAACTCTTATGGTTAAAAAGTAAACTTCGTATAAGTAAAAAAAAGATGTCAACGATTTTTGGATTTTACCAATTATTTCATATATTTTCTATGGATAGGTATTTTTTTCTTCCAGAAATGAATTTGTTATCATTGAGTTACCCGAAAATGATATCTAACTTGCCCAAGTACTTATAGTCCGAAAGATAAAACGCTCAAAGTGACGCGCGGCGGAATCAAATTTCCACCCCCTCCCCCCGCCACCCGCGGGGTGGCCGCCGATGGCTCCCGGTCTAAATCCACTCAGGACCGCCTAAGGAACAATTGTGCCAAGTATGAGCCTTTAATCACAAAATGCAGGGTACATCGCACTAAATCCCCAGCTAAAGAAACTCTTCCGTCGTGGAATATCTATTAAGTCGGTAACGAATCGCCATGTTATACAAGGTCTGTTCAGAAAATAACCGAACATTTTGAATTACGCACCAACTTAAAAGATATTTAGTGATATGCGGTTGGCAGCACTGCCTTGCGCAAACCCTTCAAGTCACATGTTGAATTACTGATATATTATTTAGTTTTCGTGATATTGTTATTTGAGTGCGACGTTTCAGTGGCGATTTTTGAAATGGGCGATTCTCTGCAGCAATAATACAACGGAAAATTTTGCTGACGGTGAAACATTCATGCAAAGGATCATTACGTGAGACGAATGCTGGGTTTACGGATATGACATTAAGATAAAAAATCAATCATCAGAGTGGATTGGCAAAGGATCCCCACGCCCCAATGAAGATCGCCAGTCTCGAACCAATGTCAATGTGATGCTCATAGTTTTTTTCCGAATTTAATGGAATTGTGCATTTTGAATTCTTGCCTCAAAACAGTAAACCGTGTGTACTATCAAGGCGTTTTGGAATGGTTTCGTAAAAAAAAACCACGTAAAGAGACCAGAGCTGGGGCGTAAAACTCATGTCTCTTGCACCACGACAATGCGACAGACTCGGCATTGTCAATTGAGGATTTCGGATTAGCATTGAGGATTTCGACAATATCAATTTTTCGCAGCTCTATTGACTTACTTGAATATTATTTTTTCTTATTTTTTTAATTATTGACTATTTTACAATCGCGTTTTTCTTTCTTCTTCTGACTATTGGCTATTGACTATAATTATTATTACTGATTTGTTTGTATTTGTGCTTTTTCTTTAAAATATCTTCCCGTATGATTATTTGTGAAATTATCCAATATTTGTTTGATTATTTAGTACTATTGTTCACATGAAAATTTTACGAAATTATGTAAGAATTTTGATTGAAAATATTGGAAAATGTTGTTTCCTCTATATAACCTAGAAAATCTGCGCTTGGATGTTCAACGTTCATACCTTGCAATACCGACGTTCATATCTTATACCTTAATAGGTATTTATTTAAATATTATACTTCTTATTTTTATTAGTTTTGACATAACCAAGTGTAGAAACTCCTATAAACTGGTTTAAAATAATTTTAAAAAAAATCGTCATTTTAGTGCCAACAATCAGATGACTGTCCTCCCGCAGCCTCCTTACTCACCAGCCCTGGCTCCTTGTGAGACTGAAAGGTAGTGAGACTGCCTTTTATTACCTAAAATAAAATCAGTGCTGAAAGAAAGCCGTATTAGGAAAATCAATAACATCAAAGCAAATTCGTCATAGACTTAAAGGCCATCCTAATTAATCCCAAATGAAGCCAACTAGGACTGCCTACCGAAATGGAAACACCGATGGGAAAAGTGTGTGAATACTTTTATGGGGACAAGACCAATAATCTGTAAAATCAATACTAATATTTTAATAAATAAAGATCGGTTATTTTCCAACAGACAGAGGAAATCTTATTGTATTGGGACTGTATATGTTTAGCACAACACAACACAATTTTAAGTTAAGCTGTCTCTAATCTATATTCCCCTAATGTATTTCCCGACGGGTACCGGTAAGGCTTACGGTAGAGGAAGTTTTTATTATATACTTCTGTGCCACCTCTGTAAGGTCAGGGGGATAAAAGAGGGTTATTTATTAGGTATAACTTGGAATTATTTATTATGTACTTTAACACCCGTCAGAGCCGTAGAGGATGAGAGGGATTACTCTTTGTAAACGATCAACATACATAACCACAAAGTATTGATTGCCATGACTGAGATCAAATGTCCAAATAATAGATGGTAAGGTCACTCTAAAAAGCAATGAAGAATTCACTTTTTAATGTTTAACACACTTTAAAGACAGCTTAATGACAAAAACAAATGTCTCTATGTGTCCCAAAATAAAAGTATTCTAGAATCTCAGGATCATTGAAGATATATTTTATTTTTGGGCGCCGCGAATATTGATCAGGCGAGGATCAACTACTAAAATATGATGTCATTTACGCAATGCATTTCCGGTATCACTCGATGTTGCGAATCGGGCGATCTTCCATATACCATACCTTCTTAGCATTAAATTCTATAATATATTCCCTAGCACTGTTAAACAGCTGAAGGCCACCCTTTCTATGATCTGACCGAATTCGAGGGCCATGACTTCTTAAAAATTGTGCAAATTTAACTCATAGCTTTATTTTATTCATGTATTAATTTTATTTAAAGATTAAGGATTAATTACTATGAAACATTGATTTGCTTATAAAAATAACAGGAACGGAATGGCAAAACCTTAACCTTTTGCTTATTTGATTCTGTCACCCAACTGGGACTAGCCCGTTCTAGGGTGGACAGGAGTCTAATTTTACAATAAATTATATAGAATACAACATAATTTATTATAATACAACAATAAATTGTTTAACTATATTGCTTTCAAATATGAAATAAAAACTATATTGCTTTCAAATATGTAATAACATAATGCAACAGTAATTGAAAGCAGCATCTATAAAAATAGCAAGACACTTTGCTGTTTTCATCACCTTTCTCCTGCAAGGTTTAATGGTATCAATTTGGAATTATTATGAATAATTATTAACTCCAAAGTTGGGCGCTTTTCGGAATGGAAAAAGCCAGTCAAATTACCAGAGAAGTAAACTGGATAATTTACTGATTAATAATTCACATGGTCATAGCCATACATTATTAATGATATCAATTCACCACGTTTTATTCCCATTGGCGTATTAAACCATCAATGAAGTCATGAATAAATTAGAGAATACTGACGTAAAAAAGTATCAAAATATTTTAAACGCTATAACACTTATCAAGGTAAGACACGAATTACTCTCAAAATGTACTCAAAGATACACAGAAATGCTCTCAAAATGTATTCGCCCAGTTTTTAAAGTTTAATTTGTAGGTCGAATATTTTCTTAATTAGAAAACATATAACATTTTTGATCGGCTACGAACGCGTAAAAAAAAGTGATAATTACTTACAAACGCTTTGGAGCCAGTGCCGGATTAGCCATAAAGCCAAGTAGGCCCTAGCCTACGGGGCCCCGGCCGGGCCCCCGAACAAGTAATCATTACAATATTTCTTTTTTATATGTTTCTAATAGATAGAAATCATTAAATTGAAATTTTAAAGGGTTTCTTTGTTAATTTAAGACAGAAATGGGAAATTTCGGCCAAATACAGGGTTGCGCAGAGAAACGAGAAATGTTGAGCGTTATAGTTGGCAATATTACAGTGTCGGTAGTTGTTCGGAACTGATGCGTCGTTGTTGTGAACGCGTTGTCATTTAGTAACTAGGTATGTAGCATTGCAGTGGTGTGGAACGTGCTATCGCTGAGAGCGTTTTACAAAGACGGTGATAGTGTGACTGCTGCGCAAATGGTATATCGATAGCATTACCAGCTAGGACGCCAAAGGATTGTGATAATGTAGGTGAGTAATTTTGAAGAAAATGTTTCAGCTTTGAAAACGAAGCATCCAGGTAGCCATGTAAAAAAATATTTATTTTTATTTAAAAAAAATTTATTTCTTAAAATTACGGCGATTACCTTACTATATTTTTATAAAATTATGTTAATTTAAATGTCTGCCTTAGAACAGGCTATAGCCTAGTTAGGCGACATTGAAATGGAATATCTGGCAACAGTTTCTGGCATATCAGGTTTTCAGTTTTTTGCTACTGGTTATTTTGTCTATTACATTGTACCTACATGTCCATGAACTGTAAATGTTTTTTAAATTACGTAATTAAATAAATAAGCGTTCAAACGGTACGTGCCCCAGAGATCGTTGCAGCTGTTCAAGTTTACATCGAGAGGAGCCCGCGCCGCTCCGTTCGACAACATGCATCTGCGCTAGAGATTAGACGACGAAGCGTACAAAAAATATTGCACGAATTAAAGAAAACGTATTGCCCGAACTAATTGAAATATAAATGGCATACTGTATACATTCTCTTTCTTCAATAAAATATGTTTTTCCTATGTTTATTCGTGCCAATAACGTTATTTCAAAATTTCTCGTTTACCTGCGCAATCCTGTATTTAATTTAAGATACTTAAAATGAAGAATCGCCTTTATTTTATGTTAACATTATCTATAGCAACGGATTCATTTTGGCCCATATTTTAACATTTTTCGCCTTGTCTGATAATAATCATGTATAGTTCCCGAACGATATCGCTTCAAAAAATTCAGATACACCAATTAAGCGGAAATAAGAAAATGGAAGCAGTACAATGGAACCGACAAATAATTATTTTAGTGATTTTTCGATTTTTTAAATGTGAGCTTAGAGAAATCCTGATATCAAGACCACTAGACGGATTCAATAAGTCAATATAGAATAGATAAATATAAAAAGGTTTAAAATGCATACGAATTTACCGCGTGTCTTCGATTTCATACAGAATAGATAAAAAAAATGCTTTCTATTTTTATTATTAAATAATTAAAAAATAATTTAAAACAATTTTTATCTTAGCAACTATGCATAGAAATATTTTAAATATTGAATAAATAGCAGGAAACGAATACATTGCAAAGTCCTGTGACAACGCCACCTAACTAGGCCGGGACCTGTTCTAAGGTGAACGTTTAATTTTGTGAGATAATTGAGAGATAATACCAGAATACAGGATATTTATTTCCAATTCAACTTCACAATTGTGTAGGAATGACCAAGTATAATAATTAATCCTAAATGAATTATTTAATTTAGCAAAGAATAATTAAATTACACCAAAATAATTCCAATTAACAAAAAAAGACTATATTTCAACAAATGACTATAAAAAAACAGTATACTGAATTACTTTGGAAAGTACGACGTTCACATCAAATCAAATCAAATAATTTATTGTCCTAAAAACTAACACATAGCTGTATAGACATAGTTGTATTACATTTACATTTGACCGTGATATGATTGAATTCTTCATAAATGATCAAACTCTTTTATTAATAATCAAAACATAAAAGGTTACTCGTAAGAACAAAGAAGGAATTTCAGAATTAAATCGAGTCTCACCATTTAGTTAACCAGACAAAAAACACAGAGTAAGATATGTAGAAAGTAAGATATAGAGATGTAAGATATAGAGAAGATATCTAGAAATTAACTCAATAAGTAGTGATTCTATTACATTGAATATAATGAATAATGTAATGAGGAAAAAAAAAGAAGGTTATAATGAACATAATTAATTCTTAAAAATACCGATAAAAATGATTTTTATTTTGTATAAAATTAATAAATGTAATGTCAAAAAGAACAAAAAAAAAATTGTCAAAAAGTAAAATAAAATGTCGTAGTGATTATATTGCAAATAAAAATAGTCAAGATGTAATTAATATGTGCCTACCTAATAATACAAGTAGTCAATACATTTTAGTCAAATTTAAAATCGATTAAAAACCTATTACAGAAAGAGATATATCCAAGATGCATGCACGTTGTTTTTAAAGTGTTTTAAAATGTCGCTATGCACATACACGTTGATTTTAAGCAGATACAACCCGAAGGATCTCTTGAAAATATTATTGTTTTTAATAGCCTTTAATCTGGCAGGTAATTTATTAACAAATTTAAGCCCTATGTAAAGGCTAGTCGCCCGGGACTTGATCGTATGTGGTATAATGAGTTGGAGGTAATGGATTTTATTGCTGTTGTTATGCCGATGTTCTCCCTCGTGGGATATCTTTCTCCTCCCTCCAAATATCTAGCTTTGTTTGGCTGCACTTTGTGACTATTACTATTATTTTAATTTTTCTTTGTGACTATTTTATTTTTTTAGAAACTTTACTATTACTGGTATTATAATTTTATTGTCACTTTTTATTTTTCTACAAATATTACAAATTTTATTTATAATTTAAGTTATGACTATATAGTTTTTTATTAACCGAAGGATAAGTGTATTTAATTATCTATTTACTTCAATGTTTTATTTTATTATGATTATATATTTACATATTTTATTTTTATACATATTTTTATTTAATTGAAAGTTTTTTTTTCCAATTCGCTTTTTCCCTTTTTGTTTAAACTACTTTTTTTCTTTTGAATATGTTTTCTTTTTTAAACTAGTATTTGTTTAACATGTTTGCCCTAGAACAAGTCTATACTTATTTGGGCGACATGGGACCGATATTCACTATAAGCGTGACACAACTTGCTGTGGGTTATATCCTACTAATATTATAAACGCGAGAGTTTGTATGTATGTATGAATGTTTGTTACTCTTTAACGCAAAAACTACTGAATGGATTTTGATGAAGCTTTACAATAATATAGCTTACACATCAGAATAACACATAGGCTATAATTTTTAAAGATATTTGATTTTCTATCATTATTATCACAATTTTCCATCACCACGCGGGTGAAACCGCTGGGCGCAGTTAGTTTTAAACTAAATATTAAGTATGATTTGTTACGCTTGTTGCATATTATGTACATTACTATAAATAAATAAATATATAAATAAATAAATATGGCCGATAGAAAGGCCAGACAAATTACTAGAGAAATAAACTGTCAAATTTACTGGCAAATTTTATTATAATATTGTATAATATAATCACAAATGCATATCATTTCACTGCGATTTATTCCCATTGGATTATTGAACTATCAATGAAGTAATGAATAAATTAAGCAATGCTGATATGAATAAAATATCAATATAGGTCAAGTTGACCAAAATTAAGTTGAGTGTGCCTCTAAAATATGTTAGCTCAGATGTTTAAGGTTTAATTTGAAGGTTTAAGACTTCCCTAAATTGTAAATTGTTATTTTAAGGCCGAAATGGAAAACTTGGGCCAAGTATTTCATTTTACATTACATTACATTACATTTTCGTCGTGTCCAATTGACGGCCAAAGACCGCTCTTGGACGTGTCAAAGCATATAAAACATATACATAGAAAACACTTCATATTAGGGTTGGCTGTAAGAGATTGACGTATGATAATATACCCGCCCCTTGTGAAAATTCATATTATAGAAACAAACAAACAAGACTGTACAGATTATTAATACGCAGCTATGAAAATCGGTATATTTATTCCTTAATGTTTACTGATAATTATACTGTCGAGTCCCCGAGTGTGGGGGGGGGGGGGGGGGCGGGTGAGCCGGGAGTGGAGATGGTTGATCAAATGTCCGTTTAATCAGCTTCTCACAGATATTTCGAAAGCCTTTAAAATTAGATGCTTTATATGTAACTACTATTACTATTTACATTTTCGTCGTGTCCAATTGACGGCTATAGACCGCTCTTGGACGTGTCAAAATAATTGGGTTAGGTGGTAAGTTTCGTTACTACTCTACTGAACATACATAGGTAGTCAAGAATTAACCTAGATTGTCAAACTATAAATATAAATAATCAAAATAGAAGCCTAATATTTGAAGTAGTTAGTAATTCGAAAAGATACGTAGTAAAATTATTCCAATATTTTTATTTTTATTTTATTTTTTTTTTGAGAAAAATGCGTTTAAAGTTTTCTTTAAAGATCAATAGTAAGTTTTTACACTTACAGCAATCTGCAACGATCAGCGATTCCAGAAGTAAAAAAATCATGAATATATTTCAACTTTAGGTTGTAAGAAAAACATGAAAAACAAGTTTTTTTTGTCTAAACCAGGCTCCCCTTAATAAAAAATTGGAACGTTACGGAATACAGGACACATCGTTGCAGTGGTTCCCAAGAGTAAACGCACACATCATCGATCGACGATAAACAAGCGTGCCACTTGATGTATCTTTCGGTGTTCCTCAATGTAGTGTCTTGGGACCCATATTGTTCCTAATATATATGAACGATTTACGCGATATACAGATCAATAGCAAAATAATGGCGTTTGCATATCGCACAGTGATACTAACGCCTACGAATAAGTGGGAAGAGGCGTACCGAAATGCTCAATCTTACCTGAATCTAACAACGCAGTGGCTTGGTGACCATACACTCACATCGAACATATTCAAGAACAAGCTTAGAAAAAAAGTCATTTAAACAACAATAAATAAGCTAGAGATCGAAAAACAATTAAAATGCAAACAGCTTTATTCTACAGGTCTGATGACTGCCAATGTTAAATTATTGAAAGCATTACAGAATATAAGTATCTTGGTGTAACTGTAGACGCAACGTTCTCATGAAAAGGAGACGTTAGCTACCTGACTACAAGAATGAGGACACTCGTCTACATGTTTAGAGAGCTTCTGAATATTTTTCGAAAGACCCTATTAAAACAGCTTTATTACTATGTGCCAAAGACACCTTAGTGTGGTTACACCATGCAGGTACTCAATTCTGTGATTAAATTAAAGGTCATCAAGGAAAAACCACCTAGATAGTCCTCAGCTCAGTATATCCGCGCAGCATCCGCATTGACGAATGCGGATTCGGATGCATATACGAATATATTGACAAACGCGGATGTTACGGCTGTATCGGTATATGCATACGCATCCGCATATGCGTATACCGATATCTGACACAGGATCATATAGAAGAGTATTCTCGGCGAAGCCACGACTTTCGACAAATTAATATATTTTACACTTGAGGAAATCATATTTATTTATTTCTTTCTTTAAGAATTAATTACTACCAAACATTAATTTTGCTTAAAAAATAAAAGGAACCTAATCGCAAAACCCTAACCTCATGCTTATTTGATACTGTCACCGAACTGGGGCCAGCCCGTTCTAGGGTGGACAAGGCATACAATGTGTACAAGCAAAAGTAAAAAAAACAATAAATTTTCCACACTTGCACATTTTTTTTTAATAATCACACAGACAAACACCCACCACTCCCCCAACTACACATAATGACAAAATAGTCCATCATCCATTTACACATTGTTATTTTATATTTGTATTCTCTTTTATTCATGGAAAAAACTATATATTTGCATTTATAGAATTGAAATTTATTGCCGAAAATAATAATTACTACTAAAAAAATTAAAATAAAAGCGTAAGATTTTGGAAAGAAAATGGCCATAGACTTGTATTCGTGATTTTTAATAAATGTTATTGAATCACAGTAATTCTTCCGATCAATAAATGGATTAGAATTTGAAAATACACAAGTTATTGTATCACTAATGATAATGCTGATGTCGGAGTTTGGGTTAAATATTTCTAGCTACATTTCGATGTATAACGATCTGGGGCAGGATGGGGGTAGCTAACGATTGAAGCTAATTATGGAGCCTCAAATGAAAAAAATAAAGCTTTATTTGAAAGCGAAAACACAATTTCTACGTTTAATTTTAATATCTATCTAAGAAAACCAATTAAAAACTATTACTGTATAAAAAAAAAGAATGTGGTATGTGTCTCATAAGTGGGGTAGAATGGGGTAACCATAAGTTTAACTACATTTCACAGCATCATGGGTGGCTCTGCTACCATTTTTGTTTTTCGCCCCTATCAAAATGTAAACTTATGTTGACACATTTAATAAATACACAATATCACTTATATCAATAACGAAACTCATAAAACTTACTACGACTCAGTGTAAACGATTTTTGAAAAAAAAAATAGAATAAATTCGAGAGAATTTAAAACGCCAAAAGTTGACAGGAAAAAATATCATCACCTAAAACAATTTATGCAATTTAGGCGAACAAGAGAGGAGAAAATCCCATTTTTTCAGCTACCCCCGTTGCGAACCGTATTCCCTTACCATGTCCCCTTACGCCACACAACTTATTTTTACCCCCCTCTCCTCAATCGCACTTTCTTGATCCATGTCACGCGCTGTTAGCTCTTGTAAATAAATAACTCGTCCATATCTTCCACGTGAACACGTCCTTTTTATAGAATGGACTCTATTCGGAAAGGTTTCTGGGTTTGATGTTTGCTTGCGTAGGTACTTGCTTAAGATACATAATATACTCGTCCTCGCATATGCGATGACATAGATTTTGAAAAGTGTACATCCCTTGTACCGATTTTTTTCAAGGGGGAAACTACGCATTTCAATTTACTTTGTTGATATTGCGACCCTTTCTACTCTATGCCTTGCAGGAGGTGTATGTACAGGATGATTTTTTAATCAGTGACAGCCTTGAAATGTTGAAATCAGTACGAGCGAATAAGCAACTTCTAATAATTTTTTTGGATGTCGATGTTTGGGTCA
This sequence comes from Micropterix aruncella, assembly GCA_944548615.1. Classification (NCBI taxonomy): domain Eukaryota; kingdom Metazoa; phylum Arthropoda; class Insecta; order Lepidoptera; family Micropterigidae; genus Micropterix; species Micropterix aruncella. Next base: position 1,355,757 of record OX155953.1, on the reverse strand, counting down.
CCTCAACATGCCTCCAACCAAAAAAATATGTTTTTTTATTGGGAAATTTGGGATATATGATTGATAAATAAAAGTTTGACATGTATTGAGCCCTCTTAGCCATTTAGCAACACAGAAAATATCGCGAAAAACAATATTTGAGGTGTTTTACCTACCGCTAGATGGCGAAAAGCGCTCAACTTTTTATACTGTTTTTCAAAATACATTTTTTTTGCTATATTATATTGTGTTTCACCCATTTCAAGAATGTCTCTAATTAAAAACTCACCTGTATATGAGTCCTGTACATTTTATACTCCCAATCATAAAAAAACGGTTGTCTGTAAAGTCGGTTTACTGACGATAGTTGAACGTGACAACGTCATAAGAAAATACTGATGGAATGGTTGCATTTGAAGCAGTTTCATTTAAAATTCTGATATTGTTTATTACAAACACCCAAAAATATTATGCTTTTATAGTCACCGATTTGACTACTACATGTAAATGTGTTATTGTATAGCAGTATAATTGTATAATTGTTTATTGTATAAAAGTTTATTGTTTTTTTATTTTGAAAGTTTGAAATCTCAAACTGTTAAATAACGGTTTGAGAAGCGTTTGAGCACGCTGCGCCATCTAGCGGTAGGTAATACGTCGTTAATAAACAATATCAGCGATATTTTACCAACCGCTAGATAGCGCATCGTAATGATAGCTTTTCATACTTTTTTTTATTTTGTAATAAAAGTTGCTTACTTTGTTGCACTTCGTTGTACCCACAAGAAAATTGTCCGTTCAGTAATAACATTCCGTATATCAAGAATACATATAAAATTATGTCAAGAATTTAAATCAATCAAGTGATTTTCATTCCTACTATTTTAGACTGAGGTTAGTAAATAATTCTTGTCGCAACCGGTACATGGCAGCATTTATATTGAATAATAAATATAATAAATGGAACGCCTCAGAGCGAGGTAACGCCGCATGAGTCATGTTTTTTCGTGCAAGCAGCCGGCCATCGAAATATAAGACGTTGTCAAGTCAAAAATCTAATGCAATCGTCATCGCAAATACCAAATTCAAGACAAACAACCCGTTAATTATATGAATTCAACTTGCCTCTTTGTTGTGGTATAACATCTGTTCTTCAGATTTTTTTACGTTTTTTTACATGCTGAGGTACCTAGTTAATGTATGTAGCTTTCTTAATAGCTTCATAATTCATTCTTAGAGACAATTTATGCTCGAACATTATGAAAACGTACGTCTTCATTACAGAGTAAGTCCTTGACTTTATTACTATCTCCGTCTCGTACTAACGTTCAGATTCAATCGTGTCGGTAAACTGATTTATTTATTTTCTTTAAATGTATATATATATATATCTATATCTATTATATAATATTTCGCTATTTCTAGAAACACTTGATAACCTTCTCCATGATGTGTCTTCCAAAGAAATGATACTGTGTGGAGATCTTAACATTTCATTATGTGGAAAAAAACACAACCAAGTACACGACTATCTGGATGTAATGGCTTTACATGGCTTATATTCTTTGATCAATAAACCAACTAGGGGTGCTAACTGTCTCGATCATCTTATGTGTCGAACAAAAAAAAGATCCGCTGCTGTCATATTTGAAACTGCTATTACTGACCACTACCCGATTTTACTAAAATTGTCAGAATGTAAAACTGAAACGCATAATAAAAATATAGAAATAAAAAAACATAGTGTAGATTTTGATAGTTTGTGCAATAACTTGGCACAGGTTGACTGGTCGCCAGTCCATAGTGCTACTAAAGTCGATGTTGCTACTGATTTTTTTATAACAACTCTCACAACAATGACGAAACATAACACTCGTACTCAGCATCACAAAATATCACATAAACATAAAAAATTGAAACCGTGGATCACTGATGGGCTTTTATTTTGTATCCGACGACGCGATAAAATGCATTTAGTATCGAAAAATAATCCTGACGACTTGGTTTTAAAGGGTAATTTCTTAAGGTACCTATAGGAACTTATGCAAGCATTTGATAAAAAAGACTAAAGAGGATTATTATAAAACCAAAATTGCTGAGAACAGCAATGACACAAAAAAGGTGTGGCAACTTATTAAAGAAGCAGCTAGTATCTCGAATTCTAAGCATACAATTGGAAAGTTAAATATAGACAATCGTATTATTACATCCGCAGATAATCCATACGAAATGGCTAATATAGTAAACACGCATTTTGCTAATGTAGGCGAATTACTGGCAAAAAAAATATCTCATGATAACTATGCAAGTAATGGGAGGGCATCTACCGGATCCACGCCTTCAGATTCCTCTATTTCTTTTCTATTGACCCCTACAACGACTATTGAGGTGGCTAAAATCATTACGTCACTTAAGCAATCTACATCCTCAGGAATTGATGGCCTTACCAGCGAAGTATATAAACGTGCCAATAATCATTTGACTTCACCGATAACGTCCATAATAAACTTAAGCCTTAAATTAGGTATATTTCCAGAGTGCCTGAAATGTGCAAAAGTCGTTCCTGTATTTAAAAGCGGTGACAAAACAGATCTCAATAATTACCGACCGATCTCAATATTAAATACTCTCTCAAAAATAATAGAAAAAGTAGTCAAGAAAAGGCTTGTTGATTATTTGGATAATAACAACTTTTTGTCCCCCAAACAATTTGGATTCCGACAAGAAGTGAGCACCTCTGATGCAATTGCGGAAGTAACGAAAACAATAGTCGAGCTCGTTGACAAAGGTGAAAAATGTCTTGCTGTCTTTCTTGATTTATCGAAAGCGTTCGATACGGTAGCCCATGATATTCTTTTACATCGGTTAATGGCAATAGGAATAAGAGAAACGCCTTATAAGTGGTTTGAAAGCTATTTAATCGGACGGACACAAATCACTTCAATTGGAGACTACTCCAGCGCAACGAATAGCCTGTCATATGGTGTTCCACAGGGCAGTGTCTTGGGGCCTGTATTATTCCTTATATATATATAAATGATCTTTACAATCTAACACCAAGTAAAGCTATTTCCTTCGCAGACGACACTGTAGCAATATTCAATGATAGTAGCTGGCAGCGTGTATTTACTAAGGCAAATGCAGATATGGATACTATTAAGAAATGGCTTGATGTCTCCTTATTCACGCTTAACATTGATAAAACGAAATATTTAGCATTCAGTATAGATAAGAGAGGGCAGCCACCTGCAATAAACACCATAACAATTCATCAATGCGGGAGCCTTAAACATTGTAAATGTGCGCCATTGCAAAAAGCACTATCGTTGAAGTATTTAGGCATAATTGTGGATAATCACCTCAAATGGGCTGACCACATAGACTTAGTTTCCACCAGAGTCAGGCGTCTGGCTTTCTTGTTTAGAGATATAAGGAATATTTTAGACCCCAAGACATTAAAAACAACATACTATGCCTTGTGCCAAAGTATTCTAAGCTATGGAATCATTGGCTGGGGAGCCTGTGCAAAAACGACTATTTACCCAGCAGAGGTGGCACAGAAACTAATTATAAAAATCATCACGCGTAAGCCTTACAGGTACTCATCGGAAAAATTGTTTTTGGAATATGAAGTATTAGATTTAAGACAGCTTTATTTAAAATTTTGTGTAAATTTTATTCAATTCAAATGCAACAGGACTTTCTCACAACAAATGCATCCAACAAGGCGATCCGCTGCTAAAAAAAATAGATATTCCCCGAATGATGACCTCTTTTGGTCAAAGGCATTTTACCGTTTTGGGCCCCAGGACATATAACCTTTTAGAAGATGGAATTAAAACAATTCAGTCTAAAGATTGCTTTAAGAAACAGAGCCATATGTGGCTAATAAATGAAGGCCGTGAAAAGAGCCACAAATTATTTGACTATCTCGTATGATTTTTATTTTTATTCTTATTTTATTTTTATTTGTTTATTTTACTGAGTAGGTATCTATCTATCTATTTACTATTATTATAATTTCGATTTTTATTTATTTACTCGATAATTTTATGATTATAATTTGAAATACTTCTTGATGATATTTTAATTTATTTTTTTAACATGTTTAATTTTTAAGTTTAGTTGTTAATTTTTTACTTTTTTTGTGTACACAGGTAAAATATTTCCTGGTACACCTGCCTTAGTACAGGCCTAGGCCTAGTTAGGCGGTGGTGACGCAGTGACCAAGATACTGCAGTGTGCTCTATTTTTCGCTACTGGTCCAAACACATTTTTTTTTGTAATGCTGCAGTAAATTATATTTTGTGCTTTACCTTTAATAAATAAATAAAAATAAATAAAATAAATCTATATATATATAGACATACATGCAACTTATATTAATAACAGTTATACAGCTAGTCAAGCTTGTTAACTAGAAGTATATATATCTTAGTTGGTATATATCATATTTATACGTGTTTGTATCTAATATATAAAAAATAATTATTATTCCATATAACTTAGTAGATTATAAATAGGATAGAAAACGAATTTACCGCGTGAAATTTGTAGGACCCGACGTTTCGGTGACGTTTTTTTTATTTTTTATTTGTTGAGTGGGGCTTTTCTAAGGTCTTTATGAGCCTTGTAACACTGCGACCATTGCTGATCTATTGTGCTCGCCACCTACTATAGTTCTGCGCTAAGCCCCGTGTCATTCAAGAACCGCAGCAGGCTTTTGGCGCCAGATTGTTTTACCTCCTCAGGTTGGAGGTAGTGACCACCCAGGTGGTTGTATCTTTTACGCATCAGCGGGCCACACTCGCACATGAGGTGCTGGGGAGTTTCCTCTGCCCCTTGGCAGAACCTGCACATTTTTGTGTCTTTGAGCTTGAGGTTGAACATGTGTTTGTTCAGGCCACAATGCCCCGTGAGCGCCCTTACCAGTATGCGTAGATTGTTCCTATTTAGCGATAGGGCCTCACGGGCCGTCTTACGGTCGTAAGGCTTAATAAGCGCTTTGGAATGATTCAACCCTGGCGTGTTGTTCCAGTGGTTGACGGATTGTTCTAAACACATTTGTTTGAGCATTAGGTTTGCAAGGCTTTTTGGTACGCCACAGCAAGGTTCAGGGCCGTATAACGTTCCCTTTGCTCCCGTCCTAGCAAGTTCGTCGGCTTTTTCATTTCCCTCGATTCCTGCATGGCCGGGAACCCATCTTAGTATTACCCTGTTCTTTTCGCCCAGGGAATTCAGTAGTGATATGCAGTTTTGCACTAGCTTTGAATTAATGGTATTCGAGGCTAGTGCCATAAGAGCTGCTTTGCTATCCGAGTGGATATAGATACGGTGGTTGGCGTAGTCCTTTTGGAGGTTGATATCCGGACATTCAATAATGGCGTAAACCTCCGCTTGGAATATGGAGGCGTATTTTCCCAAGTTTACACTTCTTTTGAAGTTTGGTTGCTCTCCATATATACCACAGCCTACGTCAAGTCCCGATTTGGACCCATCAGTATACCATTTAAGGCTACCGGCCTCCCATTGCAGTTGGCTTTTTAGCCAGTCGTCTCTGGGCGGCAGTTCCACTGTAAAAAGTTTTCCAAAGTTTAGGAGTGGGAGCATGGTGTCTGATACCATGTTGAGGGTTGGATTTTCACTGACTGAGTCAAGAACTGATCTTAGTGCTTGTGAGATCCAGTTTACCTTCTCTCGGGCAGATAGCCTGTACATGCTGGCTTTCGCCACCTGTTGCAAATGAATGTGTAGGGGCGGCAAGTTCAGCAGTGCATCTAGAGCTGCTCCAGGAGTGGAGGACATTGCGCCAGTTGTCATGAGGCACGCCGTCCTTTGGATATTGTTTAGTTTGGTAATCACAGTTTTCTGGTTGGCTTTGTTGCACCATACCACCGAGGCGTACGAGATTATCGGCCTCACAATGGCAGTGTATAGCCAGTGGGAGATCTTGGGGTTAAGGCCCCAGTTTTTCCCTGCCAGTCTTCTGCTTATACCCAAAGCACTTTTAGCTTTTTGAATTGTTTTATCTAGGTGGCTGTTCCAGGTGAGTCTTTGGTCGAGCGTGACTCCCAGATACTTTACTTCCTTGGAGAAAGGAATCTGCCTGTGGTTTAAGATTGGCATTTTTAGTCCACCTAGTTGACGTTTGTTGGTAAATGGCACGAGGACGGTCTTATCGGCGTTGACCGATAATTCGTTCTCTCTGCACCAATTGCTAACGATTGTTAATGCTTTTTGCATTATGTGTGAGATCGTGTTTTGGCAGAAGCCCCGGACAATGACTACTAGGTCATCAGCATAGCCCTGTGTGTCTATCCTGGCCTCTGCCATCCTATGCAGGAGTTGATCTATTGCAAGAGTCCATAGTAGGGGCGAGAGTACGCCTCCCTGCGGGCAGCCTCTTGTAGTGGTGACTTCAAGGTTTGTTCCGTGAAGAGCTACCTTGGCCGTGCGGTTTGAGAGCATCGCTTTCACCCATCTGGTTGTGGTGTTGTCAACTTGTTTTGACTCTAGCCCCTTCACCAGTGATTTAATTGGGGTTTTGTCGAAGGCGCCCTCAATGTCTAAAAATGCGCATACTGCGATTTGTTTGTCTTCCAACGCCTTTTCCACTCTGTCTACTAGGTAGAGCAGAGCGGTTTCCGTGGATTTGCCTCTGCGGTAGGCGTGTTGGTTACAGCTGATAGGGTTGACCGTTAGGATTTTTTCCCTGATATAGCTATCCAGTATCTTTTCCATCGCTTTCAGTAGAAAGGATGTTAGGCTAATTGGCCTGAAGGACTTTGACAGTGCGTAGTCCTTCGGTGACGTTGCAGCCGCCGTTGTCTAGGGTAGACTGAAGAGCTGTCAGTCCGTTGTTTTGCGGGTAGGCCGCAAACCGCTGCCGCCACTGCGTAGGTTATAACGGTGGTGGGGGGCCGGGCTCGGAGCGCGGGAATTTTTAAAATCCGTCTTGCACACAACACTCACTGTATCCTGTTTTACGTCTTTGCGTTCGGCGTTCGGCGGCGGGAACATTTTAAGAAGAGGGTTCCACGTAGAAGAGAGTTTGTAGCCGTCATCTCTATTGAAGTTCGGAGTTCCTCTTATTTCAATGGCTTCCCGGATCATGCGAGGAAAGTAGAATTGTTCCTTGGATAGAACAATGGGATTTTGAAACTGCATCCAGTGGTTACTTCCGCTATCCAATATATGTTCGCAGATCGCCGATTTTTCTCCCTGAACGTTTTTAACAGCTTTGATGTGTTCTGTCAGTCGCGTGGCTATGGGCCGTTTCGTTTGTCCAACGTAGGCTAGACCGCAGCTGCATTCGACTTTATACACACCCGGGGTTTTGCAGTGGTATTACATCCTTTACAGGCCTCAAAAATCGAGCTATATTTTGGGTCGGTTTGAAGATCGTTTTTATATCGAATCTGTTTAGCATCTTACTTATTCGATCAGTCACGCCCTTGACGTATGGTAAGAATGCTCTTGATCTGCTCGGTTTTTGAGTTTCGTCCGTATTAGATCGTGTGCGAGTCTCGTGATATTTTCCGTATCCATTTTTCCTAAGGACATCATTGACATGTTCCAACTCCTTCGGAAAATGCTCAGTGTTGAATAGATCGCGTGCTCGATTCACGAGCGACGTTTGTACTGAACGTAGATGGTAGGGATGATGGTGTGAGCTTGCATGCAAATATCTGTCCGTATGTGTGGGCTTCCGATATACCGCATGTCCGAGAGTATCCGAGAGAGTGTCCGAGAGAACGTCACCGAAAAGTCGGGTCCTACAAATTTCACGCGGTAAATTCGTTTTCTATCCTATTTATAATGTCAAACAACCGTGATAGTCTTCGATTTTATATTACTTAGTAGATTGTCATAAATTTTAATTTAGTTATATAATTTTATTGATGTTTTTAAATTTAACTTTAAATTTTAAATTGTACTCAAGTATTAGATAAGACTTGCCCTCTCGTCTCAAAATAATTTACCGATGTTAGTACCACCTCAACACAGGTTCATACCTAGTGAGGTGGTAAACCGTTATGTCAAAAGATGAATTTCCTTTCTAAGCTAGGTATAACATATACACTTATTATAAAATGTTTTTTTGTTAAAATAAGGATTTTCTTTGTAATTTGTTACTTGAATTATGGAAATAAATAAATAAATAAAATAAATAAATAAATACGGTCTCATATGCCAGATAGCGTGGAACTTGGCATACATGTGGCGTTCTTGTATATGGTTCAATGTAGAAGTAAGAACATGTTGAGAAATTATTTTACCCCCTCCCCCTTTTGTGTTCTTACCGTGGTTTTTAAATTTTTCATAAAGAACGGAGAGAGCTACGAAAAAACTCTTAGATGATACATATTTTTTTAATTTAATAAATCAATAGTTTAAAAAAAAACAACTAAAAACACGCTGTTATAAATGCGCGTAAAAACCACATCATCAGACTTAGAAACCTAATTGTGGTCAAAGTTCATTCCAAGCCTTTTCTAACAAGTCCAAACACAGCTATGATACGATGTTCCATCATGAAGTTCCAGTACATATCTTCTGACTCCATCATCAAATCAGTTCGACAGTACCATATTATTGTATTGTCATCAGAACTACATACAGCTACCAATTTTCATGACGCTACGATCCTTGGAAGATGCTTAAATTAGTTACCTTAGATTCCATTACATAGTTACATACAGGTCGACCTAATAAAAGCGTGTTAGAAATCTACAAAATATTCTTTGGAGGCATGTTGAGGCAACTTAAACAAACTCACATTAAATAAAGTAAAAATAATTTCCATTCCTTAATTTCATTTCCCTAATTTATACGAAACTAGTAGAAGCTGTGGTTAATTGGCCTATTAACATATTGAACCTTATACATATAACTATCAAAGAACATAAATTACTTCGTCGTCACATGATTGGTTCCTGATTTAATGATTGTAGACCAAATACGATCCAAAAGGATAATATTTTAGGAAATGTGTACAATAAAAAAATCTACATAAGTATTATTAATAATATATAATGTTATAAAATAAAATACAATATATATCTGCTATATCGCTACAATATTTTATCGCGATTTTAGGTTTTTTTTTACTTAAAATGTTTAAAGAAACATCAGTTTTGACGAAATGTAGTAGCCAAGAAGTTGTCAAAACTGGTCAATTAATAATTCGCTTTGTTGTTTGATTTCTGTTCATCTCCGATAATATGCGTTTGGTGTTTTACCAATGCTTTATCGATGATTGTTGTTGACACTGGCGATGCCAATGTACCCCTTTATCGCGGTATGGTCCTTGCAGGAAGTCGACGACAAGGTTCACGGCGACTGTTAATGTCGTTTCTCACCGGAGAAGATGCTCAACGGTGTAAAAGTACAGAGATGTTGCTCATCTGATGATTGAATGCTATCGGGCGGGCCAGCGTATTCGGATCCGCTTAGCGTTTACACGATGTGCGTCGTAAAAGTTACGTGACAATTATGTATATCTGACTTCAGTAATTTCTTCGCTCGTGGAAATACTGCTCGCGTCAAAGTTGAATTGCTTTCTGCCGTCGCAAACGGATTATAACGAGCGACGTAGTCTCTAAAGTTTAACCATCATCATACTAGTAAAAGACAATATGTTTATCGTTTCCATTACAAGTAAATCTTTATCGATTTTCTTTATAAATTTGGTAGCTCTTTCAATATTTCTTCAAATTGCTGCTTTCTTATATTATTAATCCTCTCATATTTACTTCTTTTGCAAAATAGCATATTTGTACAAACTGTTCTGTCAAATAAATAGGGATATGTTTTCATAAAAACACAAAATATTGGAATAGTCATCCCAAATTACTCTCCCACTTTTAAAATATACATAACTTGATATACCTACTTTACAAATATCCTATGAGCTTCGAAGGGCTTTTTATCGACTTTTCCTTATGTGTTGTTTATTTAGGTCCCTCTGAGAATTAATTTTCAATGACTTCAGTGGACTCAAAACGTCTTCTGAAATTTGGGACAAAGAATATCTCACGGAGCGTAATCTAGTAAATACGACGATTATTTTAAGATATCGTTGAGGTTTTGGCTGAAAAATCATGCACAATTTGGTACGTATAGACATATGAAATGACCCAATATCGTGGTAAAATATCCAAGATTTGTTGCTCCACAAATCTGCCCTTTCCAGACAAACAATTTCTACCAGTCGCCTCATAACGTCCAAAATCATTCTTTGTTGACTGTTTTTAGGGGACAGCACCCCGATATTTTAAGAAAATAATCAAATTGACAACACCCCGATAGTCAAAGAAAATAATCAGGTGGACAACACCTCAATAGTCAAAGAAAATAATTAATATGTTTTTGAATTTCAAGCGACTTTGACGTGGTTTTTCGGATTCGAATCGCTATCGAAAAGCCATATCAAAGCTTGCGTCTGGTTTACATGTCAAAATCATACACCCTTGTTATTTTACCCATTATCATGCGTTTCGAGAACCCATTCCGAGAACCCATTCATACCCATTATCCTAGCCCAACTGTTTAACTGTCTCTCTATTAATTTCCTCTAATCCATGCCAGTCTTACAAAACTCTACCCTTCGCATCAACCGATATCGAACTTCAAAAGAAGAAACAAATTTCATTTCGTGCCAAGTCATAACTTGCCAAACGTTTGAACGATTTGCAATCTCCACGAGCCTACCACCTCCACTCATCGATCATACCCTCCCGACGCGTGCCCTCCCCCCGTCGCTCCTTCAATCCTCACATTTTCTCCAAGAGCTCCCTCAAAATGTTGTTGACATTGATATTCCTTTTTTCTAGACTGGGGGAAAAAAGGAGTAAACCGTATTCATGGTGTCCCTTTAGTCAAGACTGATTACTATATATCGGCAGATTATTAGGTACCTCTTATTTTGGCGTTGTTTAGCAGGTTATTTAACTGTCAGATTTGTTTTATATTTTGAGTGTTTTAATCTTAGTGTTTCATTATATTTGGCATACGAGAAACGTCTTCAATAACATTAAATACGCTTAAAGACGCCAGTAAAGATGCTTCTATACGCCGATGACACCAGCTTCTTTTCTGAAAATAAAAACACCCGGGTCTTGGAAAAGCTGATAAACGAGCAGCTTATTGTGGCTAACACTTGGTTTGAAAAAAAACAACTTTTCATAAACCCATCAAAAACGGTAGCGATGAAATTTTCAACTACTAAAAAGAGTGACGAAAATCTTACGATTAAAATGTAATCAGAAAATATAAATATTGTCAGAAATACTAAAAAAAAATCACTTTAGATGAAAATTTAAACTGGAATCAAGATATCAATAATTTGTGTGCAACTTTGTCATCGGCAGTCTATGCTATAAGAAAGGTGACATTTTTGGCTGGCGAACATGCAGCGATCAGTGTGTATCACTACTGCTTCCATTAAGATGTCGTATGCGATACTACTATGGGGTAATGCAACCGATATCCATCGCGTTTTTGTGCTACAAAAGCAAGCCGTTAGGACAGTTTTTGGTGTAAGCAGAGAAACACATTGCGCCCCTTTTTTTTATTAAAGCTGATATCCTTACCATGTCGTCCATGTACATATATCAGTGCCTTTTATACGCCAAAGAGAATCTTTTAAATTGCGAGCTTCACTCCACTCGACATAGCCATAATACGCGACATAAAAACAATGTATTATTGCCTAAAGTACGCTTGACTAAATATCAAAAAACATTTTTATATATTAGTTTTAAATTGTTCAGTGTTTTGCCGTCATCAACGAGAAGACTTGAGATGGCAGCATATAAACTCTGCTTGAAAAATCAGTTAGTCAAACATGCCCATTACAAACTGGACGACTTTTATGATATTGCGTCCACAATTGCTATATTATAAATAACCATATTATGACTATACTTTCGCACTAAGTTTTAGATTTTATTGACATTGTTTTTAATTACGCGTGTTTCAGAATTTTTCTTTTTCTTTGTATTGATTATTATTTATTGTTTGATTATTGATTATTTTGTGAATTTGACTATTTTTAAGTAATCACCTCTGACTACAATTATTATTTTTTTTTACTTTTAATTAATCAAAGCGGTTTTATCATCCGGTAAATTATGCTTGTAAAATTTGACATGTTCCTCACTATTGTGAAATGCTTTTATGGAATGAATATATGATGATGATGATGATGATTAATAATCGTAAAGTCCTTAATGATATTAACGATTCCAATAAAAGCTGCACCACCAAAGAAAATTAGTTTATTATTTCGTAGACAATTGATTTCGTTATATCCTTCATATTCTTTCTAATCCCCTGATGCAGCTGGTTTATTTATTATTATTATTTATTCCGTAGCCGGCGATTGGGGAGGGGGTAGCCCTCGCAGACAATACGCTGCTGTCGGTGCCGCTGGATCTCGTACTCCATTCACGATTCGCTTCCATTCTTGACGATTTTTTGCCACGTCTCGAGCATCCCTAGCCGACAATCGTTGATTTTTAAGGTCGTCTTTGATGTTATTTAGCCAGGTTTTCTTCGGTGCCGATCGCTGAATTCTCCATTCTGTCGGACGGTCTGGTGAAGCTGGTGAAGGGCATTTTATCGCCAATTCTGTTTCTGATATCGTAGTCTTTTCATCAGCTGTCATAAATCACCGTATTGGTTTTAAAAGCAGTCTGCCCCCGATAATAAGAAGGGCGCTTGTAGCATAAAGTCTAAACCGAGATAAAAAATGTTTTGTGGAAAAATTATCTAGATGCTTGCTGTCTCATAAAGAAAAACTATAGAGACATTCTGTTAATGCAATAAATTGGGTTTGTGTTTCAACTATAATGTGTGATTTATAATTTTTCTATATACTAATTATTTATTGAATTATTAACAATTTTCCTTTTCATCTTAGTAAAAAAAAAATAGGAAAATACTTGATATTAGGTTGAAAGGTCGTAAATAGCCATTTACGTCTTTTCAACTAAGCATAGTCAATGAACTGCTTTTATTTTTAGTGTTCATGAGTTCTCACTAGATTTTTCCTTAAGTTGAAAGGTCGCAATTGGCTACTTGCGCCTTTTTAATGTAGTATTGGTTATACTTGAAATATTCCTATTCTTAATTAAAAGGCAAAATAAACACTATTGTGTAACAGGATCCAATCAAAATAAATAAAATTATGTGGTAGGTATATTATTTGAAATGATAAATGAGAAAGGATGATAAAAAGATGAGAGCTGGTAAGTAAACAAACAAAATTTATTAAGCAAAAATAAAAGAAACGTATTACACGAAATATAAGTAAGGTACTTAAAATTCTTGACGACTATAGGAACTTGACCGCTCTTAAAAATAATTTATCTTTTTATCGACTTCAAGTTTCATTAGAAATAACCTTAATTATCGTAGGTATCTAAATTAAACAAAATTATAATAAACAGTATTTAAGACAAAAAACTTTTTCATAAAATAAAAACTCTATTCTTTCCCGAACTTTTCTTTGATATTTGTTGAAAACAGAAAATTCTTATTTAACCTTTCAATTCAAATTTATTAAGAAAAAATAAAAGAAACATATTTCACGAAATATAAGTAAGCAACACTTAATTCTTGATCATAATAGAAACTTGACCACTCTTGCAATTAATAATCTCTTTATCGACTACAAGTTTTATGGCAACAATCTTAATTATATTAGGTATCTAAGATAAACGAAATTATAATAAACAGTCGAACAACTGACAAAAGACAAACAACTTTTTCATAAAATAAAAACACTGTACTACCCTGAACATCTCTTTGATGTTTGTTGAAAACAGAAAATGTCATATTTAAATTTAAGAAACAACATTTCAAAGTATTTAAGTAGAAATATAAGTAGGCAACACTTGATTCTTGACTATCATAGGAAATTCACCACTCGTAAAAAAATATTTACTCTAGCCTCATACTCATTAAAATTTCATAACTTGCAGAGGTGCAGCGTGGTTAAAGATCTTGGTGTCATTCATGATTCTCATCTACTGTTCGATAATCACGTTCAATCTATTGTTTCTAAAGCTTCCAAAGCTTTAGGTTTTGTTATGAGGAGTGCAGCTTGCTTTCACCGTGCTAAAACTTTCAAGATCCTTTACTGCACTTTTGTCAGAAGCATCTTGGAATATGCATCTCAGGTATGGAACCCTTGTTATGACAAATATATAAACAGAATCGAGCACATTCAAATGAAGTTCGTGAAATATCTCTGCTTCCGTCTGAAAATCCCATACAGCTCATCTAACTATTTCAATTTATGCAAGAAATTTCATATCCTCCCCTTGATTAAGCGGCGTGAAACCGCGGACTTAACCTTTTTGCTAAAAATTACCTCCAATAATATTAACTGTCCTGACTTACTAAATAAAATTAATCTCCGTGTTCCTTCCAAACTCAATAGATTTAACCCTGCTCTTCATGTTCCTCATGCTGGTACCAACTATAGGCAAAATGCATTTCTGTGGCGAACAAGTGACAATTTCAATGACATGATTAAACGCTTTGACTTTGATCAATTCTGTACGAGTGTTAACTCAGCTAGGCAGCGGCTGAACAGTGAATTTTTTAGCATTAATTGTTGAATAATTTTTGATGCATTCTTAATCGATAGCTTTAATTGAAAGATCACATATGTTTCTACAACGTTATTTAAACGTGAAAACCTTTAATTGGCTCTCTGCTATGTTACTCCGGCATTGTTAAATTATAATTAGCTGTTGGTTTTCCTGAAAATAAATAAATAAATAAATAAATAAATAAATTAAAATTATTAATCTCTTTATTGACTCAAAGTTTTATGGCCACAACCTCAATTATCTTAAGTATCTAATTTAAATGAAATCATAATAAACAGTATTTAAGACAGAACACTTTTTCAAAAATAAAAACTCTATTCTTTCCCGAAATTCTCTTTCATATTAAATTTGTTGAAAACATAAAAATCTTATAATACTGATAACATTTTTAGCATATAAAATTTTTGGAACATAAATTCAATCGAACATATAAAATTGCATGTCTTTCAAAATATTTCTCAACAATACACTACACTTTCTCAATTACTACACCACACTTGAAAAAACTACACATGTGTCCTATCACTTCTCGCCTGGCACGTGTAATCGAACAATTCACTGCTTTATTCTTCATATTCATTACAGAGATCCACTGCATTGTAGTTCACTGGCAGATTGTGCCAGAATAGTCTCCTGTTTTCTGGCATTAGGGGTACTAATTTATCGATTATTCCTTATTTGCGCTCGTTAGTTATTCCTCTGAAGTATCTTTTCGGTTTAGGATCTGGTATACCGATTTTAATATTTTTACATATTAGAAAATCTAGTTCGATTTCTTCATCGTCGAATTCTTGTAAGAAAACGTATAGCGGTCTCTTCGAAACGTGACCTTGCACATGTGACTTAAGTATGCTCGAGGGGATGAATTTTGCAATTTGTATACTGATGAACAGTCTTCGAATGTGCAGAAGTCACCAATGTCCATTTTTTTTACTGTGATTTTTCGATGCGTGTCTATGACAGCTGCGTGGAAATCTTCGAAGTCATACAGTCGTTTCTTCCTTTTTAGTGATAGCTCGACTTGGTGGTGGAACTCGTCTGCCGACATGTATGTATGCCCCACTTCTAAATATTTCATGGTTACGGTTTGTAAATTTACTTCTTTTGAGTTAATGAGATACACCAGATACGAGAATAAGCCACAGTTTTTATTTTGTGCCGCACAGTTGTCTAGCCACAGCACGATATGTTTCAGGTCTCGATTTTGTATAAAGAACGCTCTGAAGCAGCTAACGATATCGTCTTTTTTTCGTCCCTAAATTGCTTCATGCCAAATACAGGCATATGTCTCCAAGTTACTGTTCACCTTTTTATCTCCCAGTGGGACAAAACTCTCGTTAAATACAATTACTCGCGGGCAAAATATTACCATTTTGAATTCGTTAAGACGTGGCAGCATAATAACTTTTTCAAGGCCAACGGAGTAATGTACTATATCATTATTCAAGGCGTGGTTATCCATCTGTCGTGTTTTGTCTTCTTCATATTTTTGTCTTGCCAAGACGTATCGCCTGTGATGCTTTTCGAACGCTACACATTCGTTGCAACTGCGATGTCTGATTAGTGTGTAGTTAGGATTATGAATTTTGTATATTTTGCAGCGTTCGCATTCTTCATTCCCCAACTTGTCAAAAGATATATTAAGTTCTTTTACAACTCTTCCGTAGTGATCATAAGATACTGTATGTGAATTTTGAAGTGAATCTGGAAGTGAATTTTCGTTTATTTCAAATTTGTCGCAGAAGTCTTTGTGCATATCCCGTACATTAAAATCTGATGGCAAATATTTTCTTAAAGGCGCATGCTCCCTCCTATAGTGAAATATCGATGGATTGAAAGAATTTATGTGAGCGACGACTCAGCATGCTCCCTGAGCGACGACTCGTACGCAACTGATCGATCGTCTAACTCGCCGCTACTTATCGCCCCCCGCTCGGGACTACTTTTGTGCACAAGCGTCTTTCAATGTAGTTTTTTAAAGAAAATTAAAAATCTTCACAGCAAAGTAGGGCGCATTTGCCACATGCGTCCAAAAAGTTTATTGAAATACTAGATAGAAAAGGCGCATTTGGCAGAAGCGTCCAATCATCTAAAAGAATTACTAAATATAAAAGGGCCATTTGCCACATGCGCTTAAACTACTTAGTGAATTAATAGATTGCAAAGACGCAAGTGATCACTAACGTCTTACCTACTTAGTACAGAAGAAAATGCGTCTTTTCAATTTCTAAACTGAAGAAAATTTTCCAAAAGAAAAGAACACATATACGCAAATAAGCCTTTTCATTCTAGTTTACATTCAATGCGTCCTTTTAGCTCAGTATTCGTAGAAAAATACATGTACTTGCGTCCTTTGACGTTACTGTAACTTCGTGTACAGTCGAGCTAGAAAAATATTAAAAATATGAGCAGATGCGCCTTTTTTTGCTGATCACGGCAATATACATAACTCTATTTCGGAAAATATGTTAGATGCGCCCTTTTTACTATCGGGGGCACTGCTGTTCTACCAATTAGTCGACTACCTATTTTTAGGTTTTTTTCAAATATTCCTAAATACTATTCTATAATATACTCCCTACAAAATTGAAACAGCTGGAGGACATACAATTAAAAAAAAAACATCAAGGAGATGCTGATAGGCCACCATTTCTATAAACTGGCCGAATTTGAGGGCCATGATTTTTCAAATATTGTGCCAATTGAAATTACTTAAAAAGTAGAGTCTTATTGTCTGATTATTTTATATGGCCTTATATCTGTACTTTTAGTTTAATGCATATCGTAGATTTAATTTGATTATTTAACATTTTACTGACGATTTGAATGTTACGATGAATAATTTTACTACGTACCTTTTCGAATTACTTTACTACTTTAAATATTAGGCTTCTATTTTGATTATTTATATTTATAGTTTGACAATCTAGTAGTTGATTCTTGTCTACCTATGTATGTTCAGTAGAGTAGTAACGAAACTTACTACCTAACCCAATTATTTTGACACGTCCAAGAGCGGTCTTTAGCCGTCAATTGGACGCGACGAAAATGTAATGTAATGTAATACCTACCTACATATGCAAAAAAAAATATAATACTTTGTAATTTTAATATTTTTATGTACTTTTATTTAAATATCATTTACACTGACACGACAATAATTGTATTTTTTTGGCTGTATTTTTATTCTGTCGACACACTGTACAGTGTTCGTTAAAACGATGCAGCCGAAAATCAATAATAATGAATAATTTACAGAATTCGCTACGACAGTCGCAGCTGCTATGATACCCATCCAGTAAAATTTATGTAGAGACGTAACGTTTCTTTGTCTCCATACTATGTACACGAAGCCGAGCAAAATTGAATTAATAAAGCAAAGATTTGTGGGTAATGATAAATTTTTTTTTATTTCATCACAACCCGTGCGGTAAAAACATATTATTGAAATCATATCGTTGGTATTGGTATATATGGTTCCAAAATATATCGTAGGAAATCTAACGTCAGAATCTCGACTTTTTCACCTAAATTAATTTCACAATGAGTATGCATTCATATAATATTTTCATGCCGCTTTTAACCTTTTTAACACGCTTTTATTATGTCGACCTGTATGACCTATGTAATGGAATCTAAGCTAACTAATTTAACCATCTTCCAATGATCGTAGCGTCATGAAAATTGGCAGCTGTATGTAGTTCTGATGACAATACAATAATATGGTACTGTCGAACTGATCAGATGATGGAGTCGGAAGATATGAACTGGAACTTCATGGTGGAACATCGTATCATAGCTGTGTTTGGACTTAAGAGAAAAGTCTTGGAATGAACTTTGACCACGATTAGGTTTCAAGGTCTGATGATGAAGCCGGAAGATAGGCACTGGCATTCCATGATGGAATATCGTAACATATCCGTGTGTATGTGAATATCGTATCATAGCCCAAAAGCGTGTTTTTAGTGTTTTTTTAAAACTAATAATTATTAACAAGCTTTTATTTACCTTGCAATGTTTGTCAGTACCTACGTTTGTTTAGGTCAAATCTTGCAAGCAGAATTTGAACTACTTCATCTTATCCTACGGAGTTGAAATTTTACATGTTGGTTCAGTTCCGATGACAATGCATTTTTATGGAGAGCATAATCTGATTCTGCACCCAGGATTGTCTCCCAATGAGGGGACTTCTCAACGGTCAACAGCACAGACAAAAATTTTGTATACGCATTCAATTAAAATAGCCCATTCTTAATTTCATCATGACATGGCTGTTGAGCCCTGGGTTAGCTCTCGACGACGGGACTCATCAACGGTCAACAAGCAGAAAAGACAGGACATTTTTATAGCATTTAATTATGATAACTCCTTCTAAGTTCCGCTATAAAATGGCTGCTACACAAGAGGTTGGCTCGGGACAGAGCATTTTAATACAAGCTTGTTTTTAAAAACCTGTTTTTAAGCTATTGCATAGCTTTTATCGCGGGCCTAGGCCAGCACGGCGACCGAATGAAGAAATTTCTTAACGAAAATTAATGATTTTAAACTGATAATTACGTCTAAACGAATACTGCTTACGATTCGAAAAAAATATATGTTAAACAAGAACATTTTCCTAATATTCTTAGCTTTGAATATTTTAGATTTTGTTTATATTACATAGTGTAATTAATTTGTGAAATTAGGTCTACCCGAACACAAAAACGACTACTACGCAAATACTATCTGGCGTATTATTATGAAACCTGCACCATTTTAAAGATAATTTAATTATCTATCTTTTTATCTACGATTTTTTTCGAATAATCCGTTTTTTTGCTTTATCGAATAAAAAATTCGTGCGCGACGTTTAAATTATTATTATTAATTTATTAATACTATTTTTTCTACTCTTTCAGGCTTTATCAATATTAAAATAATAGTTTAATCAAATGTTTCCCAAATTCTGAAAGAATAGAACTTACATTATGGTCTGGCGAGTACATTGGGTGACAAAGAGTCTCTAGTTGCAACACCTGCAACTTTGTGACTGTTTATAGCGAAGTGTGCGGTAGTAGGTTGTCGTGCGGTAGTAGGCAGCTAAAATCGATTGACCAGGCTTGGTTGTACCCGGTAACTCCCTAACGTCCCTTGCGGGACCAACGGCCGACTCCCCCAATTTCCAGGTTAAATTTTTAAGCTATTGCATAGCTTTTATCGCGGGCCTAGGCCAGCGCGGCGACCGAATGAAGAAATTTCTTAACGAAAATTAATGATTTTAAACTGATAATTACGCCTAAACGAGTACTGCTTACGATTCGAAAAAAATATATGTTAAACAAGAACATTTTCCTAATATTCTTAGCTTTGAATATTTTAGATTTTGTTTATATTACATAGTGTAATTAATTTGTGAAATTAGGTCTAATCGAACACAAAAACGACTACTACGCAAATACTATCTGACGTATTATTATGAAACCTGCGCCATTTTAAAGATAATTTAATTATCTATCTTTTTATCTACGATTTTTTTCGAATAATCCGGTTTTTTGCTTTATCGAATAAACAATTCGTGCGCGGCGCTCTATCAGAAGACGTTTAAATTATTCCGAATGATTTGCTGTCGCAGCCGCAAATGATTCGGAATAATTTCAACGTTTTCCGATAGAGCGCAGTTATCTGATATCAGAAAAAATAAAACAAATAAATAAATATAATTGCATAAGTTGTTAAAAATGCTATGCAATAGCTTTACCGTGGCAGTCCCCGAGTGCCACATGTATTTTTTTTTATATGTCAAATTTCAATGCGATCATTTTACAGTATTTTTTTTTATGATCCGTATAGTGGTTTACAAGTTATGGTCGTTTGTATCAAGGTCGTCGACTCGCGTCCATTTTACGCGCGAAAATGTCGCGGGCAAAAGTGATAGCTGAATTTTTACTTCGCGAGAGGAGGGGTTAAACGCAAGTTTCGCAATCGGTGCTCGACGGTACACATTGGCGTTGACGGTTGTAACAACGAATAATTCTGTAAAAGGATGTCATGTTCGAAATAACGCGATTTTTTTACATTTCCATAATTACACCCATGAAATATTTGAGAAATTAATCGACAGAAAGACGAATTATTAAGTTGTTTTGAAAAAAGATTAGCATGGCTTAGAATAGGGATGTTTACTACTTTTTCTCCCGCTATAGCGCAGCGAGTGATTGACACAATGAGGTGTGAAGTGAGTCTACACCGTGCGAGAAAGCATTCGTACGAAGCTCGGGTTCTAAGATTAAATATTAATATCAATCTATAATTTTACCAGATTGGTGAGATCTTCTGGCAGAACTGCGGTGCTCATGTTTTATGACAACAATGTTTACAAATTATCACGTCACCTGTATAGGTCATATAGGTCACCTGTCGAATTACCTCTAGGAAACAAACTTGCATTTTAATAATGAATAATATTATTATTATTCTGTATTCAGTATTTATTAATATTTATAAGCATAATATTATTATTATTCAGTATTCAGTATTTATTAATATTTATAAGCATAATATTACTATTATTGATCGCATAAATAATGTAACAAATTGGTTGTGTCACCCCAAAACTTTCCCGGCAAGTAGCCAAGTACCAATGGAAGGATTTGGGTGAATTGTCAATTTTTCACAGGAGGAACTCACACCGTATGGCGATGAAACGTCGATTATATCGAGAGTCAACAACGTAAATCGTTCGTTAGCAACGAGCGCGGATAACATGAGTTAGCATTAAACGCGTTCGATTCAACCGTATATGTAAATATACTGACCGGCGACAATTCAATGTGATTTTTGCCCATCACGGCATCTGTGTACCGAATTTCTAATCTATAAATCGAATATTTAGTCGATTGAAATATTACCGGCTCGCCACCTGGTGGACCGATTTCAACCACAACCTTTTCTTTTCAACCCTTGCCATGATCAAAGACCCAATCAATTATAATTGGCAGTCAACAATTACTGTCTCCTATTTCTCTATCATCTTTACGTCAAGTAGAAATCGAGGGCAACGTCATTGGGTATTCTAAAGTTGTAAAGAATTTAGGCATACTCGTGGACGAGACATTTTCTTGGCAAGCACAAGTCAACGAAGTAAGCAGGCGAATATATAATGGCTTTCATAGCCTTCGGAGGTTGCAGAGATTCCTCCCTGTAAGCACTAAGCAAACCATAATTCAAAGTCTGCTTCTGCCGTTACTAGACTATGCCGATGTCGCATATTTGGATCTCACCGAAAACAGACTGGATAAACTTGAGCGCCTACAGAACGTTTGCATAAGGTACATATTCAATCTGAGGAAGTATGACCATGTTTCCGAGTACCGATCAAAATTGCAATGGCTTTGTATACGGGACCGGAGAAATTTGCATATCCTTTACACAGCCCTACATCTCCCTCCTACCTCAACGAGGCTTTTACCGGGTTAGGAAGTCATGGTCTCCCACTTCGTTCAAGTCAGAATAATATCCTACGTATCCCAAAACACAATACCACTTTTTTTCCTACTCCTTCTCCGTACATGCAGCTCGACTGTGGAATCAGCTTCCTTTAACTATTCGAGGCGCTAGCTCGCTGTTCACCTTTACGCAATCATTGAAAAAGCACTTCCTTTCACAATAAATATTAATCATAAATTCTAACCTTTCCGTTATCCCCTCCCTTTCCTTACCTTATTTTGGCAGTTTATTTATTTACTTATTTATTTATTTATTTATTTGTTAATATATCAAAATATGTATGTATATACATATACATACATATAATATGTCCAACTCAAAAATTTATTTATATATTTACTTTTTACTTCAGATACACACACAATGTATATTATATGCTATAATTTCAAATTTAATTTTAAGCTATAAATTTGTTGCCTACTCTTCTTTTCACACCAGCATGTTGGTTGACTGGAAGATATTGCTGTAGTGTAGCAATAAGTCCGCCATTGTACCTTATTTTTATTGTGCAATAAAGAGATTTTCATTCATTCATTCATTCATTCATTCATTCATTCATCAAAATATGCCTGCATTAATCTATACTTCTATACTAATATTATAAAGAGGTAAAGTTTGTGACGTTGTAGGAAGTAATCTCTGGATCTACTGAACCGATTTTGATAATTCTTACCAATAGAAAGCCACGTTATTTGTGAGTATCATAGGCTATATATTAATCCGAAAAATCAAAAGACTTTTTCGTGGTAGTCGGATTTGCAAAGTAAGTCGGAGAATAAGCGGTCGAACGAAAAAGTTTCTAACTAACGCTGCCTTAACGATGAGAGATATATGATTAAGTTCTAGAAAAAAGTTTTAGAGCTTGATAATGCCTACAAAAAAGTCAGCGACAGCATATGTTTACCTTTTATATTTACGTCACAAAAAGTAGTATTTTATATAAAAAAATAATTTAAATCGTTTGGTCATGTTTATTGGTCATATTATCAACAATTATGAATTCTTATCAAAATAAGTAAATATATCGTCTTAAGTGTTTAAAACAAAAGACTTTTCCCTTTTATTGCAAAAATAGTTAAATTTATAATACGCTCACAAATAAGACACTCACAAGAAGACGCACAAATAACGGTATTATAGTCAAATTGGCATGCAAATACATACATACATATGCAGTAAAAATATAACCCTTCTTTTGGCAGTCAGGAAATAAATCATAGCACTCAGTACTAACCAAACGACACTCATAATTTCATCACAGGTAAAAGTTTTACCGCCCAACGAAGTGGGCACGGGTCAGCTAGTTATGTATATTTCAGCTCAATCGCGTTAAGCA
Organism: Micropterix aruncella; assembly: GCA_944548615.1. Lineage (NCBI taxonomy): Eukaryota > Metazoa > Arthropoda > Insecta > Lepidoptera > Micropterigidae > Micropterix > Micropterix aruncella. The sequence goes on along the minus strand of OX155953.1, from coordinate 1,332,333 downwards.
TTTGGGCACTATCGTATAGGAATACACACACACACACACACACAGCAGACACACAAATAGACTTCCACCTGGAAATGTTTTTAATCGTCTCAGAGGGGTTCAAACAGAATATTATCCGTTTTTATCTCGCGGTGGGCGAGGAAACTAAAATATATAAAAATAGACTCAATAAATACTGCTTTCCCGACCTTTACATTACATTGATCCGGATACAAGTCAGGCAGAAGCTCATTCATATATACGAAAATTACAATAAATGAGACACAATCTGTGAGTGAAAGTGATTCGGGCGACGAGATTTATTTCAGTCACAAGAAAACTAGCAGCAATGGAGACGATTCAACGGATTCCCATCCGCAAAGAAAAAAATGCCGAGTATTATAAATCTTTCGAGCATAATAAAAAGTGAGTTGGGTCTTGCGGTATAGAAAAGGCACACTAGTCATGTAGACGGACAATTTATAAAACAATATGTCGAAAAATCAAGGGCGTTTCTCCAATGTATGGTTTAATATCGTAGAGGATTTTATCTTACAGATATAAAGTGCATGTTTTATAGTAAACTATTATAGTGCATTACTAAATAGCTCAGGGCCCATTAGCTCCCCTAATTGGGGAGCTAATGGACCCTGTTGTAGTTTGGCCACGAAGACCCATGTGTTCAGGGTCGGTCATACTCACGGGTCAAAACCCATCCGGCGGCCTCCACGCAGAAGGGAGAGCCAGGATAGGACGCCGGCCTGCGGGTCAGTCTCCCCTAGGAGTCGACTTTCGGGCGCTTCTGGACGGTTTACGCACCGTGCGGCGTCAGCCAATCGATCGTGCCTCCCGACTAACAGCCGGGGGAGTTTGGGAACAGAAATGTTTCCTATAGAGCGGTGGTGGTTGTTAACCTTGTGGGAACTGCTCTTGAAACGAACATTCGGCCACCAGATCCTGGTTGAATATGCCGGGGAAAGGTAGACACCGTATCACTGTTTCATAAGGGAGAGGACGGCTCAAGCGACCTCGATTCTGTAACCAGTCAGGAGGCAGGAGGTATCCTGAAGGTTAATTCCAGACGGAGATATTCTTTCAAACTGGTAGTCAGGGGCGAGGCTGCCGGCTGGTTTTCTTTCCGGTGCCTCGTCGTAAGGCGTTGGCCTCTGACGGGTAGGTGGCGCAACTAGACAGTGGATTGTTTTTCGACCCAAGTCTTCTGCGCTTACCTCACGGGAGACAGAACGATCTAATATCGTTAAAACTTCCTGAGGTGACGGGTTTGCCCGTTGTAGTTAACAGCTCTAGTAGTAGTTCATTACTAAACTCAGCTAACGGTTCCGTCGTTTCCACGACGATCTAGTCGTTTCAACGACGATCTAGTCGTTTCCACGAAAACTGAACTCAATGCAGTATTTACAGAAGTTAGTGTATCCGAATGCAACGGTATGATAATTACACGTAAAAAAAAAATGTGCAATTTAGCAATTAACAGTTCTCTGTCCATTCATAATGTCAGCTCTTTCAAAAATTCTCTCGATACTTTCCATCCAAAGTATTCTAACGTGATCTTGGCTGTAGACAAAAACATCAATATATTAGCCAAAAAACCTCAAGTCGGTTTGTTAATATGTCAAATACCTGAATTAAGATCAATATTATCGATCAGGATTTTTACTGATTGTGAAAAAGGCAGTAAGATTTGCATCGAACATATTATTGTAAAAATACAAGATTTTTGTATCCCAGCCATTTGAACTACAAAAATTACATACCACTACCCGACTATATTTACAACCTAACAATTTACCATTCCACAGAATATAGAATTAAGAAAGTATCTGAATAAAAAATCGTTACTAGATGATATCAAAAGCAAATCTTGGCATTTAACATATTATATTGATGTCATAAACGAGTCTACATGTTTATGCATACTCTTATTACCTATACTGTAGCGTCATAAATCAAAAATTCAATAGATATGTAAACCGTAAGTCACAGAAAGAAAAAACAAGCCATGAATAACAGCTGGGCTCGCCAATTCTATTCACACGAGAGATAAGCTACACAAAAACATCGTAAGCCAACCCGCCAGCCTTGATGGCGTAATTCACTACAAACAATATCTAAATTGGTATAATCTACTAATTAGGTCTACAAAATACAGAATATTATAAAAACAAATATCATGAAATCAGTCATGACTCGCGTAAAGGTAAGGTCCACTGTTAAAGCAATGACAAACATACACCAGAAACATATAAAGCTGACTCAAATACGGACTGATAATGGTTTTAAAACATTGAAAGATTCTCTTCGTGGACTTTGCAACACAAATAAATAAAGTTTATTTATTTATTTATTTATTTTTTACAACTTGGTAGAGAGGTAACATATTGAGATGTCAACCACAACGGGCGAACCCGTCACCGCAGGACGTTTTAACGATTCTTCGTTCTATCGACTGTGCAGTGAGCGTAGAAGACTTTGGACATTACAAATCCGACGTCTAGCTACGCCACAACCCGCAAGAAGCCAACGCCTTTACCGCGAGATAGCCAGTATGTTACCTGGCGGGCCGACACTCGCGCCCTTGCTTCCAATTGTGACCAAATTTCTCCGGTCTCTCGATTGGTTCCGAGTTCGAGGTCGCTTGCGCGGTCCTCTCCCTTACGAAGCGGTGAAACGGTGTGCACCGAATCTGTCGCGGACCAAGGCGTCCTTTGCCCGACTCTGAACCGGGATCGGATGGCCAATGGTCATATCAAGAGCAGTCGCCGTAAGGTAGGCAACCACCCCCGCTCTATAGGAAACAATACAGTTCCCAGACTCCCCCGACTGTTAGTCGGAGAGCACAATCGATTGGCTTGCGCCGCTCGGTGCGCAGACCGTCCAGGAGCGCCAGAGGTTTGATTCCCAGGGGAGACTGGTTGACCCAGTGTCCTACCCAGGTTCGCACCCCATGCGTGGAGGCCATCGGATGGGTGTTGACCCGTGAGTGTGACCGACCCTGAACACATGGGTCATCGTGGCCACCTCATCATGGGCCCGTTAGCTCCCAAAGGTAGAGAGGTAACAGTGAGATCGTACAGATATGATTTGTAATTATTTATATAAGCAATAAGAAAATGAACACAACCCATACGATCATTCTAGACGAATGCCCAACTAGACCGAACAGCCTGTATCTGGGCATACGAAATATATAGCTTTTGTTTTTGTGTAGTACTGACGTTTGAGTAGTACTGACTAATAGACTACTTTCAATACTAACACTAATATAATGGCATAAAATAGTACACATATTAATACAAATATATATGATAAAGGGTTAGTTACATACATATATACACATATACACAAACAAACAAACATACATACATATATACACATACAAACATACATACATACATATATGTATAATAACACACTCTCACATACATCTACATACACACATATTTTAAATTATTGTATGAAGCAATTCTTTTTCAGTCTTTGTACGACCTACTTCGTAAAGGAGCCATTTTTTTACTTTTATCCTAAATTGGTGTACATTTTGAACATTTTTTACTGACTCTTTTAAAGTATTAAAATTTTTTGGAGCGATGAAATACAACTGTCTTTGGGCAAAGGTTGTATGTACGTTAGGAAGTACTTTCTTCTAAAGAAAAAATATTCAAAAGCTTTAAGGCAGCGGGGTAACGAGAAAATGGGCCAAAGGAAAAAAGTGCTACTCTAATATCAGTCTTAACCAAAACGGAAATACATTCCAAGATCAAATAGAAGCGGCGAATATGTTCAACACTTTCTTCTCCTTGAATGGTCAAATATCCCAATCGAACACCTCACATATTAATCTAGCAGGTGATCACAATACACCTTAGAGCAGACAAATTGTCTTCATGCAGCCAACTGATTTGTTATAATAACATTTTTTTTTTAATTCAATGAAAAATCTTCAATCTTCCGGGATTGACGATACTGCTTAATAAAAGTGGCACTTACGATCATAGTTGATAAATAGGCTTATAATATATTCAATATATTTCTTTAAGATGGAATTATCCCAGATCAGCTCAAACACACTAAAAAATATCAAACACAAAAAAATCAAAAACAGACATAAGCATCTACATATTACAGACATATATCGTTGCTACCTGTTTTTTCAAAGATCTTTAAAAAGAGTAAATTAAAGATTGTTAAATTACCTTGAAAATAAGAATATTTTAAATACATTATAATATAATGTATTTATATTTAAATATTTTAAATAACACTTCGGTTTCAGAAGAAATAAAGACACAATCTCTTCTCTCCGCTATCATCCCATGGTCTTCCATTGTGCTCTCAGGAAAAGCTATTACTGGCTATACCTCAGCATTCATCAACTTTCATGTCTAGGCCTTTCGCAGTGCAAGCGGCCCGTCTCTGGAATTCCGCGCCTTTATCGATAAGACAACTTGAAAACCAGAGCGGGTTTAAAAATTCTTTAAAGAGTCATTTACTCAACTTATGAATTCCCCCCTCCCCTCCCGTCTCCTTTGCTTGTCCTTATATTTCACTCCTCCCTTCAATATCGAGTTGGCATACGTTACTAATCACTGAATTATATTTTATACTATGATGACTTTTTTGTAAGTGTATTCATTTATTACTTGTAAATTAATTTGCCCACATAAACCTTCAGGAACAATAACCCTGGCGGTATGGTCGGTAGATATTGCCACTTGGCAATAGGCCCACCACATTGTATTCTTTTGTGTATGCAATAAAGCTTTTTCAAACAATCGATGTACTAAACAATGTTCTGGCAAGCAAGAATGTACAATAACATGGACATAAAAAATATTAGAGTACCGTTTTATTGCGATTTATCGAAAGCGTTCGATATCATTAACCATTAATAATTGCTAGCTAAACGCAATAGATATGGAATCCGAGGAAATAGCCTAAAATGGTACAACAGCTATCTTCTAAATAGAAAACAAGTTGTACAACTAGACGACTGCACGGGAGGCACGTTGAAGAGAACCATTTCCGATAAGTGACTAACGAAGCGCGGAGTTTCACAGGAAAACATTCTGGGACCCAGCCCTGTTCATTTTATATTTAAATGATCTGCCATCTGTAGTAACTTACTCTTATATAAATTTGTATAATAATGATACCAGCATTAGCTTTGCAGATTCCAAAATAGAGGACTTTTAAATACTTGGATTTTTTAAATATATGAAAGACAGTATCTATCTTCTTATTTAGTTGGAAAAATAAGATTATCAACACTCAAAATTTAACTACCGGTAAAAATTACAGCAGCCAATATTAATAGCCATAAATTCGTTTTATTGCTTTGAATGAAAACTCCTGACGGAATGCTCATGAAGAGGAATTAAACAACAGGCTTTCAAGCGCCTGTTTCTTAATACGGACAATAAGAAAATTAATCAAAATTAAACATACTAAAATGATATACCCTGCCTATTTCGAGTTAATTCTCCATTACGGGATTCCTTCTGGTCGCATTGTACCGCAGTTTTAAAGCAACACATTTTTTTGCTACTTTTCAGGCTCCTGTTTATATGTGTTCATGGCATTACACTTAACCTTTCTCGAAGGAAGTTCTAATGAACATAGAATAAATTAATAGTTTGAAAAAAAAAACACTAAAAACACGCTGTTGGGCTATGATACGATATTCACATGCACACGGCTGTGATACGATATTCCATCATAGAATGCCAGTGCCTATGTTCCGGCTTCATCATCAGACCTTGAAACCTAATCGTAGTCAAAGTTCATTCCAAGACTTTCCTAACAAGTCCAAACACAGCTATGATAGGATGTTCCATCATGAAGTTCCAGTTCATATCTTCCGACTCCATCATCAGATCAGTTCGACAGTACCATATTATTGGGTTGTCATCAAAACTACATACAGCTGCCAATTTTTATGACGCTACGATCCTTGGAAGATGGTTAAATTAGTTACCTTAGATTCCATTACATAGTTAGTTACATACAGGTCGACCTAATAAAAGCGTGTTAAAATGGCCATCTAAATCCGACGTGCGGTTTTTGTGATAAACGCGAACAAACAGACGGACAAACGGACGCCATTTGGTGGCTTTCTTTTACAATTGTTCAATGCGAAGTTTGTTGGTTTAAAAGTAACATATTTTAATGATGGAAAATAACGATATTGATAGTAACTAAGTAAAATAATAATTGTTAATTTACTATCACAGTACTTATAGGTTAAATTACGATGTCGCCGTAAATGTTAAACTCTGTTAAAGCCCTAAAGTATGACCAAGGTATGTTTTGAATATAATCTGCCCTGAGATGCCTTAACCGTAAAGGGAAATATAAAAGAAATACACATTCATCAGTAAGTAAAAATATAATAGGTTGAAGTCCTATAATTCTATTGCTGATCAATAAATGCTTCGAATAAATGCGTTCAACTAGAAACGAAGGGAAAAGGAAATCAAGCAAACAAATATGGGAAAGATATTTCGGTGCCATTCGCACGGAATTGATTTATTTGATTCACAGGATGTAAGGAACCGCATCACATAATCTATACTACTATTATAAAGAGGTAACGTTTGTGAGGTTGTAGGAAGTAATCTCTGGATCTACTGAACCGATTTTAAAAATTCTTTTACCAATAGAAAGCCACATTATTTGTGAGTGTCATAGGCTATATATTAATCCGGAAAATGACAAGATTTTTTCGTGGTAGTCGGATATCCAAAGTAAGTCGGAAAAAACGGTCGAACGAAAACGTTTCTAACGAACGCTGCCTTAACGATGAGAGATATAATATGATTAAGTTCTAGAGAAAAGCTGTAGAGCTTGATAGTGCCTACGAAAAAGTCAGCGACAGCATAAGTCTAACTTTTATATTTAAGTCACAAAAAGTAGTATTTTATATAAAAAAAATAATTTAAATCGTTAGGTCATGTGTGTTGGTCATATTATCAACAATTATGAATTCTTATCAAAATAAGTAAATTTATCGTCTCAAGTGTTAAAACAAAAGACTTTACCCTTTTTCTGCATATAATTTCCCTTTTACTGCATAAATGGTTAAAGAGATAAGACATTCCGAAATAAGACACTACACTCACAAGAAAACACTCACAAATAACGGTAATATAGTTAAATTGGCATGCAAATACATACATACATAAAAATATAACCCTTCTTTTGGCAGTCAGGAAATAAATCATAGCACTCAGTACTAACCGAACCACACTCTTAATTTCATCACAAGTAAAAAGTTTTACCGCCCAACGAAGTGGGCACGGGTCAGCTAGTCTGTTATAAAATTCGATATTGTACCTACACATACTCATGAGTGTTAAACTTAGTTTTCTGGGATTGGAAGATAGATTACTCCGATTTCTGGGAAAGGAACAAAAGGTTTTGCAAAGAAAGAGGTAAGGTACAATGTCGTCATAAACTCGCATACTTCGGACACTGAATTAGGCTTCATAAAAGAAAATAGATAATATTAGTTCCATTTGTAATTGCCGTTTTTCCATAATGGCTACTTTGAACTTCGATAACTCCGGTTTGAATGGAAATTCCGAATTCAAATATATTTTAATTTTATGCCTTAATATTCCTTTTTCAAAATCGTTGTATTTTCGTCGTTTATTATTGCTCGAATACTTTCTTTGGTGCAGTCATGAAAAAGTTGAAAATTCGCGATATTTTCACTTCCATTCTGATCATTTCGACCTATAGAACGAGCGCCGTGGACAACCAAAGTAAGGTTGACGATGATGAATTAAGGGCGATAGTAGAAGCCACTCTATTGCAAATTACAGCTCAGCTAACGGCAGCTTTCAACATAAGTGAGTAGGGAAAAATCGGCAATGTCGGTCACTTATTTCAGCTGAAAGTTCAATAAAAACATAAAATAGAAGGCATGCCTATTTTCTGAGGATGCTATATAAAAGTAATATTATCAAACTGCAATAATACAAATGTATATGCTTTGATGAGTTTTTATCGTGTATTAATCATATAATAAATTAATAGTTTAAAAAAAAACACTAAAAACACGCTTTTATAAATGCACGTAAAACATTTAATCGTGATCATAGTTCATTACAAGACCTTTCTAACAAGTCCAAACACGGCTATAATACGATATTCCATCATGGAATGCCAGTTCCTGTCTTCCGGCTTCATCATCAGACCTTGAAACCTAATCGTGGTCAAAGTTCATTCCAAGACTTTTCTAACAAGTCCAAACACAGCTATGATACGATGTTCCATCATGAAGTTCCAGTTCTTATCTTCCGACTCCATCATCAGATCAGTTCGACAGTACCATATTATTGTATTGTCATCAGAACTACATACAGCTACCAATTTTCATGACGCTACGATCCTTGGAAGATGGTTAAATTAGTTACCTTAGATTCCATTACATAGTTACATACAGGTCGACCTAATAAAAGCGTGTTAAAAACAAACTAGTTTGACCGGTATTGCCGGCATGCGATGGAAATAACTGTCAATGTGCTGGCAGTGCCGGTCAATGGATCCGGAAGCAATATTCGCACAAATAACCTTCCGGAAATTCCTATACGCTATTCCTAGAGGCTATTTGCTCATATTTTTTCTTATAGGTTTAATAGATGGTGAATGTATTGGCACTGGTAGAAGATCAAGCTGACATTTTACGGAATGGAGGTGTTGGAGCTAATGAAGGAAATAGAATTGGATTTGCATGCCAAATATCGACGTTTTAAATCGACGACCGCACCATCTTTTAACCTGTGGGAAGCCTTCGCGCGCAGAATACGGCGGAGCAACTTTTTGGTCTATACGTACTAATACGTTTATAATAATATAATTTAGGCTGATTACATCACAGAACAAAAAATACGTGTGGCACTCGGGGACTGCCGCGGTAAAGCTATTGCATAGCATTTTTAACAACTTATGCAATTATAATTATTTATTTATTTTATTTTTTCTGATATCAGATAACTGCGCTCTATCGGAAAACGTTGAAATTATTCCGAATCATTTGCGGCTGCGGTAGCAAATGATTCCGAATAATTTAATCGTCTTCCGATAGAGCGCCGCGCACGAATTTTTTATTCGAATAAGCAAAAAAAACGGATTAATAAAATAAAAAGATAGATAATTAAATTATCTTTAAAATGGTGCAGGTTTCATAATAATACGCCAGATAGTATTTGCGTAGTAGTCGTTTTTGTGTTCGGTTAGACCTAATTTCACAAATTAATTACACTATGTAATATAAACAAAATCTAAAATATTCACAGCTAAGAATATTAGGAAAATGTTCCTGTTTAACATATATTTTTTTCGAATCGTAAACAGTACTCGTTTAGACGTAATTATCAGTTTAAAATCATTAATTTTCGTTAAGAAATTTCTTCATTCGGTAGCCGCGCTGGCCTAGGTCCGCGATAAAAGCTATGCAATAGCCTAAAAAAATAAGATAAATAAATAAAAATTATAAAATAAATAATTAAATTAGACAAAGAGATAGAATGCCTATTTGAACATTAAAGTGCGTTGATATTACGTATTGAACTATATATAGCAAATTTAAAAAATGGCATCTTTATGTACATAATATTAAGATAATAAGTGTTTTAAGTGTTTTTTTTAATGCATTAGTATTTTATTTAGAGGTAGGAAACCATAAAGGCGTTTTTAGAGCGCTATCTTTGGTGCACCCCTATACTGCAATACGATGATCGCCGCCATATTGAATATAGGAGAAGATGAATCAATATTTAAAACTATGTATCCCATATGCACCTTGCGATTCCTAGTAAAATTCTCCAAATCATATTACTTCGTTGAGCAATCTTATATGCTATATAATCAATGGTTGTGCTAATTAAAAGTGACAGTACAATAGGATCCGTAATGACATTTATATATAAATACAAACGGAGCTGCCATGGAATTCACCGACCGGAGTCGGGCCCATCATAATACAATTTTTTTACACTTCTGGGGGGTGGGCAATGGATTCCGGACTTACGAACCGGCTGTGGTAGGTTTAGGACAGCTGTCTTGCCACATGTGAGCGTTCACCTTACCACCCATTCACTCCCACTTCGAAGCCATAGAATTTGAGATGTGCAAATCGCAGTTTTAGGTAATTTTTCTAAGAAAGAGTTGATTATTTTTCTGGAAAGGCCAAGATCTTTAAAGAGGTGAAATAGAGATTTAGCTGGCAGGCCACGAGCGCCAACTTCCACCGCGTGAAGGTGAACAGTGAAGCCGTTCCGGGTTACGGCATTTGCAAGATCATGATATTTATTTAATTTGTACTCGTGGTCTTTTGGGATATTTGATTCCCATGGAACAGTTAATTCTACAATATTAATGTACTGATCACGTATACATACGAACTTGACTCTTGGAACGATGTAGAAGAAACCCAACATATGTAATTAGTTATGACCGTGACTATAAATACGCCCCCGCGGCCTTCAGGCAGAAGCTTTTTTTAGATTTTACCCCCTTTCTGCTCCTTATTCATTGATTTTATAGTAAAAAGTAATAGAACCTTTTTTGTAGAAAATGTTATGTTATTTATTTTGGTAAAAAAAAAACAAAAAAAAAACATCAGGGAGATGCTGATAGGCCACCCTTTCTATAATCTAGCCGAATTTGAGGGCCATGATTTTTCAAATATTGTGCCCATTTATTAAATTACTTAAAAAGTAGAGCCTTATTGTCTGATTATTTTATATGGTCTTATATCTGTCCTTTTAGTTTAAAATGCATAACATAGATTTAATTTGATTATTTAACATTTTAATGAAAATTTGAATATTACGATGAATAATTTTACTACTTATCTTTTCGAATTACTAACTACTTCAAATATTAGGCTTCTATTTTGATTATTTATATTTATAGTTTGACAATCTAGTAGTTAATTCTTGACTATCTATGTATGTTCAGTAAAGAGTAGTAACGAGACTTATTACCTAACCCAATTATTTTGACCGCTTAATATCTACTTACAATCGTAGATTTCTGAATATCTACCTATTCAACATAAAGAAGACCAATTTAAAGAAGAGCATCTACACAAACTTAATCGACAACGCGACATACATAGAATGGATATTTATGTTTTAGATTATCGACTATTGGATTTATTTTATTTCTGACATTTAAATAAAAAAAAAAATAAAATAATAATTGCCAATTTAATAATTCCTTTTGTAAAATTATACAGGAATTTTGATTTTATTTGTTTTTTCTTTAAAATATTTCTTTTTAGATTTTCTAAAAGAATTATCTTTTGTATTCCATTTTTTCTTTTTTAATAAAATACTAGATGACCCGATGAACTTCGTACCACCTAAAATTGATTTGATTGTAACTCTTCATAAGCGTTTATTGATCCAAATCAACCTTCCAAATCCAATTCATTGAAATCTATAATATGGCCGAATCATGTACGGTTTGAGTTTCGTTTGGTGATTAAATGAAAGTCGTTTGTAATTAAAACAAATTCAATGTATTTAATTTACATGACGAAATTTAAATGCTTTTTCGACTTTTCGACTTATTTACATTTTTCGACTTTTCGGTATTTTTTGACTATTTCGACTTTTCCGACTTTTTCGACTATTTCGACGTTTTCGACTTTTTCGACTTTTTTGACTTTTTTGACTCTTGACTTTTTCGACTTTTTCGACTTTTCGACTTTTTGAAATTTTACACAATCGCACGGAATGAATAACAGTTATGGATGGCACAGCTGTCAAACAATAGGATCGCCGCGAACGCCATCTATTGATTAATAAGTAAGTGGCCCATTTTCCAAAATAACCAATTTCGATTTTTTCGATTTTCAGTTGTTTCTTTTAATTGTTCCTAAATATTTTTTTTTGTAAACCACCCCTGAATCAAGGCAAACAAAACAAAAAAATAATAATTCAAATCGGTCGAGTCATTTTCGAGATCCTGCGAGACTAACGCACGGCGATTCATTTTTATATATATAAGAAGATTACATTTTCTTATGCTCTGTACCGCATATGATTTATAGAAACTGTTGTTGAAACCATCAGCCAGGAATACTGTATTTAATGTAATTGTATTATTTTTTATAGGGCTAAATATCTGCCCTCGTTATCAGGAGACTGTACAGGTTTAGCTAAATAAAAGAGGTCGCGTACAAGGTCAAGAGTCTCAAATTCCGGTACTTTAGACACCGAAATAAACTTTAAGAATTAATATAATTCAAAGGTATAACAATTAGCGTAATTTACCATAACATTGTTTTTGTAGCAGCTGCTTCACAAGAATTTTAATGAGATTTCTCGGATATTTTTATTTAAACAGCAATTGACTGCCTAATGAATAAGCTCTTGAAAGGTGCTCCTCAGACAAATATTTATTCGCAATGAAATAGCGATTCTAATCGGCACAGATCACAGGCAAAAAAAAAATGCCAAAATGCGAGTTATTCGAGCACCGAGGGTTCCGTACCCTGTTAGGAAACGGGTTCTTGCTATGAAATATTTTCACTTACGAAAAGGAGAACATTAATAATTTTTGATGCGATTTTACTACACTATACCACACTATACTTAAGATTCACACACTATATTTCGGAAATAAATGGTTTGAATTTCAGAAATTTAAATAGAGAAGTTACTCCTGAAATTGTTTCAAAAATGATAGTTCTTTACATTTAATATTTATTATAAGTAGTTTATTTTTTGAAAATTCTACTACAGACAAGTAAACCCTGGGCAATTGGTTTTATTTTTTCTCAAAAATATATTCCAATGTTTAATATCCAAGAGTAAAAAAGAGATCACTGCACCGCATGTGTCAGGTAATCACCAGGACCATATTTCATGCAGATAATATTTCAGTAAGGCAAGGATAGTGACTATCAGTGTTGGGTCAATCGATTGAATATTTCAATCGACTAATCAATCACGATTGATTTAGTCACGATTGATTTAGTCGCGATAACTTTAATCACGATTGAAGTAATCGCGACTAAATCAGTTAGTTGATAATCGTCAATCGTCAATCGTCAATCGCGATTAACTTGCTCTTTAGATGCCACCCGACAATTTATTCTAGTCCGTCGGTCGGTTGGTTAGTCGGTCGGTCGATCGGCCGGTTGGCCGGTCGGCCGATAACCGGTCGATCGGACCGGCCGACTGGCCGACTGACCGACCGGCCAACCGGCTGACCGACCGGCTAACCGACTGACCAGCTGACTGACCGACCGATCGGTTGAACGACCGACCGACCGGCCGACTGACCGACCGACCGACCGGCCGACTGACCGTCCGACCAGTCGACAGGCCGACCGACCAACCGACGGAAAACGCAAAAGTGAAGTTGACCTCTGTCGAGAATATCAATCGCAAACGTTTAATCTTCAATCGTGACTAACGATTGCAACCAATCAATCATTAGACATCGATTGACGATTAAACGAATCAATTGTTAGTCGTTAAAGCGATTAACGTATTCAATCGTCAATCGTCAATTGTTATTCGAATATATTTTTTCCAATACTGATGATTATGTATTCGGCGTTCACATCCCAGTGCCTTATGTTTGCCAGAAAGCACCTAACATAAATTGTAACTAATGCTGACCTTCACTCTCACCATTCCCACGGTAGCTCCCTTATATGAGTACTTCGAATAAGAAATCCAAAAGTACAGGATAGCTATGTATGCATTAGGATTTAATTCTATGACCTACTACTATTAAACCTACAACTATAAACTCCCTACGACTTTTAAACAGCTGCAGGACCTAAAATAAATATATATATATATATATATATATATATATATATATATATATATATATATATATATATATATATATATATATATATATATATATATATATATATATATATATATATATATATATATATATATATATATATATATATATATATATATATATATATATATATATATATATATATATATATATATATATATATATATATATATATATATATATATATATATATATATATATATATATATATATATATATATATTAAGCCGTTATGTAACGCTCTCGGAAGCAAAAATAACCGTTTTTGGAGTTTTAATGAATTTTTTCAATGATGGACGGCATACATCTTAGGGGTTAAGGAAATACTAGGCTCGATTGCGATTCTTCGTGAACTGAAATAGGAAATTAGTTCGTGTTAACGAGACAGGCAAATACGCTAGAGATGAATGTGAAATAAACGGTTGTCACTTTTTCGCATTAAAACTACCCACCAAAGTTAAACCATCCGAATCTACACCGCAAGAAATATTTTCAAATTTATTCGGACGAGTATAAGTTCGTCGGGTAGTTTTTATCGACTTTCTTTCGTTTCATATTCCGCTCTAACGAATTGCTCAATCTCGTTCGCTTGAACTAATTTACATTTTAGTTCACAAAGAAATGCAATTGGGCCCACTGATACGTCGGCCTTTCTATGTACTATCTGACCGAATTCGCCTATTTAAATAATTTGTCTATATAAATAATTTGCCATTGTGCCTATTTAAATAATTGTTTTATATTCTGTATCAGTTAAGTGTTTGTGTTTTCCCTTTTTTACTTTATTGCTCTCATATTATATAAAGCAACAGCAATTGAAAAACAGTATTTATAAAACCAGCTATCTATTAGTTACATTGATTTTTTAAATACTTCTTTATATTTTTAGATACTTTTTTTTGTATATTTTCCTAATTATTTGAGTTGTTGATTTTTAAACATTTCGATTACTTTTATGACCTAATTATAACAATTCGAGATATTTTTTGTACTGAACTTATTAGATTTTCTATTTGTTTTTGAAATAGGTTACTCAAACTAGCATCATGCAAAAAGCCTATAAGAACTACCTGCCACTTACAGTAGCTTATATTAGGGTACTAACCTATCGTATATTGCTGATATTGTGATATCATTAATTTAGTAGCTACCTAACTTGTGAACTATAAAATCAATGGTTCATACCATTGATTTTATAGTGTAATGTATGAACATTACTTTCTCCTATTGAACGGTTTTATTAAAGGGTAGGATTACATTCTACAAGAATAATTTATTAGCTTAATATTAATACATTCTACTAAATTATTATTATTATTGTTAAAATCAAATTATTATTCTATTTGATTAATGTTATATTAATGAATTTTTAACAATTGACGAATTCTAATATACGATTGCTAGTTTTAATTGATTATTACGATATGCTTTTATTGTATATTCCAAATAAATAAAATGATACTGATACTGATACTGATTGTGATACGTCCAATAGCGGTATATTCGCCGATTGGATACGAATGTCATGTAATTTAATATTCAATTTTATGAGAGTTGTTCAGCTTTGAGTGAATATAATTCCAAAATCATCGGATTTCGACGTTTGGAAATTTATAAAGTAAACAAATAATTCCCACTTTATTGGGTACGGACACATTAACATTTACAAAGCTTGTTGAAGCGTAATCAGATACGCGTGGATTTCTATTGCAAAGGCGAGCGATCGGAGCTATCATGGGGAATTACCTCTTTGCGCTAGAATAGTTTTACAAATCAATCGAAATAGAAAAATGCAATTTAACATGCTCCAAACCACTCTCATGATACCAGAAACGAACTGAAATACGTGTAACCTTTTTGCCTGAGGACGAATAAATTAAAGACTACCAGCATCTACATATTCCTATATAGAGACCTTGACTAGCATCGTGGCCACGGTGAACGCCAGTTCTCGTTTGTTGCCGTAGTTAAGGGGAGGATTTAGTAGTATCACTTTTGCAGCAATATAACGAATTATGTTTCTTAAATTTTATGTATTTATTGGTAGATATAAGTCTCTAGTGCATTTTGATTGAAGTCTCGATGTGCTAAATAATAATAATAAAATAATAATAATAAAACTAAACTAAACTCTTTAAAACTATGAAATTTACGTAGTGAATATGAGTGAACAATTTTAAAAATGCTTTTACTGGTATCACTTAATCCCATCTAAAAAAAATGTCGTCAATCGCACCTCATTTAATATCAAGGTTAATACGGCGATGACAGTTTTAAATAAATTGAAAACATTCAGAGTGTACAAGTATTTCAATAAAATTCAGTAAAATTGATTATTTTTGATAGTTCTCGCTATATTCGAGAGCTCCAAACTCAAAGCTAACAAATTAAAAGAATCTCAAAAACCCACATAAACATAAAGTAAATTCAATTTATATTTGAAATTACGGAGGAACTCATACTTCAACTTGGGAGAAATGACGTTGAAAAGTTAGTAAGTTGGGCAGATTATGCAATAAAAATCATTTAAATATATTTTTTTGAATGACTAAATAGAATGGAATAGAATAGAATTATTATAATTACTAGCTGACCCGTGCCCACTTTGCTGGGCGGTAAAACTTTTTACTTGTGATGAAATTATGAGTGTGGTTCGGTTAGTACCTACTGTGTGCTATGATTTATTTCCTTACTGCCAAAAGGAGGGTTATATTTTTACTGCATATGCATGTATGTATTTGCATGCCGATTTGGCTATATTACAGGGTTTCTAATGAGTGAATGAAATGATTATGATTGAATAAATTATGTTTATTTTAATTGTTCAAAACTTCTCTGTATACTATATTAGATGTAATGTTATTATTTAGTACCATTATTTCAAGAGTTCCAATCCGAGATACGGTCGCGGTTCCATAGCTATGTCGTATTATGTCTTTAACCATGTATGCAGTAAAAGGAAAATTATATGCAGTAAAAGAGAAAAGTCTTTTGTTTTAAACACTTGAGAGAATAAATTTACTTATTTTGATAAGAATTCATAATTGTTGATTATATAACCAATAAACATGACCTAATGATTTAAATTATTTTTTTAATATGAAAAACTACTTTTTGTGACCTAATAATAAAAGTTAGACATATGCTGTCACTGACATTTTTGTAGGTATTATCAAACTCTACAACTTTTCTCTAAAACTCAGTCATATATCTCTCATCGTTAAGGCAGAGCTCGTAAGAAACGTTTTCATTTGACCGTTTTTTCTCCGACTTACTTTGCAAATCCGACTGCTACGAAAAAGTCTTTTCATTTTTCGGATTAATATATAGCCTATGACACTCACAAATAAAGTGGCTTTATATAGGTAAAAGAATTTTCAAAATCGGTTCAGTAGATCCAGAGATTACTTCCTACAACCTCATAAACTTTACCTCTTTATAATATTAGTATAGATAAAAGTGCTTCTTTTTATATTATGCTTGCTTTACCCTTGTTTAACTTAATATAATATTTAATGTAAATGTTGATATATTTCTAACAAATAAACAATGAAGTCGCCTGCAAGGTGACGAGTCTTCTTACGAATAGGGCGTTTTTACTGTAAGTTGATAGCGCTCAGCCTGTACTTGCAATAATAGGCTTCTTATTTTGATAATTACCGCTCGTTTGATTTTCGTAGAAGAAGTATTTGAAATATCTAATCGCCACCCATCATTCATCCTGACACTTTTCACTGTAAATTTCAAGAATTCCTAGAAACTTAATAAACGGATTTTTCATTATTGGCGCCATAAATCTCGGTACTGAAACTGATTTATAGCAATCTTCGCGGAATTTCGTGAGCTGAATTGCAAATTGAAAAAAAAAACGTTTAGAGGATGGTGCTTTTGATGTAGAAATAAAAATAAAAGCTTCTCACATAGCAGCGAATGGTTTCCCTGTGGTATGAAATATATATATTTTTTTTGAGATAGATAACGAGATTTCTACGAAAAACATGGACTTTTAGAAAAAGTAAAATTATAATTTTTCATACCTTCAAAACCAGTGTAATGACTCTTTTAGCATTTTTCTCTATCCGTAATGCGTAATCCAGCAGCCATGTCATGTTGATACTTAGAACGTCATAATTCATCATTGAATTCGTATACAAAATTTATGTATGTGCTGTTGACCGTTGAAGAGTTTCCTCGTTGAAAGCCAATCTTGGCTGCCGCAGTCCTCGGTGAAACTTAGAACGGGCTGTCGTAATTATACAAAATACATATTATACAAAATTTTGTGTCTGTGTTGTTGACCGTTGAGGAGTTCCCTCATCGGGAGCCAACCCTGGGTGCAGCAGCCATGTCATAACTTAAAACGGGCTATCATAACTGAATAAGTATACAAAATTTCGGGTCTGTGCTGTTGACCGTTGAGGAGTTCCCTCGTCGAGAGCCAAGGGTGTAGAATCTGGTCATGCTTACCATAAAAATAAATGAATTGTCATCGGAATTGAATCAACATGTACATTTTCAATTTCAAATCATAATATTTGAGGAGTTCCCTCAATTCCTGATGAATCCCATCGTCAGAACAGGATTTTGATAAAAATGGGACCAATCTGTTAGTATATCCTTTCGAATAAAAATAGAATTTCCAAATCGGTTCATAAATAGCTGAGTTCTGAGATAACAAACATAAAAAAAAATACAACCGAATTGATAACCTCCTCCTTTTTTTGAAGTCGGTTAAAAAACTTATCCCTTATGGCTTATAGAATAAAATACGAGAGCTCATTATATATCGTATAAACAGGTTTTTAATCTATTTTAATTAAAAAAATACAATATTTGAGAAACTAAATAGCGTTTCGGTGCGATCGAAGTAAATTTAGGTTAAAATGCTATATCGCAGCAAAATCTGTCAAAAAATCGCAATACTTTTTTTTTTACCACGACTTTCAAGACTATTGCAATTTTTCACTTTATTTGAAGCCATCGAAGATACGCAATCGGATCCACTATGAACAAAATGTTGAAGCAATCGAGCTAAGTGGTTTACATTGTTTCATGTAGGTATAACCATAAAACAAAATCTCCAGATTTTGGGCCAGGATAACAAATAACATGAATACCTAATAAGAATCTATTCATTCTGAAGACAAAAGATATAAACATTCACTTCACTTTCTACTTACAAAAAATGGCAAGGAAAACGTGAATATTACGAATAATCAAAATACCGCCGAGAGCCGTCGCACAGTGATTTGTCTAGCTAGAAAAAGTTATTTTTCTTTTTATATTGTTCACATTACCCCTAAGCGACGATAATATGATTATATGTATATGCATTATAGAACTAATAATAACCTAATAGACTGCGGTAAATCTTTCGATTTAAATTAGCATATTATAGAATTCATATTATTATTATTATTATTATTATTTTATAGCATTAGCAGCTTAAGCTGATGCATGCATTTCACTTTTTTTCTTTTTTTATGTTGAACTTTTTTTTTTTTTTATATATATATTTGTCCAATTGGTTTTTAAATCCGTTCACACTTTTAGCACAAATGACTTCCTGCGGTAGTTCATTCCAAGAGTCCACAACTCTGTTCACCAAGAAATGTTTTCTCGGGTTAGAAGATGTATAAAAATAGAGTAATATTAACTAACTAAGTAAAGTAATTAAATCATGGTAAGAGGAGCTTAAAATCTACACAATATTAGGTTTAGTACACAATAGTACAACGGTCTGATGATCTCAACTTAAATGATCTCAGTAAAAAAATGTGCAGTGCCATATTCGCCATTAGAAAGATAAGAAGTTTATGCGGTTTTGATGCAGCTAAATCCGTTTATTTTGCATATTTCCACTCCCTCATAACGTATGACCTACTGTTTTGGGGAATGGTACCAAATTCAAAAAGAATATTTCTCCTCCAGAAAGGAGCGGTACGCAGTTTATATAGAGTCTCACCAAGAAGTTCTTGTAAGCCGCTATTTGTAGAATCAGGAATCATGACTCTATTATTTTCTTACATCTACCAAAATATTTTGTACGCTCGTAGACACCTAACAGAAGTTCCGGTGAATAGTAATTTTCATCATCACGATACGAGGAATAAATCCAATCTCCACATAAACCGACAGCGACTTAGCAAATTGCGATACAGTTTCATTCACCAAAATTTGTCCTACTATAATAAGATTTCAGAGCAAATGAAAAGCCTTGGAGAGGACCAATAAAAAAAGATAATTATAAATAATTTGGTAAGAAACCCAATTTATGGTATAAAGGAGTTTGAAAATTCTGAGTTTATTTTCCATGTTGATGATTAATGAATTGTGTAAAGTTTTAAACATAATGATATTATGATAGCTGACATTCTAATTTTCAAATAATTTATTATACATCTATTCATTAAAAAAAAAATACGAAGGCATATTTCTTGATTGATAATAAAATAAATTTTCTTTGATTATTCTACATAGAAATTTGTTCTTCTATTTTAATATTATTATCCCCCTGACTCTTAAATCACATTAGCATATTTTGATTATGTAGGTAATATTGAATATAATATTACAGCCATGACAACTATCATGATAGTTATGTTTTTAATAATTACATAATTAGCATTTAATTTTGTGACGCATCCAAGTGTAGGAATGCCTATCCAATGGAGTAGTTGATTGGATTGTATTGTATTTAATTTAATTTAAAATAAAATATTTTGGCGGATCTTCGTGTCGCGGTTCGTTTTATAGCTGAAGTAGTGAATATTTGGTAGTGCGCATAGTATTTTACGTTATCGCTTAGGAATGCAAAAGGTTAGGGAGCCAATGGGCCCTTGGTGAGTTGGCCACGAAGACCCATTTGTTCGGGGTCGGTCACACTCACGGGTCAACAACCTTCTGATGCTCCTGGACGGTTTGCGCACCGCGCGGCGTAAGCCAATCGATTGTGCATTCTGACTAACAGTCGGGGGAGTCTGGAAACAGTTCTGTTTCCCATAGAGCGGGGGTAGTTGTTGACCTTACGGCGACTGCTCTTGAAACGATCATCGGCTACCCGATTTCGGGTGAAGAGCCGGATAAAGGATGCCATGTTCCGCGATAAACATCGTTTCACCGCTAGAGGACCGCGCAAGCGACCTCGATCCTGTAACCAGTCAGGGGATAGGAGGTATCCTGAAGGTCAATTCCAGATGAAGATATCCTTCCAAACTAGTAGTCAGGGGGCGAGGCTGCCGCATGTTACCTTTCCCGGTGCCTCGCCGTAAGGCGTTGGCCTCTGCAGGGAAGGCGGCGGAGCTTGACGGTGGACTCTTTTGTCCTTAGTCTTCTGCGCTCACCTCACGGGAGACAGAACGATAAATTTCGTTAAAACCTTCTGATGTGACGGGTTCGCCCGTCGTAGTTGACAGCTCTAGTTGATGAAAAAGGTATCCGCATGTTGGGTATCTAGAATGCTTACGGACGCGGTTAGAAAAGTAGACTTGAGATTTCGCAACGCTCTTTGCAATTGTTACAACAGGATCCTGATTGTTTTGGCTCGAATTAAAACTACGGACAAAACATAGCCTCACCAACTAGAGCTACAACGGGCGATACAACATTAGGAAAACATGTTGAACGTTTAACCAAATCGCAACTAATTTAATTATTTTAATGCATCAATATTATCACTAACTACCACTCCCAATTACAAATTGAGATGAATTTGTTGGCACCAACAATTTCTTAAATTATTACTATTGGGTTGTTTGTCAACGGCCTTTCACCATTAGTTTATAAAAGTTGTCCATCTATATTTTACGCAAAACACAGTGCGTCGCCTTCTTTCATACATTTCGAAAATGTATGTTATCGTCCATTTTAACGACTACTTTATATTCAAGGTTAATAAATGCTGGAGCTGCTGCCATGCGTACATTATAATTTTGAATAAACAGATACATACAATTTTGGATATGTTTAACATATATTATTGCAATGGCAAGGGATCCAACCTAATAACGATATGTGATCATTCTTTCAGCCGTGGGATGAACGTAAAACACATAGAGACGAGACAATCTATCGTCTAGCTCCGCCAACAAGCCCGTTAGAGGCCAACGCTTCACGGCGAGGCACCGGGAAAGGTAACCAGCGGGCAGCCTCGACCAATACCTACCGGTTTTGGTAGGATATCTCCGTCTGGAGTTAACCTTTAGTATACCTCCGTCCTCCCGACTAATTACGTGTCCGAAGGCGCCTACGCTGCCTCTACCTGCTGTATTACAACGGTAATTCAATTTGAATTTATCGCGGACCTGGGCGTTCTTTTTCCGTAGTGCCATAAGGGATCGGGTGGCTCAGGGTCATTTCAAGAGTGGCATGACAACAGGTCAACATCCACCCCCGCTGCTTAGGAGACAGTATATTACCATAGTCTCCAGACTCCTTCAGCAATTAGTCAGAATGCACAACCGATTAAAATAATCAACTTGGGTTGTCGACTACAGCGGGCGAGCCCGTCACCTCAGGAAGTTTTAACGATTAGTCGTTCTATCTCCCTGGAGTGAGCGCAGAAGACTTGAGGACAAAACAGTCCACCATCTAGCTACGTCACAAGCCCGTAAGAGGCCAACGCCTTAACCGCGAGATAGCCAGGAGTGTTACCCGGCGGGCCTACACTCACGCCCTGTCTTCCAATTGTGACCAGATTACTCCAGTTTCTCGATTGGTTAAGAGTTCGAGGTCGCTTGCGCGGTCCTCTCCCTTACAAAGCGGTGAAACGGTGTTTACCGAATCTATCGCGGACCACAGCATCCTTTGCCCTGCTGTTCACCCAGGATCGGGTAGCCGATGGTTGTTTCAAGAGCAGTCGCCGTAAGGTCCGCAACCACCCCCGCTCTATAGGAAACAGTACTGCTTCCAGACTCCCCCGACTGTTAGTCAGAGTGCACAGTCGATTGGCTTACGCCGCACGGTGCGCAGACCGTCTAGGAGCGCCAGAAGGTTGATTCCTATGGTAAACTGACCATAAGGCCAGAGTCCTACCCAGGCTCGCAATTGATGCGTGGAGGCCGTCGGATAGGTGTTGACCCGTGAGTGTGACCAATCCTGAACAGAATGGGTCTTCGTGGCCAACTCAGCAAGGGCCCATTAGCCCATAGCTTAAAAACCGGCAGCTAATGGTTTCTGTCCAGCTGGGCTACTGGGACCCGCTCGTTAACTTGGGTCGGCTCAACTCACTGTTCAACCCCCATCTGGTAGCCTCTTCGAGGGTTGAGGGTCCTGGACTCTTGTGGGTGGAGCCTGAAAATAATTCTGTTTCCGCTGTCATCAGTTCCTCCGGGGGTTGACCTTCGGGAGCTGCTGGGCGATTTGCGTTCATTTAACGGGAGAGAGAACGACTAATCGTTCAAACTTCCTGAGGTGACGGGTTCGCCCTTTGTAGTTGACAACTCTAGTTGCCGGTTTTTAAGTTAAACCATTGAAGATCTGTGAGATGACAAAATGACCTTATGACGGATCGGGTGATCGCCGATTTTATCAGCCAAAATCAAATGGCCAATGTATAGGTACTTTAGCCAAAACTAATAAAATAATTAGCCTTAATATTGCTTATTAGTCATATTATTCTATAATATTATTTTTAAAAATATCAATTGAATTTATGCAAGGTCGAACGATTAAAGAAGTTTTTGTTTGCTGGTATAGGTATTACATACCTAATGAATTACGATTGGTAAATCCCCTCTTTTATAATGTAAACAAAAAATAACAAGTAATTTACGAGAGGTATTAAACAACTATAAAAATCGCAGACGCATGGTAATTAATTAATTAATATGGTAGCGACTTCCATGTTTACTACTTTTTATACGACTGTCCAAAAAAAAGAGTGTTATGTGTTCATGGTTCATCTATGTGTGTTATCCGTTTTTATTCTACCACAACTTCTAAACGCTCGAACTGATTTAGAGGTAGTTCAAAGTTCAAACTTTATTTATTCCGAAAAAACCCGGCGAGGGTATAGAACTTACAATTATTAAATACATTTTTTATAATATTCATAATTTAAACATATCATATATCTGGCAAAAATAAAATTAAATCATGTTAGAAATCTGAAAGTCAATAAACTATACAAAATTAACCATTACATTGTCTAAATATTTAAAAGAGCATTAAGAAATATCAAAAATAGAGATACCAAATCCAAAAACTAAAAAAAAGAAAAAATAACAGAAAGGCAAATCCATTGAATGATCTCGCAAATAAATAAATCAATAATAATAATAATAATCATGGAGTCCAATTTGGAAAGAATCAAATAATAATCAGAGTAAAAATATAAAAATACAAGCAATAATTCGTAAATCATGTTACATAATCAGTAAGTAAATTGTCTATAAAATGAAGTGTTCAGAATAGGATTAAAACGGAACTTAAAAAAAATAAAAAATAAATAAAATAAACAAGTAGTCAATTGTGAATATAAAATTTTAAAAGTCCGTGCCATATAGACATTTTAGAAATAAAGATTCCTTGGTAAGTTTTTTAAATAGTACATATGCTTTTATGTTTTTTAATTCCTCTGGTATCCTGTTATAAATTGTTATGCTTCTGTATTGAGTTGTCCTTTGAAATTGTGATGTTGCAGGTATAGAATTATGAGAAGTATACATCGATTTGTGTCTTGTATTGTGAGATTGTATGTGGGCAAGAGTTTGGTGCTTTCCTTTATTTTTATAGAACAGGCTTTCGTGAATAAGTATGGCATAAACGGTGGGGATCTTTAGTTTACGAAATAGTGGTTTGCAAGATTCTCTCCTATTTAATCCGCGTATTGCTCTCACGGCTCTTTTTTGTAAAATAAATACCTCTTTAATATCAGTGGCATTTGCCCGCAATAAAATCCCATATCTCAAGTGGGATTCAACTAGAGAATAGTATGCACTCACAATTTCTTTTCGAAGTATGAGGTATTGTAAGTATACGTGATTACGCAGATGATGTTATCCTGCCTAAAGTACGCCTTACGCAGACACAAAAGTCCTTTGGATATTTGAGCTATAAGCTCTTTAACCAGCTACCACTCTCCACAAGAAAGATGGAAACAAAGGCGTTTAAAAGATTTATTAAACAAAAGCTGCAATCCACACATGCTTTCTATAAGGTGGGTGATTTTTTTGAGCATGCCAATTCTTTCAAATGGGAATAACATTAATATGTAACTTTCAGGTACCTCATTTTAGTTCTTATTGTTTAATAATAATATTATGAATTTAATATTTAATATATAGATTACAATGTGTAACGTAACATACGTGACCATATACATACGTTGTTTTTTTAACATTTTTGTTTTGATACTTTCTATTGTGTGATTATTTTTTGTATAAAGTGCCTAAGATGACTATTAATAATTCTTATAATAATTATCTATTTTATATGTATACTCATGTACATGGATTTAGCTCTTTTTTTAAACTTTATTTGTCTGCCGTGTAAAGCCTTCTTTAGTCAACGCTATTGTCGATTTAATATTTATGCTTTAATAGTTTTATATCTACTAATATCATATATTACTAGCAACTGACGGATTTTAAAATGCGATAATTAGCTTTAATTGATAATTTATGCTTTTATTGTATATTCTGAATAATTAAATTGAATACTGAATACTGAATACTATAGTTATATAATCCCGAGTGCCATAGGGTTCCTTAACTCTCCAAATATTATGTAAATAGTTTTCTAAATGTCCGAATCTCCAAATGTAAATAAATTAATAGTGTTTATTGTGAAATGAAAGGCCTGATTACGAACATTACGAAAATATATATGTATCTATATGGATAAATACACAAACCACAAATATTTCATAAAAATACCGTAATAAAAATAATTATAAATACAGTAGTTTCCTTTTGTAACGGCAGTCGAGTTTTTTATTAGTTTTAATATACTTGTTATTTAGTAATGGTCAACGAATTCGGAATATTTGTCAACATTAGCAATGTTTTAATAATGTCATTGACTTCCAGTAGGTATTATATAAAATTTATCTGTATACTTATATATTGTCTTATATAGGCTTCTTCTTCTTCTTAGGGTGCCTCTCCAACTAGTGAAGGTTGACAGTCAGCTCTGCATACTTCTTTTTGTCCTTCGCCAGGCAAAACAATTTGGCGACAGTCTAAATCCCGCTCCATTCTCGAATATTCCGCAACCAAGATTTCCGTCTACGGCCAGGTCTACTCTTCACTGCAACTTACCCATCATAATGAATTGCAGGAGTTCTTACCTATCGTGCCTAAGCACGTGACCCAGGTAAGCAACTTTGCGCTGTTTGATGGTCTGCCAAAGCTTGAGTTTTTGGCCGACACGCCGTATCGACATCATGCGTCTGTATACCCACATCTCAAATGCTTCTTTACGTTTTCAGGCCTCACATCCAAATATAAGTATGTTCCAGATGTAGCGCTGGAGAAGACTTATTCGAAGTGTGATTTTCAGGCCTCGGTTGAAAAAGACCTTTTTCATTTTTCCAAAGGCACTGCGTGTAATTTCGATGGGAGTTTTCATCTCCACTTCACTGTCCCAGTTGTGTGTAAGCCAGGTGCCAAGGTATTTATAATCATCAAGTTTTTCTAGTTTTTTGGCCCGCCACAAGTACGCCACGTTGGATATTAGGATTATTGGAAATGACCATAAACTTAATTTTGGTGACATTCATCCTGAGACCAGCTTCGACACTACACTCATTTACTCGGTCAACAATCTCCCGTAGCTCTGCTTTCGTAGATGCTATGACGACAAAGTCATCGGCATACCTCAAGTTGTTGATGAGGCGGTCATTTATTTCAACACCACAGTTCAAGTCCTCCAGAGTTTCCGTCATTATCGCTTCAGAGTAGATGTTAAAAAGAGTCGGCGACAAGATGCAGCCCTGTCTCACTCCCCTCTTAATGTCAATTTTCTTGGATTTCCCCCCTTCAACCTTGACAGTGGCGCGCTGAATCTGATGCCGTTAAGAAGTGCAATAAGACGACTATGTTGCACTCTATCAAACGCTTTCTCGTATTCTATGAAACATACATAGAAAAACATCTTTACTGCATGTCCTGATATTTTTGCACCAAAACCTGTACTGCGAATAACGCTTCTATCGTCCCACTCCGGTTCTGAATCCAAACTGTTTATTGCCCAAATGTCATTTGTCGCTCACTTTATCTGTATCCTACTACTATTATAAACGCAAAAGTTTGTAAGAATGTATATGGATGTTTGTTACTCTTTCACGCAAAAACTACTAAATGGATTTTGATGAAACTTTACAATAATATAGCTTACATATCAGAATAACACATAGGCTATAATTTATAAAGATATATAGTTTTCTATCATCATTATCACATCTTTCCATCACCACGCGGGTGAAACCGCGGGGCGCAGCTAGTTCGCTCATAAATTATTGAGAGAGAATACTTCAGGACCTGGCTCTTAATGCTAATCTTTAAAAGAAAACGCGAAGAAACGCGAAGAAATGCGAAACTCTTCGCATTTCTTCGCGTTTTCTTTTTTGTTTTTTTTTCGGCTTTTAACACCCATAACTTCTTAATTATTGGTCATACCTACATACTATAAACAACGTATTCTATCTACATACATACCTGATTTAATAAAATGAAGCATTTCTGCAGGTTATAGGATAGGTGGGGCAAAGCCCTGAAATTTTCGGTTTTTTGAAAATTGTGTAGAATTAGAAATAAATTTTCTTTTAGTTTTATATTGAAGTTTTAGATTAGGATTTTAACTAAAACTCCTGAAAATATCAGGCATGTTCAATCATCAGAGTTAATTACGAGTTAATTAGTCGTTGAGAATATCTAAAACCGCACACATAGTTGTTTTTAATCCACAAAACAATTAACTTGCCACTGTTCAGCCTGATTTTTAGATATATTGATGATATCACACATTGCTTCCTCGATAGACGCTCTAACGAACAGTGAAACCTCATGGAAATCCGTTTAATGGTTCTTGAGTTTAGCGCTATGAAAAAGACCGTCGGACAGACAGACGCCTTTTGGAGACTTAGTTTTATAATTGATTATATTCCATAAGGGTTCTTCCATGTTCAAAAATATACGGTAATATACAGTAATATAAGGTTCAAAAATATATGGTAATCATTTATTGTAAACTGCTATATCATGTCATTTTGGCTATATCATGTTTAACACAGTTTACTAGAAATGTGTACAATATTTCGCCATCATCACATTGTTACATAAAAATTGTTACATAAAAATAGATAACAAAAGAATAATGAACAAACAACAGGTAGACTTTAATGACATATAATGGTAATAGACGTATGAAAGTAAATTAATAAAATTTCTGCAGAAACACTATAACCTACCCAATAATGTGCACAAAAAGAATATAATTTTAGAGATACCAGATATAAAAAGTACCTCAATAGAAAGTCAAATATAATTTGAAACAGCTTAAATCTAAAAACAAATAATGCCTATTAACGTTATTGCAAAAGGGCCAATAATATCTTTTGGATAAAATGTCATTAAACAGTATTAAAAATTTATAATAAAAATACTGAGAGCAAATAATAATTATAAAATTAGCTTAGATTAGAAAAAATATACAAATTTTTAAAAAGAAAGTTTTGCTTTATTTTTTTTGATTTGTTGTAGCATTGACAATATTCTTTTAAACCTACATCCTACTACTATTACAAACGCGAAAGTTTGTAAGAATGTATATGGATGTTTGTTACACTTTCACGCAAAAACTACTGAATGGATTTTGATGAAACTTTACAATAATATAGCTTACCCATCAGAATAACACATAGGCTATAATTTATAAAGATATATAGTTTTCTATCATCATACTAAATTTACATTGTAGACAAAAAATCATTTACACTCTAATAACATTTTTCTGTTAGCCATTTATTTAAGATGAAGATGCTGGCTGTTTCGGAATGTATTTAGTATAATAATATAATAATTTAGAATATGTAGAAATATTGTTTTAAAATATAATTAAAATATTTAATGCAGCAGAATGGTGGTCCCTTCCCGCTTAACTACTACAACTGCAGAGGGAAAAGCGTAATTTGATCACAGCCTCTTTCTCGTGCAGCTTAACACTTTTAAATCCACCTCTGGAACCAAATTATGATCCACCTATTTATTTCATTTGCGAATTAATCGTGTGAACACTAGTTACGCCTAAAACTCTTTTATGCACCGCTTGATGACCACATACAATAGTGAATTCGAAGATATCGACATTTTTTACTTGAATCAACCTAAATTCAGCGGGGCTGTCCTTAGCTCACTAGGCGTCTAGGAAGTGATTACATAGTCAGTATACAAATTGTTTCAAAACACTCAGAGCGAAAATGAGAATAGCAAAGAGTATAATTTGAATACCTATATCCTATCCTACATATATCCCATCCCTCTCCTTTTCTATCATTGCAATAGTTCAATTGTAATTTAATTTAATAATGTGCAATGCAACTTTTGATTTACCGTATAAGAAAATGATGTAGGAAACAATTAATCGGCCAGCGAAACACTGTATTAGAATAATTAGTAATAATTAATGAAGCGCTGTATGTTTCCCGAAAATAAAATAAATAAAATAAAATAAATTGCTATAAAATATTAATTTTGGCCACAAAAGTAACAGAAACCAAATGGTAAGAGTTTAACGTCATACTTCGATTCGATTCGATTCTGTTACTAACTGGGACTATACCAACTGGGACTAACCATTTGTTGGATGGACAGGGCTTTAATGATACAATAAATTATTAAACGCTGTAGTAAAATGCTCGTAAAACTAAATTGACGTAAAATGTGTCCCTAAAAAAAACGCAATACCATTATAAAATCAACATTATATATAGCATAAAATAATATAAATGGGCAATACTTTTCTTGTCAAGTGTGTCCATTCTGTAATGACAGAATATAGATATTTTATGCCGTTTACACTAGTTACACGTAGGTAAGTGCACAAGACAAAGTATATTAGGGTGTCTAAACCAGACTTAAAGCATCACTGAGGGCTTTCGCGGCTGTATGTAGTGCTGTTTTTGCAGTGCGTCTGGCCTATAAGCCATTAATAGCTGTCGCGGTGATTTTTAGCACTCAGAACCGTCAAAGTAAGTAGAGTTTTTTATCACGAGCATTAGAAGAGATTAACGGCGATAGTGGATCTTCATTAATTTTGGCGCTACAAACTAATGCTATACTTTTAAAAATAGATCAAATTGCGTGTCAACCAAGCTGTGTCAATCGTACCAAGCAATATATAGCGTTGTTTTTAAGTTTGAATTATTTAACAGGAAAAATAAATCACCAGTTTATAACCTTTATGACTAAATTTACGCATTTGCAAACGCAATTATCTACTACGTTGATTTTAATACTTTTTAAAAACCTATTTCGAGAATTCTATACATACATATACAGTCGGCAACAGGCGGACCGCGGTATGGATCCGGACGGGGAAAGTCGATACTTCGACCGCCTTAAATTGTTAATAACTTACCTATCTATGCAATTTATTGCTCAAATGTAGGTAGACGTGTTTCTGAAAAGTATGAAAATTGCAAAAAACTAGATATCAACCTGGCTACTGTGTTTTGCTCCACATATGTATGTGAATAATCTTTCTCAAAAATGATTTTTTTTAAAGAACAAAATCGTTCGAGAATAACGGACGCCCACCTTGAAGACACTCTTCGCATTGCCTGTTCCCCGCGTGAACCAAACTATATAACGGTGTAATTTCTAGCAATATTTTTTAAGAATTAAGCGATGTATGGATGTGGTTGAAGCTAGAGCTGTAAGTATGGATCGTGGGAAGTTGTACGCTGTCCTCTCTGCCTACCTCTCTGGGAGACAGCGTGATCGTATGTATGTATTTTTAAGAATACACACTTATTCTGTTTTATAATAAACTAGCTGACCCGTGCCCACTTCGTTGGGCAGTAAAACTTTTTACCTGTGATGAAATTATGAGTGTGGTTCGGTTAGTACTGAGTGCTATGATTTATTTCCTGACTGCCAGAAGAAGGGTTATATTTTTACTGCATATGTATGTATGTATTTGCATGCCAATTTGACTATAATACCGTTATTTGTGGGTGTCTTTTTGTGAGTGTCTTATTAGTGAGCGTATTATCTCTTTAACTATTTATGCAGTAAAAGGGAAATTATTTACAGTAAAAAGGAAGAGTCTTATGTTTTAAACACTTGAGACGATCAATTTACTTATTTTGATAAGAATTCATAGTTGTTGATAATATGACCAATAAACACGACCTAACGATTTAAATTATTTTTTTAATATAAAATACTACTTTTTGTGACTTAAATATAAAAGTTAGACATATGCTATCGCTGACTTTTTTGTAGGCATTATCAAGCTCTACAACTTTTCTCTAGAACTTAATCATATATCTCGCATCGTTAAGGCAGCGTTACTTAGAAACGTTTTCGTTCGACCGCTTACTCTCCGACTTACTTTGCAAATCCGACTACCACGAAAATGTCTTTTTATTTTTCGGATTAATATGTAGCCTATGACACTAACAAATAACGTTACTTTCTATTGGTAAAAGAATTTTCAAAATCGGTTCAGTAGATCCAGAGATTACTTCATACAATATCACAAACTTTACCTCTTTATAATATTTGTATAGATAAATTAAATGCATTTAATTAGGCACTTAAACGAGTCAAAATAAAGATTTAAAACTAGTAAGTATTATGAATTTTTTTTCCTGGACCTTGATAAAAACATTCAACAGTATCCGGACCCCACTTGAAATTACTTGCCGACCCCTGCTATATACGGTAAAATTTGAGTGTTTTACCAGATTTAATTCAGTTTGCACACCTCCGACAATCTGTGTCAGAGAATTTATGGGTGAAAGAATATCAATGTGTGTACTCAGCGCTGTCAGTAAAAACATCGCCGCTGCGGCCAAGATCACGAATCGCCGCCGCGGCCAAGGTCCAAACTACGAAAAAAACAACTTTTGAGTAAGTATTTAGTTTCCATCTTCGCTAAATAGAAATTTATGATTTAGCTGCTAATCGAGAACAGTCCTGCTACCTATATATATATATATATATATATATATATATATATATATATATATATATATATATATATATATATATATATATATATATATATATATATATATATATATATATATATATATATATATATATATATATATATATATATATATATATATATATATATATATATATATATATATATATATATAAGATGATTATAAAGTAAATAATTATAAAAGCCACTTACATCGTGACGAAGGATTCCCTTGATCGGATTCGGGAATGCTTTAGGTGTTAATTAACACCTAAAGCATTCCCGAATCCGATCAAGGGAATCCTTCGTCACGATGTAAGTGGCTTTTATAATTATTTACTTTATAATCATCTTATTGATCAATTCTAAAAAGAATATATACACAAAACTATGAAATATATATATATATATATATATATATATATATATATATATATATATATATATATATATATATATATATATATATATATATATATATATATATATATATATATATATATATATATATATATATATATATATATATATATATATATATATATATATATATATATATATATATATATATATTTTTTTTTAAATTATTTTCAATAATATATAAAATTAGATTCATGAAAAGTTACTTATCTGGGGTCCTGGTGGACCACCAGGACCACCAGGACCCCAGATAAGTAACTTTTCATGAATCTAATTTTATATATTATTGAAAATAATTTAAAAAAATTTACACACTTAAAATATCAAAATATATATATATATATATATATATATATATATATATATATATATATATATATATATATATATATATATATATATATATATATATATATATATATATATATATATATATATATATATATATATATATATATATATATATATATATATATATATATATATATATATATATATATATATATATATATATATATATATATATATATATATATATATATATATATATATAATATATATTTTTTTTAATAAATATTACAATATTATATAGGAAATAGAAATACTAAATATGTACATTAGTATACACATATACACACATACATACTTATAAACACAATATATGTAAAGTCAACTTCAACTTATTCTACTACATCGATCATGGCATGGATAGATAAACGCTCTTCTTGCAACAGCCATTTATTTATTTTGCTTTTAAACAAATGACAATTGGGGCTGGTTTTTATGTCACTGCTTAATTTATTATAAACTGCTTCACACACGCACACGCCGGTTCGGTATACTCAACACGCACGTTCTACACACGACGTTACGGTATCCTCAATATAAAATAATAATTTATCAAGAAACGAATTTTTAAATCTTATCTCTTATTATTTTATTAATATTTATATAAAGATGTTAATTATTAATTTGGTGCACAGGTTTCAATGCGTAATAACTACGCGCTTTAATTTTCAAGTAGTCTAATAGATAGCATTGTTATCTCTCCGTATTATTTCTGAGATGTAGTCAGCCTATATAAAAAGGTGATAGACGCCACTAATAATTTAATGTTTTTATTGCTATCATTGGTTTCATAAAGGGTTTTTATAATCATTTAGTCTTTTATAATAAAAAAAACATACATTTATAATGTTATTATAGATGGCCAAATATATAGTTATTAGTTTCACCGGACAATGCCAACAGCACCACCTTCAGGTCGCCGGCGTAAAAGAGTTGCCAAAATAGACTATGCCATTTAGGGAGCTAACGAGCCCTTGTTGAGTTGGCCACGAAAACCCATTTGTTCGGGGTCGGTCACACTCACGGGTTAACACCCATTTGGCGGCCTCCACGCATGAAGTGCAAGCCCAGGTAGGACTCTGGCCTTAGGGCTAGTTTACCCCAGGAGTCAACCTTGTGGCGCTCCTGGACGGTTTGCGCACCGTGCGGCGTAAGCCAATCGGGCTTACGCCGCACGGTGCGCAAACCGTCCATTACGGGCGTTAGCCTCTGACGGGCAGGTGGCAGAGCTTGACGGTGGACTGTTTTGTCCTATGTCTTCTGCGCTCACCTCACGGGAGACAGAACGATAAATTTCGTTAAAACTTCCTGAGGTGACGGGTTCGCCCGTTGTAGTTGACAGCTCTAGTTATGGCATTGAGCAAATGACATTCGCGAGCAAATGGGCCCTGTTGCAGTTTGGCCACTAAACCCATGTGTTTAGGGTCGATCAAACGCACGGGTCCACACCCATCCGGCGGCCCCCACGCAGAAGCGCGAGCACGGGTAGGACTCTGGCTTGTGGGCCAGTCTCCCCTAGGAGTCCACCTTTGGGCGCTCCTGGACGGTTTGCGCACCGTGCGGCGTCAGCCAATCTATTGTGCATTTCGACTAACAGTCGGGGTAGTCTGGAAACAGTAGTGTTTCCTATCGAGCGGAGCGGTTGTTAACGTTGTGGCAGCCGCTCTTGAAACGACCATTCGGCTACCCGATTCCGGGTGAAAGCCGGGCAAAGGATGCCGTGGTCCGCGATATATTCGCGGAGTGGATAGCGCAAGGGACTTCGAACCTGTAGCTAGTCGGGAGGTTGGACGGGCCCTGATGCTTAATTCCCGACGGAGATATCCTTCCAAAACTGGCAGTCACGGGGCGAGGCTGCCCGCTGGGTACCTTTCCCGGGGCCTTGCCGTAAGGCGTTAGCCTCTGACGGGTATATTGGCAGTAGATTTGTATTGTCTCTAAGTCTTCTACGCTCATCCCACGGTTGAAAGAACGTTTACAAGCTTGTTTTATCTGCGTTTCGGCGTTGACAGATTGTGGTCAGGCCGGCCCTTGACACTTTTCATTGCGGCAGCTGCCTTGTTGTATACACTTTCCCATCTATTCGATTCGAGTGGGAGGGCAGTATCGTCGGCGTGGGATAGTATATCTGCGTCAACGTCCATTTCACAGAGCCCATTTGTGTAGAGTGAGAGGGGAGTCGGTCCAGGAGTGCTTCCTTGTGGGACCCCATGATTATTGTGGAGACTATTACTGGGTGAATCGCCTGCCCGGGTACGCTGTTTTCGGGATCCAATACAGCTGCGAAACCAGTTTAGTTCGATACCTGTAATACCATATTTCCCAAGTTTCATTAGGATCATTTCATGGGATACTGTGTCGGGGGCTTGCGCGGGGTCAGGAAGTACAGTAATACACTTTTTGTTGGCGTCTACATACCTAGTGATATGCTCTGACATTTTTAGTACTGCATCTTGTGTTTCCCATTTTTGGATCTGAAGCCGTATTGGTTTTCGGATGACATGTGATTGGTTTCTAGATGATTACAGAGTTGTGTAATTACTATTTTTTCCAAAATTTTTGCTAAAACATCGGGTACTGGTATCGGTCGATAATTTGAAGGATCAAACTTCGGTCCATATCTGTCACCTGATACTTGATAAGAAAAATATTTTTTCGGTTGATTATGTTTAAAAAAAAAAAAATATATAATATTATATTAATTAATTAAATTCACAAGTATATGTGCACAGTAAGAAATTTTTTTAGGCTACTTAACTTAATTTATTGCTCAATTTAGTTATATATTATTCTATATATTTATTTATTTTACTTATCTATAAACTTAAATATGTTCTTTTTCTTTATTTAATATTAGTTCTTTATTTATATACACATTTATATATTTATAATAACCTTAAAATTTATAAGAATGAATGATCAATCGGAATGAATGACAAAAAAAAAAAAAAAAAAAAAGAAAGAAAGTGAAGTCACTATGATTAAAGTGAAGTCTTAAATACTATCACCCCAGAACAGATATACAATCTAGTGGGGGGATAAAATCCACACAAATGCAATCTTATCTGCTTCGCAAAAATCAATTGTATTGTTTTGGATAATTTTATAAAATAAAATAAAATAAAATATCGTCATACCAGCTTGGGGTGACGGGTTCGCCCGTTGTAGTCCACACCGCCCCGCTATGGCATTGATCAATCTAATACCCTATATAATCAATGGTAAAACGACGGCGATTGACTGGAAAGGCATATAAGATTGCTCGATGCCTCAAACGAAGCCGTTTTGTCTCAAGAATGAAAATCACAAATCACAGAAGGAACAGAATCGTGCAAATCAAATCGTCTCGATCTAGACCTGCTTACAATTCACAGCTACCGCTACGAAACAAATCAAATCGTATCGTAATGTTCGTAATAATGGCGCTGCGCTCCGTCAACAAATCGCAGTACCTACATATGTCCCGCGCATTCGCAGAGACAAGTGAAGCTCTTGTTAATGGCGGTGGCAATTGCTATGGGCGAACGCGCCACCGTAGGGAGTTATAAGAACTGTTGCTATACTTGGTCCGCGATAGATTCGGTTTACACCGTTTCACCGCTTCGTAAGGGAGAGGACCGCACAAGCGACCTCGAGACCGGAGTAATTTGGTCGCAATTGGAAGTAAGGGCGTAAGTGTAAGCCGGCTGGGTAACATACCTGGATATCTCGCAGATAAGGCATTGGCCTCTTACGGGCATGTGGCGGAGCTTGACGGTGTTTGTTGAATTGTTTTGTCCAAATCTTCTGCGTTTTACTTCACGGGAGATAGAACGACTAAGCGTTAAAACTTCCTAAGGTGACTGGTTCGCCCGTTGTAGTTGACAGCTCTATTTGTTGCTATACTTCCAAACAGGTAATAGTTCAGCTTGGGCTAAGTGACTTCCTCGTTATCTTGGGTCGGCTCAACTCACGGCTCAAACCCATCTGGTATCCCCCTCAAAGAGGGACGAGCATAGAAAGGACTCTGTGAACTCTGTCTTGGCTGTACAGTGGACAGGTGGATCAGTTACTCTGTGGGGAGACCTCGGCTCTGCTGGGCGGTTTGCGCATCGTGCAGTGCTAGCCAATCGTCTGTGCACGAATAACCGGGGGGGGGGGGGGGTGCTGGAAAAGGTGTTATACATTTCACAAGCAGCAAGGTTGGTTGTAGACCTAGTGTCAGCTACGCGTGAAAGACTTGTGAAGTAAGCCACGGTCCTCGATAAATTGGAACTGAATTACCGCTAATCAGGTAAAGGCCACGCAAGCGACTTTGAATCCGTGACCCGACTGGCGGACAGAGAAATCCAGTCAAATCTGGTAGTGAGGTAGGCCCGCTGTTTTCGCTTTCCAGTGCCTCGCGGTAGGGCGTTAGACTCTCACGGGCTCGTCAGAGGAGCTAGACAGTGGACTGCCGTTGTATTTAATGTCTTTACATTCTCCCCATGGGACATTGAATCAAATCAAATAATCAAATAATTTTATTCACAAAAAAAAACATTTACATCGTCTGAATTGCAGAATATATCTAACTAGTCTATAGCTCGTACCATTGATTTTATAAAATCAATGCTCTTACTAAGGAAGACTCTATGTATGGCGATGATTTATTCATTTGTAACGGCCCTTAAGTACCGATACATGCGATCAACAAATGTATCGATTTCCAGTGAAAATACACTGACACAATTCAGCTATTATTTTGACTCGTGCAGCGATGAATCAGCACTATGAAACAATACTTTTACTCGGAATATTTCGGCTTGCATCATTTCCCGGCCTATATAAACCGGCGAAAAAGCAACCAAAGTATCATTCCTCGAGTGATCACCTCCCCCAAGGTTGCGACGGCATACTCGGTACCCCTCTCACGAGGTCGCTCAACAAGTCCGGCTCCTTGGTTTCCTTTCCTTGTCTTTCCCAGTCACGAAGCATCAGTCTGCAATCCCACATGCTCGAGCCGTGCCGGGGAGTACGGGGGGAGGGGAAGTGCGGGGGGGGGGGGGGGGGTGCGTTGGTGTCAGGGGTGCGGGTTGCGGGTGGGGGGGTTGGTTTGCGAGGAAAGAGAGGTGCGGGGGAAGGGGGTGCGGGGGATTGATGCGGGGGGGAGAGTTGCGGGGGGAAGTGTTGAAGGGGGAGGGCATTCATCTTCAAATGAAACCAGTCCTTGGCTACTTTCCGGGAGTATTTGCTAAGTATAATTTACGTCATACTACGAAAATCAGTAATAAATTGGTCTCTTTTATGAATGACAAATAGTCAACGAAAACCGTTACCGATTGGTATCCGTCTCTTTTAGAAAACGGGCCTAAAGTAGAGTCAAACATTTTAATTGTGACTATGGTGAACAGGGCTTTAAAATAACGACAAATTATTTAGGTATTTGATTATACGTTTAATTGTTTTCAATCGATTGGTGATTTAACTATTCCAAACAATAACGAATGAGGGTAGATTCGAAGTGAAAACTCCATCGCCTACATGGATTCTTGAACGTGTGCAATATTCTGCGGGCTACCGGATACGAGCGTTGATTAATCGTTTCGTTATCTCAAAACAAACATGACCGACCCTCCGACGTTTCTCTTTATTCCATTTGTTTGGTTTTTTTTTGTAATGTGTAAGTAAGATTAACTCGTCACACGAATGGTTTTGTGTACTCATAAAATCGACATTACTTAGTATCGTTGATTATATAGCGTATCAGATTGCTCAACGCCGTACTATGATTTGGCAGCTAGGATTTTACTGCAAAACGCAGTGTAGATGGCTCTTATAGTTCCCAAATTAATTATTTTCTTTTATTATATTCGATATGGCGACGCTTGTGGTATAACAGTATAACGAAGCAATTTAGATGTCGCTCTAAACACACCTATACGGTATGAGCCTATACACCTATACGCCTATCTCGAAGTGAAATAGTAATACAATAACAAACGATTTTTTAAATCATATGATAAATAACGTACTTTTCAATCATACCTCTTATCTTGATGACAATTTTTATATTAGTACCAACTGACCCGTGCCCACTTCGTTGAGCGGTAAAACTTTTTACTTGTGATGAAATTATGTGTGTGGTTCGGTTAGTAGGTACTGAGTGCTATGATTTATTTCCTGACTGCCAAATGAAGGGTTATATTTTTACTGCATATGTATGTATGTATTTGCATGCCAATTTGTCTATATTACCGTTATTTGTGAGTGTCTCCTTGTGAGTGTCTTTAACCATTTATGCAGTAAAAGGGAAATTGTATGCAGTAAAAGGGAAAAGTCTTTTTTTTAATCACTTTAGACGATAAATTTACTTATTTTGATAAGAATTCATAATTGTTGATAACATGACCAATAAACATGACCTAACGATTTAAATAATTTTTTTAATACAAAATACTACTTTTTGTGACTTAAATATAAAACTTGGACATATGCTGTCGCTGACTTTTTTGTAGGCATTATCAAGCTCTATAACTTTTCTCTAGAGCCTAATCATATATCTGTCATCGTTAAGGCAGCGTTAGTTAGAAACATTTTCGTTCGACCGCTTATTCTCCGTCTTACTTTGCAAATCCGACTACCACGAAAAAGTCTTTTCATTTTTCGGATTAATATATAGCCTATGACACTCACAAATAACGTGGATTTCTATTGGCAAAAGAATTATCAAAATCGGTTCAGAAGATCCACAGATTACTTCTTACAACGTCACAAACTTTACCTCTTTATAATATTAGTATAGATAAAGGTTTCATAAACATTACGCACTTTAATGTTCCGATACAGTAATTAATAGCATTCTATCTCCCCTTATTATTTCTATGATTTAATTAACCTATATAGAAATGCGATATATGAGACTAATACGTAAATGTTTTTATTGTTATTATTGGGCTGAGTTTTTATAGAAAACCATTTATTATCAATGTTACTATAGATAATGTTATAATAAATTGCTATTAGTTTCGCCGGCAATGCTGTCAGCGCTGATATTTCACAATGGGCGGGTTTATCTAACAAACAACCCTACTATGAAGTGTTTATATGAATGTGTGCGTGTAAGGGGCTCTCTAGACGATCAATTTATACCAGGGAATGACGTGATTCCCTGATATAAAACTACAAAATTAGGCATTTTTAGTAAATAATAAAAAAAAATGCATATTTCCTTCGGTTTACGATCCCCTCCAATACAATACAATACAATACAATCAACTACTCCAGTAGATAGGCATTCCTACACTTGGATGCGTCACAAAATTAAATGCTAAAAATTTAATTATTAAAAACATAACTATCGTGATAGTTGTCTTCGCTGTAATATTATATTCAATATTACCTATATACAAATAATCAAAATATACTAATGTGATTTAAGAGTCAAGGAGAATAATATATTAAAATATAAATGCAAATTCTATGTAGAATAATCAAAAAATATATATTTTATTGTCAATCCAGCAATAATGCTTTCGTATTTTTTTTAAAAATGAATAGATGTTTAATAAATTATATGAAAATTAGAATGTCAGCTATCATAATACCGTTATGTTTAAAACTTTACGCATTTCATTAATCATCAACATGGAAAATAGACTCAGAATTTTCAAACTCCCTTATACCATAAATTGGATTTCTTACCAAATTATTTATGATTATCTTTTTAAATTGGACCTCTCCGAGGCTTTTCATTTGCTCTGGAATCTTATTATAGAACGACAAATTTTGATGAATAAAACTGTATCGCACTTTGCTAAGTCGCTGTCGGTTTATGTGGAGATTGGATTTATTCCTCGTATCGTGATGATGAAAATCACTATTCACCGGAGCTTCTGTTAGGTGTCTACGAGCGTACATAATATTTTGGTAGATGTAAGAAGAAAATAGAGTCATTATTCCTGATTTTACAAATAGCGGCTTACAAGAACTTCTCGGTGAGACTCTATATAAACTGCGTACCGCTCTTTTCTGGAGGAGAAAAATTCTTTTTGAGTTTGGTGCCATTCCCCAAAACAGTAGGCCATACGTTATTAGAGAGTGGAAATATGCAAAATAGACGGATTTAGCTGCTTCAAAACCGCATAAACTTCTTATCTTTCTAATGGCGAATATGGCACTGCACAATTTTTTACTGAGATCATTTAAGTGATCAGACCATTGTAATTTTTGATCAATTTCTAAACCGAGAAATTTCGTGGAGGAGACATTTTCTAGTTGGTCAGACCCAAAGTATACGTCTATTTCATTATAATCAGACGGCCGCAAAGAGCCTCCCACCCCGCGACGCGATGCATGCCCTTGACAAGCATGCTTGATCGTCTAGAGAGCCCCTAACATGTGTGTAAGTGTGTGTCGTGTCTTGTCTTGCATTTGATCGACAGAATTCAAATGCAATTTCGTTAACCCCTCAAATGTGAGGCGTCCCTTAAGGGATGCCTTGGCAAAATGTATACAAAATGTATATAAATTTATATAAATATACCTAAATATAAATGTAAATGTGCGCCGCTTTATAGTAATCCGCTCTATAGTAATGCTATAGCTCTATAGTAAACCCCGCTCTATGTAAATGTAAATGTAAATATAAATTTATATACATTTTGCCGTAGGCAACCCGAGCTAATCGCCATTCATTTGAGGGGTTAATATTATCCTAATGGAAAATAATTACCAAGCCGGAAATCTAACCCGGAACCTTAGAATGTAAGATCAAACGACCTAACTACTGTGCCACGTGTAATCTCTGGACAATCATTACCTTCTGTAACCAGACTAAACTGCTACTTTCTGATTACTACATTATTTCATCAGTCGTTAAGATCTGGCAACAATTTTATAACTGTAATGGCTCTTTGTGTAACACCCCTACCACTTCCGCAATTTAAACCCCTCCTAAGTGCACTTTAAATCACTGTTTATCACTGTTTGCATAATCTTATCCATTGCACCTCCTGCTTCGATATTTACATATACGATAACGCCATCATGTCAATGCACTATGGCGTCAACTTTACATTATTCGATTAGTCGTACTTCCATCATTACCATAAAATCAATGGAAATTAAGCGATGCCTAATTTCGTGACGTTATTTACCTTTTTACATTGTTAGGGAAGATTAACATTAATTATCTGCCATGCGCACAGTTTGACATCAGGTTATTGACGTAAATTTTCCGGGTTACACTTCAATCCTTGAACTTATATGTCATTATAGACAATATGGTAATATTTCATAGATTTCGTGAGAAAAAATATGTTAATATTTCATAGAAATCGGCGGTATCGATCATTTGGGTGGCACGCGATTTGTGAAGGCCTGTCGGTAGGTTTGATTACGTCAAAACAGCGAAATTTTAAAATAAATATTTGATAAATCTTCATATTTTTTGTATGGGAAAAATATCTTCGAACACACGCAAATTATGATACTTGCCGTTGCCGTTGCCGTACTAATATTAATAAGCTGATCGCAACAGAACGTCGTCTGGACGTTTTTATCTGTTTGATTGATTCAGTACTTCAATGAAATTGCTGAAAAACAATATTAACGATCTGTGGCGTCACCTCTATTACGCATAAAAGTTGTATGGAGAGATCTGAGGTGTTTATTTATCATTTATTTATTTATGTATTTATTTTCCAAAATATAATTAACTTTACAGATAATTCCAAATCGTTTTAATCCAAATTATTCTAGATTATATTATACGTATATCCAATGGTTATCTAACCTTGCTTTTATTACTAGTTACAACTTTTTAACAACTTGTATACTATATATTACATATTTACCTAATTACTTGATTGCTAAGAAACGCTATTACCGTACTTTGCAGTTGTGCTAAGTTCACCGTCCAAATATACAATTCTGGCTTAGCGGAACATAGTGCATGGATGCAAAGCATCCGCACCGTGAAGCAGTGTTGGATGATGTTAGTTCTAGCTCGCGGTAACGCGAACAATACGTGAGTCCTAGCACGGCAGTAATTTGCGGGTACAAACAGAGCGATTCTCCTAAGGATGTCCGGGTTATCAACGAACCCTCTAAGCAAATTATATATGTGGCAGATTGCCAGCCAATCTCTTCTTTTGCTTAGTGAGTTGTACTCAACCATGCCTAGAATATCGTAGGGTATAGGAATGGATAATATCCATACTGTTTAAAGTACAGGAACATCAGAAAGCGTTTTTGTATACTCTCTAGCCTGGATATGTAGCTTTTTAATAAGGACTTCATATTGCCAGGTTGACTTCTAATCTGCTCCGAATTAGGGAATCAAATAGCAGGCACATGACAAATGTGTTGTTGAACTGCCTCATGTCCCTCATTACGAAACCTAGCAATTTGTAAGAATTATCAATCACGGTGTAGATGTGCTGTCTGTATGTCAACCGTGAGTCATAATCAACCTATTACGCGTTGGTTTATTCACATCTGCTTATTAGTATTCCTCTACGGGGTACTGCAGCTCACATCAAAGTGTATTCACTGTACAAAAAAGAGCCATACGTGCGATAGTGGGTGTTGCTCCACGACATGTCGTGTCATGTCGTGAATACTTCCAAAAACTAGGGACATTGACAGTATATGCCATTGTTGTTCAAGAAGGGGAGCTAATGGGCCCTTGCTGAATTGGCCACGAAGACCCATTCTGTTTTAGGGTCGGTCACACTCACGGGTCAACACCCATCCGATGGCCTCCACGCATGGGGTGCGAGCCTGGGTACGACACTGGGTCAACCAGTCTCCCCTGGGAACAATCCTCTGGCGCTCCTGGACGGTCTGCGCACCGAGCGGCGCAAGCCAATCGATTGTGCTCTCCGACTAACAATCGGGGGAGTCTGGGAACTGTATTGTTTCCTATAGAGCGGGGGTGGTTGTCTACCTTACGGCGACTGCTCTTGAAATGACCATTGGTCATCCGATCCCGGTTCAGAGTCGGGCAAAGGACGCCTTGGTCCGCG
Organism: Micropterix aruncella; assembly: GCA_944548615.1. Taxonomy (NCBI): domain Eukaryota; kingdom Metazoa; phylum Arthropoda; class Insecta; order Lepidoptera; family Micropterigidae; genus Micropterix; species Micropterix aruncella. The sequence continues at coordinate 1,288,579 of OX155953.1, read as the reverse complement.
ACAGATTCGGTGCACTCCGTTTCACCGCTTCGTAAGGGAGAGGACCGCGCAAGCGACCTCGAACTCGGAACCAATCGAGAGACCGGAGAAATCTGGTCACAATTGGTAGTTAGGGCGCGAGTGCCGCCCGCCAGGTAACATACCTGTCTACTCGCGGTAAGGCGTTGGTCTCTAACGGGTTGTGGCGTAGCTAGACGTCGGATTGTTATGTCCCAAGTCTTCTACGCTCACTGCACGGTCGATAGAACGAACAATCGTTAAAACGTCCTGCGGTGACGGGTTCGCCCGTTGTGGTTGACAACTCAATATGTTGTTCAAGAAGCTCTTTGATTTTTCTGTTGCAATAAGGGCTCGGCAATATCACACGAGGAAGTATATCGGCATGACACCAGGAATAAACCACAGTATCTTTAACCGATCATACCACGCACAGCCAAGTTACAGACGACTAGTCTCTATATAAGACTTTTTTTTTAATAAAATGCTTGATAAATAATTTGGTAATTGAAATATTTTTGGACAAATTTCGTATATATTATTCTTTGTTAAATTAAATAATTTAGGATAACTTTAATATGCTTGGTCACTCGCACGCAACTGTGACGTTGTAATAAAAATAAATACTCTGTATTCTCCCTGTACCTTTTATTTTATAATGTATCTTGTCTATTGTGTTCACTTTAATAGTATCACGTGACGGTCAGGCTGTTAAATTAGAGTTACTCAAAAGCTTTCTAATGCCACAGCCGTGATACAAAGGCTTTAGCTATGCCATAAAACTAAAATCTATCTAGAGACCCATAAAACCGAATAAATATCAAAACCGCCAGAGGCTTAAGCGAAAAAGGGCGATAGATACTGCAAATGGATATTACTGTCGAGGAGGTCTTGTTTATGTGGATCTGGCATCGCCAAACAGAACGCGTATTTAGCGCGCGTCAGAGCGCTACAGCGTAAATCCTGACGCCGCGCTTTAGCGCCGAGTTGAATTGCATTGTGACGGTATTATATCAAACAGAGCGCGTGCGCTGGCAGTACGCGGCGCTCTGACGTCGCGCTAGAACATCAGAGCGCCGTCATATTCATAAATATAATTATTACGCTTTGACGCCGGGCGTTGTATTTGTTTACAAATTGCATTGAAAGCGTCCGACGTACTAGTGAAAATACAGGCATTATGACTGAAAAACTGATAGAATATGTTCGGAGACACCCCTGCCTATATAATACGAATGATAATTCATATAAAAATATTGCGATAAAATCAAAATTGTGGGAAGAAATTGGAAAATAAATTAACATGAATGGTAAGTAATTTATCAATCTGTTTATTGATTATTAAACTAAGTTACAAATTTTTCACGAATTTCATGTAATTCTTCGAATAAATCTTGCGACATACGAAAATATAAAAAACGATCTTCATTTCTCCCTAGAAAGCTCCCTACACAAACGGTGATATATATTCTCCTAATTCCTTTCTCTTTTTATTAATGTCGTGTACCCATACTCTTTTTATCTGCGATCGTGATAAAGCGAACAAATGTAATAATTTTTACACATCTGAATCACTTGACATCTCAACAACAAAGAAACTTTCCAAAGACTGTTATCGATTTGCGGTACGCTCTGTGTGCGTCAATATTTAGTCGATTTCAGTGTGACATCAAAAGTACGCGACGTTAAAATGCGTCGCTAGTTACGCTTAACGCGGCGCTAGGTACGCGTTCTGTTTGGCGAGGCCTTAATTCTTCTTTATTGTTTACGTTATTAATTTATTGTTCAGAGGTTCTGAAATGTCCTTTGAAACATGTTTTTATTCCATGCATCGTATAAACATACTGTGTATACGACTTAATTTACTCCTAGAATTTTTCTCCTCGAGAAAAGAGCGGTACGCAGTTTACATAGAGTCTCTCCAAGAAGTTTTTGTAAGCTCAGGAATGGGAAGGAGTTCGTAGGATCAGGAATCATGACTCTATTTTCTTCCTACATCGACCAAAATATTATATACGCTCATAGACACCTAGCAGAAGTTCCGGTGAATAGTGATTTTCATCATCACGATACGAGGAATAAATCTAATCTCCACATAAACCGGCAGCGACTTAGCAAAGTGCGATACAGTTTTATTCACCAAAATTTGTCCTTCTATAATAAAAGATTCCAGAGCAAGAGAAAAGCCTTGGAGAGGACTAATTTAAAAAGATAATTATAAATAATTTGGTAAGAAAGCCAATTTATGGTAAAAGGGAGTTTGAAAATTCGGAGTTTATTTTCCATGTTGATAATTATTAAAATTTGTATAATTTTTAACATAACGGTATTATGGTAGCTGATATTCTAATTCTCATATAATTTAGTATACATCTATGTTTAAAAAATACGAAGGAATATTGCTGGATTGACAATAAAATTATTTTACGTTGATTATTCTACATTTTCATTTCTATTTTAATATATTATTGTCTCTTACTATTTAATAACATTAGTATATTTTGATTATTTGTAAGTAGGTAATATTGAATATAACATTACAGCTATGACAACTATCACGATAGTTATGTTTTTAATAATTAAATTTTAAGCATTTAATTTTGTGACGCATCCAAGAGTAGGAATGCCTATCTACTGGAGTAGTTGATTGTATTGTATTGTACTGGGTTAACTAACACCATCTGATAAAGAATAATTAATTTATTACAGGAATTTTGGCAATTCCAATTATGACAATACACAATCCCACTAGTTTGTTTTCAATGCCACTATTATCGGTGGTGGATTTTATGGTCCCCATTTAAAAATTACCTATTTTTATTTTATCCCTCTTGAGCATCAGTAAAGCTAAAGCAGTATAGAAAATAGGCCCTTTTTTAAAAATTAATACCTACTCTCCATTGGAGTACTAGGGTTGTCACTCTTTATCTTTTTTTTAAAGGAAAAGTTATTTTTATATATTAAAACATTTATTGGGCTTCTTTAATGATCAAATAATCGAATAAATTACATAACTAGTTTACAAATTAAATTAGGTAAAAACATCAACATTTTAAGAGATGTTTATCTTCGTTATTATGAATTAACTTATTTTTAATTGCACTAACTGGTCCCCCATCAGTTTACACTTATTATTATTAATTAAATACTTTGATAACTCATAAATAATGTTTGCACATCAAATTAACCAGGGCATACATATGTTACTGTAAAAGCCCGATTGTTACTGTGCTGTGCTTGAGCGCACCGGTACGCATAGACATTTCCCAGACTAATGGCAAAACATTGTTGAAAAAACTACCCTCTTTTTCGGAACACTCTTCAGGTTAAATGAAAGATTTTGGATATTTTATTTCCGTAGTTGCGTTTATAATATTATGATGATGATGTCCTCCTAGCGAGTTCCGGCTACAGCGCAGTATGAAAAATGGTAAAACAAAGGCATATTAAAACCGGTTTTTACCAATTCTGCAATCGACATACTTTTTCATTTAATATAATAGTTAATAGATCCACATTTTACATTTGATATGTTATATAAAAAAATATTGTTTTCAATACAACAAAATTTATTATTTTTGTGGATGTCCATGCCAAGTCGTTCACTTCGTAAATTAGAAAGTTAATTTCTTGTTAAACTTGTATAAATGGTTAAAACTTATTATACATTTATGAAAATCTCATTTTATGTATGTTTTAGGACAATTATACATTTTTAATATCAGTGTTCAGGTAAAGTGTAAATAATTTAACAATAAATCAGGGTTTTAAAAAGTTCGTTTATAACGGGGTTCGGTAAATAAGATTTAATCAAAATCCGGCTTATATGCTTTGAATATAGTTTAACTGTATATAGTAAACGTGCTTTGAATATAGTTTATATATAAATTGCATAGACCTTTTAATTTTGGTTAATTATAATTGACTAAAAAATAAATGGTTCTTGCTTCAATATTCAGGAGGTGAGATTAGAGTCATGCGGATCAAGTATGCGCAGTTTAAACTCTGGTTGGTGTTGTGGAAAAACCAAAGGGTTTACTATAATGACCATAGTTTCATTATAAGTGTTTATTAGTTTATAATAAAGTCGGAAAATGAAGCTCTAATAACTGATGATCTTATTACTCTAAACAAAAAACTAGCATCGTACATTTTTGTACGATTACCCCACGGTGTTAAGTAAGTGTACGCACTACTACACGATAGGTGTGCGCGAGTAGGGGAAGTCCCTTAACGCCGGACGTCACCTAGCGTCGGACACTAATAGTATCTCGACAAGTCGCGGCGCGATTGAAGACGTAGGAAAAGGAAAAGCGTACGCTTCCCCGCCCCCTTTCCACCCGACTTCAATTAAACGGCTTAAATTTACCGTCTTAAAATTAAAATTAAGCATAAATCAAAAATATTTAAAGAACAACTCAAAATACCCCCCGCGCCAATCCCCCCCCCCCCCCCTTCCCCGATAGTGGTTGAGTCAAGTGATTATGATCGCTAATCATTTTCCGATATATTTTCTTAAATACGGCGAAATTTATGTTATTTGTGTCGCTTGTATAACAGCTGATATTCTAACCACAATTTCACAATATTTTCGGCCCAACGACGCATCTGTGTACCAAATTTCAAGTCTTTAAGTATGACTAGTAGACCGATTTCAACCACTTGTCAGCTCTTGCTATGATCAAATGATCCCTGCATGGCAAATTTCAGCTCAATCCGATGAAGCATTTGGGTGCTATCGTGGAGTAATACACACACACACACACACATACACGCAGATGTGCGTTCATAATACTTTCCTTCTGCCGGGAAAGTAAAAGACGAAAATTAAGAGGTTTTTGAGAGGTATTCGCGTATATATTATAGCGGGAAATTTGACGAGCTCCGCACATTTACCCCTAGATTCCCGCAACCAAACCATGGTAGTCTTTTGCCAAACATCGCGCTAAACCTGTTCAACTTAATTCAGTTTAACCTACCATAATAAACATACATTTCGTCGCTAATCAAACCAATACGCTATGTCGCATGGCTTCAGAGACACATGCGATGCAAAATTGAAAAACAACATTATTCCGTAACAAACGTTCTACCCTTTACAAACAAGAGTAGGGCAACCGCAGGCGTCTTATTCGTGGGACATGCGGGCCGTGGCTGACGTGACGGAAGAGGGTTTAGCCATCGTCTCTAGTATAATTGTAATTTATACTGCGCACACTGAGATGACGCGCACAGCTACCCCGTTTGACTCTACCATTTTAAGTTAGTTATAATATTTGCTTTCCTTGTTTCAGAGTTGGCTAAATAATGAAGAGAAGGATTTCGTAGCTTCAACCGAAATGGATTGGATGGAAGAGACATGGGTGGACGGTGACGGCTTCAACTGGACGATGAACGGAACGAACGATCTCATAATTTCGGAGATCAACGCTCCGGACCATTCGTTCGACCTGGGACCAAAAAGAGACCCTCTCTACGTGGTGATACCGATAACGGTTATTTATGGAGTGATATTTTTGACTGGGGTGATAGGCAACGTGAGCACGTGCATAGTGATCGCCAGGAACAAATCGATGCACACGGCGACGAATTATTATCTGTTCAGTTTGGCGATTTCGGATTTGTTGTTGTTGGTGAGCGGCTTGCCGCAGGAGATTTACTATATCTGGTCGAAATATCCGTATGTGTTCGGTGAGATATTCTGCGTGCTGCGCGGACTGGCGGCGGAGACGTCGGCGAACGCGACGGTGCTGACGATCACCGCGTTCACCGTGGAGCGGTACGTGGCGATATGCCACCCGTTCCTCTCGCACACCATGTCCAAGCTGACGAGGGCTATCAAGCTCATATTGGTGATTTGGCTGGTGGCGCTGGCGTTCGCGACGCCGCAGGCGCTGCAGTTCGGGCTGGCCGAACACCAGGATCTGGTGTTGTGCGTGCAGACCAAGGTGCTCGTGGAGCACTCGTTCGAGATATCGACGTTTCTGTTCTTCGTGACGCCGATGACGCTCATCTCGGTGCTCTACGCCCTGATCGGGCTGCGGCTGCGACACTCCTCGCTGATGAAGGAGAAGCGCCCCAAGCCAAACAAGCAGCGGTTCCTTCCGCGGTCGGCATCCTGCCGGCACTCCACCGGACAATCCTCGAGGAGAGTTTTGAAGATGCTGGGTAAGTTATATACATAATATTTACTGTCTTATTTACGGGAGTTAATGGGCCCTTGCTGAGGTGGCCACGAAGACCCATTCTGTTCAGGGTCGGTCACACTCACGGGTCAACACCTATCCGACGGCCTCTACGCATGAAGTGCGAGCCCGGGTAGGACTCTGGCCTTATGGTCAGTTTCCCCTAGGAATCAAACTTCTGCGCTCCTGGACGGTCTGGGCACCGTGCGGCGTAAGCCAATCGACTGTGCACTCTGACTAACAACTTGGGTTGTCGACTACAACGGGCGAACCCGTCACCACAGGAAGTTTTAACGATTAGTCGTTCTATCTCCCTGGAGTGAGCATAGAAGACTTGGGACATAACAGTCCACCATCTAGCTACGTCACAAGCCCGTAAGAAGCCAACGCCTTAACCGCGAGTAGCCAGGAGTGTTACCCGGCGGGCTTGCACTCACGCCCTTACTTCCAATTGTGACCAGATTACTCCGGTCTCTCGATTGGTTCCGAGTTCGAGGTCGCTTGCGCGGTCCTCTCCCTTACGAAGCGGTGAAACGGTGTATACCGAATCTATCGCGGACCACAGCGTCCTTTGCCCGGCTGTTCTTGAAATGACCATCGGCCATCCGATCCTGGGTGTATGGTAATGTTGTCTACCGTCATTCGGTAGACAACATTTCACCGCTACGTAAGGGAGAGGACCGCGCAAGCGACCTCGAACCTCTAACCAGTCGGGAGACCGGAGTAATCCGGAGACGGGTTCACCCGTCCTAGTTGAAAGCTATTGTATAATAACATGGATAAGATCCTCTATTTGAGTACCGTTTTTTTGCAATCTATCAAAAGCTTTCAATATGATTTACCGTCAAACATTGCTAGCTAAACTCGACAGATATGGAATCTTAGGAAATATTCTAAAATGGTTCAACAGCTATGTTCTAAATAGAAAGCAAGCTGTACAACTAGACGACTGCAAGGGTGGCATTTTCTACCCATTATTTATAAAAAAATATTATTAAACTCTTTAAACAATATATAAAGAAAATTAGAGGCAATATTGCCAGGTTTCTAAGACCTCCAGTTTTCCATTCTAGCGTTAATAATAACGGAGATTCCATTCTAGCGTTAATAATTATAGAAGATTAAGATGGTGCCCCCCATAAAAAATGAATGGGCTTCTCTTCTTATTACTTATTTAAGAAATATGAATTTTCAAGTGAATTTCAGCCGCTTTGTCTACAGCCTATAAAACGATCTCTTTCACAAAATGTTCCTCTAGTAGAAATTATAAAACTAAATTGTATTCATTGTTGACAATTATCGAATCTACTTAGGAAAAAAATATAACAATTTAATTGTAATAAAAATTAGAAGAGTTACATATATTAATATTTTCTTAGCATTATGTCCTATGGGATTCTTCTCTGGGGAAGCTGTGCGGACATCAATAACATATTTATACTACAGAAACGTGCTGTAAGAGCTATAAATAAACTTGGTCCTCGAGTTTCACTTAGAGAAAAATTCAAAGAGATAAAATTAAATATTCTTACTGTTGCATCACAATATATATACGAAAATCTGTTATATGTCCACAAGAATATTGACAAGTTTAAAAAAAAAGCGACACTCATAATGTTAATACTAGACATAAGCATAACCTTGTTGTACGTGCTACTCGTCGCCACAAAATAAGAAATAATTCTTTTTTGGGACAATGTATACGCTTCTATAACAAACTTCCTCATACTATTAGAGAACTATCTGTAAATAAGTTTAAAGCTACCATCAAAGCAAAATTGTATAAAAAAGCATACTATACAATATCTGATTATGTAAATGACAAAACGGCTTGGGAGTAAGGCATGGACGCATCATAAGAACATAAATTAAAAATAATATTTAATTGTGTCTATATGAATAAAGAACATTTTGATTTTGATTTTGATTTTGACTTATTTCTGATTAACCGCAAATTTCTCATTAAAACCCAAAGACAGTTGTATTTCATCGCCCCAATTTTTTTTAATACTTTAGAAGAGTCTGTGAAAAATGTTCAAATTATAC